>VDFB02000007.1:181252372-181305815 GCA_007258455.2 Sequoia sempervirens
TGAGGATACTCAACAGAAAACTAGGACGTATTATTTATTTATTAATTTATTTATTTTTTTTGTCTCTTTCTTTCTTTATTTAATCCTAAATAAGAATAGACTGGGTTTCGAGAACCTACATCCTCCTCTCTATACTCTTACGTATGCGCCTGTGATCAAGAGAGCACAGGGCACAACCAGAAAACTCCATCATTAAACAATGCATATAAAAAACTCCTAATATACATTCGTTTTGATTCGTCCATTTCGATTCAGACTATACCCAAATAATAGGGTGCATGTTCTATTTTTCTCATACTAACCATAGTTCCAGGTTCCAATATTTTTCGTTTGCTATTCTCAGGAGACAATCGATATATCTTGTTTACACAACATCCCGATCTTTTACAAAATAAATTTCCTCTATTCGGAGAAGCATACATTTTTAGTGAAAATCATACAGTCATTAACCCCATTTATCTATGTTGTAAAATCCATAACAGGTCTTGAACAATTAATGTTACATTTCTTGAGCTTTTTATCATATATAATGTAGTGAGCTAACTATAGTGAGGAAATTCTTCTTCGTATGAAAGAAGATATATTCAACACTTCCCATGATACTGGTAATAACACTAATGAGAACCTATTATGTTAATATAGGTTTATTTCTTCTTGTCATCAAGGAAAATACATCATTTCCCTTCAATTCATCAATCCCTTGTTTCCAATAGTATTGTATCACATTGCCAAATGAGGACTCACTCTTTACATTATTTTATTTTCCAACAGGATACTACCCTTTGATATTGTAAACATTATTGAGAATGCTATGAAAGAAAAGCACACAAAAGGGATAGGATTGCTCTTTCCATTTCTACATAGAACATTATGAACTCATCTCCTTAAAACTTACATTATTACTATAAAATTCAAGATAACAAATGGCTTGCACATCCATGAACAAGGTCTTGCTCTCCGCCCTACCGTAATGGCGTCATGGAGGCTCATGGGCTCTAGCCATTACCCCGAGCAAGGAATGGTTTTGGCCCCATAATGATGTAATAGGGCCTTCTCAGCTCTTACAAAGAAATAAGGATAACATAACTTAAAATTTCATGCATGCAGGTTTGTTTTTGTTTATTTTCCATATCCAACAATGAACTATACAGCATGCCTCCATCTTACCACCCAATTTAAACCAGAGAAAATGAAACTGGAATAAATTATCTTTTTTCTTTTCTTTTCGATGAAGGGACTGAACTCTTGTATCCAACTTTCCTCTCGAAACCAAGCCACTTTCCTCACTATCTTCCAAGGAGATGGACTTCTCTCCTTTTATCATTCTTTCTACCATCTCCCTTCAAATTCTCCAAGAGGAGAAGTGGGTAGCACCCCACTCATTCTTCCTCTCCAAAATATATAGAAGTTTCAACTTGCAACCCTTTCATGGGGAGGTGTGGAGTATACCTACCTCCATCAATGAGAGTTTTTTCCTTATTGAGGAAGAAACATGCACTTGGACAACCCCTCCATCTTTCCATCCCATCCTCTCTTCAAAACTCGTCATTCTCCATAATGAGGACTTTTCAGGGGTGAAATCATGTCCTAGGGGCACTATTGTATTCCTACTTGACCCCTACCACTATGGTATAGACCCTAGAGAGTTTATTTTTGAATCCCAACCAAGGAAATTAACCAACAACCCTCTTTAAAGACCCATTTAAGGACCTATCCGAATTTCAACTTGGATAATGGTTTATAAACCTTATCTCCCAACTTATGACTCACTTGGCACTCAAATAAATACCCTCTCAACCCAAAATATAAATCATCCCTTTATATCAACCCTTACCACCTTACTCTATGAACTTGTTAACTTTATTTCCTTCTACGCCTCGAAAGGGGGTCAAATTCATCACCCCAAGAAGATGTCTTTTGATCTACTCAATGGTCTTCCCTTCTCGTACTGACTCTTCCTTTCTTGCACATTACCAATGAAACCATAAGCAACAATTATATATCACATTAATTTGATAGCTGAAAGAACATTTAATTTTACAACCATTTCATTTACAATTTCAAATCATTCACAATTTACGATTCCTAACTCCTTCATGGTAGCATCAACAAAATGTCAAAATAAAAAACAAGAATATTATCACATTATTTGTCATCCATAATACATCTTACCATCTATTTAGGAACATATTAAACATATTAGAGCTTTACTAATCACATGCGAGGTGGGGCCTTACATTTATGCTTATAGCTATGGTCATATTTTACGTACCAATTGTCCCACAAATGGGCTTCGTATCTCCTTGTCCATTTGAACCATAGATTTTTGGGTGAAGGTGCTATGACTCTCTTGCTCAATTAGGGTTTTTCACCTAAAGGAGAGAGATAGACCCCAAAATCTAGGTGGTTCACTCAAACTAATGCATGTATAATGGAAATATGAATGAAATGTGCCTAGATGAGATAAACTAAATGCAACTAACTGATAAAATATATTGATCATTAAGTGAAAACTATTGAAATGCAACTTGTTGGAAAACATATTATGATATGTAAAAACACCTAGAAATGAAAGAAAACTTGATGGAGACTAGAAATGACATCTAGAATGCTACTGATACTAAAAATTTGTCCTATTGGGACTCATTTACCATTCTAGACAAATTAGTCCTACTTCTGAGAAACTGTCTTGGAACTCATTTCAGACAAATGGGTATCTAAAATTGAAAAAAACATGTTTTAGGCCTAGAAATGGGACTCATTTGCCACTAATGGTGAATTAGTCCACTTCTGAATTTATGAAAATACAAAAGTGGAAACAAAATCCCTCGGTCTGCACTTCAATTCCTAACAGGTGTCTGCCTTCAAAACTCTAATTTTTGGCACTATAAATGACTTTTTGTTGATTTCTTGACTTGGTCAACAAGAAGATGTCTTCAAAAACTTTGCAATGTAATCTTCAATGATTTATAAGTCTTCAAGAAACCTAAATCTGCAAACACACAAGGAAAGAAGGAGAAATATGGGATGTTAGGGCGTGATGGTTTGCCTTGGTCAAAACCCTTTGTAGGTAATTAAACCAAAATGATGAAAGAATGTAATGAAGCATGAAACAATGGAGTTAGTACCTTGGCATGATTCTTGATCTTGGATTTCTGTAGCAATGAAGGAAGATTCTTCCCTTGAATATCTTTGGAAGCTATCTTGATGGCTTGGAATGATAAACCTAGCTTGCTTGGCTTGAGATGGAAGAATGATTAATGGATAATGAAGAATGGTTCTGATTTAGGGTTTAGAGACTTGTATTTATAGACAATTCACCTCATTTTTCTATTAATTGGAATGCCAAGGCCGACATGGAGAAAAATAAAACTTAAAATCCAACGTTTTCCTACTCAAAACTCAAAAATGACCCAAATGGGACTAATTCACCACCTTGGGCAAATCAGTCCCACTCAACAAGGAACCATTCACCACAGATGGTGAATTAGTCCTAGAGGGGCCCATTTTCCAGTTGGGTTGTTGGGGAATGAGGAATTCCAGTTCTTATGTTGATTTCATTAGGTATTTGATCAAATTATGCCTTGGGATGCACAATATGGGGTAATAGGGGCCTATTAGTGATCATGTAGAGAGTTATTAGGGCTTGGGACACAAAATTCAATGTGAAAGTGTGATTAAATACACTTTACAACACTAAAATGAGGTCCACTTATCTTAGAAAGGCACAACATCCAATGTGAATGTGTAAAACACATTACAACACTAGATTAGAATTATGTTTAATTTACAAGCCTTCTAGATTGATGTGATTATACAATTAAATATATTTTACAATGTTGAATTAAAGGAAAATGGGTTCATTAAGTCTAGAGAGGTGTGAAAGTCTTTTATAATACTTTACAACACCTTTACAAGACATTGATAAATGCATTTATTCAATTTTCAAGTGTCCAAGACCTAGTGTGGATGTGTAAAACACCTCATAACACTGAATCAAGGCCTCATTAAGTCCAATTTATCATCAATTATTTCCAAATCAAGCAAGAAATACTTTTTTCTATGGTACATTTAGCCCCCACTTTAGTGAGAAGATGAACTTCCCTCAAACTCACACTAAAGTGGACATTCAAGAGAGTTCCAATTGTACCAATGTGAATGGTCTATGATAACAAAGATCAAGAAGGCAGTCAAGCCCCCAGGATTTAAGATCCTAAGTCAAACCAACATGAGTGGAAAAGGACACACACAAGGTGGATGATGTGCAACCAAGCAAGATATGCAATCATGCAATGGCAAGAACTTAGGAAGAAGAGAAAAGTGAAGATGAAAAGGTCGATCAAACTTCAATTATTTTTCCAACATGTTGTGGATCAGATCTAGGCTATTTGTCCAAAAATGTATACTCACTCTGAGGCAATGAAACTCTTGGCTATCGACCGGGTGAGAAGTTCTAAGTATACTCACTCTGGGGCCACGAAACTTTTGGTTGTCCGCAGGGTGAGAAATCCACAAGGTGGCTACGGGGAAAAGTCATGCCTCAGAATGGGCTTCCCACTCAACCATACCAAAGTTATACCTCCTGATAAATTTAATAAGGTGCCAAAAAAGATATTGATTTTCGAGCACTATGAGATAAGAAAAAATTCATATGCTTGACACTCATAGACATTGTCAATGCAAAAATGGTGTAGTGTTTGTTCAAAGGGATTTTCCTTAGTTCGTGCAAGGTCTCATCTTAGGGAACATCACGCTTAATGTTTCCAAGAGAGGATGTGTCAAAGAAGTATCATGCTCTTGGAGGGAATCAAGCCCAATGACACCACCCAGGAGAGGACACATCACATGAAGAAATGAATCGCACAATGAAATGTGAGTGTCGATGTATGCCCCCACTTTAAAGCGGTTGCGAACACCATTACTCTGAGCAATTGCTTTAAAGTAGAGAAAGGAGACATGAGAGCTTACATGGAAATCCTTATGCCAAGTCATATGTTTCCAATAAGCTACGTCATGAAAAGGTAGTATGTCACATGCAAACCATTTTAAGGCACATCGTCCATGTCCCAAGCTTGCTCTTATATGTTCATGAAAGGTTAACGATTAGCTGAAGGAGGCAACGACAAGTGACATACGAGGTCAAGGCTACATAGCCCCTTGCTCCCACTTAGTGTAGGACAAGGGTGAGCCAAATGATGGATGAAATGCATGCTAGAGTGAAAATTAGTATCAATTAGAGGAACGAGGTGCCCCCACATAAGGAAGAACACCAAACTCCTGAAAATGTTGGATTTTCCTACTCAAAGCTTTACATTCATTAATGGAATAACCGTGAACTCTATGATATGCACAGAATGAATTCCTATAATAGAATTTCTTTTGAGTTCTTGGAGGAAGAGATATCAAGTGATCGTGGAGGAGAGTCGACAAGATACACTCTTGATCTAGGGGAGAAATAGTTTATGTTGTTTATGGCAAAGAGATGTCTTGCTTAGTATAGGATGTCATACCTACGCAAGGCTCTTTAGATTGCAAGATTTTGTTCTCACTTGTACAGGACGAGGGAAAATCTATCAAATGAAAATCTTCAGTGCTATGCAAGATGACATTGATGTTAAGCGAAGATTTCTTTGTGCGTTTTGGTTCAAGAGAAAGATTAAGACCAGTAGTATCGATCAACTCAGGAGGTACTATTGTTAAGATTGGTTTAGAAGGATGTTTTATGATGGTGTTGATATGGAGTGAAGGCTTGGTGATTTCTATAAAAGGAAAATAACCAAGACCATGAGTTGTTTCTTGCGTGTTAGGTTCGATTCGGGACACGGATACCTTGTTCTCTAGCACCATATCCTTTTCCACTATAGCCAAGTTGTTTCATAAGCTCATACCCTTTTCCATAAATCTTTTTCATTTCTTTTGGATTGGCTGGTGGTTGGTGACCAATGTCATCAAAGGTTGTTGTGTAATTTGTTTTGTTATCTAAAGTGGTTGAGGTGGATGCTTTCGAAGGGTCGTCTAGTTTTTCATTTCCCTTATTTGAATCTTTGTGTATGATATTTTACTCGCCCATGAATTCATGTTCAAAATCCAAGGAACCCCAATCATCTTCTAATAGCTTCGTGACTTGTTCAATATGTTTTTCTTTGTTTTTCTGTTGTACAGGTTCCACTGGTGTAGTTGGTGTTGATGTGTTGAAGGGATTTTCTTTGTTTTTCTCAAGTTGTAAGACATTATACGGCTCAGGATCAACGTCAAGTGTGTGGACTCTATTGTTGTAGATGTATTTCATTTTGCGATGAAGAGTAGAGGGCACCCCATTCATTTCATGAATCCACCGTCTTCCTAAGATAAGATTACATGAAAGTGTATAAGTCATAACATGGATTGGTGTATTCAATGTGGCCACTCCAAGTTGAAGAGGTATAATGATCACCCCGAGTGGTTTGTTTTCGACATTGTCAAATCCCTTAATAGACAAAGAATCAGGTTGAATGTTTGATTGATCAATACCAAGCCTGTCCAGAAGGCTCACACTACACACATTAAGGGAAGAACGTTATCTACAAGATTTCTCTTTATCCCTTTTCATTTGTATTGTGCTATGATCATGAAAGGATCATTTTGTTTTTGCATGTCCAAAGAGGAGAGTTCACTTTGGTGGAAAATAATGTCATTGTTTATTCTGTGAATGATGGATGCTATGTCATTTGGTTGCACATTAGGAGAGACAAGAACTTTTTGTAAGTCTATTTGGATTATGTTGTGATAGTGAGGGGAGGATTGAATAAGGTCCCATAATGATATCTTAGCAGGAGTATTCTTAAGTTGCTTGACAATATCATACTCTTTTTGACTTGGCAAGAAAGGGTTAGGTAGGATAGGATTAGGAAGCAGTAAGGGTGTCAGGATTGGTTGTGGTGGTTGTGGAATGTGTCAAGTGTTATACATATGAGGAATGGTATTATGTCTCAGTTGTTGTGAAACATTATTCTTAGGAGGGTAAAGGACAAGTTCAGGTTTATTTTGAGTTTGTTGTTTGTGTGAAGGTGGGTAGAGAATTAGAGGGTTGTTAGGATGTCCCACGAGGTATGTATGAGGTCCATTGATCAAGAGGCATCTAATGGACACTTGCACATTCTTAACCTTAAAGTGGTCTTGGTTTGATGTATCTCTAATAAAGGGTAATCGAGAATCACCATTTTATTGAAGGAAGACACATTATTATTGTTTCCTTTTTCTAGCACCATGATATTCTCCCTAGAAGGAGAGTTTTTAGAATAACTAAAAATCAAATGTTTGTGACATTCATGGATTGGTTCTTCTAAAATGACTGCATCACAAGTAGGGGAATGATCAATTGTTGAACGTTTATCGATAGTGGGGAAAGGAGGGGAAGACTCTATTTGATTGCCATATTTCCCTAAGGTCTCATGCTCATGTTCCATATTATCTACCCTACTAGGAGAGCTTGTAATATTTTCATCCAAGGTTAAAGTAGCTTCATCACAAGTGGGGGAGGTATCAAGAGAACGACCACTATGGTTTTCAAATAGATTGTCCCAAATGGTGGGAGCATTAGGGAAGGGAGGTTCAAGATTCTCATGACTCTTAATAGGTATATCTTCTAACACCAACCTCTCTTTGCATCGAGGAGGGATATTAGGAGAAGGAAAATGTGGATTATCATGGTTATGGATACTAGGTGAGCTAATATTTAGAAATATGTCTATGATCTCATGTTCATGTTGTCTAACATCTTCCAAAGGGGAATGAGGAGATGGACAATCAAGACCCTAAATGCTTGTAACTTCCTTCACCAAGATACCTTCACTAATAGGAGAGGTATCAGGAGAAGAACAAGTATGCTTGTTATGATTGTCTATACTACCATTCTCACAATGGGAAATGTAATATTAAGGATTGTGTCAATGGTTTGATTATTTTTCATAAAGAGCTCATTGTTGTAATCAAAATGGAACTCATAAGAGGGAATGTTGTATTTATGTAATCCATTATTAATGAAATAAAAGCCACATCTTTTGAAAGAAAACATGCTATGATGAAAAAGGAAAGAAAGTGCAATGCAATGACTTAAAATGAAATGAAATTTTAAGATATGAATTAAGGTAATTTTCTGAGTACATTGTGTAACAATCTAAAAGAAAACACAAATTGGAAATTAAGCAATGCATGAAATTAGCTAATTTAAGCTAGATCTAATGAAATGCATATTACAGAAACTCAACCAAATTATATAGGTAGGTAATGGCATCAAACAGAAGCTTAAAAATAGGGTTTTTAGTTCTGTAAAAGGCAGTTTCAAGGATGAAAAGCGACTGATTCGCCCAAGGTGGTGAATGAGTCCTAGTAGGGATTTTTTTCAAAAATTTTAAAAAAATTTGAGTGATTTTGATGTTGTCTGAGTGTTATGATGCAGAAAAAAGTTTAAAATGTGGAATTTCAAAAAATTTAAATGGTTTGAGATGCAAAAATGCAACCTATATGCACTTTCACTAATGCAAATTTTGGAAACCCTAGATGCAAATTAACTAATGCAAAGTGCAATGCAAGCTAATTCTAGGATGATGATATACTCCAAATCAGACAAGAAATTATTTGAAAAAGTGGGATCACTAAAATGAATGATAGATTTTTGGGTGGAGGTGCTATCACTCTCTTGCTCAATTAGGGTTTTTCACCTAAAGGAGAGAGATAGATCCCAAAATCTAGGTGGTTCACTGAAACTAATGCAAGTATAATGGAAATATGAATGAAATGTTCCTAGATGAGATAAAATAAATGCAAATAACTAATAAAATCTATTGATCATTAAGTGAAAACTATTGAAATGCAACTTGTTGGAAAACACATTGTGATATGCAAAAACACCTAGAAATGAAAGCAAACTATAACAAAATTTGATGAAAATGGAAGTGTGCACCTGAGAACTTGATGGAGACATGAAATGACATTTGGAATGATGTTGATACTAAAAATTTGGCCTATACTAGGACTCATTCGCCATTTTGGGTGAATTAGTCCTACTTTTGAGAAACTGTCCTGGAACTCGTTTTGGACAAATGGGTATCCAAAACTGCAAAGAACACTTTTTTAGGCCTAGAAATGGTGAATGAGTCCACTTTTGAATTTTTGAAAATATAAAAGTGGAAACAGAATCACTTGGTTTGCACTTTGGTTCCTGATAGGTGTTTCCCTCTGAAACTCTGATTTTCGGTACTATAAATGACTTTTGGTTGATTTCTTGACTTGGTCAACAAGGAGATGTCTTCAACATATTTTCAATGTAATCTTCAATGATTTATAAGTCTTCAAGACACCTAAATCTGCAAACACACAAGGAAAGAAGGAGAAATGTTGGATGTTAGGGCATGGGGGTTTGCCTTGGTCAAATCCCTTTGTAGGTAATTAAACCAAAATGATGAAAGAATGTAATGAAGCATGAAACAATGGATTTAGTACCTTTCCATGATGTTTGATCTTGGATTTCTATAGAAATGAAGGAAGAATATTCCCTTGAATGTCTTTGGAAGTTGTCTTGATGGCTTGGAATGATAAACCCTAGCTTGCTTGGCTTGAGATGGAAGAATGATGGATGGATAATTAAGAATTGTTCTAATTTATGGTTTAGAGACTTGTATTTATAGGAAAATCACCTTATCTTAATTAGATCCCCAAGGCTGACATGGAGAAATATTAAACTTTAAATCCAACTTTTTCCTGCTCAAAACTCAAAAATAACCCAAATGGAACTAATTTTCCACCTTGGGAAAATCAGTCCCACTTGGTAGGGATCCATTCACCACACATGGTGAATTAGTCCTAGAGGGGCACATTTTCCAGCTGGGTTGTTGGGGAATGAGGAATTTCAGTTCTTATGTTGATTTCACCGGGTATTTGATCAAATTATGCCTCAATATGCATAATATGGGGTAATAGAGGCCTATTAGTGATGATATAAATATTTATTATGGATTAGGACATAATATTCAATGTGAAAGTGTGATTAAATACACTTTACAACATTAAAATGAGGTCCACTTAGCCTAGAAAGGCACAACATCCAATATGAATGTGTGAAACACATTACAACACTAGATTAGAATTATGTTTATTTAAAAGCCTTCTAGATTGGTGTGATAATGCAATTAAATCTATTTTATAATGTTGAATTAAAGGAAAATGGGTTCATTAAGCCTAGAGAGGTGTAAAAGTCTTTTACAACACTTTACAACATCTGAGTTACAAGACGTTGATAAATGCATTTTATTCAATTTGCAAGGGTCCAAGACCTAGTGTGGATGTGTAAAACACCTCACAACACTGAATCAAGGCCTCATTAAGTCTAATTTATCATCAATTATTCCCAAATCAAGCAAGAAATACTTTTTTCTATGGCACACCATCTATGCTTGCATTGAGCCCAACATGATGTTACTGCAAAGCAACATTTTATTTGAATCTATCATAAAATATGTCATTGGTTAGATGTGTATGGAATGGAAAAAATACATTGCAAAACAACTTACATCAACAATAGGAGGCCAAACACTTTAGGTTGCAGAGCACACCACTTGTAAAACCCTCCAATCTGCTAGCTAATGGAGCTGCATGACAGGATTTTTCAATAGTCTGCTATCAAAGCAACACCACAATGCTTGTTTCACAATGTAACCAAAACAATATACATCCTCACACTGCAAAATTGAATATTGCATTTACTTCCTCCCGTCCCATTGTACAACAATGCCAGGATTTCTGGGCAACCCGTCACAAATTGCATGGAGTCTTATCATATATTAGACAAAAATACAATGTAGAAAAGACTATATATTTCTAAACGTAATATACAGGAAGAGAAAAACAATGAAATGTTCAAAAGAGAATTCTATAGATCAACATTTTCTAGCTATTTGAATCAAATAAAACCAACTGAAAAGTTGGCAAGAACACATAAGAATATGTGCAAGAAAAGCATGAAGGACAAATGACAAAACTTAGGGTATATAGGCACAAAAAATGGGCAATAGAACATAGTTGCAGAATTTTAAACTTATTATTCAAATGCAACAAAAAAAATTGAAAATGTTTCTAGAGTATGTGCATATATAGTTTAATATACTAGAATGTTCAAAACATGTTACTGACTGATAGAAATTTTGGCCTCTACTTATTGTTTGTTGGTATCTCTGTGCATATTTGGTGCTTAATGTTGTTTGTATGTGCATATGTATCAATTTGTAACAGCTACAACTGCATGTTTAGAATACCGAATTACAGAATCACTTACAAGAGAATTGTATGCAATGTGAACCCTATGTGAAAATCATGAAGACTCATGGGCTTAAGAAAAATCCCCAAGTAAGAAAAGTAGAAAAGACTGATGGGGAATTTGATGGAGTATTGTATATATCATACAGTGTTAAAATTGCAAAAAATTGATAATCTTAATATATCATTCCTTTGATTGCAATGGTATATTTTATACAGATACATTTAGAATAAAATAATGCAAATGTTGTAATAAGTTTAGGGTAATTTGGTATCCTGGTAAACAACTCTGTATAAATAATCAATCAGATAAGTTGAAAGGATAGTTGTACACACATGGAGAAATCCAATGGGTAGAGTAGAGTATGTTTCTAGAAGCCAAGTGTATGGAAGGATTTTTGTACATATCTATCTATCTAGCAAGAAATATTTGACGTAAAAGGAAAAAGCACAAAACCCACAGTCGTTCTCCTCCCTACCATATTGGCATCATGAAGTCTTGTGGGCTCTATTCAAACCCCTGAGAAGGAAAAGTATGAAACTCCCATAATTCAACATGCAAATATGCACACAACAATGTTAATCTACAAAAATTCCTTTCGAACAATTGACTGGTTTGTTGTTTGTGTATATGACATCCAAACACATGCAATATTCTAAATATATAGTTGCATACATATATATACATATACATACATATATATACATATATACATACATATATATATACATATACATATATATACATATGCATATACATATACATATACCTAAAATAGTGCATAAAACTATTTCAAATGATAAGTTGTCATATCTACACATCTTTGGCATTATGTTGATCAGACCCAAAAATACTCAAAAATAACCCAATAGAATTCAACTATAGTTTTCAATGATGTTGCATTTAGATGTTAATAAAAAAGCATTTTATAGTGCAGTATGTGCAACATGTTCTTAGAAAAGTTGGAAAAATGTTTGGATTGTGCCAATACAATGTATCTATCGAAAATCAATACATTGAAAAACACCCAAAATAATGCACAAAACTATGGTATGAGCTTCGAAGCACATGATCATAATTTAAGGAAACCATTCAATAATATCCTTCTTATTATGTTGGTAATTACAATGAATCAGTGAATGGATTAGTTTATGTATGCAATAGTTAGATCCCTAGTATGGATCTTTTTTTTCTATTGGAGATAATATTGCTATTCAATGATTATGAAGGGAACAAGTGAACTTAGAATAGGCATGCAAGAACTAAAAATCTCAACATATATGAAGAATCAAGAATCATAGTGACAATGTAGACTAAAAACAATATGGGCACCATATTAAGATCAAAAGCATGGGAGCTCAATGAATGTGCGAATATATATAGGAAAACATAGGAATAAAGTATGTTCATATTTGCAAAACACGAGTCTTAACATATCATACTGAGCATAAAAATGGAAAGACAAAGAGAAATGTTCAAAACTAGAAAAAACAATAGTCAAAGAGTGGGCTCGCTGGTGTAGCCTTTTTCTGAAATAGGGGCAGATATCTTCAATATACCTGAAAGCAACAGTTTACACTCTACTTGGAAATAAAGTTTTGTTGCTTTCATAATGGTTTTTTTAAGCTGTTGAACCTCAAAATTGTAATTGTCTGTTTTGATCATGGCAGTAAAGATGTAAGGTTTACAAACAAGGCCTTTAATAACAATAACAAGATTTGTTGTAGAGTCTGAGCCATGCTAAAACATCATGTAGAGGTCTTTTTTTGGGATTTGTATTAAACTAGTGGCAGCTTCATCAAAAGAAATACACCAAAGGTTGGCTAAATCATCTTGCAACTTTAATTGCAGGAGTTAGCAATAGTTGTATTCCTCAATTTCCATCTGGCAGCAATCACAAAACCAAAAATCAGCACATGGGCGTGTGCATTTTATTTTGCATTCTTTCCCATTAACCAGCAAGGGGCAAGCAAGATAACAAAAAGACTCAATTTTTGCAATCTCAATGGTTGCTTTAAAAATGGCTTCAATAGTTTCTGGAAAGCCAAGGTAGTTGTTCAAGATGAATGGGTGTTGTTATAATAGTGGTTTATAATTCCTGAGAGGAATGAATTTTAGCTGAAATCACATATTTTTAGAAAATATAATGATTTAGCCTTAAAAATTTCCATTTTAAGGATTCCAATTGAAGAGGGTTTGATCAAATCACCTTAGATCAAACCCCCTTGGATAGAACCTTGCTAGTTTTAAACCATACCTATAAATGCGTCTCCTTTACACCTATCAAAATGCTGATAAAAAATCACTTTTGATTTAGCTTTTGGGGAATCAAATGAATTCATTTAAAATTTATTTCAAATGATTATGGTATTCCTCAGAACAAGCTATCCAATGAATATAATTTTAATATGTTTTGGTTTTGTTATGTATTTGTTTTTAAGTTTTATTAAACATAGGTTTTTCATTGAAAATGAATTTCTTTGTTCTTCACATGTGGAAAAATAGAAGATTATTAAAAAAAAATTGAAAAATATGAGTGCACCATATATTGAAGTCCTTGATCCAACAAAAACTAAAATAAAATTTTGACATATACAAAAAAAAGTTACGCTGCTTCGTTGTGTCTAAATTATAATTTATTTGACTTTGAAACTTGATTAAGGAAAAAATATTCAATAAAAAACTATCTAACCAAGTGGAAGCACTAGATATCGAGTTACAAATCTAAATTTGAAAGAATTAGAATTTTTATCATTCATGGAAAAAAAGTTATGTGTTATACGTGTGTCACTTTTTAAAATGTTGTTTTCTAAAAAATCAATTTTCATGGGAGATGGAAAAGAGTGCAATTTGATTCCAAAAATTTTGAAAAATATTTTTAGAATCTGAAAAAATTTGATGAGACTCTAGTTTGCACCATCTTCAAATTCCTCACAGTTTAGCCGCTATAGGTGCCCGAATGTGAAGATTTAGTTAAAAATAATAATTTCAGTGTCCAGTTTGGCCAAAAATTGTAAACCACTATTATGGGATCACCTGAATGCAATAGTAACTCTATCATTTAAAGGATGAAGCCTATAAGGTTCAGAAGAAGATGAAACCATACGTTCTACTTTGATTGGGCTTGTGGATCTGAGAGTGTTTGCCTCAAGAATAGAAGGGTTAATATCGAGGGTTGTTGTTGTTGATGTGTTGATAACTTTTCCATTAAAGTGACCTACATGCCCACCCCGCACAACAACTATAACTATATCACCTAAAAGATACATCCGCTCCAAGGTATCACCTTTTTCTTGCCAACTTGGGCCCCACAAATTAACATCAATGAAAAAAGTAGAGATATCATATCATCTAATAGTTCTCCAGATTGTTTCAGATCTATTTTTCCTACAAAAAATTGATATGTAGCTGAAATGGAATACAATACCAATAATATCAACCAAACTATTATCACTATAATTGGTTATCTCACTGATTCGCACAAAGGCTGATGTTTTTTTTGGCATAGATATGTCATCTTCACACCGCTTTAGTGTTGAATTTTCGTCCAAGACAATTTCCAAATTACTATTTAATCTATTGAATTTTTTACTTGCTTCCTTCACCAAACCTCTTGATATTAAATAAGTTGCAGCTATCTCAACTCTACCATAATTTAGTTTAGTAATATCATCAAAACAAGTAATGCGGATTTATGTCCCCTCCATATCTATAATGTCAAAACTAAAAAGTTGGCCTTCACCTCTTTGTTTATGGAAATGGTACATCTCTCTAATATGTGTTACATGCCCTTTGATTGTCCAAACATTTTGATAAATGTCCAAAGCTTTAATAGGGTTGACATTTGGAGGACTATTTTGTTTTTGAGGGGACAACTGTACACCAAATTTAGGGGTCCATTTAGAAGGAGAAGGTGACTCTGGTCCTAACATTTTCTCTTCTTGGTGCTTGAAGAGATACCTAGGACTCCCAATTATTTGACAATCTACCATAATGGAAACTAAGCTAAATATGATTAAGGCCCTGAAAAACAAAGAAAGCAATATATTGGAAACATTATATTAGGCACATACAAAGGAGAAAGAGAATTTTTAAAATTATAAAAGAAACAACACAACCCACCTTGAGTCCTAGATATTTCTACATATGTAGTCTCCCAAACCTATGAGGGACCCTATTTTCAAGGCACCTGAAAACAACAAGTCATGTTGCATTTGGAAAGCATAGTTCATATTTGCATATGGTATCCATCAGACAAGACAACCTTGTATCGTTCAACTTGCCCTTCATGACCACCAAATTTTTTAAAGGACAAGAGCGGAAGGACAAGAGAGGGAATGCTATCTCTAGCATTGATGGAACAAATTACAAATGAAGTCAAAGTTGGTTGTTTCTTTGCATCCTACAAAGAAAAGTTCAATCTAAAAAAATGTACTTGATCACACCAAATGGATAAAATTATTAAGGAAAACAAAGGCTACAAAGAAATTTTTTTACATGCTGGAAAAGATCAATGCATATATACTTCCACATCGATATGCTTTACTAGGGCCGGCCATGTGTGTATACACCTAAAGGCCAAGAAAACTAGAAACTTAAACAGGAAAGGGTATGTGGTGTACATTTCTATATTTGAGAATCATAATCGATTAAAGAAGCAAAAGGGAAATGTTCAAGTTGAATACAAAAGAGGATAGAAATAATAACAAAAAATTTGTAACAAGTATAAGAAAAAGGAAATATAAACTTATGGAATCAAGTTTTGGAGGCTAGCGGTTGGCACCCTTAGAGTCAGACTCCATAGCGGAACCTATGGTGGATGTCACCAAATCAATCTTGGGGGGCTTTGGAGACCCATTCACAAAGCCCGATTCCATAGACATAGTTGTGGGAACTTTTATAGGTAGAAAATGTTGCAATTTTAGTTGACTGGTTGAGAGCTCTATTTCACAATAAAAATAAAAGATTAATGTATTACAACATCCTTGATGGAAACTGGTAGACAACTTAGAAATATTGATAATCTGCCAACCATTTTACTAATTTGATTAAATGAAAATGGGTATACCATTCCACTTTTAATACTGTCCAAACAATAGGAGATAGAACAACAAGAATAAAAATGATAAATGAAAATGTATATATCTCTATATGTATTTGTTTATCTTTGAGGTTGCTTATATATGTATGCATGCAATTTCTACTATATTTTTATATATACCTAAATGTAGATATTTGTATATGTTGCTAGCTGGTCCCTTTATCCTTTCTTATCCAAACAATAGGAAATACAACAATAAGAATAAAAATAATTAAGTACATATATGCATTGAATTTCCCCTTTGTCTACACATTTAAAAAAACACATATAACCAAATATGTATATCCATATGTACACATGTATATATTTATTTATATAGACACTACTATATCTAAATAGATGTGTATACTATATTTATTCCTGACTATGTAGTGATTGGCATGCCAAGCAAGGAACACCATAAAAATGGGCATAATGTCAAAGGTGCACAACGGCAAGAAGGAACAATAAGTAGAGGGAAAAAGTTTTGCAAGGCAACATGTTTTAAACATTGTAGCTTATTAAAATATATATGTAATAAGGGGCTCTTGGCCACCTTCAAACATAAAAGAAGAATGGTAAATGGTTGCTTGCAGTGCTGGAAAATGGCAATCAAGATGGCAGGAGCAAGCAAATGCAATATTTAATGTTTACAGCTTGAAAAAAATTACATTGTTGCTGAAAAAAATTACATTGTTGCTGGCTTGAACTACAGTGTTGTGCACTATTTTTTGTGGTTTTCAATGTATTTAGTTTCAATAGGCACATTGCAATGGGAAAGTGCAAACAATTTTACAACTTTGTTATGAACATGTTACACATACTTCACCATTAAATGCTCTATTATTAACATCTTAATGCTATATCATTCAATTCTATGGATGTATTGTAGAGATTTTCTCACAAGCCAAATAATACTTATATATGCTATTTTAACTCTTTTTAAACTAAAGTCTACATAAATATGAATAAAGATAGTGTACACATCTGTTTAGATATAAATGTGTCTATGTAAATTGATCTTGCATTGTCAAATGAGCCACAATGCTCCTGGTGTATATATATATAAACGGGGAATTCAATACACACACACACACACACACACACACACACACACACACACACACACACACACACACATATATATGTATCTATCTATCTATGTTTTGGGGAATTCAATACAATTTCCCTTTTTGTCAATAATATTTAGTAGCAAATAAGTGTTATTCTAACAACTTTTATAAAATTTATCTATTTTCCTTCAATATTTATTACCAAAGAACGTAGCTCGAATCTTGTATCAATATGTTTCATGATATCATTTTTTTCTCATATGTTCGAAGCTCCCTGCAACAAATTGCCAGAGGCTATTTATGATAGTGGTGGAGCTTTCTAGTTACACAAATTGGTGGTGGTGGAGTTGGTTGCCTTGGTACATGGAAGTAGAATGGTAAGTGTTTTCTCGCGTGAGGGTTAATGCATCCTAGCATTCTTGTATGATGGTGCGGGAGGAAGTAAATATAATATTCAATGTTGCAGTGTGACAAAGTATAAAAGCTACATGGGAAAAGGTTGGAAAATAACATTGAATAGCATTAATTTTCGCATACAGTTCACATTTTGTACCATTCTCTTTCAATGCATTTTAACTTAAATTTATCAAAAGCATACAAAGAAATAAGTTGTACAAAATGTGTATAGCACCAAAGATGCACAAAGATAACAAGGAACAATAGCCAAAGGCCGAAAAACATACACATACCAAAAAAAATTGAAAGCAGCCTAAAGGTACAAGTCAATCTTATGTTTGTAGTTAATACCAATCTACAAAATTTAAGAATTTTGAAAGTTAAAAAAAATTCTTATCACAAGGACAATAGAATAAGAAACTCCTAAAGTGTCATTCCAAGAAAAAAAATACATGAGGGCACAATCCTTAATTAAATGCACAAAAACATTTACCTAGGTTAAGATATGAAGAATACAAGAGATAAACTATGGCAATGAACAACTTTTTATAGGAAGCTTCAAACAGATGAGAAAAAGAGAATATCATGAAACATATTGATACAAGACAAGAAATCTATGTAACAATTGGCTTGTCAATTCAAAATTCAAGCTACATTATTTTGCACTAAATATTATAGATAAATGGGAAAACTATAAAAGAGCTATTAGAAAGAAACTTAATAATCATAGGAAAATGACAAATGATCAGAAACCCACATTAAATAGAACTTAAAAACATGGAGAATAGAAGAGGTGAACTACAATAATGAACAGTCTGCTATAGGGAAGTGGGAAAACCAATATCATGAAACATATTGATACAAGACAAGCAATCTATGTAACAGTTGGCTGGTTAATTCAAAATTTGATCTACATTATTTGGTTCTAAATATTATAGACAAATAGAAAAATTGTAAAAGAGCTGTTAGAAAAACACTTAAGAATGACAAGTAAATGACAAATGATCAAAAACCCACATTAAATATAACTTTAAGAGAGGTAGAAAAACATACACAGACAAAAAAAATTGATAGCAGCTCAAAGTTACAAATCAATGGATGTTTGTAGTTTATAGCAGTCTACAAAATTTCATAATTTACAAGTGGTAAACTATGTCAATGAATAATTTGTTACAGGGAGCTTCAAACATATGAGGGAAAAAGAATATCATGGAACATATTGATACAAGACAAGCAATCTATGTAACAGTTGGCTTGTGAATTCTAAATTTGAGCTACATTATTTGGCACTAAATATTATAAACAAATAGGAAAATTGTAAAATAAATATTAGAAAATCACTTAAGAACCACAAGAAAATGGCAGATGATCGAAAAGCCACATTAAATAGAAAACTATGCTAATGAATAGTTTGTCATGGGATACTGAGGAAAATGAACAAATTTTTACAGGGAGCTTCAAATAGATGAGGGAAAAAGAATATCGTGAAACATATTCATAGAAGACAAGCAATCTATGTAACTGTTGGCTTGTCAATTATAAATTCGAGCTACATTATTTGGCACTAAATGTTATAGACAAATAGGGAAATTGTAAAAAGAACTATTAGGAAAACACTTAAGAACCACAAGAAAATGACAAATGATCGAAAACCAACATTAAATAGAAATTTTAAATATGGAGAAATATTCAACTCGAGAGATTGAAAATAGGTTTAAATTAGGACAAGATCTTAGGATGGACTATCAAGAGGACATATTTTGACCATTTCATAGCATAAGAAATACTCACAAAAGCCTCTGTTGCTACTCACAATTCTTTTGTTGAACATAGTACAAATGAAGAACCCAGTTCAAGTGAAGAAATTGTTGTTACACCTTCAGTAGATACTAATAGAATTTTAGGTAAGCACGAATATGCTCCAAACTCAAATCTATACATGCATTTCACTTGAACTGGGTTCATCATTTGAACTAGGTTCTTCACTTTGAATGTTGTTTGTAAGTAATTTCACATACATACATGTCCACATATAAAAAATATTCGTGAAAGACTAAAAATTAGAGCAAAACACTTAAGAATGATCATAGGAAAATGACATATGATCGAAAACCTCAAAATTAAAAAATTGAAAACAATCCTTCTTACAAGAACAATAGAATAATTTGTTACATGGAGCTTCAAACAAATGAGGGAAAAAGAATATCATGAAACATATTGGTACAAGACAATCAATCTATGTAATAGTTGTCTTGTCAATTCTAAAATCGAGCTACATTATCTGGTACTCAATATTATAGACAAACAGGGAAATTGTAAAAGAACTATTGGAAAAACATACATACATATATATATTACATATGTATATGTGTATATAAATATATATATATACATATACATATTTATACATATACAATGTGAACTATATGTGAAAATCAATGCTTCAAAACATAGATAGATACATATACACACATATATATATATATATTGAAGAAAAATAGAGTAATTATATAAGAGGTATTAGAATAACACTTATTCGCTACTAAATATTATAGACAAAAAGGGAAATTAGAAAAGAGCTATTGGAAAAACACTTAACAATCACAGGAAAATGACAAATGTTCGAAAACCAACATTAAATAGAACTATAGAATATGGAGAATACAAGAGGCAAACTACATAATGAATAGTTTGTTATGGGGAACTGAAAAAAAGAATATCATGAAGAATAGTTTGTTATGGGGAACTTCAAACAGTTGAGAAAAAAATCCTTGAATATCATGAAACATATTGATACAAGACACATAACATGTTCCATCTAGACAAAATAACCACAACAATTAATAGTTTTTTATAAGGAGCTTCAAATAGATGAGGAAAAAAGAATATCATGAAACACATTGGTACAACACAGGCAGTCTATGTAAAAGTTGTAAGAGGTGTTAGAATAACACTTAAGAATCACATGTAAATGATAGATGAATGAAAACCCACATTAAGTAGAACTCGTTAAGCCAATGGTATAATCTGTGCAAAATGGATATAACATGACAAAATTAATTGAAAATTTGATCTCCATTAACTAACACTAAATATTATAGACAAATAGAGAAATTGTAAAAGAGCTATTAGAATAACACTTAATAGCCACAAAACTAATTTTTTCTTGAATATCTTTATGCTTTCATACTAATCCTCTGCATATATATATGCAATCACTCCTATGTTAATCTGCAATTGCTCCTATGTTAATGGGTATAACACCAAAGATGCACAAAGATAACTACAATCAATAAATGAATGGCCAAAAAATTATTAAACCTAACCATATTTTTTGACGAAAGAAAGAAGATTTAACTACAATTTCTCCATCCATACAGATCCATAATCTCTTTGAAATCTCCAAAATGGGTATAACGCCAAAGATACAAACATATAACAAGGAACAATAAGCAAAGAATGAAAGACATGAACAATAAATTAATCATTTATGCAAAATACCCATGTAAAACGACTTACAGATTCTGAAACACAACATTTTTAAAACCCTCCAATCTGCTATAAAACAGAGCCGAAGGCGACAATTTTTACAATAGTCTACTATCAAACCAACACCACAATGGCTCTTTTGACAATGCAACTTAATCAATATATTTTCTTGCACATTTCGGAGCACATCAGAGTTAAAACCCTCCAACCTGGTATCAAATGAATATAAAGGCAACGATTTTTTCAATATTTTGCTATCAAACCAACACCACAGTAGCTCGTTCAACAATGCAACCAAAAATAATATACTCTCCCACACTACAACATTGAATATTCTATTTACTTCCTCCACTGCCATCATACAACAATGCTATGATGCATTAACCCTCATGCGAGCAAACACTTACCATTCTACTTTTGGGTATCGAGGCAACCAACTCCACCACCAACAACTCAGATAATTAGCAAACTACAAATCGTCATAAAAACCCCTGGGAAACTCACCGTCGGCTGGGAGATTTTCGGTTCTGACAAATTCTATTGAAGCTGGGCTAACGAAAATCGTGATAGAAATTTCAAACAAATAACCTATCGGCTAATAAGGAAAATTATACATTGTGATGTTCCAAAATATTAAACGTATTTGTGTATATTGTGCATAATGTGATATGGTTAAAATAAAATTACCCAAGTCAATTCATGATAGTATTCCATTGGGTCGACCATGGGGGATTTGGCCCATGCCATCTATGTCACCCATGAACGGTAAAGGGGTCATTACATTTTATTAAAAAAATATGTAGACTTTCAAAGTTTATTTCTCTAATGAAATTTGATAGTGAAAAGACTTGAATAACGTCAAACATATTAGTTCCTTTATCTGATCTTCACCATCATAACCTTTGCTCGTTGCCTCTTGTTTATTCTGTATCTCTGTCATACTCTGTATGGTGCTTGCCATTACTCTGTGAATCTTCTTTTCTTCATATGTATTCCGTCAGTTTATATAAGTTGTAAAGAAATTTTTAAATGCAAGGAAACAAAAATCTTTAAAATAAGCAAGTCCATAGTATGTAGTGCTTGAATGTATTGATCTGAAATCTAGCATTTTCCTCATACTTCGATGCTTTTACCTATCTGAAACATGTGTCACATTCTATGCTTCACATACTATAAGATTAAAAAAAAAATGAATTTCATAAATTTTTGACCAAGGTGGTCAGACATATGAGTTTTTATATTTTTAATAAATTGTAATAAAAAATTCATAATTAATTATTTACTTGGAAAAAAATTACAAAAATTATGCATCACATTGGGACATGAGTCCTCTACTTATATCTAAAATCTTATAAAAAAATATTATCATTACATTATTGTGGTGAGGGTGGTCAGACAGACACCTACTTCTTATTTTTTCCCTGAAATTTAAGTAGTATTGCACTGAAAATTCAAATTTTCACCAAATAGATTTTTTTTTAAAATAAACCTAGTAGTTTAGAACCTACATTCAATTTTCTACATATTCTATTCTTACATATTTTTAAAATAATATAGATAACTTATTCAAATTTTTACGTCAAGTTTCTTAGCTCAAATTTTTATGAATTTTTCACCACTTAAGGGCCTATTTTTTCCATGATGATCTTGCACATACCCAAAAAAACTCTTGCATTACCACAAACATGAACCAAATACTCTTTCAAAGGTTTCAATTTATGCTTCACACCATCCTTAACTATGGTACATGTATTAGCACAAGCATCATGCATTTCCTTCCAATCATACTAACAAGGCCTTCCTAACAAGATATGACATGCATCCATTGGGATTATATCACACAATATTTCATCAAAATAACCTCCTATTTTAAATTTACCAAACATTGTTTGTTGATCAAAATCTTTTGATTATCTTGTACCCACGATATTTGGTATGGTTTTGGGTGCTTGCTCCTCTCTAGCTTCAATTTTCTCACCATTTCGTCGGATACCAAGTTATTCATTCTTCCACTATCTATGATGACATTACAAGCTTTCCCTTCATATTTGTATCTTGTCTTGAATAATATCTTTCTTTGAATTGGTTCATCTTCCTCATTCAACAATTCTCTTCTTGTCATCAAAACTTCACTCCCTTCTACTTCTTCAGAATGTGATGAGCATGCAACCCCCTCATTGATGTTTTATGCTCTATTCTAATTTTCAAGTCTTCTATTGGTCCCTTCTTGATTATGATGGAAGTCATATGATCTATGTCCCTCTTCCCCACATAGAAAATAGGTTCCGTGAAAGCCACCTCTTCCAAATTATCCTCTACCCGATCTTCCTCTACTTCTTGGATTTTGATCTCTAGGAGGGTAATAATTTTCTGATTTCTAATTTTTGATGTTGCCTTGGTCTTCAAATTTCTGATTTTTATGATTTATAGCATAACTTCTTCCTTTGGTTCTTCCACCACGACCTCTTCCTCTTTGTTTGCTTTCAATTTTTTTGTTTAGTCTTTCTTCAACTTTCAATGAAAACCGATATGCATCCTCAATGGTGGTCATTCTCACCAATGCCAATTCTTCTTGTATGCTTGGATTTAGCCCATTAATGCAACAAGCTACCTTCTCCTTATTTTCTTCAGAATGTCCTATTCGAATTAGGACCTTGTGAAATTCTTCTGTATATTCTTTCATAGTCCTCATTCCTTGTCTCAAGCTCTGCATCTTTTTGAGAAACTCCAACTCATAATCTACTAGGATAAATTGCCTCTTCATTTTGGCCACCATCCTATCCCATTTGGAGATTTTTTCTTTTCCTAACATTCCTCTTTCAAGATGGATTTCTTTCCACCAAATTCTTGCATGGCCCTTTAACTTCATTTTTACAAACCTCACTTTGTGAGGGTATTCAATCTCTTCAAACTTGAAAAATTCTTCCATGCCATTAATCCAATCTATCAACTCTTTAGGATTTAGGCTTCTGTTGAAGTTTGAAACCTTAATTTTTGGTTTCTTTCCAATGTTTGATATTTCTCTCAACAATCTAATTTCTCTAGGATCAATTTTATCTTGTTCTTCCTCTTCCTCTTCCTCTTCAGCTTCATCCTCACTATCATCTCTTTCCCTATGCACTTCTCTCCTACGAATCTCTTACTACAAGGTTTCTAGTTTCCTTCTAAGGGCTCTAATTTCATCTCTAGGAGAGTCTCTTCCTCCACCACTCTGTATCTACCTCTACCATGATTGGAAACTCTTGGAGGAATTTTAATCTTCACCCACAACTCACAGGTTCTGCTGCAAACTACCTCTCTTTGGCACTCTTTTTACAGGCTAAAGATAACATGCTCTTATACCACTAATGAAAATGGGGACTCTCCCTTTCAAATTTGATCACAAAACCTCATGAAACATAACACATGAAGGCTACAAATACATAATAAGAATATAAATTGGAAGAGAAATCTGCAACTTTATTTCATGCAAATATGCAAATAGATTACATCAACATGAAGCTCATGGGATCCTTTATAATCTTACATGCAACACCTATTAAAAAAAATTCTTCAACAATCTGGTATAATTTTGGCAGCATCTGGGTATGCAAACTTCACTTCTCCAAGCCCCCATTCTCCAAATGAGAAAGCATGAATTAAAAGAGAAAGTGTAAGGAGAAAACAACTCCTGATTTTCCAAAACCATCAACTGAAAACCTCCTTGAGGAAAGTACACCCAACCTTGGAAGTTTGGAAATATGTAATAAGACATGTGGCCCAATGCATTCCAACCCTCTCTTGGGAGCCTAGACTCATGAACAATCAAATTTGGTGGGTTATGACATCTTATACCTCTTATAGATTCCTTACATTGTCATTGCATGCAAAGATATGCAAGCAACATGCAAGATTCCATTGCAACCCACTTTAAGACTTTTCATGACACATGTGCATGCATTCAAGACCTCTTTTGACCTCCTCCAAAAGTGGGATGTCCAAAGGGAATATTCTTTCACATGTTGCATTTACCAAGTTACCAGGGGTCTTTTCCCACCAAAATTTACTTTACATTTTCACTCAATAGGAATTTACAATGTTACAAAAGAAAAATATTATTTTCTATCACTTAAGCCCAAGTATTGAAATTAAAAAAGAAAAGAAAAATTAAAATATTTTTGTTGAGACGGGATTTCCCATACACCTTTGATGCTCCTGCATCAATTATAGCATAAATATATATAAAAATTATATTTTGGGATTTGAAATCATTTTTCAACTCCTCTTGTTGATTCTCTCCATCTTTATTCTCCTTTGTAACTTGCAAATGAGGGGGATAAGATAAGAAAACATTCTTATAATTATCAATAGGGATCAAGGTAACTCACAAGATTGTCCTAAATCCAATGGCGAGTATACAATCTATCCAATGAATGAAATTAAATTCTCGCCTTCTTCACCCAAACCATAAGTCAATGAATTAAGAATCTCTTTAGCTAATATAAATGAAAATTTTAAGTAGTGGTGGGTGCCATGTTACCTAGGTCCCCATAACTTAAGTTGTAATTTAAAGTTTTTTATAAAAAGGAAGGAAATAATATGGTTAAAAATATATATTCATAGTTAATTTTCAAATAAAATTAATTCCTAAAGTTTCTTTTGGGAACTTGAATTTGTAAAGTAAACCTACTTACTTACCTTGTAGTTATTTTCTCTTAAGTAGTGATAATCCTTCTTTATGCTAGAAATTAGATTGAAATATGGTGAGAGGACTCTAGTATTTTGTCTCATATGTTTGCTTACAATTACCATCTTACACATGTGTAAGGGTTGAAATGTGGTGAGAGGACTCTAATATTTCATCGCATATTGTGGATTAAAAATTATCATCTTACTTATGTAAGGGTATTGATGTCAATGATAATCATGACAAAAGTTTCTTGATTTTAGTGATCACATAATACTTGGTTATCCTAGCCTATATACTCTTAGCCTTTCATCAATTAGTCTCCAAATATGAGTCTTGTTACCTATAGTTAGTAGTTCTCACTTGTCATTTGTCCTTGTTGGAACATACCCTCTTTGTATGTTGGCTTTATGTGACATGAAATAATATGACAATGCATGTATGTGTTTGTCGTATTCAATGATTTGTCAAGTTCATTATACAAAACAAATAGTTAGGCTTTATAAAAAAGTGTTAGTTAACTTATTTTTGGAATTTTATGGTTTGGGTATTCCTTGAATTTCCTTACCAAGTCCTCTTCAATCATATCCCATATGTGTTAGCAATTTGGAGCCTATATTCTTGCTACGATTTTTAATCTCTCTAATAGGATTATGAAATTAAGAAACCTGAAAGTTAACATGTTTTTGAATGTTCTCTTTCTATGTCTCATTAAATATTATTTGTTATCCTATAGGAGTAGCTAGTCAACTTTGTTTTGTAAATTGATTTTGTTCTCTATGCTACCACATTAGTTTTTTATAATAATTAATTTTACCATCAACTCTTATTGTAATTTCTCAAGGATTCCAATGACGAATTCTTTTTTGTTCTCGCTACTACTTGCAACACTTCAATTCTCTCATTCAATCCATTCACGCCTTCCAAATAAATATATTATTTTCTAACACCCACTCAATGGATTCTTGGAGAAACTAAATCTTAATCTTTAGTTCTTTTGTTATAGATGTGTCATGAAACCAACCATTCCTACAACACCTTTTCAAATGTGGTTATACACACAAAACACAAAACTCACATATGTCACCAAAAAAACTATAAGCCTCACAAAACTTGTTTCTCTAATATTACATAATCTATACTTTCTACATGATTTTTCTTGTAAAAACTAATAGTCAAAATTAATTTTCACCTATGTTTTGATAGTTTGTTTCCATCATAACAAGAGTGAAACTTCTTTCAGTTAGAGTTAGAATGTGCATTCAAAGTATGGAATAATATTTTATACTTTATAAAAAAGAATAATTAAATTAAATTAAATCATAGCTCGTCACAATTCATCTTGGAAACCTCAACACAAGAAAAATCAATAGGAAGTGGAAAATACACATCTTATAAGATTTTCTTGAAATGAAACAATTAAAAGTGTGAAAAACTCACTCCATCCATTTTCCATCTTCCTAATACTCTTTGCCATAAATTATTTCCAATCACATAAATAATGTACTCTTCTTGGAACTCTTTCCTTTTCTATATTCCAATCTTGCTATCTCTTGTATTATGCTTTGCACCTAAAAAATATTTTTTGCTCTCTAAAGCCTTTGATTTTGATCCACAATCTAACCTTACGATCTTAAATAGACATAGGAGGATCCACCCTATGAAATGGAAGCCACATAAAAGAAATTGGAAGAGAAAATCTCAAACTATATATTTCATCTTATCACATCTATAAGGAGATGGAACAAGTTGTTTTGTCAAACCGATGGTTTTGTAACCCATGGTTTCAAAGTTGTCCTGAGAAGCAACTACAAGTTTCAAAACTTTCTTTAAAATAAATTGCTAGTTTTGAACATTTTGGTTTAAACAACACACTCTAAGATTTGACTTGCTTAGGTGGCTCATTTGAGACCACACTAATAGATAGGTCCTACTAGAAAAGCTAGTGTGATTTTATATGAGCCATCTAGACAAGTCAAAGCTTAGAGTGTTTTATTTAAACTTTCCCATTTCGTATTACTATATGTTTGGAGCCTAAAACTTAGGGGTTAGTTCTAGTTGAATGTCTACAATAGCCCCCCACAATCGGTTGGGCTTAACCGTAACACTCTAAGGGTACACTCCTTAGGTGGTCAGGCCCATTCACTGACA
The DNA here is from genome assembly GCA_007258455.2 of Sequoia sempervirens. Classification (NCBI taxonomy): domain Eukaryota; kingdom Viridiplantae; phylum Streptophyta; class Pinopsida; order Cupressales; family Cupressaceae; genus Sequoia; species Sequoia sempervirens. Next base: position 181,280,518 of record VDFB02000007.1, read on the forward strand.
TTCCCATACTTTACTTTATCATCTTTTTAGAGATTTTTGTTTAGTGAACTTTTATCTCCATTTTCCAATTAACTTTTTATCTCCGTTTTCCATTTTAGTTAACTTTTTATCTTTGTTTTCACGTTTAAAGATATGATTTTTTCCCTCTCACATTCCATACGGAAATAAATATGTTGGAATCTTTTCAGTAAATAATCCACCGAATACTCTGCCAAAGGAAAGATATTGCATAACATTTTAAAACCACTCTGTGCACTTATTCGTAGGAGATGATTTAGGTGTATGGTAGTTTAATCAGAGATGCGTGTTTAAATAATATGAAATTTTAAATAATTAATTAAAAAAAATTGATAATAAATATATAATGAAAAGTAATGAAATAAGTTTTAAAAATAATAATAATAAATATAGATAATGAAGGATTTTGAAACAAATTTTATATAATAAATTTGTTTTGAATTTTTTTTTTTTTTCTAAATATATCTTTGTTATGTTTGTTTTTAATGTACACAATGATTTCATGACAATAGTTATATAATATTATTATTCTATTTTTAAAATAATATAAATATATTATTTAAATTGTTGATACAATAATATACATTCTTTTTCATAATATGATAACATTTATCTAAAATTTATTTTTTACTTTACAACTATTCAAGAATTTTTTATTTTATTTAATCAAGAGTTATTTCTATTTATAGTTATTTTTTAAATTTGAAATCTCATTAAAAAAACTCTCAAGAAAATAAAATAACAACAACCAATAGTACTTTAGTGTGAATTACATGTTAGAATTCATAAAACATTCAATGGAAAAAATATTTCTATAGTCTCATGTTGATGAACGTGGGAAAATTTATAAATTCAAATTTAATATCATTTTTTCTCTTTTTTTCATTCATAAAAAAAAATTGAATTTATTAAATTTAAAATATTAAACAATAATGATCCCTCCATTAGATTATAATCATACTTGTATCTTTCAAAATTTAAATAAATAATGGATATCTACAATAATAGTAAGACACAAAGTGTCATGCCATGTCATGCCAAAATTTTGATCTAATTGAGGTGACATAGTTTAATATGTTGGGGATTAGAGTTTTTTATGTGAGATTTCAAATTTAAAAAATAATTATAAATAGAAATAACTATTGATTAAATAAAATACAAAATTGTTGAATAGTTGTAAAGTAAAAAATAAATTTTAGATAAATAAAAATAAAGTATAATGTATATTATTGTAACAACAATAATATTATTGTCACTGTGCTATTAATGTGTTTGCTCTCAATGACCTTGGTTGCCTTGTACTTAATATATTATCATAAATATCATATTATGAAAAAGAATGTATATTATTGTATCAACAATTTTAATTAATATATTTATATTATTTTAAAAATAGAATAATAATATTATATAACTGTTGTCATAAAATCATGTGTACATTGAAAACAAACATAACAAAAATATATTTAAAAAAATAAAAAATTTAAAATAATTCAAAACTAATTTATTATATAAAATTTGTTTCAAAATCCTTCATTATATATATTTATTATTATTATTATTTTTAAAACTTATTTCTTTATTTTTCATTATATATTTATTATCAAATTTTTTTAATTAATTATTTAAAATTTTATATTATATAAACACGCATCTCTGATTAAACTCCCATACACCTAAATCATCTCCTACTAAGTGCACAGAGTATGGATTTTAAAAGCTGTGCAATATCTTTCCTTTGGCAGAGTATTCCGCGGAAATCTCTAAAAAGCCGATAAAGTAAAGTACGGGAATGTCAATGAATGGGCCCGAACACCTAAGGAGTGTACCCTTAGAGTGTGCTGGTTAAGCCCCGCCCCCACAATGTTAAGAGCAATCCTTTCTAACTGCCTCATCGTGATTGCAGTAAAGTTGTTTACCAAGAATTCAAATGACAATTTTCCTTATTAAGGCTTTATAGTGTAAAGTGCGCTTCGACTCTTTACGCAAAGATGCACGAACCCTAAAGAGTATTGGGTAATCCACTTAAAAAATTAGTTTTCTAAAACATAAACCTTTTTACATTTTTACAGACCAATTCGCGAAACCTTATTCCAAAGAAATAAAGTGCTGTCTTTTTAATCAGATTATTCAAGTTCGGGATTTGTTTTTAAAAAGGATATTCAATTCAAACAAACTCTAAGCTTCTCCAGCTTTACCCAGATTTACATACAACCTCTAAATACAGTTTTGGATATATATGACTATGTATGCACAAATTTCAGGTGCAGATTCAATCCAGAAAGCTCACAGTGTATATAAACCGTCCCGTACAATACTTCTGAAATGAAATTTGCAACAACTTTAGGCAAGTCAGTTCTGAATAAACAACGATAAATAAGCGATAGAAGACTGTAAATAGAGGGGTACAATATACTCTTAACTACATAGTAATTCTCACTGTCTGCACTAGCTTTCTATTCTAAATAACTATGCGTTTACAACAAATTTGACTGACGACAGACAGGTCGCACTAAATACAGCCAGCAAATTGAGCTCATATATCTGATCACGTCTTCATGTGGTTGGAATCGGGATTAAGCCTCTGCTGCAAACGTCAGATGCTTCCCTCTTCATTCACATTAGATAACTACTATCCCTACTAACTGAACTGGTCGTGAAACTGCTATCATCATTCTCGGAGTGAAGCCAAACGAATGGTGGCCGGAATATTGGAACATACGGAAGCGCCCTTTCCCTGCACAGCATCTGTTTCACCTGTCGCATAGTTGGACGGTCTTGTGGATTCGGATTTGAGCAGGCCAGTCCCACCATCAGCAAACAGGTTATGTTGTCCTCCTTAACAGTGGCGAGAGTATCGGTAGGAGGAGCTATAGGCAGACGACTGTCAGCCGCTTGGATGAGCTTATTCTCCCGGTACAGTTTCCACACCCAACCCACTAAATCTTGCCCCTCTCCTACAGAGCAAGGGGGCTTTCCACAGACAACTTCAAGAACAATAGCGCCGAAACCAAACACATCAGTTTCGACCGTGGCTCTTCCAGTGTGAAAGCACTCAGGAGCAATGTAACCAACGGTTCCCGCTACACGATTCGATGTGAAGGACGTTCGGTTGGGTTGTATTAGACGAGCAAGGCCAAAGTCGCCCAGGCGAGCATTGTATTCCGAGTCGAGCATGATGTTGCTGGGTTTGAGGTCTCGGTGGATCACCTGCTGCTCGCACTCATCGTGAAGGTAAACCAGAGCAGAGGCCAGGCCAGATATGATGTTGTACCTCTGCTCCCAATCCAGACGCCCTTCGCTGATGTACTTTTCCAGGCTTCCCTTGCTCATGTACTCGTAAATCATCAGGAGATTCCCCTTGTCGTGGCACCACCCGAGCAGCGGCACCAGATTTCGATGGCGCAGCTGGTTGATTATTCTGATTTCTGAGATGAATTCTTCTTTCCCTTGCGTGGAGTCTTTGAATATGCGCTTCACGGCCACCGCGGTTTTGTTCTTGTGGAGATGTGCTTTGTAAACGGCTCCGAATCCGCCGCTCCCAATCTGCGACTGGGCACTGAAATTCTGAGTCGCCTTCTGGAGGTGTTTGTATTTGAATTCATGTGGATGACCCGGCAGTTTCCGAAGGGCGTCTGATATGATCGCCGCTTCTGCCCGATACCTTCGGTGCTTCATAAAAAGTATAACAATCGCTATTGCAAACAACAAGGCGAGCACCACGCCCCCGACAGAAAGTCCGATTATTAATCCTGTGTTGGCTGTGGAGTCTCTCAGATCTTCGATTGAGAGGCTCCACGAATGGACGCAATTAAGCTCGCAGCTCTCACCCGTGGAAGCCGTGAACCCAAAATAAACAAATTCATCGAGAATTTGAGAGAGATTGAGGGGATACTGGAGAATCGGCTGTGGGGGCATTCGATCTGTTGAGTTTGCAACGTAGACCTTCAGAAGCCGTTGAGTGCCGCTGTACTGAACCAACGCCGTGATGTTTTGTTCACTCTTTAAATTGATAAGACCAACATCAAGAGACACAATCTTTGTGGAATTGATGCTGTTAACATCAATGGCTACGTGGTTGTCGTCTGGGTCATTCGTACCCTCGCTCTTCTTTGTGTCGAATTCAACTGCTACCATCTTGTTACTGCTCAGTCCATTAATGGTAGAATTGAAGAGCCCTAACCAGTGGCCGTAGCTTGCAACAGGTCCATCTCCAATGTCTTTATTAGAAGATATTATAAACGCCATACCCTCGCCGCCAGGGGTGCCCTTGTCTGGTACAATATTGAAAGCAAAAGTGGAATTGAATGATGCGGGACTATGAGATGGGGAGGACTCTTTCCATAATCTGTAGGTTGTCTGTATATGACTCTACCCTTTCTATTTGTTGGGGAATACGGGGATTCTGGATTTCTAGTTTCCGCAGTGACCTGCAAAGATTCAAAAGCTATGCCGGAATTGTCAAGCATGAAAACGCTCTCGTTCTTTTCACTGAAACTCTTATAACTGAAATTCCCACTAACAGTTTGCACCAGTAAAATATATACTACAACTAATATAACTCGATGAAAACCCATTTAGACCCTACTAATACTTAAGAATAATTTCAAAAGTTCCTTCTTTAACAATTCCCACTTCCCATCTGCTTAGAGAGAAAGGCCAGATCAGCTATTGAGAAAAACCTAACTGCTAACTGCTTTCATAAACTCGTGATGGGGCTGCGTGATAGTCTGAGTCAATGATTTAGAAGGCTTCAGAGGAGCTTTTTAATTTGTGATCTGTATTTGATATGGACATCATCCATATCTTATCCCAACTGTAACGAGATATTTCTTCTTCTCTCGTGTTCACCTAGAAGGTAGTTTTTTCTTTTCTTTTTCTCTGTGCTATTTTTTTTTTTTATCCACGTTGAAACTTTCAACTCTCGATTAATCACTCCAGAGCACTAAATTTGTTAGATAACGCGCTAATGTCGAAAATCATGCTTACTAATGAAAGAAAAGACAGGATGAATTTTTTACGCTTATCAAGTGTCAGTATTTTATTTTATTTTTTTGAAGTGTCAGTATGTTGGCGAGGCACGACTCTGAAATCTGATTGCGTGGTCACTTCCACTAAACCAATTCTTATAACATTTCTTGTGGTTGAGAACATACCATACAATTTCTTGTCTTCAGGTTAAGATATGTAGTAGTCCAGTGGGACATATCGTATGCAAATTTGGGTAATATTAAGCAAGTAGTACAAAGCATTACTTTCACTTCATTGAACTGTACCCAAATCCCAAGCGGGTCATTGTTTTCCTCTCAGATTCTTTTAGCATAAGAACTTTACATTGGAGAGAAGTTGACACACATATCGCTCATGATGTTAAAACTTTACCATCACATTGAATTGGTCAAGTATCTTTTTATTAAAGCTAATTAATTTCTTAGTGTTTATTTCTATATAAAATATATTCTTAACAAAATAAAATATAAATAGAGTTCTTGCAAAACATCAAGAGATTATTTTAAATTTAAATTTATATGATGAAGAGATTATTTTAAGTTGTTAAGATATTTGAATTTATTGTAAGTTTCTTTTTATAAAACATTTTATGATTTCTTTATAGTTTTCACATTAAATTTAATTTTACCATTAATTTAATTAATAAATTTAAATAAAATCAGATCAAATATACTATTTATTTAATAATATTTATTAAAAATGATCTAGATTTAATGAAAAAATAAATTAAACAAAACACTTATAGTAAAAAGCATTATGTTGGAAAATATCCTAAATTAAGTCAATGTGTATATTTTCTTCTTAGTATAAAATTAGTCATGAAAGTATTAGAATAAAGATTTTTTTTTCTTTTATGTAGTTTTTTTAAAGAAGAGAAAAGAAATTTTATATAGTATTTTCATATCTAGGTTATTTTTGTTCTTATCTCTGTAATGTGATAATAATATTAGTGTTAGTTAGATTTAATCAATCAGTTCTAAGTTTCCTAGTTTATATGTATGGCTTACAATTAATGCGTAAATTATAACATAGATTAATTACTAGTAGAAAAGGTGTTTCTATTATGATCAATACTAAAATTAACTAAATATTTTGTTATATTGTTTATTTGTCAATGTAAGAGAGGGGGACCAACCACGTCAAGGCTCCAGGTCACGGAGAGTCGAGATCGAAGAGCTTTCCTAACTTACCTCACTCTAAAAGATGTCTTAGGGTAAGGATCAAGAATGATGAGAATTATAACGTACTTCTACCACCCCACAAACCCTGAATTTAGGTTTGGGCTAAGCAAGCTAGTTTTTGGAGTCAGTACTATGTCTCAAATAGCTCTTTATCTCAGGATAGTAGCTTAGTTCTAGGATGATAGTGTGGTGCATTGGTGTCTCTCAAGTGCATTGGTGTCTGTACGGTCAAAAAATAGTAAACACAATAAAAACTATAAAAAACTAACTAATAACCTAGCTAGACTATTTTGACGAGAAAAAACAAAATGATAAAGTATGAGAAATAGAGACAAAGATGATAAAGCAAATAAATAAAGGCTAGGGTGATGAAGATGATCTCACAAAAGCACATGTTCACCAACTAGCTCCACACGTACATTCACCTACGCACACAACGAGAGAAAAATTGTTGGGGTTGTATAGGGGCCTGCCATAGTCAGACCCCTGTTTTGGTGTTTCCACCTCTACAGACAGTCAGAAAATAACGTAGTAGAAATATGTGATAAAGGAAAGAAGAGAGAATAAAAACACTACAAAACAATACAATGCTACTCAACCAAATCACAAAGGAGAGGAGCAAAATGTTACCACCTCCACCCAAAAGCTCACTAGACAATATGGAGGAGAATAGAGACTTGGCAAGGTCACCACAACCACAACTGTGATGAAGGGGGGTTTCACAAGACTCTAAGCCCATGCTTCTATTGGCTTGCTTCACACTTGCAATGTGAAGTTGATGGAGTGTTGCTACTGCAATGGAGTGTTGAAGTGATGCTTGAGAGTGAAGTGAATCCTAGAAGTGCTAAGAGATGGCTTGAAAATGTGAGTAGAGATCAAATGAAGTGAGAATGGATTGAATTTGAAGGAAAAATGAGGAAGACTAAGGCATTTTTGAGTTGGTTGGTCAAAGAGGAATGTTATAATTCATCCCCAATCAGGAGTGTAATGCCTCTGCCAACATCAGATGCAGGAATCCATTGGGACGGCCATGCGAATGTCTGTGCACCGTGTGTGCATCCTTGTAAAATATTATCTCATCTACACAAAGGACAGATGCCAAGTGGAAGGAAGGTAGTTGGGTGATGTGGAATTTCACCTTTGGATTTGATTTTTTAAGGTGAGGGTATGTGAAAGGGGAATTTGTGTAAGGGTACACATTTGCTCCTATACATTTTTCCCCCACTTTAGCGAGCATGAATACTGATGAGTGTTTCGGTAAAGTAGATCGAAGAGTTAGTAAGGTTACAAATTTATGCCTGAACTATCAAGGAAGCAGACCATGATCTGGCGAGCTCGAGAGTGCAGGGCAGGAAAAGGACTCCACAAGTACTCTCCCTAAGGAGTTTCAAACAAAAAGACTTCATAGCCCTGTAAAACTATGAAGTTGCATAAAGTACACCGAAGCCCCTCAGACCAATAATGGACAAATCTCACAAGCCCAGAAACCTGCAAGGAGGCAACCCCAAAGATCTCTCACATGAAGGAAGCCCTAAGATATAAGTAGCTTACAGGCCTGTAGACCTACAAGGAGGAAACCCCCAAGATCTCTCACATGGAGGAAGCCCAAATAAATAAGTTCCTTATAGGCTCGTAGACCTATAAGAAGATATCCCCCAAGATCTCTCACATGGAGGAATCCCAGAGAAATAAGCACCTTATAGGCCCATAGACTTGCAAGAAGGTATCCCCTAAGATCTCTCACATGGAGGAAACCCAGATAAAAGCACCTTACAGGCCCACAGACTTGCAAGGAGGTATCCCCCAAGATCTCTCACATGGAGGAAACCCAGATGAAAGCACCTTACAGACCCGCAAGCTTGCAAGGAGGTATGCCCAAAGATCTCTCACATGGAGGAAATCTAGATGAAAGCATCTTATAGGCCCATAGACCTACAAGGAGGTATCCCGCAAGATCTCTCACATGGAGGAAACCTAGAGAAGGGGACTCTGTAGAGTCAAAAAGTGGCTTCACAGGCACACCTGCAAAGCAACATGTTAATCTATAGATAAAACATGTTAGGAAACACAAAGTAGCCATGTTGGCAAGTGAGCAGATAGTCGTGCAAACTATTGCCAAGTTAGAAAGCTTTCAAAGGGGTCCCTCAGGAACCCAACTTGAAGAGAGGCCCACTCAAGGGATGTGTTGTTTGAAAGTGCAAGAAATATGTTTTTTCTCAAATCGATTCATCATCAAGGAATTTGAAAGGAAGAAAATTCCCCCTCATGAGGGGAAGGTCAAGGATTTTCCCATAGGAAAAGGTTGCTCCCTCCTCAGAGGAAATTTTTCAAGCTCTTTCTTTACTAACTCAGGATGAAGGAAACATGTTTCGTTAGGGGTCCAAGCTGTAAATGCAATTTTTTGAAAAATTTTGCAAAGATTTTCAAGAAAAGATTCATTGGTAACGAATACATTTTCTGAAATTTCTGATGTTAACATGATAGCCCCCACTTAGGGTGGTACGTGTTGAAGGCAGAGGCACGTGATAGCCTAAGGAAAGAAAAGCAAGAATGAAAAAGTGATGTTGTGGCCTGCAGGACATAATGAGGTGTCATCATGGTGATGTTGTCACACGCATTAGGGACAACACATAGGCACCACAACATCACAACCTAAGAAAAGAAGAGAGAAAGATAAAATAAAAGGTAAAAAGAGACAAGGACATCACAAACAAAGGGCACTGGGGTGATCTGATATTTTGGGGTCAGAGCTACTCGTGAATATATATATATAAAGGTATAGTAATAATATATTAATGAATTGTCATCAACATCCTACTATATCAGAACATGTGAAGAATGCATGAGAAGAAAAAGTAAAAATAAAAAATTGGGTCAACAAAGAAGGGAAGCCTAGAAATTCTCCCAAAAGTTTGCATCATCCCCAATTTATTGAAAATCAAGCACAAACATGGAAGAATGATGATACAAATGGAAGAAGGTTCATGACACAAAAAACACTCCTATATCCAAGCATGAACAAGGGTGGCAAGGGTCATCCAAGAACACATAGCACAATCATGGGGGAACACATCACAACATACACACATCTAATCTAAAGATAAAGAAGAGGCCTCCTCCTAACACTCATCAACAAAGATTTCATCGTCCTCCCAATCTAGATCATTATAAGGGGAAAGAAAATGATCCTGCAGTGGTGCAATACTAAGGGGAGGAGCTTCTTCCCCTCCTGCAACAAGGGCCAAGGAAGAAGGCCTCACAAGATCTTCTCACCTAGGCTCTTGTGGAGCTATGGTTAGCAATTTTGCAAAGATTGCTAACAAGGCCAGAACTTCATCTAAAGAGTTAAACATGCACTTTACAGGAGTGCCAAGTCGTACCTCAACAAACATAGAGGTAGTGCCCAAGATTCACTACTTGGCTCACCGAGTGACTTGGGAGCAGTGACGAACTTAGGGGAAGATAGGGCTTGCTCCATTACTAGGATGGAGCAAGCTAGTATAGGACCACCTTTCAGAGAAGGTGGGATCCTCTTATTCCCTCCATTGTTGGAAGGGTCATCCTCCACTTTCTACTTCATCGGGGGATGTGAACTCCCCATAGACAAGGCGAGAGGCACAAAGGAAGATGAGAAGGAGAAAACCTTAATAGATACCACCAAAGTATTTACCATATCCATGAGCTTAGGGAATGGTGGAAAATGTCTGGAAGGGACATCAACAAGAGTGGCTCAACTGAAAGAACAATGAACACCCACACCTTTTTGGGGTCAAGCACATTTATAGTCATAGGAGTGTCCACTATAGTCATCTCTGATGGGGGAATAGGCTCCTGAATGGGAGAAAGAGGAGTAGATTGAGAAACAATAGGGGGGTTGGCTCTAATCCCTTAGCAGTGGGCCTCTTCCCATTTACTGCTATGGGAGCAGAAGCAGTAGGAGGCTAAAAAGACTGAGACAAAAGATTCCCCATGAGGACCTTTTCTTTTTCCATATTAAACAAGCCTAGGCTCTGTGGGTACAACAGGAACCTCAAACATGGGATGTTTAAGCTTTCACCAAGCAGACACCATAGGATTCTCTCGCAAGCATGAAACAAAATTTGATGACGCCATAGTAGGGCGAGAGGGAGCATCAGGCTGAGTAGTAGAAGAGGAAAAAGAGGGACCTTGAGAGGGATTTTTTTCTTCTATTTTATGGGCCTTGGTGGCATCACTGTCAGCTTTTAAACACGCCCTATGCAAAACAACATAAGGTTATGGAGGGTATCTTACTCTAGGTGTTAAGCACCCTTTTTTATACTTTTGATATGTGTGGTACAAGAGGTCCTTCCTAGGCAAGAGCAAACCAATGGGTGCACACCAAAATTGGTCTAAAGAGTAACTATCACATGTGACTGATAGCCTATAACTGGTATCATGAATCACATGTACAAAACCCTCATGAATAAATTTCAAAAAATTGTGCACAATCGAGGGAACTACGTTCATAGCTACTAACCAGGGGATACCTAGCTTCACTCTAAAGAGTTCAGACCCCAAGATTATTTCAAATAGTAGGTTTACATATTTTGGTCTAACAAAATGATACTGCCAAGGGGAGGTATGAAAAGTCTGTTATGCGTACGAATGGTGCTCATAGGTGTATCATACACATCTTTATGCAAAAATTTAATTAACATGATCTCCTCAGTTATGATATTCACCTAAGATGTGGGGTCAATAAGAACACCTGCCACAGTGTTCCCGTTGATTCGCATAGGGATATAAATAGGAGATGGTTCTCTATTAAAGCCCATCAGAAAATCCTGCAAGGTGAAGGTTATACCTATACTACTGCTCACACACTATGTAGAGGGGATAGGAAGATGCAGAAAAGAGGCCATCACACACACTAAATAATACTATCACAAATCCCCCCAAAGGTTGTATAATAAGGTAGTGACCCAATTATGGTTTCATTACCCAACACTTACGGAACCTTCCAACTATGCCTACTAGGGGTCGCAAGTTGGGTTGCAAGGAAAAAGTCCCCACAACACTCCTAGAACACAAGTAAAGGAGCTTTCAGTACTGTTAAATGGAACCAAAATGGTTCACATTGGGCTCACCAAAAACTGTAAGAGAGGAGGACCAACCACATCAAGGCTCCAAGTCACGGAGAGCCAAGAGGGGAGGGTTGCCCTAACTTACGTCACTCTAAAATATTCTTTAGGGTAAGGATCAAAAATGATGAGCATTATAGCATACTTCTACCACCCCATAGATGCTAAATTTAGGTTTAGGCTAGGCGATATGGTTTTTGAGGTCGATATAGTGTTTGAGATAGCTCTCTGTCTGAGGACAACAACACAGTTCTAGGATTACAGCATGATGTGTTGGCATCTTTTGAGCGCATTGGTGTCCATAAAGTCATAAAATAGTAAACACAATATAAAATACTCAAACTCTAACTAATAGCCTAGGTAGTTGGCTTTAACGGGAAAAAATAGAATGAGAAAGTATGAGAAATAGAGACGAAGATGATAAAGCAAATAAATAAAGACTAGGGTAATGAAGATGATCTCACAAAAGTGCTTGTTCGCTAGCTAGATCCACACATGCATTCACCTACACACATAAGGAAGGGAAAATTATTGGGGCTTTTATAGGGGCCTGCCTCAATCAAACCCCCATTTTGGTGTTTCCACCTCCATGGATAGCTAGAAAGCAATGTAGTAGAAATATGTGATAATGGAAAGAAGAGAGAATAAAAACACTACAAAATAATACAATGCTACTCAACCAAATCACAAAGGAGAGGAGCAAAATGTTGCCACTGAAATGAACAAAAATGGTGCAGAGGTGATTTCTTTCACTTCTAGGGTTTTGAACTAAAAGGAGAGACACTCCAATTTTTCAACCTTTCACTCAAGAACACACCCTTGAGATTTCAATTCAAAGGAGATTGAAATCTGACAAAGGGGAGGTTATAGGGAAATTATAACAGCTAATGAGGGTTCACCACCAAGTGTAAACTTGGAAAATAAATTGTTTGAAAATATAGTGTTATATGCAAAATGACCTAGAAATGCAAGTAAAATGTAACAGAAAACTATGAAACTAGAAATGGGCACCTAGGAAGCTGAAGGAGGTAGAATGGAGGTCTGGAATCCTAAAAAATTTGATGCTAATGCTAATTGGGACTCATACACTAGTCTAGGTGAATCAATCCAGTTTTGGGTAAACCGTGTCAGAACAGGTTTCAGACAAATGGGTACTCAGATCTACAAAAATACCTGATAGAAAGGTGCAGTGGGACTCATTTTCCAATAGTGGCGAATCATTCCACTTCTGGGTTTCTAGAAATTCAAAACTAGATTTTGTGGCTCTCAGTCTGCTCTTTTGTTCTTGATTCAAATTTGGGTCTAAAACTACAAATTTCAATTTATAGACCTTCTCCAAGCTTCCCAAGGCTTGTTGGAAACTTTGAATTGATTTGAAAACTTGATGAAAACTTTCCCAATGTTTCTCTTTGATAAACATGCAAATCACACACAAAGAGAGGGAAAAATGTTGTGGGGGTTAGTGAATAGGGGTTTGCCTTGGTCAAACCCCTTTGTTGGTAATTAAACCCTTGAACTAGAATGAAATAGAGTAGAGAATGATGAATGAAAAAATAATGATGTTGCAACTCACCAAACCCTTGCAATTTAGTGCTGCAAACATGTAAGTGATGGCTCCAATGGATGTAGACTTGGACTCTTGCTTGATATTGATAGATCTTGAATGCAATGCTTGCTTGAATCACACAATCCCTACACCACAATTTTCATCTCTAAAAAAACATGATGCAAACAATCTTTGCGATGATAAAAGACACTTAAAGAATGCTCTTGAATGCTTGATAATCTGCCCTTGAAATACCTTGAATGATCTTGTGAATGCCGAAATTCTCTAGTGAACTATATGCATGAATATTTGATTGTTTGATAGGATGAAATGAGAGAAAGAACCTTGTATTTATACTCATGCAATAATTCCTGAAATTACAACACTATAGGCCAACCTTAGATCTTGGAGGATAAAAACCTACCATAATTTTAAATAAAATTTGAATTTTAAGTTAAAGGGGACTCATTCGCCACCCTGGGTGAATTGGTCCCACCTAAGGGATCTCATTCACCCATAATAGCGAATGAGTCCCACCTTAGGAATTTTAAGTGGGTTTTGGGATTTTGATGTTTTAAATGATATTTGTCAAGATTATTCTAAAAAATACACATAAATAAGGCATGCGAATGCAAAATAGGACCACTTAAAGCATAAGAAATCCTAATTATTAGTGAAAAGCCTAGAGTAATGTGAAAGTGTGTTACAACACTTTACAACACTCTAAATAAGGCAAGGATTAATTAAGATTAATTATGATTAAAATTATATTTATTATGCTTAGTTAATTGATAAAACCCTAGAGAAGTGTGAAAGCATGTTACAACACATCACAACACTTTTGCAAGGCACCATTAAATTCCATTAGTTCACAAGGTTCCAAGACCTAATATGAATGTGTTATCCACATTACAACACTAAATCAAGGAAAAATTAAGCCACAATCCACAAAGAGGATCCAAACGAGTGCGAAAAATTCAAAGGATCCTTTTTTTGACACTACATTTAGCCCCCACTTTAATGAGAGGATGAAGGTCTACTTTAGTGTTATCCACGTTTAGCACCAAGAGGGGTTCCAATGAACTAATGCTAGCAAGATGAGACAACAACAATAAAAAGGGGTGATCAAGCCCCTAGGATCAAGATCCCATGGCAAACCAAACATAAGCACAAAGGAACACACATGAAAATAATATAAAGAACAATAACAAGGCCAATCATACACTACCAAAGATGAAAAAGAGGAAATAAAAGAGAAGAAATAATTGGATCAAGCTTCAATCATTTGTCCAACCTGATGTGGATTAGATAACTCCTGGTTGTCCGTCAAGTGAGAAGTCCTAAAAAGGTGAGAAACATACACTCATGGCTGGTATGCACTCACACACATGCAAGTGGATATGGGGAAAGTTGTGCCTTGAATTGGGCTACCTGCTCAACCATACCAAAGTTATACCTCCTGATAACTTTAATAAGGTGCCACAAAAAATGACTTTTCAAGCTTCAAGAGACAAGAAAACTTCATATGCTTGGAGCTCATGAACAAACGCAATGGCACCATAGGCATGCAAGTTGTGTTATGCAGGGTGGCCATGTAACAAAAAATGCAAAATGCAACATGCAAAGAATGTTCAAAGGAGTGTTGCTATGTTCATGCGAGGTCTTTAACTTAGGAAGAATTGTACCTAAAGTCTCCAAGAGAGTACCAATCAAAGAATAGAAAATTCACAATATAGGGGATGCACTGTGTCGCATTAGGTCACTAAGAGGAATGTAATATGGGGTGAAGCCACATAAGTGGTTTACACTTTTGAAGAGGAGGGAAATTTGAGAAAAAATGACCCCATGGCAAAAAAATTGGTTTTAGGGGTTCGCATGAACCTAGATGTTCGATCGAACCATAAAGGGGTTCGACCGAACCAGGGTTCGACCGAACCCACTAACTATTGGGCCCACATTTCCCACCGAAAAAGCAAAGGAAATGTGCATATTAAGGGGGGTTCGCATGAACCAAGGTTCGAATGAACCCTGGTTCGCCAGAACCCCTGGGGGTTCGCTAGAACCCCCCTTTTTCTATCGAACCCCCTTTTTCCCTAATTTTTTAATTTGTACACACAAAAAACCTAAAATTTTATGCTTTCAAGCTCCGGTTGGGGATGAAAATGGGGGAATATTTAGAAACCAAACTTGGAATCGAGTAGCCTTCAGAACGAGCTATCCAATGAATATAATTTTAGTATGTTTTGGTTTTATTATCTATCTATTTTTTAAGTTTTATTAAATATAGGTTTTTCATCGAAAACAAAAATCTCGTTCGCACAAGTGGAAAAATAGAAGATTATAAAAAAAAATTTAAAATATGAGTGCACCAGATATTGAAGTCCTTGATCCAACAAAAAAAAAGAGAAGAATTTTGATACATACAGTAAAAGTTATGCGTTATACCGCGCTAGGTCTGAATTGTCATTTGATTGACTTTGAAACTTGATTAAAGAAAAAATATTCAATAAAAACTATCTAACCAAGTGGAAGCACTAGATATCGGAGTTATAAATCTAAATTTTAAAGAATTGGAATTTCATCCTTCATGGAAAAAAAGTTATGCGTTATACAGTGTGCGTCACTTTTTAAAAATGATGTTTTTTGAAAAAAACCAATTTTTGTGGGAGATGGAAAAAGAAGTGTAATCTGATTCCAAAAAAATTGAAAAAAAAAATTTTAGAATCTACAGACAAAATGTGACAAGACTCTAGTTTATATCATCTTCAAATTCCTTACGGTTTAATTGCTATAGGTGCTCGAATGTGGAGATTGTGTTAAAAAAAATATCAGTGTCCAGTTAGGCCAAAAAGTGTAAACCACTATTGTGGGATCACCCTATGTTAAGAGAGATCATGCTCATGAAGGACATCATACCCAATGTCATCCACAAAGTGAAAAAATAGATTGTATGACTTGTAAGAAGGCTACACTAAGAACCAAGAAAAAGAATATAATGCAAAAGAATAATGTCAATGTATGCCCCCACTTTAAAGGAATTACTAAACACCATACTGTGAGCAATTACTTTAAAGTAGCCAATAAAAAATCAAAACAAGAAAGAAGACATGAGAGCCAACTTGGAAAGCCCTAGAACCAAGTCATATGTTTATGAGTAAATATGCGTCATGCGAGAGAAAAAGGAAAGGAATAGGGGTTTCCCCCTATAAGAGAGGGGGACCACCGCATGCAAGACCCTAGGTCACAAAGGATCGAGACGCAAGAGGCTACCGTAACTTACCTCAAGTAAGTGAAGTTTTTAGGGTATGTAAGGTGAGGGTAATGAGGACCATAGGGCCTTTCAACTATGCAACAGGCCCGAAATGCAGAAAGAGGCTAGGCGAGCTGGTTTCTAGGTTTAACACTTCATCTCGGAAAGCTCTCTGTCTGAGGATAGAAGTGAAAACTTTGGATGACATCGCAACACACTAGAGTCTCAAAATTGCACTTTCATCCGTATAGCCAAGAAGTAATAAAAATAAGGTTAAGTCACTAAAAACTAGCTAACGGCCCAACAAGATCACTAAGGGGCCAAAATGACAAAACTAAGTAAACGATGTACCCTCTAATATGATAAAGTAAATAAGCAAGAGTGATGAAGATGAGGAGAATCTCACCAATGAGCTCATTTGCTAGTTGATCCTCCAGGAGCTCACACACCTACACACATCAAGAAGGGAAAATTTTGGGTGGCTATATAGGGACCTACCTCAATCAAACCCCCATTTAGGTGTTTCCACCACCACAAACAACCAAGAGAACGAGATAAAGAAGCAATGTAATGAAAACACAAACACTACAATGTAGTACTATGCTACTCACCAAATGATAAAGGAGAGGAGAGGGAAGCTTACCACCTCCACCAAGGGCACTCAAGGCTACTTAGGGGAGAAAATGAGAGGAACTCAAGCCTCTACTATGAAAGGTGTGGTCCCAAATGTTCTCTACCAAGTTGACGAAGTGTGATTTTGCTGTAATGGAATGCTTGGATGCTTGGGGTGAGCCTGTGAGAGTGCAAGAATGAGAGCTTGAACTGATGAAGAGTTGGATTGAATGCTTAGAAGCCTCAAATGCAAGTTCAAGGAGTGAATATGAAGGAATGAGGAAGAAAACAACCATATTCGGTTCGGTCAGCCGAAGGAGGCATTACAACTTCACTACCAATGGGAAGAGTAATGCCTCTACTGGCTCAACTATAGGAATATGCCAGGGATGTAAGCGTTCCACGCAGATGTCTATGTGTCACACAGGTGTCTCCGACAGAAACACCTCCAACAACACACAAAATTTTCTCCACGTGGACCTCCAACAGTGGGCTTGAGTAAATTTAAGCCTTTGACTTTGGTTTTCTAAAGTGTATAAAGGAAAAAAGGGGAATTGCACCTAGGGTGCAAATTCACTCATAAATTTTTCTCCCACTTTAGTGAGCGCAAGTACTGATTGATGAGTGCTCGGTAAAGTAGATCAAGAAGAAAGTAGGGTTAGAAAAGTATACCTAAACCATCGAGGAAGCAGTAATCGGTCTAGTGTACACAAAGGTGCAGGATCATGTGAAGGACTCCATAGCTGCTTGGAACTATGGAGTTGGAACAAAGCATCTTACAGGCTCGCAGACCTGCAAGGAGGCAACCCCCAAGATCTCTCGCATGGAGGAAGCCCCAAGGAAGTAGACTCTGTAGAGTCAGGAAGCAACATGTCTACCCACAGATAGAGCATGTCTAGAGTGGCAACATGCCTACCCACAAATAGAGCATGTCTAAAGCAGCAACATGTCTAACCACAGATAGAGCATGTCTAAAGTAGTGACACGTCTACCTACAGATAGAGAATGTCTAAAGCAGTGACACATCTACCCACAGATAGATTGTGTCTAAAGCGGCAACATTTCTACCCAGATATAGAGCATGTAAAAAAGCGGTCGGTCATGCAGACCATAAAAATTTCAAACGGGTCCCTTAGGAACCCTTCAAAAGGAGAGGGGTCCACTCAAGGGATGCACTGTTTGAAAGGTAAGGTCTAGTCAGGCTGCCCCCAAGCTAGACGTGGAAGGGAGAATGGAATGAGCCTAGTCAGGCTGCCCCCAGGCTAGACATGAAAATTCCATTCATTACAAAGGCTTTTGAAGAAAGGGTCCCTAGGGAACCTGTCGTGAAGAAGAAAGGGGGTCCACTCAAGGGACATGCAATTCAAAAGTGACTATTCACCTTAGAGTGATTCGTCATCAAGGAATCCTTTCAAAAGATGTTCACTTCATCAAGGAATTCAAAAGGAAGGTCATGCCCCCACGCAAGGGGTATTCAAAGCAATTCCCATTTTAGAGGAAGGTCTTCAAGTCCTTTCTTTACAAACCCATGATGAAGGAAACACATTCCGCTAGGGTTCCAAGTTCAGAATGCAATTCTAATGAAAAATTGTTGTGAAGACTTTCAAGAAAAGATTCGTTGGAAATGAATTCATTTTCTCAAAATCGAGGTGTTAAAGAGGAGAACATTATCACACATAGGAGGGACAACTCAAGCAAAGAAGAGAGAAATATAAAGGGAAAGCCAAAGAGAAAATAAAATTACAAATAAAGGGCATAGGGGGATCTAGTCGAGTCAGATTTGTCCAAGATCATATAATAATAGGTAAGGTCCGCAATGTAAGGTGAAAGATCATCAATCCCCAACAAGATCAGGAAGAATGCATGAAAAACAAAGTAAAAATAAAAAATTGGGTCAACATGGAAAGGAAGCCCAAATGCCCCCAACACTTTGCATTGCCCCCAATTTATCAAAAATCAATCACAAACATGGAAGAATGATGGTACAAATAGAAGAAGGTTTACGACACAAAAACCATGCCTGTATCCAAGTACCAACAGGGGTGACAAGGGTCATCTAGGCACACACAGCATGAGTATGGGAGAACACATCACGAAAAACACACACACACAAGATCAAGAAAAGGGGACCTCCTCCTAACACTAATCATCCAAGAGGTCATCTGCTTCCCAATCTAGATCCTCATAAGGGGAAGGAGAATGAGCCTGCAAGGGTGGAATGTTAAGAGGGGTAGCATCCAACCCTCCCACAACAAGGGCCAAGGAAGAGGGCCCCTCAAGTTCCTCTCCATTGAGCTCTTATGGAGTCAAAGTCAACGATTTCTCAAAGATCGTTGACATGGCCAGGAATTCATCCACGGAATTAAACATGCATCTCGTGGGAGCATCATGCTTATCCTTAGTGGACAGTGAAAACTGAGCCTGAGATTCACCATTAAGCTCACCGAATGGCTAGAGAGTGGTGATAAACTCAGGGGAAGCTAGGATTGGTTTTGTCACAAGGACAAAATAAGTCATCACGGGGCCACCTTGTGAAGAAGGTGGATTCCTCTTACGTCCTACTTTTTCCAGAAGGACCAACCTCTGCCTCTTTCTTCATGGGAGGAGATGAACTCCCCATAAATGAAGCTAGGGGCGCAGAGGAAGAGGGGGATAGAACCGCAACAAAGACGATTGAAGTGTTAACCATGTCCATAGGCATAGGGAAGGGTTAAATATCTGAGACAGACATCAGCAAAGATGGCTTTGCTAAAGGAGCAATAAACAACTGTACCCGTTTAGGGTTAGGCACATTTGTACTCGCAACGAAAGCCTTGAGCAAATCAGGTTGAAGGGAAATAGAAGGAACGGAGGAAGAAGACATTGCAGAAGATCCTAAAACAAGAGCGGTCATTTCTTCCTCCTACTATGAGGTGGCTTTCTTGGCAAGGAGAGCCTTTTTTCGGCACTTGTGCTCATGTGCAAGGAAGTTTCTATGACTCTTGGAGTTAGAAGTTGAAGCTTGTGAAGGGACTAGAGGTTCCTGCTCGACCATAGGAACATCCACTATGGCTATTTTAGGAGGAGGAACGGGTTCCTGTACAGGAGCAAGGGGAGCAAGCTAAGGAGTCAACTCAAGAGCCTTAGCAATGGGCCTCTTTCCGCTCACTGCCTTAAGAGTAGGAGCAGTAGGAGGTAGTGGTGATCAAGACAAGGAGGACTCTCCTCGAAGGATCTTCTTCCTCTCATATCAAACGGGTCTAGGCTCCGTCGGCAGAATAGGAAGCTCAAACACTGGACACTTAGGCTTTCACCAAGCGGGCACTGAAGGGTTCTCCTACAAATGATGAGAAAAACCCAATGGTACCATAGCTGAGTGAGAAGAAGCATCAGACTAGGTAGTGGAAGAGGAAGAAGGAGGATTACAAGACCGCTTCTCTTCTTTCCTCTTTCAGGCCTTGCTGGCCTCATTGTCAACCTTCAAGCAAGCCTTGTGTGAAATAGCATAGGGTGAGGGAGGATACCTCACCTTTGGCCTCAGACATCCTTTCTTATAGTTCTAATAGGTCTTATGCAAAAGGTCCATCCTAGGTGGAAGGGAACCCACAGACGTAGGACACGGGTGATCCAGGGAGTAGCTACCACGTGCAACTGGAAGTCAATAACCAATGTCATGGATTACGTGCACAGAACCTCCATGGATAAATTTCAAAAAATTATGCATGACGGAGGGTACCACATTCATCGCTACCAACAAAGGGACACCCAACTTTACACGGAAGAGTTCAAACCTAGGGATGATATCAAACAAGAGGTTTACGGACTTAGGCCTGACTAAGACCGATAGGACAATGCTACCCAAGGGGGTTACGAAAAGTCTGTCATGCATGTGAATGAAACTCACAAGAGCATCATATCCATCCTTATGTAAAAAGTTAATTAGCATAATCTCCTCTATGATTATATTTACTTGTGATGTTGGGTCAACGAGAACACCTACTACAATGTTCCCATTGATCCGTGCAGGAATGTAAAGAGGAGATGGTTCCCTGTTGAAGCCCATCAACAAGTCCTATGAACTAAAGGTTATACCAACACTGCTATCCACAACCTACACATAGGGGATGGGTTGATGCAAAAAGGAGGCCATTACGCACACTAGACAATGCCTTCATAGAATCCCCAAAGGTTATTGGATAAGAAGGTGACCCAATTAAGGTTTCATCATGCAAAACCTTTGGAACCTTCCAACTATGGCAACTAGGGGTCACAGGTTGGGTTGCAAGGTGATAGCCTTACAACACTCACACCTACAACACTCCTAGAGTACAAGGAAAGCAACTGTAAGTATCGTAAGAATGAAACCAAAATGGTTCACATCAGGTTCACCAAAAATTTAAGAGAGGGGGACCACTGCATGCAAGACCCCAGGTCATGGAGGGTCAAGACACGAGAGGTTTCCCTAACTTACCTCAACTAAGTGTAGTGTTTAGGGTATGTAAGGTGAGGGTAATAAGGATCGTAGGGCCTCCCAGCTATGCAACAAACCTGAAATGTAGAAAGAGGCTAGGCGAGTCAGTTTCTAGGTTTAACACTTTGTCTCAAAAAGCTCTCTATCTGAGGACAGAAGCGCAAACTTTGGATGACAGCACGGCGCACTGGCATCTCAAAATTGCACTATCGTCCGTACGGCCAGGAAGCAATAAAAATGAGGTTAAGTCGCTAAAAACTATCTAATGGCCCAACAAGCTAACTAATGGGCCAAAATGATAGAACTAAGTAAATGATGTACTCTCTAATATGATAAAGTAAATAAGAAAGAGTGATGAAGATGAGGATAATCTAACCAATGAACTCATTTTCCAGTTGATCCTCCAGGAGCTCGCACACCTACACACAGCAAGAAGGGAAAATGTTGGGTGGTTGTATAGGGGCTTGCCTCAGTCAAACCCTCATTTAGGTGTTTCCACTGCCACGAATAGCCAAAAGAATGAGATAAAGAAGCAATGTAATGAAAACACAAACACTACAATGCAATACTATGCTACTCACCAAATGATAGAGGAGAGGAGAGGGAAGCTTACCACCTCCACCAAGAGCACTCAAGGCTGCTTTGGGGAGAAAATGTGAGGAACTCAAGCCTCTACTATGAATGGCATGGTCCCAAATGTGCTCTCCCGAGTTGATGAAGTGTGATATTGCTGCAATGGAATTCTTGAATGCTTGGGGTGAGCTTGTGAGAGTGCAAGAATGAGAGCTTGAATTGATGAAGAGTTGGATTGAATGCTTAGAAGCCTCCAATGCAAGTTCAAAGAGTGAATATGAAGGAATGAGGAAGAAAATGGCCATATTCAGGTCAGTTGGCCGAAGGAGGCATTACAACTTCACTGCCAATGAGACGAGTAACGCCTCTGCTAGCTCGGTCGCAGGAATCTTCCAGGGACATAAGCGCGTCATGTGGACATCTGCACGTTGCGCGGGCATCTCTGATAGAAATGCCTCCACCAACACACAAAATAGGCTTCATGTGGACCGCCAACAGTGGGCTTGAGTAAATTTAAGCCTTTGAATTTGGTTTTCTAAAGTGTATAAAGGAAAAAATGGAATTGCACCTAGGGTGCAAATTCACTCTTATACATCCCCTAAATGGAAACACCAAACACATAAGGGATTTATGTATTTGGGGTCATTATGTTCTTTGCTGCAACGATTTATTTTTTTTTAGAGAGCTTGGAATTGTCAGATTCATCCCCCAAATACACATAGATCTGGAAGAATGACACAAAGAGAACGAAAACAAAGAAAAATATTTTGGTTCAACATGGAAGAGACATAGGGTGTCTCGACACCTTGCATCATCCCCAAAAGGAAAACACAAGACAAATGAAAAAGAAAAGGTGAAAGAAAAGGAAAAACGTTTTGGGTCAACATGAAGGAGACACGAATGTCTTGATGCCTTGCATCATCCCTAAAAGGAAAACACAAGAAAAAGATAAAAATGAAAAGGCATAGAAAAGAAAGCCTTTTGGGTCAACATGAAGGAGACATGAATGTCTCAATGCCTTGCATCATCCCCAAAGTGATAACACAAGAAAAAGATAAAAAGGAAAAGGAAAAGAAAAAGAAAGCCTTTTGGGTCAACATAAAGGAGACATGGAATGTCTCAATGCCTTGTGTCATCCCCAAAAGGAAAATATAAGAAAAATATAAAAATGAAAAGTGAAAGCGATGCACGACATAGAGAAAAATGAAGGTACAAATAGAGGAATGTCACAAAGAGAGAGAACATCAAATAGAACATCACAGGGGATCACTTTACGCACATGCAAATATCACACAAAAGAAAAAGAGAAAAATGCAAAAGACTAGTAAGGAAAATACAAGTCAACCTATGAGAAAGTCATCTACCTCCCAATCATGCTTTGTATATGCCGAGGGTGGGCAACTAGCCAAAGGGACAAGGGAAAGTGTCGAACTAGGAGAAGCACTAGGTTCAACACTCTTTATAGAAGATTTGTTGTTTAAGCTCATAGAAGTGGAAAATAATGTGTTCAATTCAATATGTAGGGTGTGTGCAAGAAGTTGAGTCCACTTTTTGGCCAAAAAGTGGAAGTGTTTTCCCTGATTTTCAGTATTTGACACATTTGACCTTAAAATTTGAAGCACTTAGAGATGAAATCTTTAAAAACGTCACTGATCATAAAATGTAGTGCTTGGAGTCTAGTTTCCAAATATGTAATTTATTTCAATACCCAGATTGTACAAATTGAGTTTTAATAGGCATTTCTAAAACCACTGTTTAAAAGTCATTTTTTACCATACCACCATGCACGTGTACGACATCCATATTTTGACTTAAATTATCGTATTTTTCTAAATCCTTTTGGGAAAAGTTTTATGACTCACTGAAGCTTGCTCTTGATTTTTTTTTGTAATTTTTTATTGAATTTTTTTTTTTGTTAATTTTTTATTAGAAAGATTTGTCATTTTGAAAAATCGTCATGTACGACATGCATAAGATGACCTAAACTTATCATTTTCTTATTTTTTTTTCAAATTGAAAAGAACTGTCTGAAGTTTGCTCTCGTGAAATCCGTTTGTCAAAATGTTATGTTGATCAAAAGTTATTAAAATAGTAAAAAACTCTGATATTTAAAGTTTATGGACCAATTTTATTAGAAATTAATTGAAAAATAGAAAAATAATTCAATTGCAAAACAAATTACATATTTAGAATTTGCATTGTTTGATCTAAAATGGGTTTTAATTTTGTCAGAAAAAATTGGAAAAAAGGTCATCAGCCATATGTCCAAAGTCGGTATTTTTCTTTGACATTGTTAGGGCCTTCAACTTGCAGGTCAAACCAGGTTGAAGGCTTAGGTTTGGACTTCCAATGCTTTTCCCTAACCAAAAACCTTGGCAAAAACCTGCCCACAATGCAAAACAAAATTCAAATTTAAAAAAATAGGATCCCGATTATAAAACGGGATCTCGTTTATTAATAAACGAGATCCTATGCTATAATCGAGATCCCATTCCCATCGAACAGCATTCCAACCATTGTAAAGGTAACGGGATCCCATTGCCTTTACAACGGCTCTAACATTCAATGTCAATGAACGGGATCCCGATTATAGAGTGGGATCCCACTTATTATAAAATGGGATCCCGTTTTGTAATTGGGATCCTATTTGATAATAAGCAGGATCCTGTTTTATAGACGGGATCCTGTTTATTTTATTTAAAAACACTGTGCACAATTATTGTCAAGTCTGCAACTTTGCAACTTCATATGTATGGCCGAGAGCACTAAAAATGAATTACTTTTCATAAGTTATTGTATTTACAGGTGGTTAATTTGATTTTTGGTTGATTTTATCAAAGGGAGCATCATCTACACCATTTTTCAAGTGAAATTTGCAATATGGATTGAATTTTTCAAAGGAAGCATGAAGAAAACAATTTTTAAAGTGGAATTGTGGTAGTTTTCTACTTGTTTTGAGGAACACAAGAGGAAGAATTTTGCTGTAATAGGTATTCAACTTCCAATTTGGATTGAATATTTTGAAGTATTTCACTATTAACATTCATTTGTGCTTGAGAATTTTATAATTATGGGAGATAAATTTCATAATAAGAGAAGAAAGACATTGACTCCTCAAGAAGTTGAAGCAAATAAAGAAAAAGAGAGACAAAGACAAAGAGAAAGAGAAAGAAGAATGAGAATAAAATCAATGAGCGATGGTGGAGCAACCAATTCAACAACTATTGAAGATGAAAACATTGAAGATACCATAGTTGTAGATGAAGCTAATTTGCAAGGAGTCAATTTGGAGAAGAATATGATTATACAAACAAGTCCTACTATGTCTTCAAATCCCTCTTTGAATGCCATGGAGAATGTTTCAATATGCACAAATCCAGGTACGTCTTCAAATCCACATGTTAGTGAAATGGTAAATTTGTTTGTAGAAGATTTACAAGATGCTGGATATAATGATGTTGACATTGACTATATTCAAAGAGATGAAACTTTTATAGAATTTGTTGAAAACAAAAAAGAAAAATCTTTTATTGCAAATGAAAATCAAAATGATCAT
>VDFB02000007.1:181310324-181355932 GCA_007258455.2 Sequoia sempervirens
CCCCTTAAGACGCCATTATTTGTTTTGACAACTTATAAATTAGTGTTAGATGAACTATTATTTATAGTATTTATTAATGCTTTTATTCTCTAATCTTCTATGGTATTGTTATGGTTAGGATTAGAATTTTAATTAGAGTTAGAATTGAACCTTGATTCTAACTATAATACTAATTGAACCCTAACCCTAACCGTTATTAGAACCCAACCCTTATTGAACCCTTACCCTGTCCTAAAATTAATCCTATCCCTAAACCTTGTTGTATCTAACCCTAATTGAAACCTAACCTCAACTCTAGTTGTGTCCTAATCCTAACCTTTTACCCAAAGTTTTATCCTATAACCCCTAACCTTAATTCAGAGAAAATTTTGTAATATATTTCTATTTCTTATGTTATCATAATTTATGTGATATTCTATTTTTTTTCTTGTTATTGATACATGGAGGCAAGACTTTTATTCATTTTTCATACACTACACACAATCATGATATTCTAAATGGGGAAACAATGATGAAATTAATTTTCCTTTGGATTGAGCTCCATATTCATCATTTTTAAAATTTATCATGTGTGTACACTACGTATTCATCACCTAATGGTTACAATCGTTTTACATATACACATTCTCATGTTATCATAATTTATATTTTTCTAATGATTACCTATTTCCTTAATTTTTAGTACCAACACTTTTTTCCATTACTAGTGAGAAACTAATGGTGTCATTTTATAAATATGTACATTAGCTAATTATATCAATACCTTGTTAGATTTTTTCACTATAAAGAATTTTATTTGCTTAAGAGTTTAGAGCAATGACTTTATTTGTCAATCTAGTTAAGGAAAAATTAAAGAATAAAATAACAAAGAATGGTGATATCCATGATATTCACAAGGTATAGGAATTCCAAGTGCACCAACAATGAGGTAAAATTCAATTTATAGAACTAAATAAGTAGGTAAATCCACATAAATTTTCTCTCATAAAATTAAAATTAAAATTAATACATTAGAAGGAAAATATCTTGTTGTTCATTGAAAAGAAGATTAAACCTAAAATTATTCTACAATTATGAAGTCTTCACTAAATTTCACATTAATGTCCTATATTAATGTCTTGACTATGAACATAAAATGCATAAATGTACATGTGTAAATTAAAATTTCAAACAATAATAAAGTCCATAATTTATGTAGCATATTAAGTGCATGAAAGCAATATATTAAACGCACATGAAATAAATTCCAACAGAGTACATGATAAACAAGAAATATAAACACATAAAATCACATGTTTGTAGGTCAGTGTATTGTCTCTATAATCAAGAGACTCCTTCACACCATGTGGACTATGTGGATGACCTGAAACACTCTGTACATAAGAGAAAGATGAAATTAGATGTAAGACAATAAAAAATGATTTAATGACAATTTCATTTATAATCCATCATAAAATTAAATTACCACCATATCTACATCTAGATGCTCTGGTGCGCCTAAAGAAACCTCTAAATTCTCTAAATCAATCTACATAAACAAGACAAATAAATTCGAAATTAGATGTACAACTCTACAATTATTATTTTTTTATTCAATTTAATTCAGAATTTATCATATTTTAATTACATACCGTATTCTAAGGTTGTGCACTAGGCTCTTCTCCAGGACCTGTCTGTACATGCTCAACTATAGGATGTGTCTCATGCTATAAAAGAAAAAGAATATGTGAAAATATCATATTAACATGTATATATTCAATTTAAAATTTATAATTCACTTTAAATATAATAAAAATAAATAAATTACCATTTGATCTGAAACCTGCTCTACATGTCCTCCTGGTGGTGTAACTATGTCTGGGTCAGGGCTGAAATTTGCACTAACAAAGTCCTACAAGATCAAAATTAAAGCATGTACAATTCAATTAGGTTAATATATACATATATATTCAATTTTGCACATTTTGTGTAGAAAGTTTTGTAAACAACCTAGAAATTAGTGGCCTCACAAGTAACTGCAACATCAAATGTTTGCCCAATGCCCATTCTTATTGTGGTATCAACCTAGACATACATGTACATAGACATTTAATGCTTATAATATTTACAAGTGTACATGCATGCTTTCATATCTAGTGAATTCAAAACTCATAAAATTGTAACTATACTAATGTAAACTTTAAACAAATTTACAATATGAATGTACCGCCTCGATCTATGACGTCAGATAGTGGAGGAGTGCTTGATAACTTCTCAGAGGAATCAGACGTGGATGTCGATTGACTCACCTAACCAACATGAATATTTGAAACATATATATGATTCAACTATAAATTTAAAACTCAAGTTAAATAATTTTATGATTTCATATATAATTTAAAATTGAAATCAAAATATTCTATAAGGGTTGCCAAGTATGACCGGCGCTGATGTATGTACCATGGTAATGTGATGATTGCCTCTTGCATCGAAAGTGTCATCTCAGACACTAAAAAATTGATTGTTAGAATGTATTGCAACTTTCTTTGATATATACAACCATAAAAATTATTATAAAATGAGTTCGTACATCTAGATGCATATTTATACCTGTGTCATAGTGTCCTCAGGGTGATGTTCTGCTATGAGGAACTCTACAAATGAACTGATGCAACTAGATGAACCACCAGAATCTCCCCGTCCACCTGAACTAGGTGTAGCCTGATCAGGTCCATAGCACACTTGATGACAACTAGTACATATATGGGGGATGGGTCTCGACACTCCTAGAGTAGTACTTGGACTAGCTCCATAAAAAAATCCTCCATCATCTCTATGCTCCCCACTTGCTATCATAGAAGCATAATGATCAAGGTCTCCTACGAGTGTACTAAGGGAACCTAATGTTGAGACTAGAGCTTGATGATGTACAGGCGCAGGAATGGGAGGACCAGGAGCAACAACAAGGGGTTGTGCATGCACGGGGTGTCAGGGATCAACCCTTTCCCCTAATCTCTCTTGTGGCATGCCACCACCAACACCCTAAAATGATCTAAAATCAAAATAATTGGGCTTTTGCCCCAAAACAAACTCTACATATAGTTTTCTCAAAAAATACAATGGGCACTCCCAATTAGCATGTGGGGGACTATCAAAAACCATATACTATTGATCCTAAAAATGTGCACTCATCTACGGATGTATGCACCACCTCATGGATATTCTAGATTTGGTTGGGTGGAATGGGTTGTCGAGTAACGGGGTCAAGAAAGTAGGGGGCTAGATGGGCTTTCGTTATTTTAAGGTCTAATATTTGTTTGTAAGAGAGACCATCAGAATAAAATTATCTCATTTTTTCTTTGTCTAGTCGATGCCTATCAAGATCATAATCGATCATCCTGATGGAATCAACAACATTTTGCATTGCAGATGCAAAATGTCTCACACTTGGAGCAATCAATGCTTGACTCTGCATAGCATTGATTTGATTTTGTAAGGATGCAACTTGATCACTTATTCCTGCTCTCAAGCCAGCCTCATTAGATGCCATAGGTGCTGGAGGTGGCATATGAGGGGGAGGGAGGGAAGTGGAGGTGGAGGTGGAGGTGGAGGAGAGAGGCAGGAATGCAGCTATGGGTGAGGTGGTGGATTGATGATATCATCAATGTTAAAATCATCCATGATATATGCTTGATATAATGTACACACGCATTAAATCATACAAAATGGTCATGTGCATACAAAATTAAGATCATATATTTAATTGAAATAGGATGAGCAACATATATATTAAGCTCATATATTTAATTGAAATGCACATATATATACATTGATTGTTCAACTCAAGAGCATGTCCATACAAAATTAAAAATTAAATGTATGTATGTATGTACAATTAAAATAAAAAATATGATGAATAATTTGCATGCGTACAAATCATTAAACTAAACTATACATACATACATATACAAATTTCAAAATTTAAGAACTATTATGCAAATTTTTAATACATGCACATACATACTAAACAATAAACTTGAAACATTCACAAAATCTCGTTTTATGTCTTTAACACACACACAATTTTTCAGCAGGAGAAATCATGATCTAATAGATAGTCATAAAATATATACTATTATATACTATTCATTATAAGTTCATAAATTCCACCAAATTCAAAAGATCCATGTCACTTCACAAAAATATCCATATAGAACCAAATCATAGAGTTTATGTCACTAAAAATATCCATTTGGAACCAAATTTATAAATTCATCACACAAAATATCCATGGATTCACTAGATTTAGAAATTCATAACTATTTAAGATCATTATTTTAATTTATAAACTATTATGGCTCTCATGAATGTTTGTTTCTTTGTGTTTTCCTTTTCAAAATTAGGAGTTATCCTCCTCTCCTCTAGCCATTTTAGATGCTCATCATAGTCCATCCATGGCCTTGACATCAACAAGGGTTTGCATCCTAGATGCAAAACATCCTCCTAAGAGGTCGACATTGCTCATTTTGAATAATGTTGATTTGATCTTGGATGGTTCTAGTAGAAGCATTGGTTTGTGCTTACCAAAAGCGAGCTTTGTTCATTGATTTAGGTGGTGGATGTAGGGGGTTTACCAAGGTGGAGTAAGGTGGAGGTGGAGGTGAAGGTGTTGGAGATGGATGGTGTGGAGGTGGATTGCGAATAAATTATTGAATGGATCCATGTGATCTTTAAGATATGAGTGAACCTGCATTAGATTTGTAATTTCAAGATGTAAGATACATGTTTAGGAAATACCAAGTTAAACCATTCAATATAAATGGCCTTAAATAATTGAATACAAATGATAAAATTATATGTAAGCCTCATTTATATGTCTAAGGCCACATGTTATTTGAATCAAAATACAATTAACTATTGATATTGTATAATCTTGCAAGATCTTATTATTGTTAAATTTGGTTGGGCCTTGGGCAACTTTGATCACTAAATTTTAAGAACTTCTTTGATCCCCTTAAGAAATTTCATATTGGAACCCCTTAAGAAAATTGAATTATGATTTAGGGTGACAGGATGGCTTAAGGGGATTTACGTCTAGTGAGGTCCTAGGAGAAAATGGCATGGCTCAAATGAATAAAATTTGGTGAAGTTGCCCAAGGCAACCAAATTTCATTAAACCCTTTAAACCAAAAATGATGAAAAGCTTTAGGGTTTAGGAGTTTTGACTTTAGAGTTTAGGGTTTAAGGTAATAGGATAGCTTAAGGGATCTACATGCTGCAAGATCCTAGGAAACAATTACATGGCATAAGGTAATGAAATTTGGTGGAGTTGCCTAAGACAACCAAATTTCATTAAGAGCCTAAGAAAAAATGATGGCTTTAGGGTTTACGGTTTAGACTTTAGAGTTTAGGTTTTAGGGATTTAGGATAACTTAAGGGGATATATGTAGTAAGATCTTAGGAAAAAATTACATGGCATAAGGGAATGAAATTTGGTGGTGTTGCTTAAGGCAACCAAATTTCATTAAGAGCCTAAGAAAAAATGATGGCTTTAGGGTTTAGGGTTTAGACTTTAGAGTTAAGGGTTTAGGGTAATAGGATAACTTAAGGGGATGTACATGTAGTAAGATCCTAGGAAAAAAATACATGGCATAAGGGAATAAAATATGGTGGATTTCCTAAGACAACCAAATTTCACTTTAAAGTGCTGGGTAGGACAAAATGAATGGTTTAGTGTTTAGGGTTTAGATTTTAGAGTTCAGGGTTTAGGGTTTACAAAACTTAGGGTAAAGTTTTGGTGCCCCTTGGAATATTTAATGAACTTGCAAGTTAGTGAAGAACATTTTCTTGTGGAATAGTTGATTGGGATCTACTCTTGTTTCAACTGACCAACCTAGATCATGAAATCTCATTCATATTATAATCTTGCACGATCTTATTATTGTTAAATTTGGTTGCCTTGGGCAACTTCACCAAATTTTAAGAACTTCTTTGATCCCTTTAAGAAATTTGTCATATTGGGACCCCTTAAGAAATAGATTTATGATTTAAGGTGATAGGATGGATTAAGGGGATCTAGATGTCTAGTGAGGTCCAAATTTAGTCATACTATAGCCTCGTTGGTTCCATCTAGCTCTGGGTCAAAAGTGTTTACCCCTCTAATAAAAAAAAGTTAACATGATTCTAAAAAAGAATCAATCTATACATATCACAAAAATAACAATAATCTTAAATGTAACCCATACTCTAACAATAATAGAATGCTAAATAATCCCCACCCCTAACCATATCCTAATTGAATTGCAAACCTAATTGAAACTTAATTAAATTATAACCTTTACTAGGTAATCTTAAATGTATTCCTATATTATATTATTTAACTTAATTTATATTTGTATTATAATTATATTAATATTTATTATATATTCCTAATTGTAACCTAACTATTTACTACAAACCTAATTGAATCTTAAGCCTAATTGTCATTAAAACCCCAAGTAAATTGTAACATTACCTATCCTTAGTTGTAACCTTATATTATATTTTATGATATTAAATATTTATATTATTTAATATATTGTATTAAATATAATATATTAAATAATATAAATATTTAATTATATTTCTTTTATATGAATCATCCTCCTAGATCTCTAAATTGTAATAATAGCATGCAGTTCCTCCAAACTATCATGATGTACTTCCTCCCCTTTCCCATGTAATAGGTGTACCTTGTAGGTGTTAAATGGTTCCATCTTGGTCTCCTTATTGATGCATTTCTATCCTTCCACATAAATCTATATAGTATCAAAATATGATTAATTTTATGGTTAAGTTGAGATCTCTCTTAATTGCTAAAGAATCCATTATGATTGAGGATAGGTGGATTATCTGGATCACGTCTTAAAAATCCTATATAGAGGTCATGTGGTATGTTTTCTTAATACATATATTCCACTTACAAACCCCTCTTTCCATGTATTATCAACTTGCCTATATGATAGACACCTTCCTAGATTTAAATTTCATACGATATATATGTACCCAAGTGTTTCCAATTGGAATTGCTATAATTATACTTTTATGGCATTCTAGATATTCAAAATAGTTTTCATAAATCTACTAAATAGATCCATTCTTGACATTAAACCTACATAATTTTAGGTATGTCCAATGAAAGATTAGGGTCTAGGGTTCATAAATTTCAAATGCTTTAGTGTTATGGGTTTAGATTTTACAGTTTAGGGTCTAGGGTTTAGCAAACTTAGGGTGAAGTTTGGGTGGCCCTTGGCATAATTTAGAGTTGCAAGTTAGTGTCAATTGGAATCGATTGTACGTGTTTAGATTTATGAATTTGTTAACTAAATTTGCAAACAAACATCAAGATAAACTTTATGAATTTTAACCATTCTTTAACATATTGATTTCTAATCTAATTATAATTTAATATTGAAACTAAAGTTTAATATATATCATTTTTTCCATACAAAGCAAATAAAATTTAAAGCATTTAAGCAATGCGAATGATTTTTTTTTAGCTCGAAATTACCTAGTTTTCAAAATCAAAATGATTTGTTAGATTCCAATTTAGGGTTTTAACAATTTTTTTTGTTCCAATTCAATTTAGGGTTTCAATTTTAAACAATTAGGGTTTTTAATGAAATTTTTTTTTGTTTCGAATTCAAACTAGGGTTTTCAAATTCAATTTTTCGTTTGATTTGGTCGGGGTTTCAAAAAAGCTTTCGATTTGGATTTTGTAAATGCAATGTTTTTATTTTCATTTCAATTTCTAGGGTTTTGAAATGCAATTTTTTTTTTGTTTGTTTAATTAGGGTTTCAAAATCAATTTTTTGGGTTAATTGAACAATTTAGGTTTCAAAAGTTAAATTTTGTTTCTAAAACACAATTCAAGGTTTTTTTTTCATTTTTATTAAAAAACATTTAGGTTTCATTGCAAGTTTTGTCTATTTTTACAATTATTGAATTCTACTATAACAATTAAAAAATGATTAAAACGTGAAATAAATTTTAAAAAAACATGCTAAATTAACATATTTCTTTCAAAATTTCAATTCAAAATAAAAAAATGCAACAAAATGGCGTTTAGGTGGGGTACCTGTAGCTGGTCGTGGAGTCGCTATCACCAATACTCGGGGTCCCATCCGCAGAGCAGTGAAAACTATTTTTTTTTTAAATAAATAGCAGTATAAAATGGAATCCCGATTTATAGAACTCGGGATCCCGTTATTTATAAATCGGGATCCCGTATTTTATAAATCAGGATCCCGTTTCTTATAAATCGTGATCCCGTTCTGTTTCCATTGGTTCAGAATCCTGTGGGAAACGGGATCCCAATTTTTAAAAAGCGGGATCCCGTTTCGTCTCAGGCTCGGGATCCCATTTCCTCAATGCCGATTTCAATTTTTTGGTTAAGGGAAAAAACTTCCACGTTTCGTGGACTCAACTTTGTGCACTTACCCTATACATATATACATATATACACATATATACATCTATATATATATATATATATCGGCAAATATAGTTTTAAATGTATGTTTTATTAATATTGGTTTATTGCATTTCATCACAACAATTAGTTATATTATATGCATATATATAAATATATGTATATATAACCATATGTCGATGTATGAGTATATGTTTATATATATGTATATGTATATATATTTATATATGTATTGATATAATTGTCGATACATTATAATGGTTGTAGAAAAAGAGTATTCTTATTTCATAAATAAGAGATTGTGGTAAATATGGAATAAGATAATGAAAAGAATGAATAATTTAATTACATGTAAATAATAATGAGAAAATGAAATGTTAAATTAGACTTCCTCCTTGGAAATCATAAATAATGCATGTTATTGGTAAATTGAGTGTTAGTCTAGTTGTAAAACCACCTTGTGTCTCTTGATCGCGTTAGTGGATTTGTTGTTATATGAAGTATATGTTGATTGTCTTAAATTGGGTAATCATGGTTATTGTTCCTTGTGAGAAAATTGTGTAAATGGTTATGTGGGATTCCAAAGGCTGGGATAAATATGTTATTGGTTGAAATGTTGTGCTTGATTCTTGAAGTGAGTAATATTGTGCTTGCGAGATGATGTTGTGGGTCTTTAGCCATGCATTCCTTAATTTTATTATAGTTATGTTGTGAGCAAGATGGACCATTCCTTGCTCAGGTTATGTACTATTGTGGTTTTCATTTTGTGCATGACCATGTTGATTTTATTCGGTCTCCTAGAAGTTAGTAGGGGGAGTGGCTCTCAATGGGGGCTGGTTCACAAAGTGGCGCCAGGGCAACCCATGTGAGAGTCTCTTAACTCAATGATAACTTAAAATGAATTAGGGGTTTGGTAGTTGCACACTAATCAAGATAAGTGAATGTCTTAACCATGCCTGTAGTGCTTGTTTAGGCTAAGGATGGGTTGAGAAGGCCTAGTTGGAAAGACCAACTTTGTAATGCCCCGTCATAATAACCTAAGGAATGTTGCATTTGTGTATAATAGTGAAATAATTTATTTTTTAAAGTATAATTTTTAAGTTAATTAATTGCATACATTCATTAAGCTATGCGACGTTACACTACTTTGAGTTTCCATAGACGACTTTAGTATTTCGCATTGCACATATTTAATTAATCATAAACATTAAAATAAACATCACATAACATTGAATTCCATTCAAGATAATATAAAGTACAATCATGTTTCCTTACATTGCATTTGATAAAATATACAATACTCATCCATCTGATGAGGTAGTTCAATAATAATTACATTTTACAATGTTCACCTCATATACAATAGAGGGATGTTTTACAATACAATTTTTCAAATAATGCAATAAAGAAATTACAACTATATCCAAGTGCTAGCTCTCCATCCATGAAGCTCTTGATATCATGATCATAAACTAGGGACCCAACAGAGTAAGGTGCACGTTTCACCCAACCATGTGGTACCCGTAGGTCCACCCCCCGTGCTAGGAGATAGTAATATGGTTACCTAGACATAATCTACTAACCCTAGACACTAGTACATAACTAACTAATGGTTACATTGCTTCCAGATTTAAGACAATTGAATGTACTACATATACAAGGTTAACTGTTATTTTAGGTGGAGTGTCATCACAATACTACAAAGGTTACCCTGGTGTTTCTTCCTAGGTTCAGGCCCCCAAATTGGGTTACCCTAGTAACCTCTTACAAAACCCGGCCCCATTGCAAATCATTGCGGAATCGAATGTCTTTTGAAGAAACAAGACACCGATTTTCCATTCTAGGCCTTCTCATCTTATACTCAAGACTGAACTAGCTCAAGAGTCAATAAGTGAGGTATAATCATCTTATTAAGAATTTTAACTCTAACTACTGTGTTCTTTAGTTATCACTGACTTACTAACTCTTTGCAAGTTACCCTGACACCACTTTGTGTGTCGGCCCTTACAAAAAGCCACTCCCCTAAACATAACAAAAGAATCTAAGTTTTCCTGACTAAGGTTTATAAGGTGTATAGAAATACAACAAGAACTTTTACACTTTTCAAAACAAACAACAATGACTATGTTCATACAACCAAATGTCTAAACACCACGCAAATACCAAGTACAAAACCTTAGCTAACTCAAGAATTTTAACTTTAACAGTCACAATCCCCACTTTTACAATTGGTCTGGAAGACTTGAACATTTATTACAATTCCCAATTTGCCCAACAAGAAACTCACAATAGAGCAAATTAAAAAAAAAAATGTCTACCATTCGGATTTACTAAATCCAATCAGGCAATAATTCGAAGTATAAAATTAATATTTTAAGGTATAATTTAACTTCTATTCATTTTGAACAACAAATCCACAATATGCCCAATTTTCATAATCTTTTACTAAAATAAAATCCATATACACTCTAAAAACATCAGATTAATCAATATACCATTAGCTTTGTAGTAATGATTTAATTATTAAATGTCTA
This sequence comes from Sequoia sempervirens, assembly GCA_007258455.2. NCBI lineage: Eukaryota > Viridiplantae > Streptophyta > Pinopsida > Cupressales > Cupressaceae > Sequoia > Sequoia sempervirens. The sequence continues at coordinate 181,321,308 of VDFB02000007.1, forward strand.
TATTTAAACATTTAATAAACTACTTTTAAATATCCTACTTATAAAACCAATTTATATGTTTCTAAAATCTTTTAAGAATAAATTAATATAGTTAAATATATTCATTTTCCAGATAAATATATATATATATATTCATATTCATTTATATATATATATATAAATACAAATATAATATATATATAAATGAAATTTTAAAATGAAATTCAATTTTTTTTAACATATATAACTTTTAAAAAGAAATCGCATTGAATTTTAAAAAGGTAACAAAGCTTTAAGAGGTCGCAGCCCGGCCGCGGCCTCCCTATGGGAGGACGTGTCCCTTACTAGGGTTGCGCCCAGCAGCCGTGGTGGCTGTTGTGCGCAGCCATGGAGGCTACGCCCTCAAAGCAAAGGGTGGGGAGGGTTTCGGCCCTCCCCCTTCACTGTATTTTTTTTTTTTTAATCTTTTAACAATCGTCGTACGACGAACGCGGAAAACGAAAGATTTAATTTTTCTTTTAAAAAGGGAATACTATGACGAGTTTCGCCTATACGGCGTTTTCACATTTTCTTTAAGAAAAAGAATAAATTCTCATATTCTCCAGTACAGTATTTAACATATATTTTCAAAGCAAAGGTTTCACAATTCAATTTATATATGAAAGTATTTATATATAAATATATATAGATACAGATTCAACAGGTTATTCATAAGGGGAAATTTTCAAAAATTTCAACAGATTTTCAATATGGGGAAACTGTAAAAAAAAATATTTACAAACAAAAATTCAATGAACAATATCTTTCCCGAGAAGTACAAAAATTTGATAACATGAAATATTCTTTTCTCAGACATTCTTTTTCAGAAAACAATAAATTTAAACACCAGGAAAATACTTGTTTCCTTAGCTTCATAAAATTGTCTGATGAAGAGAATCCTTTGTTGCCTCTGTTGCCTGTAGCTTCCAAGCCTTTCCCAAGAAACCAATACCCAAATTGCAAAACCAGTGATCTTTCACAAATTGCAACAATACCAAAAGCATAAAATACCGAATTTTTACCAAGCACTAATTTTTCCCGTGAAGAGAAAATAAATTTTTTTATCCTCTGTGTTTTTCTAGATCCAAATTAATCTCCGTGAACAACCTCAACCAAAAATCATAATTACACTGGCACACTTGTCGAGAAGTGCAAAATATCTATTAACCACTTCTCGGCAATCTTGCCTTCCAAAATTGCATGCATTTATTTTATTTAATTTTCCAATTTTAAATTGCAAATATGTTTAATAATAAAACATGCCATTTCCAAATAAATAATATTTAATTTCAAATAAAACTATTCACACACTTTAACAATTTAATTTAATTAATTAATTAATTTAATTAAATAAATTTAATCTTTATGATCAAACCATTTAACCAAACAAACTAATTAATTAATTAAATAACTTGCAAAACTAATTTCTTTAACATTAAAATTTAATTTAAATAACAGTAAATAAAACATAATAAACTATTATTAAAATCAACATTTTTCCCTTCAAGCAATTAAACCAAACAGAAAAATGCAAGACAACCAAGACTCAAACTAAAACTGACAATGTACAGTGACCGGGTTAAAGACTAGACTAGGATGAACCTAACTACTACCTCCCAATCAACATTTCCGTTGAGTCTTGACACGCTCAGACCTGAGTAACCAGGTGGAGTCAGTGTCATGTACCTCCAATCCTGCAACCAAGAAAATAACATGCATATATATATATATATATAAACCATTGTACAAGCATACCGTGCAGAGAAAATCACGGACATCACAGGGCACTCGCAAGCGAGTGATGCGATTCCGTTCTCCACACCAATACACGTCACATCAGACTGACAAATTAAATAACTGTTAGTCCATCATAAACATGTTCATAGCAATAATCAACTAAAAATAACATCTACGCTATCTCAAAGCATATCAGAAATCAAATATCGCAGTACAATGTATCATCATGTCACAGAGTAAATCCACTATCGCTCAAAACCAGTGATCAAAATATCCAAACAAAGTATCATAGTCTAACAATGTGAAAACATATCAGCAAAAAAACATAAGCATAAATGGAGGGGTACTACATCCTCCCCCCCTAGGATCAAGCTTGCTCCTGAAAGCCTGCGAACAAATAGGGATAAAGTTCCCTCATGTGTGTCGCATCCTCCCAAGTAGCAGAAGCCGCATGGCTAGGATCCCATTGGACCCTCACCTAATCAACGTCTCGACCCCTGAGACCGAGCGTCCGACGCTGTAGAATGGCCATGGGCTCCAAAGCCAGCTGCCCGTCCTCTACCTGTAACGCATTCCAATCAAGTACATGAGAAATGTCAGGATGATATGGTCTAAGAACTGATACATGAAAAACATCATGAATACGAGACAAACTGGGTGGTAAGGCGAGTCGATATGCCACAGGACCAATTCTCTCTAAGATCTCAAATGGCCCAATGAATCGAGGCGCAAGCTTAGAGCCTTTTCCATAATGGATTGGACTCTTTCGCGGTCGCACTCAAAGAAACACTCTATCACCAATAGCAAACTATCGGTCTATCCTATGCGCATCAGCATACTTCTTTTGCCTATCCTGTGTGGCTATCAAATGTTCTCTAATACGGTCAACCTGTTGCTCCATGTCTCGAAGCATCTCAGGTCCAAGTAACACTCTATCCTGTAGTCGATCCCAACTTAGTGGAGTTTGACAAGGACGACCGTATAATGCCTGAAATGGTGGCATACCTATGGAACTCTGATATCCATTATTGTAAGCGAATTCTACTAAGTACAGATAATCCTCCCAACGAGACTGTTGGTCCATTACGTACATCCTAACATATCCTCTAATATCTGGTTAACTCTCTCCGTTTTTCCATCAGTTTGAGGATGATACGCTGAACTAAAGTTCAACTGTGTACCTAAAGCATGTTGTAATGAAGTCCATAGGGCTGAAGTGAAAATGGGATCTCTATCGGAAATAATCCTACGAGGAATCCCATGCAATCTAACGATGTCCTCCATGAATATCCTAGCTACGGATGAAGCATTATATGATGATCGTACTGGTGAAAAGTGAGCTACTTTAGTCAATCATTCAACAGTTACCATAATGGCATCATGTTGACGTGATGATGTAGGTAACCCTACAATAAAGTCAACAGATATAATATCCCATTTCCATTCAGGAATGAGATGTGGCTGCAATAATCCAGTGGGATGTTGATGCTCAGCTTTGAATCGCTAGCATTCAAGACATCTCGATACATAATTAGCAATATCACATTTCATACTAGGCCAAAAATACAATTGCCGAAGATCGACATGCATTTTCTTAAATCCTGGATGAGCTGAGTATGGAGCTCGATGAGCTTCAGTCATAATTAATGTACGAAGACCCTCGAAAAGTGGTACATAAATACGACCTAAATGCCATAATATACCATCCAGTTCTAGGACATACCCTGCAAATCGACCTTCTAAAGGTCTACCAGATTCAATCTCTGACCTTACTTCTTGATACAATCTATCGGTAGGAAGTGCAGCTACTATTTGACCTCTCAAATCTACTTCAAGAGTAGTAGCAGAAATCTCATGTCAACGACGACTAAGAGCATCAGCCACTACATTCTCTTTTCCTTGAACATGTTTTACTTCAAAATCATACTCACACAAGAACTCCATCCACCGTCTCTGCCTAGCATTCAAATTAGGTTGCGTGAAAATATATTGTAGACTACGATGATCAGTATGAAGTTCGAAACGATGACCTAATAAGAAATGCCTCCACTGAACTAATGCATGTACTACCACAGCTAGTTCTAGGTCATAAGTGGGATAGTTTAGTTCGTGGTCTTTGAGTTTGCGAGACTCATAAGCAATCACATGCCCATCTTGCATCAGAACTGCTCCCAAACCCTCTAAGGATGCATCCGTGCATACTACAAAATCCTTAGTAGGATCAAGAACAATCAATATAGGTGCATTAGTTAACTTTTCTTTAAGTGTTTGAAAAGCCAACTGACACTGCTCTGTCCAAACAAACTTCTTCCCTTTCCTTTGAAGAGAAGTAATAGGATGATTGATTCTAGAGAATCCCTCAACAAACCACCTATAGGAACCAGCAAGACCCATAAAACTACGAACTTCACCTACATTAGTAGGCATGGGCCAATCTACAATAGCTTGAATCTTTGAAGGATCCACAACAATACCTTTTCCAGAAATCACATGTCCAAGGTATTTCACTTCGGTTTGAAAGAAGTCACACTTCTTCAGGTTCACATACAATTGATTTTCCCTTAAACATTGCAATACCTATCTCAAGTGTTCTTCATGTTCCTTCATGTTTTTTGAATAAATCAAGATATCATCGAGAAATACAAGGACAAAGTGATCAAGGTATGTACAAAAAACACCATTCATTAGGCTCATGAATACTGATGGTGCATTCGTCAACCCAAATGGTACTACTGTGAATTTGTAGTGCCCATAACGAGTTCGAAAAGTAGTTTTATGAATGTCTGCTTCGGCTATATGCAATTGATGGTAACCAAATTTCAAATCAATTTTATAGAACACATTAGCTCCCTTAATTTGATCAAAAAGATCATCGATTCTAGGCAAAGGATAACGATTCTTAATCGTAACCTTGTTCAATTGATGATAGTCAATACACAGCCTAAGTGATCCATCCTTCTTCTTTACGAATATGACAGGTGCTCCCCAAGGGGAAACACTAGGATGAATGAAACCCTTTTCTAATAGTTCCTCTAACTGAATACGAAGTTCCTCTAACTCCTGGGTCGTCATTCTATAAGGAGCTCTAGATATAGGCTCAGCTCCAGGAACTAGGTCAACTCTAAAGTCAATATCCCTCTTCAGTGGCATTCTAGGTATGTCATCGGGAAACACATCAGCGAATTCCCTAAGAATAGGATGATCATCAAGAGATACCTCTCGACTCTCACCTTCTTCTAAATCAGTAACTGTTGTTGCAAACAGTTGACAACCCTGACGAAGACATCTCTTTAATTGCATAGCGGATATCATCCGCAAAGAGATAGGTCTTTGAACACCTATAATTTCCACTTTCACACCTAAATCATTAATGCAACTAACTGTCTTAAGTCGACAGTCAATCACAGCATGATAAGATGCTAACCAATCCATACCTAGTACTATGTCATACGATCCTAAAGGTGTAACATATAAATCTACTAAGGTAGTTAACGTACCAATTTTAAGTTCACAATTATGTACTAAGTTCTCTACCCCTACTTTCACCCCAGAGGCGAATTCAACCTGCCACTTACCACCTTGCTTTACCGCCACAAGACCACAACGGTCTACAATGGTTGGTGAAATAAAGGAGTTGGTAGCTCCAGAATCAAAAAGAATGGAAACACTAACACCATGTAACTTACCTGAAGTCTCGACCACTGTGTTCTGGTGATTGGCTTGGTGGTCATTAACCATAGCATATACTGTATATGATTGTCCTGCATCACCCACTATAGGCTCTGAAACTGTAGGTCGAGGCCCAAAACTAGTAGAACCTCTCATCGGACACTGCCTAGCTATGTGTCCCTGCTGTCCACATGAGTAATAACCTGTGCCTCTACCAAATCCCCTGCCACCCGAAGGTGCATTGGATTGCTGGAAACTACCCCTACTGACAGTAGACTAAGCACTCTATGTAGGCTGATCTTGCTTATTGCGCTTGTTGCGCCACCAGTTGCGACCCTTTCCTAATTATGGACTATTACCTTGCTGTGGTTGTGGATTGTTATTCTTTTGAGGTATTCATTGTTGTTGTTGCTGCCCACCCTTTGTGGGTGTCTGTTGGTTCCTAGAGGAACCTCCTGTCTGTACCTGTCCACCCTATGGACTAAAACCTGCTGCAACAGCACTGCCAATGTGCACTCCTGAGTGACCACCTAACGCCATAACAAGGTTCTCCTCCACTATGCGAGCCTTCTCCACCGCAACTTCCATAGTCTTTGGCTCAAAGACTCGGACACCACCACTGATGCAGTTGTTTAAACCCCTGATGAAGTGTTGTACTAGCATAGGCTCATCATCACCAATACCAGCATAGAACCTACGTTCATATTGCTCAACAGAAAGAGCCAACTAACGTAGATCATGAAACTCGTTAGCCCGACGCTGCCTCCAATGTTCCGACAGGAACCGTGCTCTAAACCTCTCCAAAAACATCTCCCAAGACACTGACCCAATATCTAAGTGGAGCTTCTGCTCCTCCAGGCGCCACCAAGTAGAGGCGAATCCTCTCAGATGCATGATAGCGCATCTCGCACGGGTATTACTACCATATGGGTGCATGGCGAAGCATCTACCCAAATCTAGTAGCCAGGTCTCTACCTCTAGGCCACCTCCTGCACCATCAAAGGTAGGAGGGCGTGCCCTCAGTAAATCCCTCATGTGTCCTGCAATAATAGCATCCTGATGTACAATATCATCTATTCTCCTAGGAGATCTATCTCTCTCTCTGACAACCTCCTGCTCAACCTCCTTTCTAGGTCCAAGTTGAGCTAGGACCTCCTCTAATAAAGGACGTATCTGAGAACCCTCTACTCCTGACTGTTCGGGATTTTGTCCCTCATTCCTCTGATCCAACTGCTCTGCCTGATCACTGTGATGAGGGCTCAGAGGGGGAGTAACCTGAGGGATTGGCCCTCGGCCTCCACCTCGACCTCTACCATGACCTCTTCCACCTCGCCTAGGCATGTTCCTACACATAACAATAAAGAGTCTTAAATACTATACAACCAAGGCTAACAGTTTGCGACACTACGTACTAGGTCAACCTAATGGGCTCGCAATTACCCAGAGCGTCTAGTGTTTGTAACCTTGGCTCTGATACCAATCTGTAATGCCCCATCATAATAACCTAAGGAATGTTGCATTTGTGTATAATAGTGAAATAAAAAAAAATTTAAAGTATAATTTTTAAGTTAATTAATTGCATACATTCATTAAGCTATGCAACGTTACACTACTTTGAGTTTCCATAGACGACTTTAGTATTTCGCATTGCACATATTTAATTAATCATAAACATTAAAATAAACATCACATAACATTGAATTCCATTCAAGATAATATAAAGTACAATCATGTTTCCTTACATTGCATTTGATAAAATATACAATACTCATCCATCTGATGAGGTAGTTCAATAATAATTACATTTTACAATGTTCACCTCATATACAATCGAGGGATGTTTTACAATACAAGTTTTCAAATAATGCAATAAATAAATTACAACTATATCCAAGTGCGAGCTCTCCATCCATGAAGCTCTCGATATCATGATCATAAACTGGGGACCCAACGGAGTAAGGTGCACGTTCCACCCAACCATGTGGTACCCGTAGGTCCACCCCCCGTGCTAGGAGATAGTAATATGGTTACCTAGACATAATCTACTAACCCTAGACACTAGTACATAACTAACTAATGGTTACATTGCTTCTAGATTTAAGACAATTGAATGTACTACATATACAAGGTTAACTGTTATTTTAGGTGGAGTGTCATCACAATACTGCAAAGGTTACCCTGGTGTTTCTTCCTAGGTTTTGGCCCCCAAATTGGGTTACCCTGGTAACCTCTTACGAAACCCGACCCCATTGCAAATCATTGCGGAATCGAATGTCTTTTGAAGAAACAAGACACCGATTTGCCATTCCAGGCCTTCTCATCTTATACTCAAGACTGAACTAGCTCAAGAGTCAGTAAGTGAGGTATAATCATCTTATTAAGAATTTTAACTCTAACTACTGTGTTCTTTAGTTATCACTGACTTACTAACTCTTTGCAAGTTACCCTGACACCACTTTGTGTGTTGGCCCTTACAAAAAGCCACTCCCCTAAACATAACAAAAGAATCTAAGTTTTCCTGACTAAGGTTTATAAGGTGTACAGAAACACAACAAGAACTTTTACACTTTTCAAAACGAACAACGATGACTATGTTCATACAACCAGGTGTCTAAACACCACGCAAATACCAAGTACACAACCTTAGCTAACTCAAGAATTTTAACTTTAACAGTCACAATCCCCACTTTTACAATTGGTTTGGAAGACTTGAACATTTATTACAATTCCCAATTTGCCCAACAAGAAACTCACAATAGAGCAAATTAAAAAAAAAAAATGTCTACCATTCGGATTTAATAAATCCAATCAGGCAATAATTCAAAGTATAAAATTAATCTTTTAAGGTATAATTTAACTTCTATTCATTTTGAACAACAAATCCACAATATGCCCAATTTTCATAATCTTTTACTAAAATAAAATCCATATACACTCTAAAAACATCATATTAATCAATATACCATTAGCTTTGTAGTAATGATTTAATTATTAAATGTCTATATTTAAACATTTAATAAACTACTTTTAAATATCCTACTTATAAAACCAATTTATATGTTTCTAAAATCTTTTAAGAATAAATTAATATAGTTAAATATATTCATTTTCCAGATAAATATATATATATTCATATTCATATATATATATATAAATGAAATTTTAAAATGAAATTCAAATTTTTTTAACATATATAACTTTTAAAAAGAAATCGCATTGAATTTTAAAAAGGTAACAAAGCTTTAAGAGGTTGCAGCCCGGCCGCAGCCTCCCTGTGGGAGGACACGGCCCTTACCAGGGCTGCGCCCAGCAGCCGTGGTGGTTGTTGTCCACAGCCATGGAGGCTGCGCCCTCAAAGCAAAGGGTGGGGAGGGTTTCGGCCCTCCCCCTTCATTGTAATTTTTTTTTAAAAAAATCTTTTAACAATCGCCGTATGGCGAACGCGGAAAATGAAATATTTAATTTTTCTTTTAAAAAGGGAATACTATGACGATTTTCACCTATACAGCGTTTTCACATTTTCTTTAAGAAAAAGAATAAATTCTCATATTCTCTAGTATAGTATTTAACATAGATTTTCAAAACAAAGGTTTCACAATTCAATTTATATATGAAAGTATTTATATATAAATATATATAGATACATATTCAATAGGTTATTCATAAGGGGAAATTTTCAAAAATTTCAACAGAGTTTCAATATGGGGAAACTGTAAAAAAAATTTCTACAGGGTTTTAAAATCCATTTCCCTTAAACATTTTCCCCTTCACTAATATATATATATTCCCCCACAGAAAGTATGTTTAAATCTTTACAAACAAAAATTCAATGAACAATATCTTTCCCGAGAAGTACATAAATTTGATAACATGAATTATTCTTTTCTCAGACATTCTTTTTCAGAAAACAATAAATTTAAACACCAGGAAAATACCTATTTCCTTAGCTTTAGAAAATTGTCTGATGAAGAGAATCCTCTGTTGCCTCTGTTGCCTGTAGCTTCCAAGCCTTTCCCGAGAAACCAATACCCAAATTGCAAAACTAGTGATCTTTCACAAATTGCAACAATACCAAAAGCATAAAATACCAAATTTTTACCAAGCACTGATAATTTTTCCATGAAGAGAAAATAATTTTTTTTATCCTCTGTGTTTTTCCAGATCCAAATTAATCTCCGTGAACAACCTCAACCAAAAATCATAATTACACTGGCACACTTGTCGAGAAGTGCAAAATATCTATTAACCACTTCTCAGCAATCTTGCCTTCCAAAATTGCATGCATTTATTTTATTTAATTTTCCAATTTTAAATTGCAAATATGTTTAATAATAAAACATGCCATTTCCAAATAAATAATATTTAATTTCAAATAAAACTATTCACACACTTTAACAATTTAATTTAATTAATTAATTGATTTAATTAAATAAATTTAATCTTTATGATCAAACCATTTAACCAAACAAACTAATTAATTAATTAAATAACTTGCAAAACTAATTTCTTTAACATTAAAATTTAATTTAAATAACAGTAAATAAAACATAATAAACTATTATTAAAATCAACATTTTTCCCTTCAAGCAATTAAACCAAATAGAAAAATACAAGACAACCAAGACTCAAACTAAAACTAACAATGTACAGTGACCGGGTTAAAGACTAGACTAGGATGAACCTAACTACTACCTCCCAATCAACATTTCCATTGAGTCTTGACACGCTCAGACCTGAGTAACCAGGTGGAGTCGGTGTCATGTACCTCCAATCCTGCAACCAAGCAAATAACATGCATATATATATATATATATATATAAACCATTGTACAGGCACACCGTGCGGAGAAAATCACGGACATCACAGGGCACTCGCAAGCGAATGATGCGATTCCGTTCTCCACACCAATACACGTCACATCAGACTGACGAATTAAATAACTGTTAGTCCATCATAAACATGTTCATAGCAATAATCAACTGAAAATAACATCTACGCTATCTCAAAGCATATCAGAAATCAAACATCGCAGTACAATGTATCATCATGTCACAGAGTAAATCCACTATCGCTCAAAACCAGCGATCAAAATATTCAAACAAAGTATCATAGTCTAACAATGTGAAAACATATCAGCAAAAAACATAAGCATAAATGGAGGGGTACTACAAACTTCCTTGTCCTCACAAAAGGAATATTGGTTCCGCATGAGTCACCCTATGGGGGTAGTGGCTAGTGAGAGATTGTCAGGGTAACCATAGATGGGGGTCGACGGCTAGTGAGAGACTTGCAAGGTAACCCATGTCAGGACCATGTGATGACACTCCCTCCTCTGTAGGCTAGTATTCCCTTATGTGTTCTCTCCCTTTGATATGTGAAATCCTCTAGAAGCAATATATGTTCTTATGTGATGTTAAAATTGTTGTAGTGTTAGAGTGGAGTCTAGTTTAGCCTTGTTATGTTAGTTGTGATCTTGTTGTTGTTGTTGTGGGACCAGGTGTTATCTCTTAGCTTGGGGGGTGGACCTTTGGGTTCCACATGGTCGGGTGGAATGTGCCTTGTACTCCATTGGGTTTCCCTTGTTGTGTTCGTGTTTGTGGTAACTGCTCTTGATGATGTGGATTACTACACTTGTTCTAGTTTGAGTGGAATATCTTCATGTACTTGTGCTAAATTGTTATCAGTTGTATCATGTATTGTAACTTTGATGTATAATCTCCGCAATTGATCTCAGGAAAACATAGATGCAATGATGTAATGATGCAATGTTGTAATTCATTTTTGAACTCTCTCTTGTAATGAGCAATGTTAATGATGTACCTTGTTATATTAGTTAATGAAATTGATTATGAATGGTATCTATTAATGGCATGTTATGGTTAATTCATATTGGTTGATCATTTAAATGTGATGGATTAAATGGAATTCATATTGTTAGATGGAATTTTTTTAATGTGTTGATTTTTAATTCTTGCTAGTTTAGTTAATGGGATTCTAATAGTGTAGTCATGGAACCTTAGAGGACTTAGGTTAGAATGCAATTTATTGTAAATCTTCAATCTTTAATATGTTCCACTTCAAAAAAACAAATTGATCCATTTTTAGGTGTTTTAGTGTGTTGTCCTCTAGGGTTGCGTGGTGGGGCGTTACACATGGTATCAGAGCCTAGGTTCATACAATGGACACTCTGGTTTCACATGAGCCCATTGTGTCATCCTAGTTTCCTGTACTCTTGATGTTATGCTTTCCCTTTTTGGTCATCCTAGCTTAGTAACCCGAGATTTGTCAATTGGTGGTGTTGGTCCAATGGTGCAGAAATTCAGTGAAAAGGATAGGACCCTTAGTGTAGTGCTCAATGCACCAATATTCTTTCTATCGGGGATGCATTATGGACCCTTGTGTAGCCTTGTGAAGTGACTCTCGGCGATGTGAATTTGTGTGTGTATGTGAAGAATGTGTGTTAAATCTAGAATTTTGTGCTTATGAAATGATAAATTGTGTTTACATGCTTCTAAAAAGGTGTAAAATCGTGATTTTGTGTTGAATATTTTATGAGATATAGCAGTGTCTAATGAATAAAGTGGAATTTCTTATGTGTAAATAAGGAAAATTTAAAGAAAAATGTGTTCTTTGAGTGCATAAATATGTTGTGTTTTGTGAAAGTGTGGCATTTTGATGTAGCAAATCAGCTTGGTGTATTACATGACATTACATGCATTGTTATGATCAGCATGTAAATATTCTTTCATTTAGCGGATGGTTTGCAAGATGATTTGATTATTGAGTGATGTTTTCGGATGCGTCTTGGTGAAAGGGACAGTGTCACATTACTTATTCATGAGTACTCTGCTACGCTACAATTTCCTTTTATGGTGTACCTGATTGTGTGAATATATATATATGTTCAACCATTTTGTTTGTTGTAGGATGCAGGTACCAAGCATTGAATCCACTTGAACTAGCAGGTTTGAGTGTGCCTTAAACCTAATGGAATAGTTGATTTGGAGATAACATAAGATCCCCTACCCTAGCCATCATCTTCGAAGAGGATGAGTATCCGGGTCGATACCCTGTCAGTTCTGTATTTAGTCTATGTCGTTTGAAGTTCTATTTTTTACCCTGGTTGTGGTGGTCAGGTAATTGTTTGACATTTGGTTTGCTTGATTATTTGATGTTGCTTGTATTTACGTTGAGGAAAGGTGAATGTGGTATTACTTAACAAATTTTTGAACTAATGTGTGTATATTTATCCTAACCTTGCGACTTCCAGGAGTAAGTTGAATCTTATAGGGGGAGGATGTGGGAGGATGTAGTGCCCCACCATGATTCACCCTGTCAGTGTGGTCAGTTCAGGTTGCTCTGTCAGTGTTTTTGTTGTATTGCTTTTTGACTCGTTGTGAGGTCATGTATTGTTTGGTATCTTGTTCATTTGATTAATTTGGTCGATTAATGTTCTAATTAATTATTACATTAAAATAAAGATATTGAAGTTAAAAGGCATTGTGATAATTAAAATAAAAGCTTTTGTATAATTTTGGTATTGATAAAATAAATATTGTTAAAAACTTTATTTTGTTTAAATAAATTAAATTATGATTTAATAAAGAAAAAAAAATACATTAATTAAAGTATGGTGCAAATATTAAGAGGTAAAGATAAAATTAATAAATATATGATTTAAAGTGTTGTGCAAACAAAATTAAAATGAAAGGATTAATTAATAAATTAAATATTTTAAGAGTTGATTACGGTGTGTAAATAAATGAAATTAAGTTTATTAACATATTGAGGAAGTGGTGGAAAATAATAGTGTAAAATTAAATAAAATAATGAATTAAAGAAATGTTGCATGCAAGCAATAGATTGTGGAGTGGAGGATAAATTAGTTAATTTGCATAAAGAAAGGGGCTTTTTACAAATATCTGGAAGAAACTAATTTGGTTGGCTTCCATGAATATTTTCTTTCTCTGTTTTCTTGGGGACTTTCTACGAGATTTGGGGTTTTGGGGAATTGGAGATTTTGCAGAGTTTGTTGGGGACTTTTGGTAGAAAATTAAAGTTGCAACTTGGAATTCGGACCTAGCATCAACTTCCAGCTTAGACAATCAAGATATTCTAGGTTCCTTTTTTCTTGTAATCTTCTTTTCTGTCTTGGAAATAATGCTTGAAATTCATATGTTGTTTTGAGAAAAAGTGCATGTATTTGTGACATTCAAACTGTAGTGTACGCCTCTTGTTGCCTTCAATTTTTGCATATTTATGCCAAGAAATCCATGCTGTTAAAACTAAGAAACCATGTTTTGTACTGGGTGTTTGACATTTTTATCTAGGTACATTTAATGTCTAAGATTCTTGCTTTGTGCTGAGTTTCAATCTGGTTAGTTTTGTAGTTGGAATTTTTTGCTTAAGTCATATGATTATTAATGGTGTTTTCCTTCTTAGGCGTGTGATAGCTATAATAATGTATGTTGTATGTGATATGTAGTTCAATGGTTCACTGCCTATTACCTTTAACCTTCAGCTTAGCGGTTAAATGAATGGTATCAAGTCTCTCATACTTCAGTTCTGTGTGTTTAAAGAAGTAATGAAACCTTACTGCCTTCGTTCGTCATATATAATTCTCCAACCTTGCATGCCTTTTTTTGCAGCTAGGAGATGATCTTTTTCCTTTCACATTAAGCAAGTATCACTATGGCAACCAACCCAGCTACAATAGGGTATTTCCTGTAATTCCTCTAAACTCACTTCAATCTCATTACTAGTTTTTTATTTCTATCCTAGCCACCCTTGCCGCATAATGGGACTTGAATTACTACCCTATTTGCATTTAGCAATCTTTTTATTATTGAGTGATGTATACACGAATATGCAGTTTGGTCAATCGATATTTATATCTGGTAAACTTGTATGCTTGTGTCATCATACTTTGTTATTGAATCTTCATACTGTACCTCTAAGATTTGATGAGGGTTTAATATGCCACGTAATCAAGTTTTGGTCCTGTACTAAGCAAATTTGATAGGCATGGGTTATAGGCATTTGGCTCCATGTAAACAAATAGCTAGGTGATGCGCTAAACCTATATTTTGTTGCACTTCAATTTGCAAGGCAATCGATATCTCATATGCATATTGTATATTATTCATGTTCTACATGTTATTGCCCAAACTACATATTCGACATGCAAGTCTCACATGTGTTTCTTCCAGAACCCTATGTGTTACACGTCTAGTTCAATGTTGTTGTGCAAGCCTCTTTTCTAGTATTCATTATTTTTAATTGTCTTGGTTGAAGCCAAACAAGACATCCTAGCGCCGCCCTGCATTGTAATTAAACCACAAATTAGTATTATTTTCTTTGTTGAATTTGGCGACTTAAAGAGAATTAGATCTTGTAATCGATGGTGGCTTGTGCTCATTTCAATCTATACTCTTAGTTCTCCCTGTTGAGTTGGCGGTTGTATTTCCCTTGTTACTGTTAATTTTGAATGCATATAAATCAATTTCTATGTGTATATAGCTTATATAATTCTTCATATTCAATGGGCAATTGATTCTAAACAAATCAATGGCCACCAATTTCATATGGTGTTGGGTATGTATTTATTTATATCGCCTATGATATATTCTTATTGGCTGTGATATGTTTTAATAGATCGGCCTTTGGAGAATACACACACACACACACACATATATATATGTGTGTGTGTGTGTGTATGTATGTGTATACATATATCAAAAAATATAGTTTTAAATGTATGTTTTATTATTATTGGTTTATTGCATTTCAACACAACAATTAGTTATATTATATGCGTATATATAAATATATGTGTATATGTATAAATAACCATATGTCAATGTATGAGTATATGCTTATATATATGTATATGTATATATATTTATATATGTATTGATATAATTGTAGATGCATTATAATGGTTGTAGAAAAAGAGTATTCTTATTTTAGAAATAAGAGATTGTGGTAAATACAGAATAAGATTATGAAAAGAATGAATAATTTAATTACATGTAAATAATAATGAGAATGTTAAATTTGAAATTAGACTTCCTCCTTGGAAATCATAAATAATGCATTTTATTGGTAAATTGAGTGTTAGTCTAGTTGTAAAACCACCTTGTGTCTCTTGATCGTGTTAGTGGATTTGTTGTTATATGAAGTATATGTTGATTGTCTAAAATAGGGTAATCATGGTTATTGTTCCTTGTGAGAAAATTGTGTAAGTGGTTATGTGGGCTTCTATAGGTTGGGATAAGTATGTTATTGGTTGAAACGCTGTGCTTGATTCTTGAAGTGAGTAATATTGTGCTTGTGAGGTGATGTTGTGGGTCTTTAGCCATACATTCCTTAATTTTATTACAGTTATGTTGTGAGCAAGATGGACCATGCCTTGCTCAGGTTATGTACTATTGTGGTTTTCATTTTGTGCATGATGGCTTTACCATGTTGATTTTATTGGATCTTCGAGCTGCTAGTAGGTGGAGTGACTCTTTATGGGAGTTGGCACACAAAGTGGCACCAGGGTAACCCATGTGAGAGTTTCTTAACTCAATGATAACTTAAAATGAATTAGGAAGTTGGGTAGTTACACACTAATCAAGATAAGTGAATGCCTCACCCATGCCTATAGTGCTCGTTTAGGCTAAGGATGGGTTGAGAAGGCCTGGTTGGCAAGACCAACTTCCTTGTCCTCACAAAAGTAAGATTGGTTCCACATGAGTCACCCTATGGGGCCGATGGCGAGAAAGAGACTACCAGGGTAACCCATGTCAGGACCATGCGCGATGACACTCTCTCCTCTGCAGGCTAGTATTCCCTTATGTGTTCTCTCCCTTTGATATGTGAAATCCTCTTGAAGCAATGTATGTTCTTATATGATGTTAAAATTATTGTAGTGTCAAAGTGGAGTCATGTTTAGCCTTGTTATGTCAGTTGTGGTCATTTTGTTGTTGTTGTGGGACCGTGTGTTATCTCCTAGCACAAGGGGTGGACCTTTGGGTTCCACATGGTTGGGTGGAATGTGCCTTGTACTCCATTGGGTTTCCCTTGTGTTCGTGTTCATGGTAACTGCTCTTGATGATGTGGATTATTGCACTTGTTTTAGTTCGAGTGGAATATCTTCATGTATTGTAACTCTAATGTATAATCTCCCTAATTGATCTTGGGGAATCATAGATGTAATGATGTAATGTTGTAATTCATTTTGGAACTCTCTCTTGTAATGAGCAATGTTAATGATGTACCTTGTTATATTAGTTAATGAAATTGATTCTAAATGTATCTATTAATTTCATGTTATGGTTAATTCATATTAGTTGATCATTTAAATGTGACAGATTAAATGGAATACATATTGTTAGATGGAATTTATTTAATTCAACATGTTAATTTTTAATTCTTTCTAGTTTAGTTAATGGGATTCTAGTAGCATAGTCATGGAACCTTAGAGGACTTAGGTTAGAATTCAAGTTATTGTAAATCTAAAATCTTTAATATGTTGCACTTAAAAAAAAAAATTGATCTATTTTTAGGTGTTCTAGTGTGTTGTCCTCTAGGGTTTCGTGGTGGGGCGTTAGAGTGAGAGATTGCGTTGATATCATTGTGACTTATTTTTTATTTTCCTGGTTTCGATTCTATTATCTTGTATTCCCCCATGAATACAGGTATGAAATCTAATGATCCCCATTCATCATCCAACAACTTTTTCATGGATGAAAGACACTCATCTTTGTCCTTAGTTTGTAATGGTTCCACTTTTGTAGTTGGTGTCAATGTTCTAAGAGGATTCTTCATTCATATTTCAGTTTGTAAACAATTTACATACTTTGAATCAACTTTTATCGTGTAAATATTATTGTTGTAAGTGTATTTCATTAGATGATGAAGTGTTGAAGGTGCTCCTTTCATTTCATGAATCCATGGTCTACCCAAAAGAATATTGTATGAAATATCATGGGGCATGACATGGATGGGAGTTTGTAATGTAATCTTATCAACTTTAATGGGTAATTTTATAAAACCGAGCGGTTGTTTTCCCACATTATCAAAACTATAGATGGACAAATTATTTGGTTGAGTTTTAGTCTTGTTTGCTCCAATTCTATCCAAAATGTTTACACTACAAACATGAAGCCCCAAACCATTATCAATAAGGGTACACCTAATCCCAACCTTGTTAATAACAACCAAAATCATCAAAGCATCATTTTGTTTTTGTGTTTCCAAAGGAGGTAATTCACTTTGATGAAAGACAATATCCACATTACCTAAATCCATACCCTCAATTAAGGTTGCTACATCATTTGGTTACACACTAGGAGGACAACAAATTTTTGTAATGCATTTTGAAGCATGGCATGGTAAATAGGTGATGTTTGAATTAAATCCCA
The DNA here is from genome assembly GCA_007258455.2 of Sequoia sempervirens. Taxonomy (NCBI): domain Eukaryota; kingdom Viridiplantae; phylum Streptophyta; class Pinopsida; order Cupressales; family Cupressaceae; genus Sequoia; species Sequoia sempervirens. The sequence continues at coordinate 181,339,142 of VDFB02000007.1, forward strand.
CAAGGAAATATTAGCAGGGATGTTACGAAGTTGTTCCACAAGGTCAAATTCTTTACCACTATGTTGTAGAATGTTAGGTGTAGGTGGGAGATATGGTTGGGGTAATGGGATGGATATTAGAGTTTGTTTTAGTTGCTTATTTATTATTTCTAGTGTTATATGTGTGAGCAACTGTGTGATAACTTGGTTGTTGTGACACATGATTACTAGTGAGTTTTTTTACAAAGTTTAAGATATGGCCATGAGATTTAGGATGTCTTATAATAAGAGGTGACTTAGGAGGTAAAATAATGAGAGGAATTTTAGGAGGTCCAAAAGGATTTTTAGAAGGTCCAATAATCAAAGGATATCCAATAGTCAATTGTGCGTTCATTACCTCAATGGATTTGACTTCTTGTTGGTGATATTCTATTGACGAGGGATCTAAGGTCACCTTAGCATCTTAATATATGTAATCCCTCTTATTATCTTTTGAAAGAAATGTATCAATGATCTCATCCTCCTACACCATAATGTCTTCCCAAGTAGGAGAAGTATTGGAAGAGAAACAAACAAGATTATCATGATGCTCAATGATTGAATCCTCTAACACCAAGATACCTTCTTCACAAATAGGAAAGGTATCGGGAGAAGAATAACTCTTAGGAATCAAATTTATTCATAGCAACATAGACACCTAAATCTTCTAATACCTAACCACATCTAATTTTACCCAATTCTAGCCAATTAGATAAATATTTATTATTTATTTAATCCATCCTTTACCTTTATCCCTCATCCTTAAATAAATTTACATTTATTTAATTAAATTTAACCCTTGATCTTTATCCCTCACCTTTAATTAAATAGATTTACATTTATTTAATTAACTTTAAAGCTTATCCCCCAAATCCTTCACTAAATCAAAATACCTACTTAATTAATTAATTTGGGCTAATTAATCTTTATTACCTTGTGTAGTGTAGGAAAAATTATCCCTTTTTCACACTTAATTTGGGAATAAATGTTAATAAAATGAGCTAAATGATGCCTTAATTTAGTGTTGTAATATGAATTTAATATATTCACATTGAGTTTAGGACCCTATTAATTAAAATGGACTTAATTGTGCCCTATTTTGGTGTTGTAAGGTGTATCTTTACACTTTCACCCTCATCTAGGGTATTATTAATTAATTGAGGTTAATTTGTCTTAATTGGCCCCTTTAATTCAAATCCAATCCTAATTAATTGCAATTTACGAAGAGGAAAACTCTACATTCATTAATGCCATAACATAAAATTTAACATTGAGCAATATGTGTCCTAGGTAAGTGACCTAGGACCGATTCGCCCAAGGGTGAATGGGTCCTCACTTAGACCTAGGCCCTAAATTTCAAATATGTTTTTGGTGGTATTTCAATGATTTCAAATATATATTCACATGTTGGCTTGCGTTATTTGAATTTTGGGAATTAATGTTAACATATGTATAAATAAGAGGTCATTTCACTATGTTTCACCTCGCAACCTAAGACTTCCAAGCATCCTAGAAATTTTTAAGAGAGAATTCCTATAGAAAGTTTATGATTTCAAGAGCATTTTCAAGGCATTCAAGGGTAGAATTATTGCAACATTAAAGATCATATTATCATGTCAAAGTCTTCTTGCATCATGCATGTTATTTGAGCTAATATGTTGATGTAGTGTTCAAGATCCATTCAAGCATTCAAAGGAATTGTTACAAATTAATTTTCATGATCAAGCTTCACATCCATTGAAGCGATTTCATGCAAGTTGTAGGTCTAAATTCCAAGGTTCAAACAAGGGTTTGGTGAGTTGTGACACAGGCTCGTTCATTCATCATTCCTTCATGTTATTTCATTTCATTACAAGGTTTAATTACCAAAACGGGGTTTGTCCAAGGAAAACCCCCATTCACCTAACAACAAACATTTTTCCTTCTTGATGTGTGTTTGCAAGTTTTAGGTGGAAGATCTCTTGAAGAGAAAAAATGCAAAGTTGTCAAAGTTGCATTTGTTGTCACCATTCTTGCAATTTCATGGAATCTCACCTACAAGATTTATTTTTGGCTATACAACTGTGAAATTCAAGAATCTGCAAGTACAAGCACAACATAAGAGAACCCAAAAATTATTTTTGTAGAGCCCTAGCCAAGACCCATTTGCCATAGGGCGAATGAGTCCTGAGTAAGCTTTAAAAAAGCACTTTTGGTGACTAGTACAAATCGCTTTCCCATTCTTAGATCTACATTTTAGTTTCTGGTTCCATCATAATTGAGCTTAATCTTCTAGATGCAATTTGTAGATTGCAATTTGGAGTTGTTTTTCTATTTTTAATCTTTCTCCCCAAAGTGTTGTTTAATCAAGACCGCTTTCCTTGCATAAAAGGGAAATTTACAGATTCACACTTTGACTTGGCTCAACTTTTGGTTGACAATCTTTTTATTGTTTGGATCTCATTTCTTGAATGAAATTAGAGAAATAGGTCCATCATACCCCCTTTATCAATCATTCTACATTTTTATGAACCTCATTTTTCTATGTTTCATTCAGAAAATGAGATCCCTCAAGTCAAAATCCACTTTCAACCCTTAGGTGAGTGAATTCTTTGAGGAATCTTGCAATTTCCCTTTTTTTGCAAGGATGGGGGTCTAGGTCAAACAACACCTTGGGGAGAAAGATTAAAAATAGAAAATCAACTCCAAATTACAATCTATAAAGTCGATTTAGAAGATCTATAAAAGGATGTCTTGTTAGCCATGTTTCTACTTACACCGCCCCATGTAGTGACTTCATTTTTGAAGATAAACTCTTTTCTAAGTTATTCCCTAAATCCTTGAAAGACGTTGCTTTAGAGTGGTTTTTCTCTTTACTGAATAATCCAATTTGTTCATTCAATGGACTTATTGGTGTCTTTTACAACAACTTCCAAGTTCACATGGGTCCCAAGATGACCTTAGCTGATTTGATGACATGTAAACAAAAGGTTGATGAAATGGTCATTGATTTCATAGAAGGATACCAAATGCTTTATTCACAAATAAACATTAAGATTCTTGATGCCAACCTACAAAGAATGTTTATTTCCAACTTGCAAGATAAAATTCAAACAAAACTTGAGATTTTGAGATTTCCTTTCTTCACATAGTTATGTACATCCCTTCGTGATTACCAAAATTTGGTTAGTAGTCATGAAGTGAAAACTCCCTCTTACCATCCTCAAAAGTTTGAACCTACACCTCAAACCAACTACCAACCTTTCAAGAAATAAAATAAGGGCTTCCTCCAACTTAATCCCTCTCAATCTAATCAAAATGTTAACACCTAAGTGGCTGCTATAAAGACGACAAAACAATATGCCTTTGTAGATAGAAATAGACAATTCACACCTCTACCCAATACCCTTCATAATACCATGTTGCAGCTCTTAGAAAATAATTTGATCTCCTTACCTCCTATTAGATATCCTAGTCCTACTAATCCTTTACCTCCAAGCTATAGACCAAATTCCTATTGTCATTTCCATTGACAGAATGGACATGATAAGGAACATTGCAAGCATCTTAAACATCTTGTGCAAGACCTCATTGATTCTAATAATATCCTAATTGGAGGTGTTAATGATTAAGGTAATAATTCTATAGCTCCTAATCAAAATATGTAAATCTTTACCAATCCCATGCCTAATCATAATATATCCTTTTTCAAAGCTAGTGAAACAAAGAATGATGTGATGAATGTTGATATAGATGATGAAAATACAAAAGAAAATGAGAACAACCTTATGGATGATTTAGTTGCATTTATTGACTCTAAACCTCTTAAGGGCCCAACTAAAAATTTTCTTGATATTGCTTTCTCACAATAAGATATGCTTAAACATGCACCCAATGGTCCTCTTTACATAGCTAGAAGAATCAATGGAAATCCTACTAATGGGATATCAATTAATACCGTCTATGTAGAGAATGTGATCACTGAAGAATTCATATTTATGCATGAGCTCTATCAAGATACATATGAAAAACCGAAAGCATGGATCAAAATGCATAATGATTTTGCTTTCCCTATGATCGGCTCGATAAATCTCCCTCTAAAGGTTGGACTGAAAATATTAAATGTCTCATTCACCATCATCCTGTCATCAGACCAATTTCATGTGAAGTTAGGCTACCCATGGCTTCACTCATCCCGTCGGTTGTGCATAAAGGTTTAAAGTTTCCATTTGGCAATGAGATATATTTTTTTATTTTTTATTTTTTATTCAAGGGGTAAACGCTTTTTGACCGGAGCTATGAACCGGATACAACCATTCAACAATACCACCCCAACGGGGTTTGAACCTTGGTGGAAAGAACAACAATGCCACCAATAAACCATCACACCATGCCAATACCAGGGGCAATGAGATATTTATAGTGCATCATAGTGGCTTTAATTTTGTGTCTTCCCATGGGAACTTTTCTTTGGATTTATTTTGTCCTAAGCCTATTGAACCTATTAGACCCAGTGAAGATGTCTTTTTCAAATCCTATCAAAAGTTTAAGGCAAAGCACATAGCAAAATTCTCTCTTAGCAATATGCCTCAACCCATGATTGAGCCACCTATCCTTGATGAAACCATGATTGAACCAAAAGCCCTTCCAAGTAACCAAGAGCAACCTATTACAAATCATTCACCCACTTCATATAAGAGACCACAAGATAACCAAACAAATCCCATTTTGCCTCCTAAATTCAAACAAGTCTACAAAGCTAAAGAGAAAGTGGTTGAACAACCTCCCATGATCCTTCCATTTCTCCCTTAAGGGAAGAAAATAAACCTATTGTTGATAACCCTGCTCTTACATAGACACAACTTGAAAACCGAATGAAAAGAAATTGAAATGCTAGAGAGTGTAGGCATAGACATCGTGCTATTACTCATTTTTCTCAAGAAAAAGAAAAAGAAAACAACATAGAAAATAAAAATCCAATTTTGTCTCCAGCAAGGCATGATGCCTCTTCACCCTTGCCGCAACATAAACATAAACAAACTTCTATGGACATTATCATTAGATCTCCCATTGTAATTAATCTAGATGATAACATTGAAATTGCTAAGATTGACGAGGAAGTGCATAACGAGCTAAATCTAATGTTTTCCTCTTCTATGAGCTTAAATGATGATTCTCCTAATAAGAGTGTTGAACTTGGTATGTGTCCTATTTTGGCACTTGATGTTGTCCCTTTGTCTATTTTTCTGCCTTCCGCATATACTAAACAAGATTGGGATGCAGATGACCTACTATAGGTTGACTCACATGTGCCTTACTAATATCTTTGCTTTATTTACTTTTGCATGTTTCTTTGTGTGATTGCATGTGCATAATGTGATCCCTCATACTGTTCTATTTGATGTATATCTCTTTATGTGCATTCCTCTATTTGTATCTACATTCTTCTATATGTCATAAACATTTATCTTTTCTCTTACAGTCTTGTTTTTTCCTTTTGGGGATGATGCAAGGCATCGAGACATTTAGGTCTCTTCCATGTTTACCTAAATTATTTTTCTTTGTTTTTTCTCTCTATGTGTTAGTCTTCCTATTTTGTGAGTATTTGGGGAATTGTGACATTTTTGAGCTCTATAACAACATTGTAGCGAAGATCTATTGACCCTAAATCCAAAGATCCCCTATGTGTTTTTGGGGGAAACCCTTTTACACAATGTAGATTCATTTGGAAACATATGACATGGCATAGGGCTTTCCGAGTAAGCTCTTATGTCCCCTTATGGTTAGCATAAAACATTCACTACTTTAAAGTTAATGCTCACAACAATGGTGTAGAAATTGCTTTAAAGTGGGGACATACATTGGCAATTATTATTGTAGAAATTTTTAACACTCATGTTCTTTGTGTGATTTTATTTATTCTTGTGATGTGTCCTTTTCTTGGTGGTGTCATTGGGTTTGATGTCCTCTGAGAGTGTGATATTTACTAGCATACGACTTTCCTCTTAGTGGTGATGCTATGCGTTGCATTCCCAAAGTTGTGAAACTTTTATCTTGGACTTGTCCTCTCTTGGAGACATTAGGCACGATGATCCCTAAGAATAAGACCTTAACGAACTAAGAAAAATCCCTTTGAACAAAACCCTATATATATGTACAATGTTCATAAGTGTTTACCATAATACAACTTGTTAACCTTGTGAAGCTCGAACCCTTCCCTATAAGGCCACCAAGCATAACACACCTTGCTTTCCAGTAGAGCCTTGCACGTGTTCATGAGTGCTTAGCATAACATAGCTTGTTTAGGCCTTGTGAAGCTTGAAGTGTAGTATTGTGGTGCCTTATTGAAGTTGTCATGAGGATATCTTTGATATGTTATGGGAGCCTAATAAGATTCTCTCATTTTCCACCCATTGGGGGCTCACCTAGTGGACAGCCTGAGGTTCCATTAGCTTGTGTGACCGTATGTGTTGTTTGCATAGTGGACATTGAGTTCTTCTTGTGAACGTGTAGGAAAAACAACCTAGACGTGTTCCACATCGTGTTGGGATAGTCGAAGCTTGATCCACCCCCTTCCCTAGACAAACAGCCTAGACGTATTCCACATAGTGTTGGATAGTCAAAGCTTGATCCACCTCCCTTCCCTAGACAAACAACCATGTTCCACATTATGTTGGGACAGTCGAAGCTTGATTCTCCTCCCCTCTTCTCCTAGGCTTTGATGCTCTATGATTGACTATATTTTTCATTGCTACATACATATTGAATGTCTACTTTAGTGTGAGTTTGACATGGGATCAGTCTCTCACTAAAGTGGGGGATAAATGTAGTTTAGGAAAAATATCCCTTTTTCACACTTAATTTGGGAATAAATATTAATAAAATGAGCTAAATGATGTTGTAATTTAGTGTTGTAATATGTAATTTGCATATTCACATTGAGTTGAGGGACCTATTAATTAAAATGGACTTAATTGTGCCTTATTTTGGTGTTGTAAGGTGTACCTTCACACTTTCACACTTATCTAGGGCTTTATTAAATAATTGAGGCTAATTGACCTTAATTGGCCCCTTTAATTCAAATCCAAGCCTAATTAATTACAATTTTCGAAGAGGAAAACCCGACATTCATTAATGCCATAACATAGCACTTAACATTGAGCAATGTGTGTCCTAGGTAAGTGATCTAGTACCCATTCGCCCTTTAGGCGAATGGGTCCTCACTTAGACCTAGGACCTAAATTTCAAATATGTTTTTGGTGGTATTTCAATGATTTCAAATGTATATTCAAATGTTGGCTTGTGTTATTTGAGTTTCGGGAATTAATGTTAACATATGTGTAAATAAGAGGTCATTTCACTATGTTTCACCTAGCAATTTTGAAGAGACCATTCCTATAGAAATTTTAGGATTTCAGGAGCATTTTCAAGGCATTCAAGGGAAGACTTAGTGAAAAATTATTGTAGAAATCAAGATCCTATTATCATTTCAAATTCTTCTTGCATCATGCATTTTATTTGAGCTAATATGTTAATGTAGTGTTCAAGATCCATTCAAGCATTCAAAGGCATTGTTTCAAATCAAGTTTCATGATCAAGATCCACATCCATTGAATCCATTTCATGCAAGTTGCAGATCTACATTCCAAGGTTCAAACAAGGGTTTGGTGAGTTGTGATATAGGCTTGTTCATTCATCATTCCTTCATGTTATTTCATTTCATTACAAGGTTCAATTACCAAAATGAGGTTTGACCAAGGAAAACCCCCATTCACCTAACAACAAAACATTTTTCCCTCTTGATGTGTGTTTGCAGGTTTTAGGTGGAAGATATCTTGAAAAGAAAAATTGCAAATTTGTTAAAGTTGCATTTTTTGTCACTATTCTTGCAATTTCACAAAAAGTCACCTATAGGATTTATTTCCAACTATTCGACTATGAAATTTATGAATTTGGGAGTGCAGACACAACAGAAGAGAACCCGGAAACTATTTTTATAGAGCCCTAGCTAGGATCCATTCGCCATAGGGTGAATGAGTCCTTAGTAAGCTTTGAAAAATCAATTTTGGTGACTGGTACACATCACTTTTTCATTCTCAGATCTACATTTTAGTTTTTGGTTCCATCAAAATTAAGCTTATTCTTCTAGATGCACTTTGTAGATTGTAATTTGGAGTTGTTTTGCTATTTTTAATCTTTCTCCTTGAAGCGTTGTTTAATCAAGACCCCCATCTTTGTATAAAAGGTAAATTTGCAAATTCACACTTTGACTTGACTCACCTTTTGGTTGACACTCATTTCATTGTTTGGATCTCATTTCCTGAATGAAATTAGAGAAATAGGTCCATCATACCCCCTTTATCAATCATTCTACATTTTGATGAACCTCATTTTTCTATGTTTCACCTTGTTCTCTAATATTTAAATCCATATCACCCTCAATAATTATTCATTAAATGTTATCCATTAAATCCTTTCACATGGATCACAATCTAGACTTGTCATCTTGTGACAAGTATCCCTCCCACCTTCATCATCTCACATGTGAGAGGATGCAAGAGTTTAACCTATCTTTTACAACTTTTCCCTTCTTATGACTCTCATTACAAGGCTAAACATCAATACCAACCCTAATGAGCTCAATCAATCCTAGCCCTCCATCAAACAATGCATCTTGTCCCTTTATTTTCCTCTTGAAAATTCTATAAATGAGAGACCTCTCATCCCATTTGATCATCTTCTATCATCTTAGCTATATGTTGATGTATTTTATATCTAATCCATATTAATTCAATATCCTTGTGCTATCCATTTGATATCTTATCATCTCAATCCTACCATCATGTTGTTGGTTTTATAAGCAACCACATTCGCTACATAAAAAGGAGCACATCAAGAGATTATTGGGTGTAGCTCTTCTTCTCGCTCAATCCAAGGAAAAAGAAGAGAAACAAGGTAAAAAAATTCATTTGCATGGATTTGAATTATTTATTTATCCTTGTTCATTTTCTTATCTTTAGGTGGTCATGGAAAAATACATGAATACTTGGTGGAGCAAAATTCTAAGCTAATTTTAGCTAACATTGGAGAGGATAGTTGAGGATAATTATTATTTTATTATTTGAAATTAAAATTATGCAAAAAGGGGTGTTGGGAATGCATTCATCTATATTTTATTATGTTGTAGGTTATTTCTCATTTGGATCATCTCATTTTTACCATATAGAAACTCTACTAAAATTTGTTTGGGCACTTGTGTTCATACAAACTCTTTTGTGGATGAAAACCCATTGGAGATTAGAATCAGAGGACAAAATCCCTTTGGTTCAAAGAGAAATTTTATTTATGGATCATATTCGAACTTGAAATATTTGTAGGATAGTTTAGTTATTCAATGTGTGCTTGTAATTGTTGTAAGTTACAAATTCAAAGAATTGTGCAGTTTGAATTACATTTTGGTATTGAGTGTGTGCTGCTATAGTGCATCATTTTGGTTGTTAATATTTATTTTATTTCAATTTAAATCAAATTTAGATGTTGTGGTTATTAATTCTCAGTTTGAAGTCTTTTAATGTTGTCAATGTATGAGTCTTGCAGTGTTGTGAGGGATTTTGGAGAGGTAGTTTTAATTTCTTGTTGTTGTTGTGGTTTTTGTTGTTATTGCTATAGAATTTATTGTTGTAATAGAATATTTTATGTGTTTAAATTAGACTTCGTCAATATAATTATTTCCAAAAATTTATATGTAAACATTGTCAAATTAGGTGCTTTAACAATAAAGAAATTGTTGGATTTTTTAGGGTATTTTAGTTTATGTTGGAAAATAACTTTATGACAATTTGAGCATCATATTGTGACTTAGAAGTGCTATAGTTTATTTTCTTATAATTAATCTAGAAAAATATTCCATTTGGTATATTTCAATATACACAATGTAGCATGGATTGATCTTCTCAAGCATTAGCTTGTTATAGGTTCCTCTAGGGAACTACTCTTTTATTAGATGTGTCATGACTAACTTGTCCTTAGAGTTAGTCTTCTCCCTTTAGTGCTATCTATATATAACTTGTAACTTGTGTTTCTGTAAGGGGGAAATCGAGGATGATGCAATACAATCAAATAATGAATGAATTGAAACTAATCTAATTCAAGACCATGATCATAATTCATGCCCATTACTCATGAAATGAACAATGCAAAAAAATGAATTCAAGAACGTAATTAAAACAAAACAAGAACAATTAATTCAATACACTATAAAGTTACCCATCCCATGTCAAAGTGTATTCGCAAAGATGTTGGATCGTTGTTGTATCAATGCAAAGTCTCCATTTGTGTGTAGCAAAAGGTTCAAAATTGTGTGTGATATGTGTTGAAGTTCTCAAGAAATCAATTACAATTTCAACATTACCTTGTTGTACAAAATATGTTGATTCTTCGATCATTTTGTAGGAAGAAGATGATTGTTATAGTTAGATTTTGGGTTTTGAAATGAACAATCGAGATCACATAGTAGAATACCTGATCAACGGTTCAAAACCATTGAGAGGATTTAGATGGGAATAATTAGTGTATTTTTTATTATGTAATTAGTGTTATTGAAGAAATCAATTTGAGTGTTCAGTGGAATTGAGGAAATAGGTGGAGCAATCTATTGAAATTGAAGAAATCATCTTGAGCCTTCAGTGGGATTGAAGAAATAGATGGAACAATATGTGAAATTGATGAAATAAATTTAAGCCTTTAGTGGGATTGTAGAAATCATGTTGAGCCTTCAATGAGATTGAAGAACAATCGGGGGATAGTAATTTGCTCAATCATGAAAGTGGGTGAGGGTAATTAATTAATTAATTAATCTTTTTTTTTGAGTTGAATGTGCAAGTCATGCTTGACTTTTACAAACAAAGTTGTATTTGTTATATTTGACCCTTTTGATGATGTTTTGAATAATTTATTTAATTATTCAAGTTTGGGGGAAAGTGATTTAATTAAACTATTAAGTGATAATAATTTAATTGACTTAGGGGAATAAAATAAATTGACGACATAATTAAATAATTGATGTTATTTAATTAATCAAGAGAAATAAAGTTATATTAGGAATTTATTAAATAAATAAATAAAATTTAATTAGTCAAAAATAATGAAAAAATGAATTAATTAAATAATGTAATATTATTCAATTAATAGAGGAAATTAGGATTTTTGATGCAGATGATGATTTGAGGATGAATTAATTAAATAATGTTAAATCACTTAATTAATAGATGAATATGAGAAATGATAATATTTAAATAATAATGTATTATTTAATCAGAAGGGTGAGAGATAGTTAAATAGTGTTGTTTGTCAGTCGGGACAATTTTAGGTGTCTACAGTGTTACTATCCTCTAGTTGTTTCTATATTTACACATGAATCTCCTTCATGTGTTCCATGAATTCCATAGCTTCTACACTCACATACTTGTGATTTTATACTCCCTACAAATCCACAACACCTCACAAGGGTATCCCATACACCACTTAAAATGGTGTCTTCTCCAAAGACGTATTCAACTAGTTATTGTATGCAAACTCTATGTGCACTAACATGTAGTCCCATTGCTTAGGCTTCTCCCCTACAAAATGTTTGGGTTGATTTCTAATACTTTGATTGACAACATCTATTTGTTCGTTCATGTTTGGATGATATATAGAGCTATAATTGTGTTGCATGCCTAATTTCTTCTATAGTGTGCATTAAAAATGACTAAGGAACTAGATGTCGCAATCCAACATAATACTCTATGAGAAACAATACAATTGTACTATCTTCTTGAAGAACAAATCTATTATCTCATGTTAACTTTATCTTCAAAAGTGTGTTAGACCTAAAAATCAATGGTTTGTGACTGCAAACATTAGAAATATGTGGGTGTGAATGATTGTATGAAATATCTGGTAGGAGAAGTATCCAGAGGAGGAAAATAAAGCCCACAACATTTAATGCGCCTCAATGAAAGAAGCCCGCTGTTTCTTTCTCTACACCAAAACAAAAAATCTTCATCCATTGTGCAGGTGGGGCAAAAGCAATGTATTCGGGGACCAAAATTTGACGGTCAATACTGCCCCTTTTTTTATGACGCTTTTATCCATACGGCCATCAAATTTAGGGTCGCGGATTCGGGCTGGTACGGAAATTCAAACAGGAATGGTCAAGGAAGGTGTTTGAATAAAAGCGGTCAATCATCATTCATTCTCAGATCTCCTTTGCTTTCCTTAGCAAAATTTTCTAGATGTTTATATCTCGTTGACAAAATATTATAGTGGAGTTTTTAAAATGGTTTCATTGAATTATAGTCCCACCCAAAAAATATGTTATATTTAAAGGTTTTTGCTAATGATTGTACCTCATACACAAAAGATTATAGAAAAGTTTTTAAAATGGGTATTATTTTATTTGTATAGATATTTTAAATAGATTTATTAAAAAAAAAAAATGTTTAGAAATATCAATTTAGAGTTATTTTGAAAATATTATGTTTATTATTAAATACTACTGATTTGGCGTGTAAATAGTTGTCAAACTTAAGGTAAACAATAAGAACTTTGTTAATACACTCATGTAATTATGCTCCACCCCTTGTCGTTGTAGAATGCCTATTAGCATTAACAAATAAAAATATAGAATAATTAAATGAATGCCCACAAGTAATATAACACATACTAATAAAGTTAACTCAAACACCCATGTGAACACTAATTCCTAACAAGAAGTACCACTACCTCGCATAAGATAAGAAGGTTAACTATACAAAGTAGAGAGCACCCTACCATCTTGTAGAACAACATGCATGACAATATAACAAGCCATATAACTTAATACTCAAGGAGTCCCTATCTACTCTAATAGAAGGTGGCTAATAATATATAATACAACTTGTGGACCTTCTAGAAGCAATGAGAGCACTAGAGCTTAACCATGATGTAGTGCTTGTAGAAAGAACATAAATTTTGAAATATCATTCAAACAACCTTAAGGAGATGTTGTCTTCAAATGTGTTGGGACAAAAGTAGATAAGATGATGTCATGTTATATACATCCAGGAAAAGGAAATCCAACCTCTCTTGTTACATCCTATTTTTCATAACCCTCTAGACTATGTTATTTTGGTTATGCATTTCAAATTTGAATTTCAAAAAATTTATTATGACTAATTAATCTAGTATGTTGATTAATCATTTATATCAGGTAGATATATTGTGAAATGATGAAATCATGCATTTGGTGTTCATAGTAATGAAAATGGAATATCAAGCCTTATGTTTTAAATAATTTATGTTGATGTGTTGATATCGGACTAACTATTCTCTTGGTTTAATGAGGTGAATATAGGATAATGTTTTCCCCTCCAAGAATGAGAGGGAGTATCACTAGAGAGGAGGAAATTTTGGCAAGTAAAAACATGGTCATCATGGATTTGATAACACACACACTCACGCACTAATAACTATTTTCTATGATTACAATATGGCTTCATGTTCATCTTACTGAAATTTAAGTATTGAATCAATTTATTAAGTATGCATTTCTTGACTGAATATAAAATATGTTTTCATTGTAAAGATTTTTTATTACCAAGAGACTTGTTGAGTAGCTCTCATATCTATTGTATGCAAGAGTTTTGTATGGTTTAGTTTTGAATGCTTCTATAAGAAAATAGTACGTGCATATATTGACCTATATATTTATATACAATTATATGAATATAACCATATATAAATATATATGTATATACATGTGTGTATATATATATATGATATATGATTTAATTGATGATATATTTATATGTATATACAATATATAAATACATACATACATATATACATGTAGATAGATATGAATATATTATTAATGCAATTATTTATATATATATGTATGTATATGTATGTATAGGTAAATATATTAAATCCATGTATAGTTGGTTGTAATTTAAATAATGAATTGAGATTGAATGTCAGTTTGGGGAGCTAAAAATCAATGTATAGTACTTTGAAATTAATGAGGCATGTATGGATGCTAAACGACAGGAAGTGAGAGTTAAGGGAGGTAGAATCTTTCTCCTCTCACGAAGTGGAAGTAAAGGAAGTAGGAATCATGGAGATGAAAACCCATGAGAAGATAGAGATGTGTAGGGCATGCAGTGAAATAAGGAGAAAGAAGAGGGACGAGGGGTATTAAGGAAAGAAAAGAAAGCAGTATGTACATTTAGTTCATGACCTCAATAATATTTATTTTCCTTGTGAACTTCTTGTGAAATGCATATAGAAGATTATGGAAATCTATATAAATCATAGAATGTTTCTATTTTAAATTTTAAACATATATTTGAATGTTTCATGAGCATTTAGGGTTTTTCATGTTTCAACCTTTTCCTCAAAAAACCAATAATGGGTATTATATTAATAGTTATTCTACATTGACAAGAGACTGATGAACCTTACCTATGTCGCTTGAATTCTTTAAGTCAAAATATAAGATTTATATTATCTTTGTGAAGGAGATGTGACACTAAGTCATTGTTATTTGCATAAATTGTGTCATCACCATCTCTTGGAGGGAAATATGACATTAAGTTACTTCTTTTGCATACATTGTGTTATCACCTTCTTTGCGAAGGAACGTAATCTGTATTTATATACATTATAGTTGGGCATTGCAGCCCCATGTGTTATCATACTCCCTATGGTCGTGAACAAGTGTAAGCCTCATGGCTATTCAAACCTTGTTAAGTGTCATTCAGTCCTTGACCTTTTTCCTAGGTCTACTCTTTGGTTTCTATAATAGCCTTTACTAATTAGGCTAATGCTAAATACTTGGCCCATTATCTTTGTGTAAACAATCTTATAAATGCTCAAACACTCAGCCTTTTTATCTCTGTGTAAACAACCATATAAATGCTTATGTCTGACCTTCTATCTCTGAATAAACAGAGATGACAGTATTAAATACTCAGCCTTCTATCTTTGTATAAGCAAAGATGATAGTATTAAATGCTTGGCCTTCTATCTCTATATGAACAAAGATGATAGTACCAACTTAATTGGCCTCCTATCTCTTTACAAATGGTTATGTTATTACTTAAACTTTCAGCCGATCCATGGGATTACTATGATAATTTTTAAAGCCTCCTTAATGGGCTAGGAATCTATGAAAGGAATTGGAGAAATCTCAACCTTATAAGTGGTCGAGAGTGTTATATTCAATGGCAATAACAATTTTATGCTTTATTGTATTGTTAATTAACATTTTGAGATAAAAAAAATATTCTTAGATTGTATAAATGTTTGAGCTTTCGACCTCAAAAGCATACTACTTTAAAATCTTTATTTAAATTTAGATGTAATGAGTCAAATATTTTCAAAGTTTAAGAAGCATGATAAACGTAAACTCATATAAGCAGATAGACATATCCAAATAAACATGGAGAAATAACTATATGTTTATTTTGATATATCGTATAAGAGAGCTCCTTTTTGATGCAATAATAGGGTTATTCCACAATAATGGGTCATAAACTTGGGATATCAAATTTTTGATCTTGGATGCAAGTAAAAACTTAAAAACACCTTCATTCGAAGGTATGTAAAAAAGTACCTTTGTTTGAAGGTGGAACTTTGTTCAAAGGTTGAAAATGTTAAAAAAACTTTAAATGAAGGTAATTTCCAAAAATGGGAAAAAGGACCTTCGTTTGAAGCTCCTTTTTCCATTTTTTAAAATTACCTTCATTCAAGGTTCTTTTTACATTTTTTTTGTGAATGAGATACCTTCAAATGAAGGTCCTTGAATACCTTCGAACAAAGGTACACCTTCAAACAAAGGGCCTTAGGTAGAAACTTTCAATGTCTACTTCAAATTTTCCTTAGAAATTTCAGTTTCAAACCTCGGGTTGGACCTTCAAATGGAATTAACTTGACAAGATAATTTGCAAAATCATACTCTTCAAAACGAGCTTTCCAACAAGTATAGTGTTAATATATTTTTATTTTATTGTGTATTTATTTTCTAATTTTTATTGAATATAGATTTTCACGTAACATCAAGTTATTTGTTCTACACATGTGAAAAATAATAAAATACTGAAAAAAAAACACTAAAATATATGTGCACTAGGTATATTGATGTTCTTGTTTCAGCAAAAAAAAAAAATATACAAAACAAGTTATGCATTACAACATACACCTATGTCCAAATTATATTTACCCTTCAAAAATTAATCAAAAAAATATATACAACAAAAAATTATGAAAAAATATTCATGCACTAGATATTGATGTTACACATCTATATTTTAAAAATTAGAATTTTATCTTTTCTAGAAAAAAAATTTGTGCTACAACATAAACGTTACTTTTTAAAAATGTTCTTTACTATAAAAAACAAGTTATTAAAAGTTACGTAAACATATTCACAATTTATTTCGAAAAAAATTTAAAAAAAATTTAGAATCTACACACAAATTGTCACAAATCACTAGTTCGCATCATCTTCAAAATCTTAACGATTTAGCTACTATAGGTCTCAAAAAGTGAAGACTTAGTTAAAAGTGTTGATTTCAATGTCCTATTTGGCCAAAAGTGGGACTTGTTATTATGTGATTACCCAATAGAAGGTTTATTTAAATGAGCATTTGCACACACACACAGTCATATATAAGTGTATGAAATTGGAAAATGTATCAACTAATCATGTTTCATATGAACAAGACATTGTTGCAAGATTATAGTTTATTCGCATGTATGGACTATTATATA
>VDFB02000007.1:181356032-181405881 GCA_007258455.2 Sequoia sempervirens
TTTTTTCTTGTTATTGATACATGGAGGCAAGACTTTTATTCATTTTTCATACACTACACACAATCATGATATTCTAAATGGGGGAAACAATGATGAAATTAATTTTCCTTTGGATTGAGCTCCATATTCATCATTTTTAAAATTTATCATGTGTACACTATGTATTCATCACCTAATGGTTACAATCGTTTTACATATACACATTCTCATGTTATCATAATTTATATTTTTCTAATGATTACCTATTTCCTTAATTTTTAGTACCAACACTTTTTTCCATTACTAGTGAGAAACTAATGGTGTCATTTTATAAATATGTACATTAGCTAATTATATCAATACCTTGTTAGATTTTTTCACTATAAAGAATTTTATTTGCTTAATAGTTTAGAGCAATGACTTTATTTGTCAATTTAGTTAAGGAAAAATTAAAGAATAAAATAACAAAGAATGGTGATATCCATGATATTCACAAGGTATAGGAATTCCAAGTGCACCAATATTATTAGAGGTAAAAATTCAATTTATATAGAACTAAATAGAGTAGGTAAATCCACATAAATTTTCTCTCATAAAATTAAAATTAATACATTAGAAGGGAAAATGTGATTTGTTCATTGAAGAAGATTAAACCCTAAAATTATTCTACAATTGTGAGTCTTCACTTCAATTTCACATTAATCATTCTATATTAATGTCTTGACTATGAACATAAAATGCATAAATGTACGTAATGGCCAAATTAAAGATTTCAAACAATAATAAAGTCATAGTTTATGTAGCATATTAGAAATTGCATGAAACCAATATATTAAGCACACATGAAATAAAGTCCAACATCTAGTACATGATAAACAAGAAATATAAAACACATAAAATCACATGTTTGTAGGTCATGTACTGTCTCTATAATCAAGAGACCTCTTCACATCATGCGGACTATGTGGATGACTGAAACACTTTCTGTACATAGAAAGATGAAATTAGATGTAAGACAATAAAAAATGAGTTTAATGACAATTTCATTTATAATCGATCATAAAATTAAATTACCACCATATCTACATCTAGATGCTCTGGTGCGCTTGAAGAAACCTCTAAATTCTCTAAATCAGTCTACATAAACAAGACAAAGAAATTTGAAATTAGATGTACAACTCTACAATTATTATTTTTTTATTCAATTTAATTCAGAATTTATCATATTTTAATTACATACCGTATTCTAAGGTTGTGCACTAGGCTCTTCTCCAGGACCTGTCTGTACATGCTCAACTATAGGATGTGTCTCATGCTATAAAAGAAAAAGAATATGTGAAAATATCATATTAACATGTATATATTCAATTTAAAATTTATAATTCACTTTAAATATAATAAAAATAAATAAATTACCATTTGATCTGAAACCTGCTCTACATGTCCTCCTGGTGGTGTAACTATGTCTGGGTCAGGGCTGAAATTTGCACTAACAAAGTCCTACAAGATCAAAATTAAAGCATGTACAATTCAATTAGGTTAATATATACATATATATTCAATTTTGCACATTTTGTGTAGAAAGTTTTGTAAACAACCTAGAAATTAGTGGCCTCACAAGTAACTGCAACATCAAATGTTTGCCCAATGCCCATTCTTATTGTGGTATCAACCTAGACATACATGTACATAGACATTTAATGCTTATAATATTTACAAGTGTACATGCATGCGTTTCATATATCTAGTGAATTCAAAACTCATAAAATTGTAACTATACTAATGTAAACTTTAAACAAATTTACAATATGAATGTACCTGCCCATGATCTATGTCACTCGATAGTGGAGGAGTGCTTAACAATCCCTCAGGAGGAATCGGCGTGGATGTCGATTGACTCACCTAAACCAACATGAATATTTGAAACATATATGTGATTCAATTATAAATTTAAAACTCAAGTTAAATAATTTATGATTTCATATATAATTTTTAAAATTGAAATCAAAATACCCCATAAGGGTTGCCAAGTATGATCAGTGTTGATGTATGTACTCGTGGAACAGATGACTGCCCTTGCATGAGGTGTCTAAATACGTACGCTAAAAGATGATTGTTAGAATGTGTTGCAAACTTTTTCTTTGATATATACAACCATAAAAATTATTATAAAATGAGTTACATCTAGATGCATATTTATACCTGTGTCATAGTGTCCTCAGGGTGATGTTCTGCTATGAGGAACTCTACAAATGAACTGATGCAACTAGATGAACCACCAGAATCTCCCCGTCCACCTGAACTAGGTGTAGCCTGATCAGGTCCATAGCACACTTGATGACAACTAGTACATATATGGGGGATGGGTCTCGACACTCCTAGAGTAGTACTTGGACTAGCTCCATAAAAAAATCCTCCATCATCTCTATGCTCCCCACTTGCTATCATAGAAGCATAATGATCAAGGTCTCCTACGAGTGTACTAAGGGAACCTAATGTTGAGACTAGAGCTTGATGATGTACAGGCGCAGGAATGGGAGGACCAGGAGCAACAACAAGGGGTTGTGCATGCACGGGGTGTCAGGGATCAACCCTTTCCCCTAATCTCTCTTGTGGCATGCCACCACCAACACCCTAAAATGATCTAAAATCAAAATAATTGGGCTTTTGCCCCAAAACAAACTCTACATATAGTTTTCTCAAAAAATACAATGGGCACTCCCAATTAGCATGTGGGGGACTATCAAAAACCATATACCATCGATCCCAGAAATGTGCAATCATCTGCGGATGTATGCACCATCTCATGGATATTCTAGATTTGTTGGGTGGAATGGGTTGTCGAGTAACGGGGTCAAGAAAGTAGGGGGCTAGATGGGCTTTCGTTATTTTAAGGTCTAATATTTGTTTGTAAGAGAGACCATCAGAATAAAATTATCTCATTTTTTCTTTGTCTAGTCGATGCCTATCAAGATCATAATCGATCATCCTGATGGAATCAACAACATTTTGCATTGCAGATGCAAAATGTCTCACACTTGGAGCAATCAATGCTTGACTCTGCATAGCATTGATTTGATTTTGTAAGGATGCAACTTGATCACTTATTCCTGCTCTCAAGCCAGCCTCATTAGATGCCATAGGTGCTGGAGGTGGCATATGGTGGGCCATCCTGTCTCTCATCTTGCATTTAAATCATGCAAAATAGTCCCATGTGCATGCAAAATTAAGATCATATATTTAATTGAAATAGGATGAGCAACATATATATTAAGCTCATATATTTAATTGAAATACATATATATACATTGATTGTTCAACTCAAGAGCATGTCCATACAAAATTAAAAATTAAATGTATGTATGTATGTAATTAAAATAAAAAATATGATGAATAATTTGCGTAAAGTACAAATCATTAAACTAAACTATACATACATACATATACAAATTTCAAAATTTAGAACTATTATGCAAATTTTAATACATGCACATACATACTAAAACAACAATAAACTTGAAACATTCACAAAATCTCATTTTATATGTCTAACACACACACACACACATATATATTACAATTTTTGTGGGAGAAATCATGATCTAGTAGATAGTCATAAAATATATACTATTATATACTATTCATTATAAGTTCATAAATTCCACCAAATTCACAAATCCATGTCACTAAAATATCCATATAGAACCAAAATCATAAATTCATGTCACTAAAATATCCATTTGGAACCAAATTTATAAATTCATCAAACAAAATATCCATCGTTCACCAAATTTATAAATTCATAACTATTTAAGATCATTGTTTTAATTTATAAACTATTATGGCTCTCTACTGCATAGATCTTCATTTCTTTGTGTTTTCCTTTTCAAAATCAGGAGTTCTCCTCTCCTCTAGCCATTGTCGAAGCTCATCTACGATCCCATCCATAGCCTTGACAGCATCAACAAGGGTTTACATCCTAGATGCAAACATCCTCACAGGAGGTGCGACACATTCTTCATTTTGAATAATGTTGATTTGATCTTGGATGGTTCTAGCAGAAGCATTGATTTGTGCTTGCAAACGAGCATGTTCATTGATTTCAGGTGGTGGAGGTGGGGGGTTACAAGGTGGAGTGGGTGGAGGTGGAGGTGAAGGTGTTGGAGATGGATGGTGTGGAGGTGGATTGTGAATATTATTGAATGGATCCATGTGATCTTTAAGATATGAGTGAACCTGCATTAGATTTGTAATTTCAAGATGTAAGATACATGTTTAGGAAATACCAAGTTAAACCATTCAATATAAATGGCCTTAAATAATTGAATACAAATGATAAAATTATATGTAAGCCTCATTTATATGTCTAAGGCCACATGTTATTTGAATCAAAATACAATTAACTATTGATATTGTATAATCTTGCAAGATCTTATTATTGTTAAATTTGGTTGGGCCTTGGGCAACTTTGATCACTAAATTTTAAGAACTTCTTTGATCCCCTTAAGAAATTTCATATTGGAACCCCTTAAGAAAATTGAATTATGATTTAGGGTGACAGGATGGCTTAAGGGGATTTACGTCTAGTGAGGTCCTAGGAGAAAATGGCATGGCTCAAATGAATAAAATTTGGTGAAATTTGCCCAAGGCAGCAAATTTCATTAAGAGCCTTTAAATAAAATAGTGGCTTTAGGGTTTAGGGTTTAGACTTTGCTAGAGTTTAGGGTTTAGGGTAATAGGATAGCTTAAGGGGATCTACATGCTGCAAGATCCTAGGAAACAATTACATGGCATAAGGTAATGAAATTTGGTGGAGTTGCCTAAGGCAACCAAATTTCATTAAGAGCCTAAGAAAAAGTGATGGATTTAGGGTTTACGGTTTAGAATTTAGAGTTTAGGTTTTAGGTATTTTGGATAACTTAAGGGGATATATGTAGTAAGATCTTAGGAAAAAATTACATGGCATAAGGGAATGAAATTTGGTGGTGTTGCTTAAGGCAACCAAATTTCATTAAGCACCTAAGAAAAAATGATGGCTTTAGGGTTTAGGGTTTAGACTTTAGAGTTCAGGGTTTAGGGTAATAGGATAACTTAAGGGGATGTACATGTAGTAAGATCCTAGGACAAAATTACATGGCATAAGGGAATGAAATATGGCGGATTTTCCTAAGACAACCAAATTTCAATTTATGGTGTTGGGTAGGACAAAATGAATGGTTTAGTGTTTAGGGTTTAGATTTTAGAGTTCAAAGTTTAGGGTTTACAAAACTTAGGGTAAAGTTTTGGTGCCCCTTGGAATATTTAATGAACTTGCAAGTTAGTGAAGAACATTTTCTTGTGGAATAGTTGATTGAGATCTACTTTTGTTTCAACTAACCAACCTAGATCATGAAATTCATTCATATTATTATAATCTTGCACAATCTTATTATTGTTAAATTTGTTGCCTTGGGCAACTTCACCAAATTTTAAGAACTTCTTTGATCCCCTTAAGAAATTTGTCATATTGGGACCCCTTAAGAAATCGATTTATGATTTAAGGTGATAGGATGGCTTAAGGGGATCTAGATGTCTAGTGAGGTCCAAATTTAGTCATACTATAGCCTCGTTGGTTCCATCTAGCTCTGGGTCAAAAGTGTTTACCCCTCTAATAAAAAAAAGTTAACATGATTCTAAAAGAATCAACATATCACAAATAACAATAATCTAAATGTAACCCATACTCTAACAATAATAGAAATTAAATGATCCCATCCTAAAATCATCCTGAATTGCAAACCTAATTGAAACTTAATTTTCAAATTATTACCATTACTAGGTAATCTTAAATGTATTCCTATATTATATTATATTTAAATTAATTTATATTTGTATTATAATTATATTAATATTTATTATATATTCCTAATTGTAACCTAACTATTTACTACAAACCTAATTGAATCTTAAGCCTAATTGTCATTAAAACCCCAAGTAAATTGTAACATTACCTATCCTTAGTTGTAACCTTATATTATATTTTATGATATTAAATATTTATATTATTTAATATATTGTATTAAATATAATATATTAAATAATATAAATATTTAATTATATTTCTTTTATATGAATCATCCTCCTAGATCTCTAAATTGTAATAATAGCATGTAGTTCCTCCAAACTATCATGATGTACTTCCTCCCTTTCCCATGTAATAGGTGTACCTTGTAGGTGTTAAATGGTTCCATCTTGGTCTCCTTATTGATGCATTTCTATCCTTCCACATAACTCTATATAGTATCAAAATATAGGTAATTTTATGGTTATTGAATCTCTCTTAATTGCTAAAGAATCCATTATGATTGAGGATGGTGGATTATTATCTAGGATCACATCTTAAAAATCCTATAGAGGTCATGTGGTATGTGTTTTCTAATACATATATTCCCATACAAACCTCTTTCCATATGTATTATCAACTCAGCTTCTATATGATAGACACACCTTCCTAGATTTAAATTTCATAATGTACTTATATATGTACCCAAGTGTTTCCAATTGGAATTGCTATAATATACTTTTTATGGCATTCTAGATATTAAAATAGTTTTCATACCCACTGGGCCAGACTCCATTCTTGACATTGAACCTACATAATTTTAGGTATGTCCAAAATGAAAGATTAGGGTCTGTGGGTTCAGCAAATTTCAAATGCTTAAGTGTTATGTAATAGATTTCAGTTTAGGGTCTATAGCAAACTTAGGTGAAGTTTGCGGCCCTGGCATAATTTAGACTTGCAAGTTAGTGTCAATTGGAATCGATTGTAATGGCTTAGATTTAATGAATTTGTTAACTAAATTTAAACAAACATCAAGATAAAATTTATGAATTTTAACCATTCTTTAACATATTGATTTCTAATCTAATTATAATTTAAAATTGAAACTAAAGTTTAATATATATCGTTTTTTCCATACAAAGCAAATAAAATTTAAAACATTTAAGCAATGCGAATAATTTTTTTGAGCTCGAAATTACCTAGTTTTCAAAATCAAAATGATTTGTTTGATTCCAATTTAGGGTTTACCAAAAAAAATTGTTCCAATTCAATTTAGGGTTTCAGTTTTAAACAATTAGGGTTTTTAATGAATTTTTTTCGTTTCAATTCAAACTAGGGTTTTCAAATTCAATTTTTTTCGTTTGATTTGAATTCAGGGTTTCAAAAAGCTCGATTTGGATTTGTAAATGCGATGTTTTTATTTCATTTTGATTTCTAGGGTTTTGAAATGCAATTTTTTTGTTTTGTTTCAATTAGGGTTTTCAAAATCAATTTTTTTGGGTTTAATCAAACAATTTAAGATTTAAAAGTTAAATTTTATTTCTAAAACACAATTCAAGGTTTTTTTTTCATTTTTATTAAAAAACATTTAGGTTTCATTACAAGTTTTCGTCTATTTTTACAATTATTGAATTCTACTATAACAATTAAAAAATGATTAAAACGTGAAATAAATAAATAAAACATGCTAAATTAACTTATTTCTTTCAAAATTTCAATTCAAAATAAAAAAATGCAAAAAATGGTGTTTAGGTGGGGTACCTATAGCTGGTCGTGGGGTCGTTGTCGCCAACACTTGGGGTCCCATCCGTAGATCAATGAAAACTATTTTTTTTTAATAAATAGCAGTATAAAATAGGATCCTAATTTATAGAACTCGGGATCCCGTTATTTATAAATCAGGATCCCATATTTTATAAATTGGGATCCCGTTTCTTATAAATCAGGATCCCGTTCTATTTCCATTGGTTCGGACTCCAATGGGAAACGGGATCCTGTTTCATCTCAAGCTCGGGATCCCGAACTGTAACAGGATCCCGATTTTTAAAAATCGGGATCCCATTTATTAAATTGGGATCTTGTTTCCTTGATGCTGATTTCAATTTTTTGGTTAAGGGAAAAAACTTCCACGTTTCGTGGACTCAACTTTATGCACTTACCCTATACCTCTTTGTCAATTTTAGAGGTTTCCTCATCATCATCCAATTTAATCATAATAGGAGGATGAATGATAATGTCCATCGAAGATTTCAACTCTTGATGTGATTGTTGTATTGGATTGTTTTGTTTTGGTTGGGGAGGAGGGTCATGATGCATTGCTTTGGTCAAGTTTGGATTTTTATGTTCTTTATTTAACTCTTCATGTAACTTGCGAGCAAGGGCATGATGTCTACGTCTACACTCCCTAGTGCCTCTATTTCTTTTATTTTTTTTTCAAGTTACGTTTGTGTAGGAGCAGGTTGATCAACCATAGGTTTCTTTTCCTCCCTAAGGGGAGGAATGGAAGGAACCATAGGAGGTTGTTCATCGACTTTCTCTTTTTCTTTGTAAACTTGTTTTATTCTAGGAGGTGTGATGAGGTTTTTTCAATTGTCTCTTGGACTTTTGGATGATGTAGGTGAAGTTTCCATTTTTGGTTGGTCTTGGTTATTTGGTTCTTGTTGAAGCATGGTTTCATCTAGGATGAGAGGTTCAGAGGTGGATGGGGACATGTTTTGGAGAGATAGTTCTGCTATCTTCTTTGCCTTGAACTTTTGATAAGACAAGAAAAAGAAGTCTTCCTGAGGTTTTATAGGTTCCATAGGTTCGGGCCAAAAGGCATCTAGGGAAAAGTTTCCTTTGGAAGACAAGGGGTTAAAGCCACTATGGTGAACAGTAAATATTTCATTGTCAAAGGGAAACTTTATGCATTTGTGCACAACCAAAGGGACAACTTTCATGGAGCAAATCCATGGGTGGCCTAGCTTCACACGAAATTGGTCTGACTACGGGATGATGGAGAATGTGACATTTAATATTTTTGGTCCTATTTGTAATGGTAGGGTGATCGATCCTATTGTAGGGCATGCAAAGAAATTGTGTATCTTGATCCATGCTTTCGGTCTATCATATTCATCTTGATAGAGTTCATGCAAAAGTAATAATTCCTCAATGATTACATTCTCTCCACAGGCAAGATCTACTAGTATCCCATTAGTGGGCTTGTCATAGATTCAGCTAGCTATGTAGACAAGACCATCGCACAAATGTTTAAGTATATCCTTAGAGGAGAAAACAATTTCAAGAGGATTCTTAGGTTGGCCCTTACGAGGAATGACATCTATCACCCCTATCATTTCATCCATAGGATTGATATTGATAGAATTTTTTATAACAGGAGCATTGTTTTCATCATTTGTATCAACATTCATCACATCATTCTTTGTATTTTCACTAGCTTTGACAAATGAAACATTGTGTTTAGGCATTGGGTTGGTAAAAATTTGCAAATTTTGGTTTAGAGGAGCTATAGACTTATTGTCTTGGTCGCTAACACCTCCAATGGATAAATGGCTAGAATCAATGAGGTCTTCCACAAGATGTTTAAGACGCTTACAATGTTTCATGTCATGTCCATTTTCTTAGTGATAGTGACAATAAGCATTGGATTTAAAGCTAAGGGGTAAAGGCTTATTAGGGTCAAGTGTTTTAATGGGTGGAAAGGTAATCATTTGTTGTTTTCATAGTTGGGACATTGTGTTATGAAGGGTATTTGGTAAGGGAGTGAATTGTCTTTTTGGATCACCGTAAGTAAAGGGCACCATGGTTTTGACAGCAGCTACTTGGTTCTTAACATTTTGAGTTGTTTGTTGAGGGGGGTTGAATTGAAGGAACCCTTTTTTTTTCTAAAAGGTTAGGAATTATTTTGGTTTGCG
Source organism: Sequoia sempervirens (assembly GCA_007258455.2). Classification (NCBI taxonomy): domain Eukaryota; kingdom Viridiplantae; phylum Streptophyta; class Pinopsida; order Cupressales; family Cupressaceae; genus Sequoia; species Sequoia sempervirens. The sequence goes on from VDFB02000007.1 coordinate 181,365,747, forward strand.
AGTTCGGATCTCTCAATTCGACTAGAAGTGGACCTTGTATCTTGACTACTAATCAAATTTTGATAATCACAAAGGGTGATGCATAGGTACATGAAGGATGGGAATCTCATCATGGTCAACTTGTCTTGAATTTTTCTTTGTAATTTTTCTATGAACATCTTTTGAAGGTGTGGGTTGGGAACCTGGACATCGATTTGGGAATAAGTAATTGATAGAATGAGATAAAGTCAATGACTTTTTCACCCTCATTTTTTCTTGCATCTCATCAAATCGACCAAGGTCATCTTGGGATTCATATGCACTTGGAAATGGTTTACAAATGCAGCAACAAGTTCATTGAATTAATGAATTGAATTTTTCGGTAAAGAAGAAAACCATTCCAAAGCAGTGTCTTTCAAGGATCTAGGAAAAAGTTTTGCCAATAGTTTATTGTCAAGGACAAAGTCACTACATAAGGCAATGTAGGCATTAACATGGTTAGAAGGATCCCCCTTCCCTCCATACTTCTCAAATATAGGAACCTCTATACCTTGTGGCATCGTTGTTCATAATATTTCCAAGGACAATGGACTACTTTTGACATAGTATGTGGGTGGGCCATACTAATTTTGGTTTATAGTGGACTTTTTTTTTGCATAGATGAAACAGTTTGGAAATGTTGTGTTATGAGAGGATCATTACTTGTGGTATGAGATGGTAGTGAAAGTGGTGATGGAGTGTATTTATTGGTAGGACAAGTGAATGAAATTCTCATAGGTGGTAATTTGGTAGAAGATAGAACATGTGATGCCACATAGGAACTAGGGATGCTAGTAGAAATACCCAAGGAAGGAATCACATTACTAACTTGTTGCATTGTTGTTGTGACTTGGGGAGTGGTATAGGTAGGTATTGAGGCTATGGTTGTGGGAGGAGGGATTTGAGTTCCTCCTTGACTTGTAACAATGTTTGTTGGTATAGGAACATTAGGGGTTGAAGGAAGATGTTTTCCAAAGGTCTAAACTATGTTTTTCATAAGGTCAAGGCCATCTTCACTTTCAAGCATGCAGTGAATGTTTCTAGTTATAGCTAGTCGATGTTGGTGTTAACTCAATCGGAAGGCCCTACAAATATATGGGGCTCTGCATTGATGTGATTGTTTAGTTAAGATTGGCTAGTGAAGGATGGATAGCTACATGGGTAAGGAGAATAATGATTTCTCTTTGCAAGGAGGGAGTGCCCGGTGGAGCAAATAGAGTAACTATAGCTTAAGCTAGAATTTGAGAAAGAAATTCCCGCCTGAACCTGGGTTCACCAACATTACTTTCCCAATGAGTTGATAATCAGAAGGACCAAATTCCCTCTACTGTATATTTTTTTACTATGGTAGGAATTGCAGTAGTTGAAATGTTTTCAAGGCCTATTTGATGTTTCAAGTTTACTAAGTCCTCATGAATTTGAATTATTTTCTCTTGTGGGATCATCATTCCTTGGTTTAGCTTGCATGCTACTTGAAGGAAAAGATTTGTTAAGGGTGTTATCCATGCCTATGTACTAGTTTCAATACTAGGAGTGGAAGCTCTAGATAAACCAATATCCAAAATGATTGTGCTATCATGGGATGTCATTAGTCTCGAAATTCTTCTCACTAAGTTATTAGCAATAGGCCACCAAACACTCATGCAAATGCTACTAAATGCGGGGTGAAGGAAAATGAAATGTAAGCTAACAAGAATGAATTGCTTAAAATTGAAATTCTAGAAAGTATTTGGGTATGTGTAGGATCATCATGGAGGCCCTTAAGTGGCGAAAAATTTAGAAAAATCAAAGTTAGGAAACTTGACATAAAAATTTGAATAGGTTATCTATATTATTTCAAAAATATGTAAGAATAGAATCTATAGAAAATTGAATGTATTTTTTAAACTACTAGGTTTATTTAAAATATATATATCTATTTGGTGAAAATTTGAAATTTCAATGCAATAGAACTTAAATTTTAGGGAAAAAGTAAGAAGTAGGTGTTTGTTTGACCACCCTAACCACAATAAAATTATAATATTTTTTATAATATTTTAGATATATGTAGAGGACTCATGTCCCGATGTGATGCATATTTTTTTATATTTTTTCCAAGTAAATAATTATTTATGAATTTTTATTACAACTTTTAAAAATATAAAAACTCGTATGTCTAACCACCTTAACTTGGTCAAAACTTCATGAAATTCACATATATTTTTTTAATCTTATAGTATCCAAAGCATAGAATGTGACACATGTTTTGGATTCAAAAAATGTGATACCATTTGAAAGCTATAGATGTTTTTCAACCAGCCTATCAATCAGGACTTTAGTCGTAATTCAAATAAAAAATGAATAATAATTATTTATTAAATTCAAAGTAAAGCATAATTTATATTGGTGGAAAGTTGGGAATTTCCTTTAAAAATCCTTTTTGTTTCATCAATTTTGGGTAAAAAAAATCATCAACCACATACCCTACACATACCCATCATATTGTCACTTTTTGGCCCATCATGATCCTGCACATACCCTAAAACTCAAATGTAGAAACAACAAATAGAAACTCAAAAGTTGAACTATAAATGATAGAAAATTGAGTGAAAAATATGAAAAGGGACTAATTCATCCAAGGTGGAAAATGAGTTTTGGTACTAATTTTTTGAAAATTTTTAGAATTTTTAAATTGAATTTTATGTTTTTTATGTTTTTTATGTTTTCTAATGCAAGACTGAAATGTAAATGCATAATTTTACTTCTTTTCAATGAAATTAACTGCAATAATGCAAGCTAAATGAGCTTTTCACTAATGCAAATTTTGAAACCCTAGAATTTGCAAATTAAACAATGCAAAACCTAATGCAATGTTAATGCAAGCTAAATCTAGGATGAAAATGCACTCCAAATCAAAAATGTGATGCTCTATATGCAAGTTCACCAAAATGAAACGAAGAAAAATGGTGGAGAGGTGCTTTCTTTCACTTCTAGGGTTTTGAATCTAAAAGGAGTGAGACACTCCAATTTTTCAACCTTTCACTCAAGAACACACCCTTGAGATTTCAATGCAAAGGAGATTGAAATCTAACAAACGGAAGGTTCTAGGGAAATGAAACAATTAATGAGGGTTCAGCAACAAGTGTAAACTTGGAAAATAAAATGTTTGATAACACAATGTGATATACAGAATGACCTAAAAATGCAAGTAAAATGTAACAGAAAACTATGAAATTGGAGATGTGCACCTAGGAAGCTGAAGGAGGTAGAATGGAGGTCTAGAATCCTAAAAAAATTGCTGCCAATGCTAACTGGGACTCATACGCCAATCTAAGTGAATTAGTCTAGTTTTGAGTAAACTATGCCATAACAAGTTTCAGACAAATGGGTACTCAGATCTACAAAAATCCTTGACAGATAGGTGCTGTGGGACTCATTAGCCAATAGTGGTGAATCATTCCACTTTTGGGTTTCTGGAAATTCAAAACTAGATTATGTGGCTATTAGTCTGCTCTTTTATTCCTGATTCAGATCTGATTCTGAAACAACAAAATTCAGTCTGTAGACCTTCTCCAAGCTTCTCCAAGGCTTGTTGGAAACTTTGAATTTCTTTGACAACTTGATGACAACTTTTCCAATCTTTCTCTTTGATAAATCTACAACCTAAACCTGCAAATCACATGCAAGGAGAGGGAAAAATATTGTGCGGGTTAGTGAATAGGGGTTTGTCTTGGTCAAACCTCTTGTTGGTAATTAAACCCTTGAAATAGAATGAAATAGAGTAGAGAATTATGAATGAAAAAATAATGATGTTGCAACTCACCAAACCCTTATAATTAAGTGTTGTAAACATGTAAGTGATGACTCTAATGGATGTAGACTTGGACTCTTTCTTGATATTGATAGATCTTGAATGCAATGTTTTCTTGAATCATACAATCCCTACACCACAATTGTTAGCTCTAAAACAACTTGATGCAAACAATCTTTGAGATGATAAAAGACACTTGAAGAATTATCTTGAATGCTTGATAATCTGTCCTTGAAATGCCTTAAATACTCTTGTGAATCCTAAAATTATCTAGTGAACCATATGCATGAATATTTGATTGCTTGATAGGATGAAATGAGAAAAAGAACCTTGTATTTATACTCACTTATGCAATAATTCCTGAAATTGCAACACTATAGGCCGACCTTAGATCTTAGAGAATAAAAACCCACTAGAATTTTAAATAAAATTTGAATTTTAAGTTAAAGGGTACTCATTTTCCACCCTAGGTGAATGGGTCCAACCTAAAGGGACTTATTCGCCCATAATGGCGAATGAGTCCCACCTTAGAAATTTGAAGTGGTTTCAAGATTTTGATGTTTTAAATGATATTTGTCAGGATAAATCTAAAAAATACACATAAATAAGGCATGTGGATGTAAAATGGGGCCAATTAAAGCATAAGAAAGCCCAATTATTAATGACAAGCCTAGAGGAATGTGAAAGTGTGTTAAAACACTTTACAACACTCTAAATAAGGCAAGAATTAAGATTAATTATGATTAAATTATATTTATTATTCTTAGTTAATTGATAAAACCCTCAACACTACAACACTTTTGCAAGGCACCATTAAATTCCATTAGTTCACAAGGGCCCAAGACCTAATGTGAATGTGTTATCCATATTACAACACTAAATCAAGGCATCATTAAGCCAAAATCCACAATGAGGACCCAAACGAGTGTGAAAAAGTAAAAGGATCTTTTTTTCAACACTACACCACCTCCACCCAAAAACTCACTATCCAATGGAGGAGAATATAGACTTGGCAAGGTCACCATAGCCGCAACTGTAATGAAGGGAGGTCTTGCAAGACTCCAAGCCCATGCTTTTGTCGCTTGCTTCACACTTGCTATGTGGATTTGATGGAGTGTTGTTATTGCAATGGAGTGTTGAAGTGTTGCTTGAGAGTGAAGTGAATGCTAGAATTGCTAAGAGATGGCTTGAGAGGGAAAAATATTGTGGGGGTTAGTGAATAGGGGTTTGCCTTGGTCAAACCTCTTGTTGGTAATTAAACCCTTGAAATAGAATGAAATAGAGTAGAGAATGATGAATGAAAAAATAATGATGTTGCAACTCACCAAACCCTTATAATTAACTATTGCAAACATGTAAGTGATGACTCCAATGGATGTAGACTTGGACTCTTGCTTGATATTGATAGATCTTGAATGCAATGTTTTCTTGAATCACACAATCCCTTCACCACAATTATTAGCTCTAAAACAACTTGATGCAAACAATCTTTGAGATGATAAAAGACAATTGAAGAAGGTTCTTAAATTCTTGATAACGTGCCCTTGAAATGCCTTAAATACTCTTTTTAATGCTAAAATTCTCTAGTGAACCATATGCATGAATATTTGATTGCTCGATAGGATGAAATGAGAAAAAGAACCTTGTATTTATACTCACTTATGCAATAATTCCCGAAATTGCAACACTATAGGCTGACCTTAGATCTTGGAGAATAAAATCCCACCAGAATTTTAAATAAAATTTGAATTTTAAGTTAAAGGGTAATCATTTTCCACCCTAGGTGAATGGGTCCAACCTAAAGGGACTTATTCGCCCATAATGGCGAATGAGTCCCACCTTAGAAATTTGAAGTGGGTTTCAATATTTTGATGTTTTAAATGATATTTGTCAAGATAAATCTGATAAATACACATAAATAAGGCATGTGGATGTAAAATGGGGCCAATTAAAGCATAAGAAATCCCAATTATTAATTACAAGCCTAGAGGAATGTGAAAGTGTGTTACAACACTTTACAACACTCTAAATAAGGCAAGGATTAAGATTAATTATGATTAAAATTATATTTATTATTCTTAGTTAATTGATAAAACCCTAGAAAAGTGTGAAAGTGTGTTACAACACTTCACAACACTTTTGCAAGGCACCATTAAATTCCATTAGTTCACAAGGGCCCAAGACCTAATGTGAATGTGTTATCCATATTACAACACTAAATCAAGGCATCATTAAGCCAAAATCCACAAGGAGGACCCAAATGAGTGTGAAAAAGTAAAAGGATCTTTTTTTCAACACTACACCACCTCCACCCAAAAACTCACTATCCAATGGAGGCGAATATAGACTTGGCAAGGTCACCATAGCTACAACTATGATGAAGGGAGGTCTTGCAAGACTCCAAGCCCATGCTTATATCACTTGCTTCACACTTGCTATGTGGATTTGATGGAGTGTTGTTATTGCCATGGAGTGTTGAAGTGTTGCTTGAGAGTGAAGTGAACGCTAGAATTACTAACAGATGTCTTGAGAATGTGTGTAGAGATAAAATAAAGTGAGAATGGATTCAATTTGAAGGAAGAATGAGGAATAATAAGGAATTTTTGGGTTGGTTGGTTGAAGAGGAATGTTACAATTCATCCCCAATCGGGAGTGTAACACCTCTACCAACTTTAGACATAGGAATCCGTCAGGGACGATAGTGTGCCACGTGGACGTTTGCATGTTGTGCATGTGTCCATGACAAATATTCTCTCACAGACACAAAGGATGGATTCCAAGTGGAAGGAAGGTAGTTGGGTGATGTGGATTTTCGCCTTCAAATTTGATTTTCTAAGGTGAGGGTATGTGAAAGGGGAATTTGTGTAAGGGGTGCAAGTTTGCTCCTATACAATCAATTAGGAGTAATGAAAAGAAATGATTTTTTATCTAAAACATAAATATGGCTTAGAAAAACTTAGAAGAATAAGTAACAAAAAATAGAAGATAGAATAGAAGATAACATGACACATTATATAGGTGTGAAAATCCTTTTGGGTTAAAATTGACCACCAAAAGTAGACCTCGATATATTATTTCAAAATAAGCTTACAATAGACTGAAAACCTCCACTAATGATGCATCTCCTATGTCAAAACTTTAATAGCATACTGATAGTTAGCCCAAACTCAAAACTTGCAAAGTCCTATGATATATATTAAACTAATTGTCACATCCCTTCACATAGGCATGATAGGAAAAATAACCAATGTATAAATTATATTTTTGGTAAAAGGAGAGGTGATGAATGAGGAGATTAAAACAATGTATGGACAAAATTTATTCCATTGATGATATTATAGGTAGTTCAAGAGGAATGGGCATCATGTGAAGAGGGTGTGGAGAGGGTGGGCCTCCATCTTTTCAGAAATAAAATGAATGCAATTGTAGGTATCCATCAAGAAAAAGTGATAGGGGAATGTTGAGAGTGTTTACATGTGGATGAGGAGAAGAGAATAGATGAAAAGGATATGAGATGATTTAGAGGCTACATAGTAGAGGAGAAGACTAGACCAAGAGAAAAAGAGAGAACCTTTTTCATGCTAGGGAGTTTTATTTTCTGGTCATATCAAGGGGAATTTCCAATGGTTGTTACAAGGAGGTTGTGAAGAGGTGGGACATGACCAAAGTCAAGAAATCTTAGAATTAGAGACTTTATTGTGATGCAGAAAAGGTAAACCATGTTGTTTGAAGAGTATATGTTAATCCAATGAATAAACTAAACTAATTAGAGAGACTAGGAAGGAGTTTTATAGAGATTGAAATATAGGAGAGATGTACATCTATATCTCATTCATTTGGCCCAACATCTTAGTTGTTTAAGGATAGGGATTTATAACCCCTTAAAAATAGCTAGCAACAATTTGGAGAACCAACAATATTAACTTTGTGAGATTTTATTATTATCATAGCTATGGTCTATGAAGTAGATGAATGGAAAAGGATTATAACGATATGAAAGAAGTGGAGTATAAAACGTTAATGCCAAGGATTGTCTAAAAAATACTATAAATGTATCAGACACTATTATTAAAAATAGGGTGATATGATTACTAATTTTTCTAATGTTATTTACTTGTTAATACCTTTCATGGTATATAATGTAAATGGGTATGTGCAAGATCATCATGGAAAATACAGGCCCTTAAGTGGCAAAAAATTTAGAAAAATCAGAGTTAGGCAACTTGACGTAAAGATTTGAATAAGTTATCTATATTATTTCAAAAATATGTAAGAATAGAATCTATAGAAAATTGAATTTAGTTTCTAAACTACTAGGTTTGATTAAAAAAAACAAATCTATTTGGTGAAAATTTGAAATTTCAATGTAGTGGTACTTAAATTTTAGGGAAAAAATAAGAAGTAGGTGTCTCATTCTGACCACCTAACCACAATAAAATGATAAAAAAATTTATAATATTTTAGATATAAGTAGAGGATTCGTGCCCCGATGTGATGCATTTTTTTTGTAATTTTTTTCCAAGTAAATAATTAATTATTATCTTTTTATTACAATTTTTTAAAAAATATAAAAACTCGTATGTCTAACCACCTTAACTTGGTCAAAAATTCATGAAATTCAATTTTTCTTTTTTTAATCCTATAGTATGTGAAGCATAGAATGTGACACGTGTTTTGGATTCAAAAAATGTGATACTGTTTGAAAGCTATAGATGTTTTTCAATCAGCCTATCAATCAAGAATTTAGTCGTAATTTGAATAAAAAATGAATAATAATTACATATTAAATTAAAAGTAAAGCATAATTTATATGGGTGGAAAGTTGAGAATCTCCTTTAAAAACCCTTTTCGTTTCATCTATTTTGGGTAAAAAAATAGTCGTCAGCCACATACCCATCATATTGCCACTTTTTGGCCCATTATGATCTTGCACATACCCAAATACCAACATGTATGTCATTGCATCCTACATCAAGTTGATAATTAGGTAAAGATTTAGACTTATCTTATTTTGTTATAGCATTAAGTTATATTATTTTTTATTAATGTAAAATAGGTTTTGAAGGGTACTTGAAACCCTATACAAAAGAGAATGAAACACAAGAGATAAAGAAATAATGTTGCCTCAAAAACCAATAGGCTAATTAAACCACAATCAACCAGTCATCCACAAAAAATCTACAAAAGGCGAACACAAAACAACAACTAGAGAAGCTCTTTTAACATCCTTGTCATGCATCTCCATTATTTCTTTTTAATATTCTAATTATTTCTTTTTAATATTCTACATAGGAACCACATTACATTTCTTTGTTTTGCTATGAGTGCAAATACTCGGTCCAACCCCCAAGTTAGTAACCTACTTCCTAGTCTCAGAGTCCTCACCCAAATCCTGTTTTGAAGGGTCAGGGAAGAGGGACTTGCCAATCCATTCTTTTGATTTCTCATTTAGAAGCACCAATCCTTTCGTCATGGTCTCAAGCAAATCCTTGTTGAGGTTTATCAAGGAATTGAGATCCTTATGTATTTGCAGGAGGTCCCTTTCCAAAATAGAAATCCTTGGATCGTGGTCTTTTTTTCATTTTAGCAAAATCATGTGCCACTTGGTTGAGAGTGGAGTTCAATGACTTGACCATACTAAAAATAGAATCCTACTCCCTAAAACTTCTCAGAGTGGAGATGATACAATGGGCTATAGTATCACACTTACCATGAAGATCTTGGACCTCTTAAATGAGCCACATGAGTAGGTTGAAGAATAAATTCGACCCTTCCTTCACCAAACCTGAGGCCTGAATAAAGTCCAACGAGCCCCAATTTAGACCCCTCCCCTGATGAGAGCTCATCGGAGGATCATCTTCCTAGAAACTAGCAAGTGGGATGAACTTTTATTTTCCTTTTCCTTCATAAAAGGACACAACAAGGGACACTTCCAAGTCAACAAAATTTTCTAGGTTCACCTCCCCTTCAGCTGGGACCCTCCTTTCCCCCCATAGTCTATAATTTTATCTTCAAGAGAATTATTCGCCACCCCACACACCTTAGTATTCCCACACCCTCTTGATAATGCTCCTCCATAGCATGAGAAGCAACAACAATCCATTTAGAAACCTTCCTACCGCTACCTTTCCCCTCCATATCAACCTCTTCACAAGCTCCCATGATGTTGTGTTTCACATGTGAAGGAGAGGGATCAACATTATTCACAGAGCTCATACCTCCAAACCCATAAGGGACCAAAAAATTTCTAACCCCAGCTAAAGGTTTATCATAGTCCAAATCCATCTAGTAGCCATCAGACTAGGCCAGGGAGTCATCCCTAGACTATGTCTCGCCATCTCCTTCCTACTCCTCCTTTTAAAACTTCCCCATCATGTAAAAATGGATTGCTGGGATTCTTTTTGTAATCCATAATCCCATTCTCTAGAGATGAAAGAAGATAAAATGAGAAGGAGACCAACTTACCATGGAAAAAATGATTTAGCAGCATAAAATGGTGCCCATAAATTTTTTAGTATCTCCCATCCAGGGTAAAGTACCACATAAGAGCCATATTCACATCTCCACAAATTGGTTTAATTGATGTTTGATCATAGCCACCACATTGGATTTTCACAATTTTTTCCTTCTCTTTATCACTCAGGAAGTTCAATCTTGCCATCGCAGACATAGCTTTTTCTCTAAAAAAAATTCTTCCCTGAGTTGACAGCCCTGTAACTTCAACTATGAACTCCTCATTCACAGTGATTTGAATTCCAAACATACTAAGAACATGATTGTTCCAAGCCTCCAAAAACTCTTGTGAGGTCTTGGGATCAAACCCATATAGTTTCTCCATAAAAGGAGTGACCCCACCTTTCTACAAGATCTTCCAAACTTCACCATTAGCTTTGGTCTCAACACATGAATGGGGCTTCGTTTTGCACCTGTCTCCTCCCATCTCCAAAAGTGTCAAGAAACTCTCAAAAATGAAACCACACAAAGTAAAAATGGAGATTATCAAAAATTCCAAGTAGGAAATAGCATCCAAAAAGTGTTTGATCATGTTATTCAAGGTACAGATAAAAATTAAGGCCAAATCCCTCATGAGATTACAACTCATCCTTCCACAATTTCCAACAAGAGCAATGGAAGTCAAATGTCTAATCAACATCAAAAGGATATCATTAAACTGCCATCCCATAAGATTACCAGAAGTTTTAGCCCCCTTGAAAGACTTAGGGACTATCATTATTAAGGAAATAAATAAGATCAATAGGAAGATGGTCATTAATATCCCAAGACCTAGTCGAGGACACACCAAAGTTTTCCAAAAGGTCTGCAACACCATTTAACCTCATGAAACACATGGGAAATGTAGACTTCCTCAAAATTATTCAACAAATAAAGAGCATCATTAATAATTCTTTCTATGGACCAGGATGGAGAAGTGAGATTCCTAAGCCAATTGATAATATTCAATGATTCCCTTTCCAACCATATTTTTTTGACACCCCCTTCTCCCTCGCCAATTTTAAACCATGATAGGTTGCATTAGCTTCAGTATAGTGGTTTGTTTGGATCCCCAAAGGGAGTTCCACCACTGAAACTAGCTACCATTATGATCTCTTAACACTCCCCCACAACCACTAGGTCCCAAATTACCTTTAGCAAAACCATCAAAATTAGCTTTATACAACCCAGGAGGAGGAGAATAGCATATCACCCCTTCTCGAGCAGACTTGAATTTTTTCAAAGGTTGGGAAATATCAAAGTTAAGCTTCCACTAATCAGCCACCCTCAAATCATAATCAAACATAGCCACACAACCAAGAAATTTAGAATTAGACACAACCAACAAGAAGTTCTCCTTAATGGCTACAAAGATCTTAAAAACAAATGTAACCTAGGGAAGTGCAATATTCCTAAAAAAACTTGTTATTCCTCTCCTTCCATAAACCCCATACGACATGAGGAAGGATAAGGGACCAAAAAAAACAAAGAGAGGGATTGGAAGAAGGATCTTGCCATTGGCTCCAAAGCTCCATAACTGAAGAAGGGAAGACCCACTCTAGCTTCCAAGGATTTAGCATAATCCCCACATCTCTAGAGCGTATCCACACCCAATAAACAAATGGTAGGATTCCTCTAAATCCTCCTCACAAAGATAGCATCTATTAGGCATAAAGAAACCTCTTTTCCAAAGATTATTAATAGTCAATATTTTATCTTGAACCAACAACCAAAAATACATATTGATCTTTGGAATCAAATTTGAAGACCAAACAAAAGCCCAAGGGGGGCGAGGGCCCACAAAATTATTCAGATATTGAAAAGCAGACACCACTAAGAAGTGACCATGTGGAAGTAGCCACCAAACCACCTTATCCTTCTAAGGAATAAAAGGGATGTGAATCTGAGATGAAAAAAACCATAAAGAGTATCCAACTCCCTAAACTCCTCATGAAGTTTTATTGTTAACCTTTGATACTGATCTATTTAGTTGGAAAGTTATGGTAGTTTCCTTATTTTTCCTTGCCTTATTTTTCCTTGCTAGTGTTGTAAGAGAACTAATCATGGCACAGAATAAGTTTATTGTATAGTCATTGAGCCTAGGTAAATTAAGTACAAAAATAGTTGAAATAGTTTATTCTAACTCTTAAGAGTGTTACGAGTTTCATGGTTATATTTTGTTAATTTTTAGATTAAAAAAAACATATGAATAATATATAGATTATTATTAAATGTAGACTTTATAGAATAATATTTCCATACACTACTAATAATACATCCCCTATGAATGGTTTGTGATTGTAGTGTCATCATGAAAATGACATCTTCTAATTTATCTAAGGTGTGCTTAATTAGAGTGGTTAGATACCCCAACCATATAACATTATGCCTAAGGGTGTTGTTAATGTTAGAGTAATAAGTTATTATGCTTAATTAATTATATCATATTGATTAATTAATTAAGCCACTTATTCCTCTTTGTTACTTAAGCTAAACTTAGGCACATTAATAATTAATTAATTATTAATTATTAAGTGTGCACACTAGGGATTCATTTAGGTTTTCCCTTTTAGGGTTTCTTGATCTCCTTCATAAGGATTGATCACTTTGTAATAATTGATTCTCAAAATGCATTTTTATTGAGAGGTTTACAGAACATCTTCTTTGGTTCTTCATATCTTTTGCATGTGACAAGTATCCATCTTGCATGCAGGTGATCTTAGTTTTCTAACAGTTAATTCTTTTTGAGCTAACCAAATAAAACTTTACATGGATTTACATTAGAATATAGGTTTTAGATGTGATAATTATAATTATAATAATTTAAATTAATGTTTATGTTTCCATTATGGCATAGTATCTTGGCCAAGTGATAAGTATGGTTTGTGGAAATAAAGATAATTTATTGTTAAGTAGTTAGCTTAACCTCTATGTTAAAGAGATGAACCTATATAAGATATTTTTAGACTTTCATGTTGAATTAGGAATAATAAGGGTGAAAAGGTCCAATTGGAGATCTCAGTGTCCTTGGATGGAAGTGTCCTAGTATAATTTTTCTAAATTGGGAATTGGTTGGCTTTCCTTGCATATCATTGAGCATTATTAACCTTGGGAATCAATAAAAGGTACATTGTTGGGTATGAAATAGTAACCTAAGAAATCGTGGTTTGTTATTATTCAATAAAATTGGTGAGTTGATGTTTATTTAAGACTAGGAATTGCTAAATATTGTATTATTACATTTCTTAATCTTAAAACCTTGTACAACTTTCATTATATAACATTCATTCTACTTCACTCCACTAAGTAATGGTGCTTGATTGCTTATGAAATTTTGGATATGTGGACCTAGATGTGTGTTCCTTGAGAGAGACCTTGTGAGGATAACTACATGGGAGTTTGAAACTAATTGGAAGTAGCAATGTAATAATTTCTTGGGAAATGGATTCCCTTATAACCCAAGTCCATTGGGAGGAGTTTGTGAAATTCTCCAAGGTTTGGATTGTTCCTAAATTTGATTCACCTTTATTTTTTAGTATGCTTTAACTAGAGGCTAAATTATTCATCAAATAGTTGTCAACCCACTTTCCCAAATACTATGTCCCCACTATATAGTTTTGAGAAAATGAGAAGAAACTCATTCTCATCAAGCTTATCTATTCAAAGGTAAAAAGTTTCTAGATTTCTAAAATCTACTTTGAAATATTGGATGAAATTTTAGAGTCACTGTCATCAAGGTCTATCCTAATGTGAATGTGTGAGAATGCATCAAATATTATTTGAACTAAAATAATTAAATTTTATGTGACGAACACTATAACCTTTTGTTTTGAATCATTGATAAGTACAAGAGGGTATAGGTTGTCACCAATATTTAGTGAGGTTTACTCTTCCTAAGATAAAGGTATGATAAACTTGGTCATCATATGGATATGGAGGTGGTAAGGAAACTTAATAATTCATATATAATGATGATGCATAATTAGGTTAATTTAATATAATGGTGTGAACAATATTCACTTGTATTGATTATGGATGGTCTACTTTCTCTAGATAAATTTGCCTAATTTTATGTTGAGTTTGGAATGGCATTCCCTATGACTGTATTTCCCAATGGTGGGAAATTCATAGAAGGTATTACTAAGTTGTATATGGTGTTTTAAATTTATATATCTATGATATGGATAAATATTGTAGAATCATATATTGTCACCCTTAATAATTTCACAGTTAGGTTTAGCTCCCCTTTATGTGCTTGGACCTAATTGTTCTTATAATCTGCTTGTTTTTGTTGCAATGATTTTTTTGTTGGCCCAAAAGATTGATTTTTTAACGCCCAATACAAATGCCAAATTTATACAAGATCCACTAGAGGTGGTTAAGGCATGTCACAAATCTACAACAGGTTGGACTGACACCAACCTATCCAAGGGTATGAAGGGACCAACCTTCTAATAATCCCCTAGCATGACAGTGGGATTCGAACATGTGATCTTGCTTTGATACAATTTTTTGTAATGGATTTGTCGTTGCACCAAAAGATTGACTTGCTAACTCTTGATACAAACACCAGATTTATAAAAGAACCACAAGAGGTGGTTATGCCATGTTACTGATCCATGGCAAGCTGGGCAAGTACCAACCTATCCAAGGGGACAAAGGTACCAACCTTCCAATAGTTTTAATGTCATTTCCAAAAAATTGGGATAGAATTGGAAACTAATATTAAACATTCATTTAACAACATAAGAGCCCCAAAATAGGTCTAGTCTAGGGCACCAACACCCTTGACAAGCCTACATTGGCCCAAATTTAAATATTTTACTATAAAAAATATTTATGAATTTAAATTTATTTGTCAACTTTTTTATAATTAATTTTGTGGGAAACGAATAATTACATATAAATAAAATTATTTTTCACCATTTGAACATATAAGGAAACTTAATGAAATTTTGAGCAATTGAGAATCCCAAAAAATAAATGAAGAGCATTATAAGTAAAATTATTATAGCACTAATTTAGTCAAGATCTTCATTAGCAAGGCATCAAGTTTGTATGTGATTTTGTTCATGTTTTATGTTCATTGTTTTGTAAGTACTAACACTTTTAAGACCTTCAATCAAGCATAAAATTATCCTTGCATGAGACTTGTTATTAGTTTCGTTCATCAAGGAACTCAAATTTGAAGTGTTAAGTTGCAACACTTGTCAATATATATCATTTTTTTTATCCATTTTACCTTTGTACGACTAAGGGTAAACACTCTTTATATTCCATGAACTAAAACATAATGGTAAACCAAGAATATAAGCATCACACATAAACATAGAACACCAAAAATTGACATGTTGAAGAACCTATAATAAAAACATGTTGAGGAACCAAGAAAATAAAGAACACAAGTCACAATTAAAATGGTGAATTTGAACCACTAAAGAACACCCTAAGAAACAAGCACAAACATGGCCTATTCATCCCCTAATATGTATTCAAAAAGTGAGTCACAATATCTAGTGGTAGATGTATATACTTATATTTTAATTTGTTTTGTCAACATCATGTGACACTCATGTTATGCTCTATTAGTTGGCTATGGACCCTTGAACTTGAGTATCCTATTAGACCCCTAACTTATGTGTGTTTTCACTTGTGATAGATCCATGGTAGCCATAACAACACCATCAAGGTGGTTGGCTTCAAATGACTTTGTGTTGGAAAAACAAGGGCAGATAACTAAGAGGGGGGGTGAATCAGTTGTCATAGAATTTCAAACTTATTAAGTTAATCAATCCTTATTCTCATATATGTTCAATATCAATGAAAGCATGAATCAACAGCACATTAGAAACACACATTTAACACCAAGATTTTTTACATGGAAACCCTGTTAGGTAAAAACCCATGGTGGAGGTCAGTCCACAAGATTATACCCTATTAAAAGTATAAAGAATGAAATATGGGAATGCACATGCATTTAGGCACACTGCCTAGAGCTCACTGCTCAATTACAATGGAAGACACACTATCTTACAAAGAGATTTGGATTACAACCATCTAGATTTTGAGCTGAGAAAATAACATCTGCTCATGCCTTATTATAGTTCCAGTTAAGCACAATTCTTCACTCTTCTACACACTTCATCACACTCTACTCTTCATTTGAATGATATTCGCACATACATACACTCGGCATCCACTAGCACACTTCAATTTGAATAAACAATCGCTCTTATATATCTGCAACAAGTAATTTCATCCCTTCAAGTCAGCTTCAATGAAAATAATAAAATGAATATAAACTGTTGGCCCAAAACATTAAATATTTACAATGTGAATCAACCAAAGACAGCCACAACTTAGTGATGACCCAAAACAACATCTCCAACTTGAAAATACTTGAATTAATTATGCCTCGAAAATCCACAACACACTACAACCACCATGTCGGCCAAGAACATGAAAAACATTAACACGCAAGAGAAATTCACCAACCACAAGCTCAACGATCAATGCAGACATGAAACAAATATAGAGCATGATCTAGAGACATCCACAAACAACATGAAATAGTATAGAAGCACCTGCAACAACTGAACTAACTAAATTAGCCTCATCTTCAATCAGGAACACCAACTGAAGAAAACAGAAAAAGTGTCATAATGAAAATCTTCATAACTCAATCAAATCTTCATGCAAATCTTTGAAACTTGACATGGATAAACTAGATACACTCAACAACAAACCCTTTGGTCCACAACCTCTTATCATCAACATACATAATGTACCAACACACTAAACTTCACTTCACCACTAACAACCTATAACTTCTTTATTATAATTTTCTCAATATCCTCAACATATACAGCTTCAAGTGAACAAATGCTAATAGTGTTGACATCAATGACAACCACAACATCCAACACTTTGTTCTATAATTCAATGCATTATTCAAATTTAGGATTCAAAGATTGATATACTTATATATGTCAATTAATCATGATTGCATAGCTCATGAAAATTTTAATTATTGAAATTTGTAAATTTATGCATGTACAAGAGTTAGGTGATGGACTTAGATGTAATTTTGGGATTTATGGTTTATGATGCATACATAGAATATTAGGGTATGTGCAAGATCATGATGGGCCAAAAAGTGGCTATATGTAAATGATATGATGGCCCATGTGGCTAACGACTTATTTTTTACCCAAAATTGATGAAACGAAAAGGGTTTTTAAAGGAGATTCTCAACTTTCCACCAATATAAATTATGCTTTACTTTGAATTTAATAAATAATTATTTTTCATTTTCTATTTGAATTACAACTAAAGTCCTGATTGATAGGTTGATTGAAAAACATCTATAGCTTTCAAACAGTATCACATTTTTTGAATCTGAAACATGTGTCACATTCTATGCTTCGCATACTATAGGATTAAAAAAAAAAATGAATTTTATGAAGTTTTGACTAAGTTAAGATGGTCAAACATACGAATTTTTTATATTTTTTAAAATTTTAAATAAAAAATTCATAATTAATTAGTTACTTGAAAAAAAATTACAAAAAAAAATGCATCACATTGGGACATGAGTCCTCTACTTAAATCTAAAATATTATAAAAAGGTATTATCATTTTATTCTGGTCAGGGTGGTCAGACAGACACCTACTTCTTATTTTTTCCCTAAAATTTAAGTACTACTGCATTGAAATTTCAAATTTTCACCAAATAGATTTATTTTTTTTTAAATAAACCTAGTAGTTTAGAAACTACATTCAATTTGCTACAGATTATATTCTTACATATTTTTGAAATAATATAGATAACTTATTCAAATTTTTATTGTCAAGTTGCCTAACTCTGATTTTTCTGAATTTTTTTTCCATTTAAGGGCCTGTTTTTTCCATGATGATCTTGTACATACCCAATAGACTAAATTCATTTGGATATATTTTATGTATAATGGTAAATTAGAAACCCTAATACATATGTGAATCTCAATATTTTAGTGGTTAAATTTATTAGGATTCTAATAGACTAATGAATGAAAATACATGTGTACCTTGTGAGAATTGAATGATCATTCTTGTGCAAATTCAATGAGATTGAATTTAGAACTTTATGCTAAATTAAGAATTGGAATAATTGTAAATTACTTTAAATATTTGATTAAAATTGTTAATGTGAGTGTGTGTTCTTCAATTCAAGTGTTTTGGATGTATGATTTTATCAAATAAATTGACATGAAATTGAGTGTTCAAGTTTAATTTCCATGGGCCATGGACTAGGATCTCCCAAAAACCCAAGGCTTTAGTGGGTTGAGTGTACAAGTACACTCTCCATCTCCCAAAGTCTCACACATGAGTGAGAACTTGTGGGGGAATGTGCTTGAGGGAGATTTGATATATTTCCAAGTTTCACTCCCTCATTCACGAAATTCAAATTAGGTATTCTTATTTGTCTCCCATTTGAGAATAAGGATAGAGTTCTTTATTTTGAGTCTTTTCACTTTTTCATGTTTTGGAGTTCTTATTTTCTTGGATTTGGGGAAGGAAATTGAAAAATAAGTTTGATTTAAGCTCATCCTCAACTCAATCTCACCATTTAGAAATATTGAGAAGGTAGGCCTTCTTGGATTTTTTTCTTATTCTTAATGTATGTGGGTTTATATGTTAAGTAATGATTTGTGTATTAATGTGTATATATTATAATGGTTATATGTTTGTGAAGGAAAATCTTACCCATATGAGAAGATCATCCTTAGTGTATAGAGTGAGAGGGGTATGACCCTCTTTGGAGAGTCTTTTTCCACCTTAGATAAGGAGAGGATTTTAAGGTATAAATACCCATATGATATTGTGGATTTTTGGTTTGTGTTGGAAGAGAATTTTAGAATTTGGAATGTTTTTTTGGTTAAAATTGTTTATTAAGAAGTATTGTGTTTCTTCCCATTTGGAAAGTATTCCACTCTCTCCCCCATATTGAATCTCATTTGGTATTCTAAGTATGTTTAAATCCAAGTTATTGGGGGGTTCATGTGTTTTTTGTTTTAAATTTGGGTCATTATTCATGTAAGTGCATGTGAGTTGTGTGTAAATTGGTTTCTATGTAGGTATCCTAGCTCAAGGATGGCCTATATGTAGGTCAATAGTTGGGAGGTGAGCATCTCATGACCATTGGAGATTTTTTGTGATTATGTGTAGGTGTGGCAAACTTTGAAGGGCAAGCTAAATTATGGAAATGGAGTCACTTGTTTCATTTTTGTAATAAATTAGAGCAAATGTGTAGTGGAAGACCTTTAAGAGGTCCTTGTAATTTATTGGTTTTGAAATAATCATTTTGAAAATTATTGTGGTATTTTTAATGGATTTTTCTTATATTATTTGTATGAAATAAAAATAAAAATATATTGTTTTTGTTTTAGTGATTCCCTTCTCTCTACTACATGTTATTGCAAAAGAATTTTATGTTATTTGTACTCTCCTCAATTCATTTCAATATATAGCTAAAAATATTATTTAATATTTTTAAAGAAAAGAAAAATATTAATATTTCATTGTTGATATAGCCATATAAATATAAATTGTAGAATATAAAAGTCTATTTAGTAAATAGATATTTATTTCACAAAATAACCTAGCATTATATAATGGAAAATATATTCATTTAAATATTTTTCCTTAAAATATTCTTTGTTATTTTTTGAGACTGAATATAGATATAATAACAAAAATTTAGAGCTTAGATGAAATTTATTTAAGTTGGCATCATAGGGCCTTGGTGGTGTTAGTGTGACACCACTTCATCGCTTTCACATAGTGAACCTAATGGGGGTTTTACCCAAGAGTAGGGTTCCCATGTTGTTGTCTCTTAGAGACACCTATACCTAACTAGGTTAACCCACCATTGTTTCAAGGTGTGCATGAAGGTGATTGCACTCCCATTAGCACTTATCTTATTACCTCACTCTCGGGTGGTGTGCTTACTTGATGAGGTTGCAAAAACAACATCATTTGGGGCACACTTTTATCAGCATATCATTAATGGACATATTTAGTGGATTTTATGAAAAAATGTTGGTTGCATGTATTTCCCTTCGACATAAAATTAGGGCATGAAAAAAGAAAATATCAAGATCTAGACATATCAAGGCCATAAATTGGAATGGCATTACACTTCCTCCAATAAGATTAGTCTTACTCTTGGAAGCTTGCACAAGCCAAGGATAGGGTACACTCAATACTTGATCCTTCAAACATAATAGATCTTGCAAGATCCACCCTTTATACCCTCACCTAGTTTAGGCCTCAAATACACCACACGTAAAAACTATAAAAATGGTGCATAAGTTATGTGAGCACCAACCACTAGGTGTGCAACCACCTCGGAGATCACTGCAATTCCTTCACCAACTACCATTATAACTAAGGGAAAGGACCAACTAATAGAAAGCAAACAAAGCCTTACTTCAAAACTTCTACAACTATTATGAAACTCCATCTAGATACTAAATCTACCAAGGAAAAAAACACAAGCATACAAACTTTACCTCATGTCAAGGCTCACTAACCCAAGGGTACACTTCCTATGTTCTCTCCCAAAACCAAGGCCTTAACATTCAAAGTTAAAACCCAAAATCCGAGGAAAAACCATCCCATAATGTTAGAGGAAACACTACGTCACTACCATACTCACTAAAACATAAAAATATGGTGACATTAAGCTTAAAATCCAACACCTAAGGTCATTGGGCCATCATTTCTAGGATTTCATTAGGATGCAAATCTATAAGGTACATAGATTTACATAGATTGAATTTCAACCTCCAAGGTGAGTCAATTAGACTTGGATCTACATCTTTTTGAGTCTTAGGAATGACTTGGAAATGATTATGATTGATTTCTATACTTAGACTTGTCGGATGTTGTTGATATGTGGTTGTCATTGATTTCAACACTATTGGCATTAATGTCTTTAAGGTTGTATACGTCTAGGATATTGAGAAAATTGTAATGAAATAAGTTATAGGTTGTTAGTGATGCAATTGAATTTTTTATGTTGGCTAGCTCAGGACGTTGATGTTATAGGTTGTGGATTAAAGGGTTTGTTGTTGATTATATCTAGTGTATCCACATTAAGTTTTAGAGATCCACATGAAGATTTGATCGAGTTATGAGTATCTGTGTTCTGACAGTTGTTATGTTGCTTCAAATGGTGTTCTTGAAAGAAGATGATGTGATTCTAGTAATCTAAGTTGTTTTGGATGCTTCTCTGGTGTTTCATGATGCTTGTGGATGTTTCTAGATCATGTGTTGTACGTCTGCATTGATTGGTGTGCTTGTGATTGGTGATTTTCTTTTGAGTGTTCATGTTTTTCATGTTCATGGCTGACAGGATGATTGTAGCATGTTCTAGATCTTCAAGGCATAATTATTTAAGGTGTTTCATGTTTGAGGATGTTGTTTTGGTTCTTTACTATGTTGTGGCCGACATTGGTTGATTCGGATTAATAATTATTTATGGATTGGGCCAACAGTTTGTACACATTTTATATTTTGTTGAAGCCGACATGTAGATGATGTTATCCTTAGTTGTGGATATATATAAGCGATTGTTTATATCATTTGAAGGCATGAGATGTGCGAGTAGTGTGTAGAGAAGTGTGATTCCTATGTTTGAATAATTTCTAATCATTCAAAGGAAGAAGTAAAGTGTGAAGAAGAGTGAGCAGTGTTTATGTGCTTAACCAAAACTGTAATCAGGCATTAGCAGATGCTATTCTCTCAGTTCAAAATCTTTCAGATGTAATCTGAATGTTTTTATACAAGATAGTGTGTCTTCCTTTGGGCAGTAATCCTTATTGTATTTGAGCAGTGAGCTCTAAACAGTGTGCCTGAATGCATGTGCATTCCCCATTTATATTCTTTATACTTTTAACAGGGTATAATCTTGTGGACTAACCTCCACCATGGTTTTTCCCCTAACAGGGTTTCCACGTAAAAAATATTGGTGTTATGTGTGTTTCTGATGTGGTGATGGTTTATGCTTTCATGTTTATTTATCAAATTTGAGAATAAGTTTAATAAGTTTAATTTTTTTTGACAACTGATTCACCCTCCCCCTCTCAGATGTCTGCCCTTGTGTTTCCAA
Source organism: Sequoia sempervirens (assembly GCA_007258455.2). Classification (NCBI taxonomy): domain Eukaryota; kingdom Viridiplantae; phylum Streptophyta; class Pinopsida; order Cupressales; family Cupressaceae; genus Sequoia; species Sequoia sempervirens. The sequence continues at coordinate 181,388,201 of VDFB02000007.1, forward strand.
CAATTGGTATCAGAGCAGGTTCCTCATAATAATTTTAATAGCTTGAGGTGATCCAAGATGGCAACATATAAAAGGGATAGTCTGAGATTTGATGGAACTAATTATTCTCTATGGAAGACTTGAATGGAGTGTCATCTGAGATGCATTCGTGAAATGTATTGGAACATTACAAAGAATAGGCATATCATCCCACATAAGGTTCCTTCTACTTCTATTAAGATTAAGGATATCGAGTACAATATCAGAGCTAAGGAAGCATTGTTGAGTACTTTGACTGATTCTGAGATGAAAAATGTAATGGATCTGAATACTACTTATGAGATCTGGAAAAAGTTGGAAACTTTGTATGAAGGTGATGCACATGTGAAGATTGCTAAGTTGCAAAGCCTAAAAGGGAAATATGAAATGTTGAGAATGGGTGATGATGAGAACATTACTTCTTTTATGTGGAGAGTGAATGAAATTGTGTGTAGTATCAGATGTGCTAGTGGAACATTGGAAGAATCAGAGATTGTTGCTAAAGTGCTTAGATCCTTTCCTATTGCATACAAATCCAAAGCTATAGCTATTGAGGAGATTTGGACTATGACAAATGTAACTAGAGACATGTTGATTGGTAAGCTTACTGCTTTTGAGTTAAGTGAGTTTGGTGATGCTCTTCCTAAGACATAATCTGCATTCAAGGCTACTATCTCTGGAAAAGATAAGCAAAGATATGATTCAAGAGAAATTTCTTCTAAAAAAATATTCAAGTATGGGGATGAAATCAGAGAGATTGAAGAAGAAGAGATAAATCTAGACAAACTTGATGTGCTTATTGTCAAGAGAGAAGCCAGATGAGAAGGTAAGTACAAAGGGAAATTTCCTATTAATTTTTTTTCTTGCAATAAGATAGGTCATTTTTCCTCAAGATGTTCAGAAAGATTTTCTAAGCCAAGACCTAACAAGCCTAGATTCCAGAGAAAGTGTTATTTTATTGTTGATGACGGTGTGATAGATGATGAATCTAATAAAGGGAATGTAAGTGAGGACAAATGGGTATTTATAGTTATTAAGGAAAATGATCCAATACCTACTGAATCTACTAATTTCACAAATGTGGAGAAAGCTCTGGCAGCCAAAATTGAAGAAAAAGATGAATGGGTGATTGACAGTGGATGCTCTCATCATATGATAGGTGATAAAAGTAAGTTTGTGAACTTGGAAAAGTATGATGGTGGTGTTGTAAGATTTGGTAATGACAAAGCTGGTGTAATCCATGGCAGAGGATCCATGTCTCTTAATGGTAAGCATAATATTGATGATTTTCTATATGTGGAAGGTTTGAAGCATAATCTCTTAAGTTTCAAATAGATGGTTGACAAGGGATACAATCTTCAATTCAAGGATGGAAAGTGTAGAATATTGGGAGTTCCAAAAATGTGAATGCATCAGGTACAAAAACAAAAGGTAATATCTTTCACCTGAGTGTTGCTAGTAAAATTTGTCTAATTACTCAAGTTGATGAAAGTTGGTTGTGTCATAGGAGAATGTGTCATGTAAACTTTGATAATATTATCAAGATAAGTTATACTCAGGCAGTGAGAGATCTGACCTAAGTTGATAAAACCTACTAATGCCATATGCAAGGAATGTCAGTTAGGGAAGCAAACTAGAATTTCATTCAAGAGAAAACAACATTGTTTAAATGAAGTGTTGGAGCTTGTGCATACTGATTTGTGTGGTCCTTCTAGAGTCAGAAGTTTACAAGGATATGGGTATTTCATGTTACTTATTGATGATTATTCTAGAATGATGTGGGTTACTTTCTTAAGGGAAAAATCTAAAGCTCTAGAGAAATTCAAGATTTTCAAGGATATGGTTGAGACAAAGATAGTTCTAAAGATTAAATGTCTAAGATCATATAAAGGTGGTGAATTCACTTCTGGAGAGTTTAATTCTTTTTGTGAAGAGTATGGGATAAAGAGACAATTATCTACCCCGTGGACCCATCAACAAAATGGAGTTGTGGAAAGAAAGAACGGGACAATTAAAGAAGCTACTAGGACTATGATGCTAGAAGGAAATGGTCCTCATATCTATTGAAGAGAAGTTGTGAGTACTACTATTTACACTCTCAATCGGGTACAAATAAAAGGTGATACCGGTATGACTCCTTATGAGCTTTGGTATGGTCATAAGCCTACTATTAGATACTTCAAAATCTATGGGAGTAAATGCTTTATCAAAAGAGATGAAGATATGGAAAATTTTGATGCTAGGAGTGATGAAGGAATCTTTCTTGATTATTCTACTAAAAGCAAGGCCTACTGATGCTACAATAAGAGATTGAGGAAAGTAGTTTAAAGAGCTAAAGTCAAGGTTGATGAAGACATAGTTAGACCTTCTAGAACCTTTGGATATGATTCAAATGATTAGAATGACAATTTAGATAAAGGAAAGAAAGTTTAGACTCCAAATCAAGTTCAGATCATTCCAGTGAATCAGGAAAATCAAGAGGAAGAAACTAGTGAAAGTTCAAAAGTGAGATCACAAGAGCCTGAAGTTCAAGAACATCCAAAAACTCCAAGGTATGTAAGACTAAATCATTCAGAAGATCAGATTATAGGTGATAAGAACAAAGGTGTTCAAACTAGGAGAAGAATTGCAGAAGAATACTGTTTGATCTCAAAGACTAAGCCTAATAGTGTCAATGAATCATGTAAAGATGAACATTGGGTGGAAGCAATGAAAGTGGAACTACTGCAAATTGAGAAGAATGATATGTGGATTCTTGTTCCTAGACCTAAGGACAAAAATGTAATTGGAACTAAATGGGTCTTTTGGAATAAGTAAAATGGGCAAGGTGTAGTTGTTAGAAACAAAGCAAGACTGGTGTGTAAAGGATATTCCCAAATGGAAGGAATTGAATTTGAAGAAAAAATTTCCCATGTTGCTAGAATTGAAGTTGTAAGACTATTTCTTGCTTATGTTGCTTACAAAAACTACAAGGTTTATCAGATGGATGTCAAGTCAGCATTTCTAAATGGTGAACTGGAAGAAGGAGTGTATCTTGAGCAACCTAATGGATTTCAATTGACTGATAAGGGAGATATGGTTTTTTGATTTAAGAAAGCATTATATGGACTTAAGGAAGCCCCAAGAGCATGGTATGCTAGATTGGACAAGTATTTGTTGAAGCTTAGATTTAAGGATACTTTTGAGTATCTCAGAGGGAAGCTAGGGGTGATTACCCTTCCTAATCAAAACTAATATGTGTTGAGTTGCATCAGCCTGTGCATTTCATAGTCATATCTTGATCTAGATTGATGTTGTGGTGGCTGCTACTCAGGGGGAGTAGTCAAATGTTCAAAAATGTGTTTCAGAGCTTGTGTGGAGAAAGATAATGTGTATCATTTTCATTGATGTCAAAGGGGGAGAAGAGTCATGTGAAAGAGTTGAGGAGAAAAGAGTCAAAATCTAATGGGGAGAAAGTGTTAAGAGAAATTTGCATTGATGGTGTTTTTCACATCATGTGTTGCCATAAATTCCAAAGGGGGAGATTGTTGGATGTTGCTAATATGTGGTTGTCATTGATGTCAACACTATTGGCATTAATGTCCTTAAGGTTGTATACATCGAGGATATTGAGAAAATTGTAATGAAATAAGTTACAGGTTGTCGGTGATGCAGTGGAGTTATGCATGTTGGATAGCTCAGTATGTTGATAATTAGAGGTTGTGGATTAAAGGGTTTTTTGTCAAGTATATCTAGTTTATCCATGTTAAGTTTCAAAGATCCGCATGAATATTTGATTGAGTTATGAGTATCTATTTTCTGACAGTTGGTATGTTGCTTCAGTTGGTGTTCCTGAAAGAATATGATGTGATTATAGTAATCTGAGTTGTTGTGGATGCTTCTATGGTGTTTCATGATGCTTGTGGATGTTTCTAGATCATGTGTTTTACATCTGCATTGATCGGTGTGCTCGCGATTGGTGATTTTCTTTGGTGTGTTCATGTTTTTCATGTTCATGGCCAATAGGTTGATTGTAGCATGTTATGGATCTTTGAGGCATAATTGTTTAAGGTGTTTCATGTTCGAGGATGTTTTTTTGGGTCTTTACTATGTTGTGGCCAACATTGGTTGATTCACATTAATAATTATTTATGGATTGGGCTGACAGTTTGTACACATTTTATAGTTTGTTGAAGCCAACATGTAGATGATGTTATCCTTAGTTGTGGATATATATAAGCAATTGTTTATATCAGTTGAAGGCATGAGATGTGCGAGTAATGTGTAGAGAAGTGTAAGTCATGTGTGTGAATAATTTTCTAATCATTTGAAGGCAAAAGTAAAGTGTGAAGAAGAGTGAACAATGTTTATGTGCTTAACCAAAACTATAATTAGGCATTAGCAGATTCTATTCTCTCAATTCAAAATCTTTTGGATGTAATCTAAATGTTTATGTAAGATAGTGCGTCTTCCTTTGGGCAGTAAGCCTTATTGTATTTCAGCGGTGAGCTCTAGGCAATGTACCTGAATGCATGTGCATTCCCCATTTATATTCTTTATACTTTAAATAGGGTATAATCTTTTGGACTAACCTCCACCGTGGCTTTTCCCCTAACAGGGTTTCCATGTAAAAAATCTTGGTGTTATGTGTGTTTCTAATGTGGTGATGGTTTATGCTTTCATATTTATTTATCAGATCTAAGAATAAGTGTAATAAGTTTAATTTTTGTGACAACTAATTCACCCCACCTCTCAGTTGTCTACCCTTGTGTTGCCAACAAGACTTTGTGACCTAATTTTATAAATGTAATTATCCTACAACTAATCAACAGAGTTTAGTCAAGTTCTCACAGATCTGAAAGGTGTAGACTAATGTGTCCCTGCCCATAAATTTTGGTTTTGATGTTCCTACAAGGATTGGGTTTCCCAATGGTGAATTGGTCTTTTTAAGGGGATCCTACTCCATTTTTGGGGTCCTTTGGTGATGGATTTGAGCTTCTTTTTTTTGTTTGTCTCACCATTGAAATTTCATAAATAAATTATGTAGGTGAATTTTCATTTCTTAATAAGGTTGATGACAAGAAATGCAACAATGCAAAATCGATCTATAAACTCTCTTCAATCCACTTCAAACTTGCAACTTGCACATTCACAAAGAGGGAAAATGTTGTGCCATATAGGGGATTTCCTTGATCAAACCTCGTGTAAGTGTTCCCATTTTTACAATGTCAATGCCAATGATAAAACCTTAATGGAAAGGAAGGAAATAATTGTTAGACACACATAACAACTGAGAGGGGGGGTGAATCAGTTGTACATTAAAATATTCAAATCCTCATTAATCTTCAAACCTTTATTATGCATCAACATGAATGTAAACAAACATAAAGACATTCACAACCATACACCATTGAACACCATATTTATGTGGAAAACCCTAATCAAGGAAAAAACACAGTGAGTATTAACTTGAATATATATTAATAGCAACACCAAATACAATGGTCTCACTGCCAAGGGCTCACTACCCAAAGGACTCATTGTCTGAAATAGAAGAGAATAGAAGAATACTATTGCAAGGAGGTTCACTACCTCAAAGTAACAAGAAGATCCACCATAACAACTCTACACCATCCACAACCTTCACGTCACTGCCTCCAGCAGCTTTAGGTATAGTAAAAATGTAGACACCTTTTGCTCACTTCTTTCGATAGCCTTAGGCATTTAAGCCCATACTTAAATTATAGAACTTGATCACATTCATGCCATTTCACATCATACAACACACCAAACACATCTCCAATAATTAACATTGCTTATATATCCTCTGTGACCTCAAACAATCTTGTCTAGGTCAGCCTCAAGGAAACGTATGCACCTCAACATGCAACAAATAGGTCAACACTAAACACTTTCATTATAGAAAGAAGTGAATGGAGACCACACCATGGGTTAACCATGACCCAAATCTACATCGACGTGCTACACTATTCTTCCACAAACAAAAAACCTTCTCCATAATTAGCGCTAACATGCTAGGTTGGTCAAACTTGCATTAATACTAACAAACAATCAATTTTCTCTTCACTGGGTCTAGAAACATTCTACATACCATGAAGCAACATCACACAACATCCACCTAAAATCATAGAATGTTTCTAAAACATCAAAAAATAGGATAGGGTAGTTTCCCAAAATGGAAAAGTGGATCCAAAGAGGGATAAGGGGTCCTGATTCTCTAATTTCATTAGGAAATAAGATACACACAATGAAATGACTATCTACCTCAAGGTAAATCAAGTCAAAGTGTTAATCTATAAATTTCCCTTTTATGCAAGGATAGGGATATGAGTCAAACAACAGTATGGGGAGAAAGATTAAAAATAGAAAATAAACTCCAAATTGTGATCTATAAAGTGCATTTAGAAGCTTAAACATGAAATTGATGGAACCTACAGAGTTTCTAGAGAAGTTGGATAGAATAATTCTTGCGTACCTCTCATAAAAAGTGATTTTTCAAATCCAATTGAGGACTCATTCTCCCTATGGTGAATGGGTTCTGGCTAGGGTTCTTGAAAATCTATTTTTTGTTTTTATTCTACTGTGTTTGCACTCCTAGATTCTTGAATCTCGTAGTTGAAAATCTGAAAATAAATTCTATAGGTAAATTTCTATTTTTTTGCAAGAATGGTGAGAACAAATGCAACTTTGACAACTTTTCAAAAAAAATTCTTCAATAGATCTTCCACCTAAAATATGCAAACACACATCAAGAGGGAAAAATATTGTTTGTTAGGTGAATGGTGGTTTTCCTTGGTCAAACCTCATTTTGGTAATTAAACCTTAAAATGAATCAAAGCATGAAATGAATGATGAATGAACAACTCTATGTCACAACTCACAAAACCCTTGGATGAACCTTTGGTAATGGAGGTATGCAACTTGCATGAAATGGCTTCAATGGATGTGGATCTTGGCTTTGAATCTTTTCTTGAAATGATACTTTGAATGCTTGATTGAATCGTGAAACCTACATCACCATATTAGCTCCAAACACATGCATGACTCCACATAACTTTGACATAATGCTTGGATCTTGATTGCTGTAACAAATGTTGAAGAAATATGCCCTTGAATACTCTTTCCAATAATATTGACTCTTGTAATTAATCTCTCAATTGTGCTCTTGAAAATCTAATGTTAATTTGATAAAATAACCTTGTATTTATAGTAATTTATGCTTAATTCAAATATCACAAGCCGAAATTGAAATATAGATTTGAAAATATTAAAATACCACCAAAAACATAATTTAAATTATGCTTCTAGGTCTAAGTGAGGGCCCATTCACCCTTGGGCGAATGGGTCCTAGGTCACTTACCTAGGACACACATTGCTCAATGTTAAACATTATAGTATGGCCTTTATGAATGTCGGGTTTTATCCTTTGGAAAATTTCAATTAATTAGGTTTGGATTTGAATTAAAGGGGCCAATTAAGGCATAATTAACCTCAATTAATTAATAAATCCCTAGATGAGTGTGAAAGTATAAAGTTACACCTTACAACACCATAAATAAGTCACAATTAAGTCCATTTTATTTAATAGGGCCCTAAAATTAATGTGAATATGTAAAATACATAATAAAACATTAAATTAAGGCATAATTAAGTTCATTTTATTATTATTTATTCCCAAATTAAGTGTGAAAAGGGATATTTTTTCCTACACTACATTTAGCCCCCACTTTAGTGAGAGGGGGGACTTGCATCAAACTCACACTAAAGTAGTCAAGAGGGGTCCAAGTGTACCAATGTGGATGGTATAGGATGACAAAGATCAAGGAGGGTGATCAAGCCCCCAGGATCCAAGATCCCATGTCAAACCAACATAAGCACAAAGGGATACACACAAGGTGTATGATACGCAACAACAAGATACAAAAACATACAATGTCAAAGACTAAAAGAAATAAAAAACAAAAAATACAAATAAAAAGGGGTGGATCAAGCCTCAACTGTTTGTCCAACTCGATGTGGATCAAGCCTCAGCTATTTTTCTAATATGTTTAGAAGCATAACTCAATTTCCATTATGCAAACAATGTGCATGCTCACTTTGAGCTAATCGAACCTTAGGTTGTCCACTAGGTGAGCCCCCTAGGAAAGTGGCTTAGGAGAAAGGCATTCCTCTATGTCAGATCTCACTGTACACTGAAAAATTCATGCCTCTATCTAGGATCTCATCATACTAACCATACCAAATTTATCCCTCTAATAACTTTAATAGGGTGCCACAAAATAAAAAATTGAGCTTCATAAGGTTAACAAGTTGTATTATGCTAAACACTTATGAATAACATGTGAGTAGAGGTTTGTTCAAAGGGACTTTGCTTAATTTATGTAAAGTCTCTTCTCAGGGAACATCATGCCTAATGTCTTCAAGAGAGTACAAGTCATGGATAAAACAAATATCATGCTCTCAAAGGACATCAAACCCAATGACACTACTAAGAAAAGGACACATCACAAGCAAAAATAAAATTGTATAGTGAAACATGAGGAATGATAATGCCAATGTATTCCCCCACTTAAAAGAAATTGATAACAACATTGTTGTGAGAAATTTACTTTAAAGTAGCCAATATTCAATTCTAAGACATGAGAGCTTATTCAAAAAGGCTTATGCCAAGTCATATGTTCCTGAATGAAACTACATCAAAAATATAACATATAAAGAAAAGTACATCATATGCGAGCCAACTTAAGGCATGTCGTCCACATGCCAAGCTTGCTCTTATATATACATGGAAGTTAGTAAACTATCCAAAAGAGACAATGACAAGTGTCATATGAGGACAAGACTACCTAACCCCTTGCCCCCACTTAGTGCAAGACAAGGGTGAGCTAAGGTGATTGATGAGAAAAATGAAAATCAATATTAATTAGAGGAACTAGGTGCTTCAACACAAAGAAGAGCACCACAATCCTTAAGATGTTGAATTTTATTACCCAAATCCTTACATTCATTAGTAGAATGACAATGAACTCTATGATATGCACAAAATGAACTCTTGTTGTAAGAAAAATTCATGTTCTTGGAGGGAGAGATATCAAATGATCTTGGAGGAGTCTCAACAATATACTCTCTTGATCAATAGTAGAATATGTTCCTTTATTTTGCTTCAAAGATATCTCTTACTTAGTACAAGGTGTCATACTTACACAAGACTCTATAGATTGTGAGCTTTTGTACTCTCCTTGAAAGGAGGGTGTAAAATCTAATGAACTCCAATCATTATTAAGACATGTCCTAGGAGTGTTTTTTGTGATGACATTGATATTAAGCAAATATTTATTTAATTATTTTGTTTCTTTCAAAGGACAATAACCAAGATCACTAGCTTATATTAGTTCAGGATGCACCAAGGTTAAAGTTGGCTTAGAAGAATCTTTTGTAATAGTGTTGGTATTGAGTGAAGGATTTTTTGTTTCTTTTGTTTCTTTTTAAGGACAATAACCAAGAACACTAGTCATTTCTTTCATATTAGGCTCTATAGGGACATGGATACCTTGTTCTCTAGCACCACATCCTTTTCCACTATAACCAAGTTGTTTCATAAGTTCATAACCTCTTCCTTTAATCTTTTTCATTTCTTTCAAATTTGGTGGTTGTTCATAATCAACTTCATCAAAGTTTGTTGTGTATGTTGTCTTTTCTTCTAAAGTGGTGGAAGTGGATGCTTTCAAATTTTGTGTTGACATTACCACTTTTTCTTTCCCCTCTTCAGACTCTTTCGTTGTGATCTTGTATTCGCCCATGAATGTAGGTGTGAAATCCAAGGAACCCCAGTCATCTTCCAATAGATTTGTGAATTCCTCAATATGATTTTCTTTTTCTTTCTCTTACATGTAGGTTCCACTTTTGTAGTTGGTGTCAATGTTTTCAAAGGATTTTCCTTGTCTTTTTCAAGTTGTAAAACACTATAAGGCTTGGGATCAGCTTTGATTATATATACTTTGTTGTTGTAGACATACTTCATTTTATGATGAAGAGTAGAAGGCACCCCATTCATTTCATGAATCCATGGCCTACCTAAAAGAAGATTATATGAAAAATCGTGAGGCATAACATGGACCAGCATTTGCAATGTAACCTTTCCAACTATAATAGTTAATGTAATCACACCAAGTGGTTGTTTTCCTATGTTATCAAACCCACGAATGGATAAAGAGTTAGGTTGAATTTGGATTTTTTCTAGTTCAATATTATCCAAAAGGTTTATGTTACAGATGTTAAGGGATGAGCCATCGTTAGTAAGGGTTCTATTTATCCCCATCCTATTAACAAGGGCTAATGTCATGAAAGCTTCATTTTTTTTTCACTTCTAAAGGAGGTAACTCATCTTGATGGAAATTAATGTCCAGGTTGACCATAGTTATAGCTTGAATTTGGGCTGCCACGTCATTTGGTTGCACATTATGAGGAGTAGGAACTTGTTGTAAATCACTTTGAAGCATGTTATGATAACCAGGTGAGGCTTGAATAAGGTCCCATAAGGATATCTTAGCAAGATTATTCTTTAGTTGTTTGACAAGATCATACTCCTTTCCATTATGTGAGGGAAAACAAGGAGCACTAGGAAAGACAGGTTGAGGTGATGGGAGGGATGTTGCAGTTGATTGTCTTGGCTGCAGATTGTTTCTAGTGTTATATGTATGAGCAACAATATTATAACTCGGTTGCTATGACACATTATCATTATCAAGTTTCCTTATAGGTGGTTCTAAGATAAACACAAGTTAATTTTGAATTTGAGGTTGATGTGAGGGTGGGTAGATGGTAAGAAGTGGCTTAGGAGATCACTTCAAGAGATATCTAATGTGCATAATGCCAAAAGACTTATCCTTATTTTCATGATCTCTTAGTGAAGGGAAGTCTAATGTCACTTCATCATCTTCATCTAAGGAAGCCACATTGATATTGTTTGAAATACATGTATCCATTCTATCATTTTCGTGTACAATGAAATATTCCCTAGTAGGAGAGCTTTTAGGAAAGGAGCATACAATATGTTGATCACATTCTATAGTTGGATTTTGTAAGATAGCTTCATCACAAGTAAGGGAAGCATCAAGAGAGGAATAACTATGATTTTCTTACTTACCAATGATTGGATCCTTTTATTCAAATAGATCTTTCCAAATTTTATGGACATTATGAAAGAGAGAAACAATGTTACAACTTTCAATCATTGGATCTCTTAACACAAAATACCCTCTTCACAAATGTGATTGTCATTGTTGTCCATGATTGCATCCTCTTTCACTAAATCATTCTCACAAGTAGGAGAGATGTTGGGAGATAAATGGGGATTAGGTAAAGTAATGTTAAGAAATTTGTTAATGATCTCATCTTCTTGTCCTGTAATATCTTCCCAAGAGGAGGAGAAGCACAAACAAGACCTTCATGATGCCCAATGATTGTATCTTCTTTCACCAAGACACCCTCGTCACCAATAGGAGAGGTATCGAGAGAAGAAAAATTATGGTTTTCATGATTATCTATGCTTGTATCTTCTTGTATCATATCATCCTCAGAGATGGGAGAGATATTAGGGTTTAAGTTAGGGATAGGAAAGATGATATTAAGGATTGTGTCAATGGTTTGATTCTCTTGCTTTAAGATGTTCTCATAACTAGGAAAGATAGTGGAAGGATGGCTAAAATGTTTCTTAGTGAACTTATTTGTTTGCTCCAAATTGAACTCATAAGAGGAAAGGGTGTACTTATACAATCCATTTTTAACCATGTCAAAACCACATCTCTTGAAAGGAAACATGTTGATATGAAAAGAAAGCTATCTAACATATGTAATGCTTCAAAAATGTAAACAAATGTCCTACATATCTAATGATTCTCAATACTGAAATGATTTTCTAGAATGATTAAAAATTGACTACACTAAATGGATGTTTAGACCTAGATGCATAAAACAAAAAAAAATTGAAACTTTCTAGACTAATACTATAGACCTTACTTACAGGCCTAGGAAGTGCATAAAAACACAAAAAAGCTCAAAAAAGCTATTTTTTGTAGGCCTCCAAGGACTCATTCACCCAGTGGTGAGTGGGCCCTGGTACATGGTTTTTAAAAATTTAAAAATACATTTTTTGAGTGATTAGATGTTTTCTATGTTCAAGGTTTCAGACCGGTATTTCTATAACAAAATTTTCCAAAATTTGATGTTTAAATGCAAGTGCAATGAAGGAAAAATGATGAACTATATGATGTACTTTTTGAAATGTAATTTTGATCCAATTTTTTAATATGAATGATGAAAAGTACACTAATATGAAAACACTATGTAAAATTAAAGTAATATACATGCAAATTTTTGAATTTTTAAGATTTAAACAATGAAAAAATGCAAATTTAAACCCCTATATGCAATGCAAACTAATGTAAAATATAAAGAACCCTAAATGTAATGAAACTAATGTAAACCTAATGAAATCTATTGCAAAACTTAGAGCTAGGGTTAAAAGGACTTCAAATTTTAGAATGTTGTTGTACAAGGTCGGGTTCACCAAAATGAAATGAATGAAAAATAGGATAGGGAGTTTCCCAAAATTGAAAAGTGGATCCAAAGAGGGATAAGGGTTCCTACTTCTCTAATTTCATTAGGAAATGAGATCCACACAATGAAATTTCTATCTACCTCAAGGTGAATCAAGTCAAAGTGCGAATCTATAGATTTCCCTTTTATGCAAGGATAGGGGTATGAGTCAAACAACACTTTGAGGAGAAATATTAAAAATAGAAAATAAACTTTTAATTGTGATCTATAAAGTGTATTTAGAAACTTAAACATGAAAATTATGGAACCTACAAACTTTTTGGAGAAGCTGGAAGGGATAAATCTTGTGTACCTCTCACAAAAAGTATTTTTTCAAAGCCAACTGAGGACTCATTTGCACTATGGTGAATGAGTCCTGGCTAGGGCTCCTGAAAATATAATTTTGGGTTTTGTTTTGCTATGTCTACACTCCCAGATTCTTGAATCTCACAATCAGAAATCCAAAAATGAATTATGTGGGACAATTTTTGTGATTTTGCAAAAATGGTGACAACAAATACAACTTTGACAACTTTACAATTTTTTGTTCTTCAATAGATCTTCCACCTAAAATCTACACACATAAAGAGGGAAAAAATTTGTTTATTAGGTAAATGGGGGTTTTCCTAGGTCAAACCCCATTTTGGTAATTAAACCTTGAAATTTTGAATAAAAGCATGAAAGGAATGATGAATGAACAACTCTATGTCACAACCCACCAAACCCTTGGATGAACCTTTGGCAATGGAGGTCTACAAATTGTATGAAATGGATTCAATGGATGTGGATATTGACTTTGAATCTTTTCTTGAAATGATACTTTGAATGCTTGATTGAATCAAGAAACATACATCACCATATTAGCTCCAAAAACATGCATGACTCCACATAACTTCGATATAATGATTGGATCTTTATTGCTGAAACAAATGATGAAGAAATATTCCCTTGGATGCTCTTGACAATAATATTGACTCTTGTAATTGATCTCTCAATTGTTCTCTTGAAAATCTAATGTTAATTTGATAAAATAACCTTGTATTTATAGTAATTTATCCTTAATTCAAATATCACAAGCCAAAATTGAAATATAGATTTGAAAATATTAAAATACCACCAAAAACATAATTTAAATTAGGGTCCTAGGTCTAAGTGAGGACCCATTCACCCTTGGGAAAATGGTTCTTAGGTCACTTACCTAGAACACACATTGCTCAAAGTTAAACATTATGTTATGGTATTTATGAATGCCAAGTTTTATCCTTCATAAATTACAATTAACTAGGCTTGGATTTGAATTAAAGGGGCCAATTAAGGCATAATTAACCTCAATTAATTAATAAAGCCCTAGATGAGTGTGAAAGTGTAAAGGTACACCTTAAAACACCACAAATAAGGCACAATTAAGTCCATTTTATTTAATAGGGCCCTAAACTTAATGTGAATATGTAAAATACATATTACAACATCAAATTAGGGTATCATTAAGTTTATTTTATTAATATTTATTCCCAAAAGGGGTACTTTTCCTACACTACAATTCCAACATCGTCAAAACATTTAGCAACACTATCATAACCACTTGAAACTGATAATACTATCATCTTATGCAACCAACCATACTACCATAGACATACAACTCACTAACCAACCTTGTGTAACAACTAGACACCAAACACTCCAAGGGAAAGTAGGTATAGACAATATTAGCATGTTCCCAAATCTTCAAGATGAGAAGCCTCAATGTGGAGAAATATGGAGCAATTCCATTTCTCCTAGACAACCTTCTTCACAAGAAACACAATTTCAAACACATCTTCCACTACCACACAATCTAGAACCTGAAACATTTTTATATTTCATACATCTCTCTCTTCTCCTCTTTCTTCTTCAAGCTTCATTCTCCCCCTATTTTTTTTAGACATCACTTTCTCCTTAGTTTTTTACTTTTCTCTCCCCCTTTGACATCAATGGCAAAGCGAAACAAGTCTACATACTTCTATTCAAGAAACACCTCAAGAAAATATCTTTTGATTTCTCTCCATTGCTCTTTCTCCACTGCTCTCTCTTCACTGCTCTCACTCCACTACTCTTTCTCCGCTACTCTCTCCCCCTTAGGGGCACAAGATATACTCCCCTAACTACACCAACCAAAGACACCACTACCTACTCCCCCTAAGAGGTAGTCTTCATCAATCTAGGACAAAGAATGAATCTTGAATTGATCACTTGGGTAGATGCACCAACTTATGCATCTAGTTGAAAGAAGAATGGGTAATAACCCCAAGCTTCTATTTGAGATACTCAAATGTATATTTTGGAAGATCCTTTATGAAAATATTTTCTAGTTGATCCTTTGTAGGCACATACTCCAACTTCACTTCATTCTCTACAACTTTCTCTCTTAGAAAGTGATACCAAATAAATATATGCTTTGTCATTGAATGCATTACTAGATTTTTTGAAATTTTGATAGTACTTTTGTTATCACACATGATAGAAATATGTTCATCATGTAATACTTTGATATCCTTCAATGTTCGCTTCATCCACAACACTTGTGTGCAACAAGATTCTATTGCAATATATTTTTCCTCTGTAGTAGAAAATGACACTAAATCCTACTTCTTACTAAACCAAGAAACCAATGTGCTTCGAAGAAAGAAAGCAAATTCACTTGTACTTATTTTTTCAAATGTACAACCTGCCCAATCTACATTTGTATAAGCACTCAAAAATAAATCAATATCTCTAGCATACCATAAACCAAAGTCCAGAGTGCCTTTCAAGTATCTAAATATCCTTTTTATTAATTCCATATGTGATTCTATAGGATCTTCTTAAAATATTGCCACAATACATACCACATGCATGATATCTAGTCTAGTAGCAGTGAGATATAGCATTCCACCAATCATGGATTTATACTTGCTCTGATTTGTCTTAGGAGATTCATCATTTTTTCTCAATTTACAACCAATAAACATGGGAGTACATACTAGTTTGGAGTCCTCCATTCCAAAATTATTTAGCATTTCCTTGACAAACTTTGATTATGAGATGAATATACTTTAATTCATCTCCCAAAACATTGACATTTCAAACTCATTTTACAGCTCCTCTACAAATTGTTACCAATTTTCACTATAGCTCAACTGGAAAAGCTGATTAGTTGGATTTATCTTAAAGTGAAAAGTTTAGTTAATTGTTGCATATGTTTAAATTGCTACTTGTATCAGATTTATGGATTTCCAATTATGCAAGTTGTTTCAGTGAATAGAGTTTCAGAATTATTGCTCGATGCTTTGCAGCATAAGTGAAATATAGTAAAGAGTACACAAATGATAAAGCATAACATTTTCTTTCATTTATTTCATAATATGTATGCATATTACAGTATTTTGAATACAAATGTTTGTACATGGTTGCATTTTGATGCATTTCTTTTAGAATGGAAATGAGGAAGAAATTAAAGGATCCACACAAGTCATGGAGATAGTTGATTCCATTCATTGTAAGAAATAAATTCTACAACTAAAGGTTGAAAAGAAATAAGAAGTAAATAACATAAGACATATCCATCATTTCTTGTGTTATGATCTTCGGTTGATGTGCTTGCAGCTTGCTCTGTCTTGCTATTGATTTTGAGTGTGCCTACAGAAAATTGGGAAGGTCCTGTTAGAGCTCCAGATATGAGTTATACTACATGCTCTACTAATAGAAATATAATCCATTCCTTGAAATGCATGGAATCAACTAAGAAGAGAAGTACAAAACTAAGGGCCTAAAAATAGAATGTCACATCATTATTTTTATTGCTAACATTGTTTGTTTCCTTGTGCAAGTACAGGAAAAGTCATGTAGTTGACCATCTCATGAAGACAAAAGCATGTGGAGTAAAACGAGCTCCCACAAGGGTAGAGCTCGACATGCTTCCCCTTAAACTTACAAGTGGGCCGAATAAGGAAATACATTTATCATGCTCATTTGAGCCATTCATGAAGGAGTAAAATAGATTTTCATTCATCAAAACATTAAGGAAATTGTTCATTAATAACTGTCAAGTCTGAGAAGCAATGAAATGAAAATTACCAGTGAGCAATGAACTTGATTCACATAGAGAATCAACTGAGTGATAGTGAACAGGCATACATAATGCCTTATTAATGAAGCTTCAATAAATGAGGAAGCCCATAGAGAGACTTCATTTCATAAGAAGTTATGGAGATGAGAATACATGTTTCTGAAGCATTCAAGTATATGAAAAATGAGTGGAAATAAGCATAAAATTTATCATACAAGCAGAGTTACTCATAGTGGAAAACGAGGAGTTTTCTGAGTGTTTCATACAGCATGAAGCTGAACCTAATCTGCATATTATAGATGTGTAACAAGCTCACCTCATTATAAGGACTTTTCAAAAAATTACATGGTTTCAACGTAGGGTGAAGTTTTCATCTCAAAATGCAGAGATTTCTCCTTGTTTCTAAGTACCCACATGAGAGTTTTGACAAGAAAATTCAAAAGTGAGTGGATTTCTTCCAAGTTATAGAGTACCCACATGAGGGTTTTGACAGGAAAATTTAGAAGTGAGTAGATTTGTTCCAAGTTATAGAATACCCACATGCGGGTTTTGCTTAAAACACAAATTTCTTCATATAACAGTGGACCATATTGGTTTTCAACAGAAAATCACTGAATAAACATTATTTCTTCAAGATACCGAGTACCCACATGGGGTTTTGGTTTTAGGAATATAAAGGAATGAAATGCTATCATGGGTCGAGCCCAGAAATGTCTCAAAAACACCATATCAAGCATATATGGCACAGCTTGTATGGGTCTGGATTTGTTTTCAAAAACAAGGACAACAATCATTATTTCTAATTGAAGCTTTTATAAAGCGCTTTGTTTGACAAGAAAGGTGGATGGAGAAAGGTAGACTTACCATTTCATGCCAGTACAAGAGCACTAGCCATGGCCAAAGCTCCCACAGAGCTTTCAAACTCATAGCTCGAGCTCTCATAATGGCTACCCAAGGAGCATATAAACAAAGCACATTAAAG
>VDFB02000007.1:181405981-181468571 GCA_007258455.2 Sequoia sempervirens
TTGATGGTGTTTTTCACATCATGTGTTGCCATAAATTCCAAAGGGGGAGATTGTTGGATGTTGTTGATATGTGGTTGTCATTGATGTCAACACTATTTGCATTAATGTCCTTAAGGTTCTATACATCAAGGATATTGAGAAAATTGTAATGAAATAAGTTACAGGTTGTCGGTGATGCAGTGGAGTTATGTATGTTTCCTAGCTTAGTATGTTGATGATCATAGGTTGTGGATTAAAGGGTTTTTTGTCGAGTATATCTAGTTTATCCATGTTAAGTTTCAAAGATCCGCATGAATATTTGATCGAGTTATGAGTATCTGTGTTCTGACAGTTGGTATGTTGCTTCAGTTGGTGTTCCTGAAAGAATATGATGTGATTCTAGTAATCTAAGTTGTTGTGGATGCTTCTCTGGTATTTCATGATGCTTGTGGATGTTTCTAGATCATGTGTTTTATGTCTACATTGATCGATGTGCTCGCAATTGGTGATTTTATTTTGTGTGTTCATATTTTTCATGTTCATGGCTGACAAGATGATTGTAGCATGTTGTGGATCTTCAAGGCATAATTGTTTAAGGTGTTTCATGTTTGAGGATGTTGTTTTGGGTCTTTACTATGTTGTGGCTGACTTTGGTTGATTCACATTAATAATTATTTATGGATTGGGCTGGCAGTTTGTACACATTTTATATTTTGTTGAAGCTAACATGTAGATGATGTTATCCTTAGTTGTGGATATATATAAGCAATTGTTTATATCAGTTGAAGGCATGAGATGTGCGAGTAGTGTGTAGAGAAGTGTAATTCATGTGTGCGAATAATGTTCTAATCATTTGAAGGTAGAAATAAAGTGTGAAGAAGAGTGAGCAGTGTTTATGTGCTTAACCAGAACTATAATCAGGCATTAGGAGATGCTATTCTCTCAATTCAAAATCTTCCGGATGTAATCTAAATGTTTCTATAAGATAGTGTGTCTTCCTTTGGGTAGTAATCCTTATTGTATTTCAGCAGTAAGCTCTAGGCAATGTACCTGAATTCATGTGCATTCCCCATTTATATTCTTTATACTTTTAATAGGGTATAATCTTATGGACTAACCTCCACCATGGCTTTTCCCCTAACAGGGTTTCCATGTAAAAAATCTTGGTTTTATGTGTGTTTCTAATGTGGTGATGGTTTATGCTTTCATATTTATTTATCAGATTTGAGAATAAGTGTAATAAGTTTAATTTTTGTGACAACTAATTCACCCCCCCTCTCAGTTGTCTGCCCTTGTGTTTCCAACAAGACTTTATGACCTAATTTTATAAATGTAATTATCCTACAACTAATCAACAGAGTTTAGTCAAGTTTTGGCAGATTCGAAAGGTGTAGACTGATGTGTGCCTACCCATAAAATTTGGTTTTGATGTTCCTACAAGGATTGGGTTTCCCAATGGTGAATTGGTCTTTTTAAGGGGGTCCTACTCCATTTTTGGGGTCCTTTGGTGATGGATTTGAGCTTCTTCTTTTTGTTTGTCTCACCATTGAAATTTCATAAATAAATTATGTAGGTGAATTTTCATTTCTTAATAAGGTTGATGACAAGAAATGCAACAATGCAAAATGGATCTGTAAACTCTCTTCAATCCACTTCAAACTTGCAACCTGCACATTCACAAAGAGGGAAAATGTTGTGCCATATAGGGGTTTTCCTTGATCAAACCTCGTGGAAGTGTTCCCATTTTTACAATGGCAATGCCAATGATAAAACCTTAATGGAAAGGAAGGAAATGATTGTTAGACACACATAACAGCTGAGAGGGAGGTGAATCAGTTGTACGTTAAAATATTCAAACCCTCATTAATCTTCAAACCTTTATTATGCATAAACATGAATGTAAAAAAACATAAATACATTCACAACCATACACCATTGAACACCATATTTATGTGGAAAACCCTTATCAAGGAAAAAACATGGTGAGGATTAACTTGAATATATATTAATAGCAACACCAAATACAATGGTCTCACTGCTAAGGGCTCACTACCCAAAGGAATCATTGTTTGAAATAGAAGAGAATAGAAGAATACTATTGCAAGGAGGTTCACTATCTCAAAGTAACAAGAAGATCCACCACAACAACTCTACACCATCCACAACCTTCAAGTCATTGCCTCCAGTAACTTTAGGTACACTAAAAATGTAGACACCTTTTGCTCACTTCTTTCGATAGCCTTAGGCATTTAAGCCCATACTCAAATTATAGAACTTGATCACATTCATTCCATTTCACATCACACAACACACCAAACACATCTCCAATAATTAACCTTGCTTATATATCCTCTATGACCTCAAACAATCTTGTCTAGGTCAACCTCAAGGAAACATATGCACCTCAGCATGCAACAAATAGGTCAACACTAAACACTTTCATTATGGAAAGAATTGAATGGAGACCACACCATGGGTTAACCATGACCCAAATCTACATTGACATGCTACACTATTCTTCCACAAACAAAAAACCTTCTCCATAATCAGCACTAACATGCCAGGTTGGTCAAACCTGCATTAACACTAACAAACAATCAATTTTCTCTTCACCAGGTCTAGAGACATCCTACATACCATGAAGCAACATCACACAACATCCACACAACATCGTAGAATGTTTCTAAAACATCAAAAAATAGGATAGGGTAGTTTCCCAAAATGGAAAAGTGGATCCAAAGAGGGATAAGGGGTCCTACTTCTCTAATTTCATTAGGAAATAAGATACACTCAATGAAATGACTATCTACCTCAAGGTGAATCAAGTCAAAGTGTTAATCTATAAATTTCCCTTTTATGCAAGGATAGGGATATGAGTCAAACAACAGTTTGGGGAGAAAGATTAAAAATAGAAAATAAATTCCAAATTGTGATCTATAAAGTGCATTTAGAAGCTTAAACATGAAACTGATGGAACATACAGAGTTTCTAGAGAAGTTGGACGGAATAAATATTGCGTACCTCTCATAAAAAGTGATTTTTCAAAGCCAACTGAGGACTCATTCTCCCTATGGTGAATGGGTCCTAGCTAGGGTTCTTGAAAAAAAAAAAAAAAATTATTCTATTGTGTCTGCACTCCTAGATTCTTGAATCTCATAGTCGAAAATCCAAAAATAAATTCTATAGGTAAATTTCTATTTTTTTGCAAGAATGGTGACAACAAATGCAACTTTGACAACTTTGCAATTTTTTTTCTTCAATAGATCTTCCACCTAAAATATGCAAACACACATCAAGAGGGAAAAATGTTGTTTGTTAGGTGAATGGTGGTTTTCCTTGGTCAAACCTCATTTTGGTAATTAAACCTTAAAATGAATAAAAGCATGAAATGAATGATGAATGAAAACTCTATGTCACAACTCACCAAACCCTTGGATGAACCTTTGGTAATGGAGGTATGCAACTTGCATGAAATGGCTTCAACGGATGTGGATCTTCGCTTTGAATCTTTTCTTGAAATGATACTTTGAATGCTTGATTGAATCATGAAACCTACATCACCATATTAGCTCCAAACACATGCATGACTCCACATAACTTTGGCATAATGCTTGGATCTCGATTTTTGTAACAAATGATGAAGAAATATTCCCTTGAATACTCTTGCCAATAATATTGACTCTTGTAATTAATCTCTCAATTGTGCTCTTGAAAATATAATGTTAATTTGATAAAATAACCTTGTATTTATAGTAATTTATGCTTAATTAAAATATCACAAGCTGAAATTGAAATATAGATTTGAAAATATTAAAAAACCACCAAAAACATAATTTAAATTAGGGTCCTAGGTCTAAGTGAGGACCCATTCGCCCACCCATTCGCCCTTGGGCGAATGGGTCCTAGGACACACATTGCTCAATGTTAAACATTATAGTATGGCCTTTATGAATGTCGGGTTTTATCCTTTGGAAAATTGCAATTAATTAGGCTTGGATTTGAATTAAAGGGGCCAATTAAGGCATAATTAACCTCAATTAATTAATAAATCCCTAGATGAGTGTGAAATTATAAAGCTACACCTTACAACACCACAAATAAGGCACAACTAAGTCCATTTTATTTAATAGGGCCCTAAACTTAATGTGAATATGTAAAATACATAATAAAACATTAAATTAAGGCATAATTAAGTTCATTTTATTATTATTTATTCCCAAATTAAGTGTGAAAAGGGGATACTTTTTCCTACACTACATTTAACCCCCACTTTAGTGAGAGGGGGAACTTGCATCAAACTCACA
Organism: Sequoia sempervirens; assembly: GCA_007258455.2. Lineage (NCBI taxonomy): Eukaryota > Viridiplantae > Streptophyta > Pinopsida > Cupressales > Cupressaceae > Sequoia > Sequoia sempervirens. The sequence continues at coordinate 181,410,265 of VDFB02000007.1, forward strand.
CTAAAGTAGTCAGAGTAGTCAAGAGGGGTCCAAGTGTACCAATGTGGATGGTATAGGATGAAAAAGATAAAGGAGGGTGATGAAGCCCCTAGGATCCAAGATCCCATGTCAAACCAACATAAGCACAAAGGGATACACACAAGGTGTATGATACACAACAACAAGATACAAAAACATACAATGTCAAAGACTAAAAGAAATAAAAAGGGGTGGATCAAGCCTCAACTGTTTGTCCAACTCGATGTGGATCAAGCCTCAGCTATTTTTCTAATATGTTTAGAAGCATAACTCAATTTTCACTATGCAAACAACGTGCATGCTCACTCTGAGCTAACGGAACCTTAGGTTGTCCACTAGGTGAGCCCCCTAGGAAAGTGGCTTAGGAGAAAGGCATTCCTCTACATTAGATCTCACCGTACAATGAGAAATTCATGCCTCTATCTAGGATCTCATCATACTAACCATACCAAATCTATCCCTCTAATAACTTCAATAGGGTGCCACAAAACAAAAAATTGAGCTTCATAAGGTTAACAAGTTGTATTATGCTAAACACTTATGAATAACATGCAAGTAGAGGTTTGTTCAAAGGGACTTTGCTTAATTTATGTAAAGTCTCTTCTCAGGGAACATCATGCCTAATGTCTTCAAGAGAGTACAATTCAAGGATAAAAAAAATATCATGCTCTCAGAGGACATCAAACCCAATGACACCACTAAGAAAAGGACACATCACAAGCAAAAATAAAATTGCATAGTGAAACATGAGAAATGATAATGCCAATGTATGCCCCCCCTTAAAATAAATTGATAACAACATTGTTGTGAGAAATTTACTTTAAAGTAGCCAATATTCAATCCTAAGACATGAGAGCTTATTCAAAAAGCCTTATGCCAAGTCATATGTTCCTGAATGAAACTACATCAAAAATATAACATATAAAGAAAAGTACATCACATGTGAGCCAACTTAAGGCATGTCGTCCACATGCCAAGCTTGCTCTTATATATACATGGAAGGTAGTAAACTATCCAAAAGAGACAACGACAAGTGTCATACGAGGACAAGACTACCTTAGCCCTTGCCCCCACTTAGTGCAAGACAAGGGTGAGCTAAGGTGATTGATGAGAAAAATGAAAATCATTATCAATTAGAGGAACTAGGTGCTTCAACACAAAGAAGAGCACCACAATCCTTAAGATGTTGAATTTTATTACCCAGAGCCTTACATTCATTAGTAGAATGACGATGAACTCTATGATATGCACAAAATGAACTCTTGTTGTAAAAAAAATTTCATGTTCTTGGAGGGAGAGATGTCAAATGATCTTGGAGGAGTCTCAACAAGATACTCTCTTGATCAATAGTAGAATATGTTCCTTTATTTTGCTTCAAAGATATCTCTTACTTAGTACAAGGTGTCATACTTACACAAGACTCTTTAGATTGTGATATTTTGTACTCTCCTTGAAAGGAGGGTGTAAAATATAATGAATTCCAATCATTATTAAGACATGTCCTAGGAGTGTTTTTTGTGATGACATTGATATTAAGCAAAGATTTATTTAATTCTTTTGTTTCTTTCAAAGGACAATAACCAAGATCACTAGCTTCTATTAGTTTGGGATGCACCAAGGTTAAAGTTGGCTTAGAAGAATCTTTTGTAATAGTGTTGGTATTGAGTGAAGGATTTTTTGTTTCTTTTGTTTCTTTTTAAGGACAATAACCAAGAACACTAGTCATTTCTTTCATATTAGGCTCTATAGGGACATGGATACCTTGTTCTCTAGCACCACATCCTTTTCCACTATAACCAAGTTATTTCATAAGTTCATAACCTCTTCCATAAAGCTTTTTCATTTCTTTCAAATTTGGTGGTTGTTCATAATCAACTTCATCAAAGTTTGTTGTGTATGTTGTCTTTTCTTCTAAAGTGGTGGAAGTGGATGGTTTCAAATTTTGTGTTGACATTACCACTTTTTCTTTCCCCTTTTCAGACTCTTTCATTGTGATCTTGTATTCGCCCATGAATTTAGGTGTGAAATCCAAGGAACCCCAATAATCTTCTAATAAATTTGTGAATTCCTCAATATGATTTATTTTTCTTTCTCTTACATGTAGGTTCCACTTGTGTAGTTGGTGTCAATGTTTTCAAAGGATTTTCCTTGTCTTTTTCAAGTTGTAAAACACAATAAGGCTTGGGATCAGCTTTGATTATATATACTTTGTTGTTGTAGACATACTTCATTTTATGATGAAGATTAGAAGGCACCCCATTCATTTCATGAATCCATGGCCTACCTAAAAGAAGATTATATGAAAGATCATGAGGCATAACATGGACCAGCATTTGCAATGTAACCTTTCCAACTATAATAGTTAATGTAATCACACCAAGTGGTTGTTTTCCTATGTTATCAAACCCACGAATGGATAAAGAGTTAGGTTGAATTTGGATTTTTTCTACTTCAATATTATCCAAAAGGTTTATGTTACACATGTTAAGGGATGAGCCATTGTTAGTAAGGGTTCTCTTTATTCCCATCCTATTAACAAGGGCTAATGTCATGAAAGCTTCATTTTTTTTTCACTTCTAAAGGAGGTAACTCATCTTGATGGAAATTAATGTCCAGGTTGACCATAGTTATAGCTTGAATTTGGGTTTCCATGTTATTTGGTTGCGCATTATGAGGAGTAGGAACTTGTTGTAAATCACTTTGAAGCATGTTATGATAACCAGGTGAGGCTTGAATAAGGTCCCATAAGGATATCTTAGCAGGAGTATTTTTTAGTTGTTCGACAATATCATACTCATTTCCATTATGTGAGGGAAAACAAGGAGTACAAGGAAAGACAGGTTGAGGTGATGGGAGGGATGTTGCAGTTGTTTTTCTTGGCTACATATTGTTTCGAGTGTTATATGTATGAGCAACAATATTATAACTTGGTTGCTATGACACATTATCATTATCAAGTTGCCTTATAGGTGGTTCTAAGATAAACACAAGTTAATTTTGAATTTGAGGTTGATGTGAGGGTGTGTAGATGGTAAGAAGTGGCTTAGGATATCACTTCAAGAGATCTCTAATGTGCATAACGCCAAAAGACTTATCCTTATTTCCATGATCTCTTAGTGAAGGGAAGTCTAATGTCACTTCATCATCTTCATCTAAGGAAGCCACATTGCTATTGTTTGAAATACATGTATCCATTCTATCATTTTCTTGTACCATGAAATATTCCCTAGTAGGAGAGCTTTTAGGAGAGGAGCAAACAATATGTTGATCACATTCTATAGTTGGATTTTGTAAGATAGCTTCATCACAAGTAAGGGAAGCATCAAGAGAGGAATAACTATGATTTTCTTACTTACCAATGATTGGATCCTTTTATTTAAATAGATCTTTCCAAATTTTATGGACATTAGGAAAGAGAGAAACAATGTTACAACTTTCAATCATTGGATCTCTTAACACCAAATACCCTCTTCACAAATGTGATTGTCATGATTTTCCACGATTGCATCCTCTTTCACTAAATCATTCTCACAAGTAGGAGAGATGTTGGGAGATGAATAGAGATTAGGTAAAGTAATGTTAAGAAATTTTTCAATGATCTCATCTTCTTGTCCCGTAATATCTTCCCAAGAGGAGGAGAAGCACAAACAAGACCTTCATGATGCCCAATGATTGTATCTTCTTTAACCAAGACACCCTTGTCACCAATAGGAGAGGTATTGGGAGAATAAAAATTATGGTTTTCATGATTATCTATGCTTGTATCTTCTTGTATCATATCATCCTCACAAATGGGAGAGATATTAGGGTTTAAGTTAGGGATAGGAAAGGTGATATTAAGGATTGTGTCAATGGTTTGATTCTCTTGCTTTAAGATGTTCTCATAACTAGGAAAGATAGTGGAAGGATGGCTAAAATGTTTCTTAGTGAGCGTATTTTTGTGTTCCAAATTGAACTCATAAGAGGAGAGGGTGTACTTATACAATCCATTTTTAACCATGTCAAAACCACATCTCTTGAAAGGAAACATGTTGATATGAAAAGAAAGCTATCTAACATATGTAATGCTTCAAAAATGTAAACAAATGTCCTACAAATCTGATGATTTTCAATATTGAAATGATTTTCTAGAATGATTAAAAACTGACTACACTAAATGGATGTTTAGAACTAGATGCATAAAACAAAAAAAATTGAAACTTTCTAGACTAATACTATAGACCTTACTAGCAGGCCTAGGAAGTGCATAAAACCACAAAAAAGCTCAGAAAAGCTGGTTTTTGTAGGCCTCCAAGGAATCATTCACCTAGTGGTGAGTGGGCCCTGGTACATGGTTTTTAAAAATTTAAAAATACAATTTTTGAGTGATTAGATGTTTTCTATGTTCAAGGTTTCAGACCGGTATTTCTATAACAAAATTTTCCAGAATTTCATGTTTAAATGCAAGTGCAATGAAGGAAAAATGATGACCTATATGATGTACTTTTTGAAATGTAATATTGATCCAATTTTTTAATATGAATGATGAAAATTACACTAATATGAAAACACTCTGTAAAATTAATGTAATATGCATGCAAATTTTTGAATTTTTAAGATTTAAACAATGAAAAAATGCAAATTTAAACCCCTATATACAATGCAAACTAATGTAAAATATAAAGAACCCTAAATGTAATGAAGCTAATGTAAACCTAATGAAATCTATTGCAAAACTTAGATCTAGGGTTAAAAGGACTCCAATTTTTAGAATGTTGTACAAGGTCAGGTTCACCAAAATGAAATGAATGAAAAATAGGATAGGCAATTTCCCAAAATGGAAAAGTGGATCCAAAGAGGGATAAGGGGTCCTACTTCTCTAATTTTATTAGGAAATGATATCCATGCAATGAAATGTCTATCAACCTCAAGGTGAATCAAGTCAAAGTGTGAATCTGTAGATTTCCCTTTTATGCAAGGATAGGGGTATGAGTCAAACAACACTTTGAGGAGAAATATTAAAAATAGAAAATAAAATTTGAATTGTGATCTATAAAGTGTATTTAGAAACTTAAACATGAAACTTATGGAACCTACAAACTTTTTAGAGAAGCTGGAAGGGATAAATCTTGTGTACCTCTCACAAAAAGTGTTTTTTCAAAGCCAACTGAGGACTCATTTGCACTATGGTGAATGAGTCCTGGCTAGGGCTCCTGAAAATATAATTTTGGGTTTTGTTCTACTATTTCTACACTCCCACATTCTTGAATCTCACAATTAGAAATCCAAAAATGAATTATGTGGGACAATTTCTGTGATTTTGCAAAAATGGTGACAACAAATGCAACTTTGACAACTTTACAACTTTTATTCTTCAATAGATCTTCCACCTAAAATCTACACACATAAAGAGGGAAAAATTTTGTTTATTAGGTGAATGGGGGTTTTCCTAGGTCAAACCCCATTTTGGTAATTAAACCTTGAAATTTTGAATAAAAGCATGAAAGGAATTATGAATGAACAACTCTATGTCACAACCCACCAAACCCTTGGATGAACCTTTGGTAATGGAGGTCTGCAACTTGTATGAAATGGATTCAATGGATGTGGATATTGACTTTGAATCTTTGCTTGAAATGATACTTTGAATGCTTGATTGAATCAAGAAACCTACATCACCATATTAGTTCCAAAAACATGCATGACTCCACATAATGCAGCAGACACCTAAAATGACTTAGGCGCGGCTTCATTTTTGCCACTTTCCTAGCATAATTAGGCATTTGTTGTCATGAGATCCACGATGGAGCTATTGATTAAATAATTCATAATTATTTAATTAATTCATGTCCTTTGATTCCTTATGATTATTAAATAAATAAATTTTATTTATTTATTAGATACGTCATTAACTGTCTAAGTCTTTCTTTAATTATATAAATTTCTTAATTTATTTAATTTCCCCTTCTGCATTTAATTCTTATTGATTATTAAATAAATGAATTACATTTATTTATTTAATACGTCACTGATTGGCTTAATTAAATAAATTGATTAATTTATTTAATTAATTGGTCTTATCTCCTAAATTAAATAATTAAAATAATTATTTAATTGCCAATTTCATATTCTCCTCATTTTAAATAAATTAAATTATTTAAAATGTCATGTCAATCCTAACTGTCAGTCCTTTTTGATAAATAATCTGAAAAAGATTATTTATTATCTCTCGAAATCCATAATTTGAATTATTTTAATTCAAATTAGTAATTAATCTTCCAAAAATCAAGTAATCGGGCAGATTCTTGATTTTCCAAATCTGATCTTCAATCCGAATCTTATCTCTTTGATTTTTTGAATCTTGCAAATCAGGCGATCTTATCTCTTTGATTTTTTGAATCTTGCAAATCAGGCAATCTTATCTTCTTGATTTTTCGAAAATCTTTATTTTCTAATTAATTTGTCTCATTTATTCTCCACCGTCGATCTATTTTTATTCCAACCGTTCGATTAAGGATTTTGCCTTAACCCTAATTAGGGATTCTTGGGTGTAATCTGGATCATTCGTTTTAGGGTCTCATCACTAATTTATCTCGTCCATCCGTTCGAAATGGCCTTTTCTATAAAATTCCCTTTCCTTCTCATTTTTCATATCTTGACATTTTACGTAATTACTATAGGCATTTATTTACTCTCACTTATTCATTGTCATAGGCATTTGATTAATATTGGCATTTATTCTAGGCATAGGCATTGATTCATAGGCATAGACATTTAGGCAATATCAAATCCTTTGAATCTTGTTGTAGGGCTTAGGCATTTTAGATTGCTCAAGAAGACGAATCTGAGGGCAACACATTTCCAGCAAGTAAAAAGGTGTAACGAAGGTGAAGCATGGAAGATGGAGACACTCAGTGATATATTTCCTTTCGTTTTCATTTGATTTCCTTTGTACTTCGTTATTTCATTGGATTTTTATGTTATTTGTGCTAACCCATTTAACAAATCTGATTTCCCTTGATTACATTGGTGAACCCGACGTATTTGGACAAATAAAAAACTATTTTTGGAGTTGGTTTCTTCTTGTTGCAGGGCTTGCTTGGTTTTTGTTGCAGGATTGGCATTATTGTGGACAAAGCCAAAGATTCGACCATAACTTTCAAACGGCTGCATATTTTCTCACAAATTTTTTTTTGCAACTTGGGAACAATATCATGCATTCTCATTCCAAAAATAAGATTTTTTGGATCGGTTTTGCATTTTTTATAATTATTTTTCTGTTTTTATTAAAAAATTAATTTCGGGAGCAAATAATCGAATTTTTTTGATATGTTTATATTTCTAGAAAGCTGTTTGAATTTTAATAGGGCTCTACTCTTTAGTTTTTAAATTTGGATGCGAAATTATGAGTCAAAAAATAGATCTTTTAAAATTGGTTTTTAACAAAGATTGGCTTATATCTCTCTCACGGTTGCAGATCTAATCACAATTTGCAGATTTGGGATGACAGCAGACGAATCCAATTAAAAAATCAGAATTTTTAAAGCTGTTATGTATTTTTTATAATTTTTTTATGATTTTTCATAAAAAATTAATTTCAGGTGCAAAACAGCAAATTTTTCTGATTTATTTAAATTTTTGGAAACCTCTTGAGATTTTAGACAGGATTTATTTTCTGTATTTTTCATTTTACTGTCAAAAAAATTTCTAAAAATCAGATTTGTTGTGTTACTAATATTTTCTTGTAGCGTGTGGCGATCCTCTTTCGTGTGTCGAAGACCATTGCATAAGAGACTACTAATATTCATTGTTTGCAGATTCGCATGTCAAAGAAGGAATAAACAAACATTGTGCTTGTTTATTTCTAGATTAGCAAACATTTGTTTTGGTGCTTATAAAACGAAATCATGTCTTTTATGCTTGATTGTGATTGTGGAATGGTAGGTGAGTATGCTCTTACTTGGTGAAAACCTTGTGATCAGAAAACCAGACCCATTCTAATTTGTTATTTACCCTGACTTGGTACATCGGAGTATCCTCTCCCCTCGCGCTTTCGGGCGATCTTGGGTGTAAGAAAAACGGTTACCAACTCTAGAAATTGGGCCTGCTTGGGGATTTCATCGCTAGCGACTCAAACCCGACAACGAATAAAGCCAAGCTACCCCAACGGTATATAAATGTAAACCTTAGGGGAAAACCTAAGGTTCGAGTCGCGGATGTGTCATCTGATTGAGTTGTACTCCCTTAAACCACATGGGCTTAACCTCTTGTTTGGAGTGCCACCTTAATGGTGATTAATCCCCTCTTACTTATGTACTTGGCCACTCAAGCGGAAGTCGAACTAAAAACTCTTGTGTAGTAAGCCAAAATCCTTCTATTTGCTGGCGTAGCTTTTATTAGGTGTGAAGGCATCCACACTTTCGCGGTTGCTTAGTAGAGGTGATCAGCTTGCCATGGGAGTTTCATGGGGGTTGGAAGCTTGGTTGTCCTGAGAAGAGAGTGCACTATAAGGGGGAGCCCATGCAACCAAGCTTCTGGATTCACACGCTACTGATATGTGGTTGGAGAAACCCACGTGGAGTCTAGCGGATATTGTCCTGGCCTAACCTAGGTTGTGCTTATTTGATGTGTTAGCACTTCACCGGTCAAATATATGGAGTGGCAGAAAGTTGTTTTAAGATATTGAAACAAACCAAACAATGGTCAAACATCTGAAACAAACAAGTCAGAGCATTGGACCTTTTTGACATTTCACAACATGAACATGCAATCTTCATCAAAAAACATTTTGAACCATTCATACAAAGAGACCAAAATGGACGAGTATATTTCAAAGACATAGAAGCTGCAGTGCAAAATCTTGACATAGTCTCCTTTGTAAAAAAATATATCTTCACATTGACCCTCAAAGGGGTACCTATCCATGCTTTGCTTTTGGATGAAGGGCTAAAGTTACCACGGCTGTGTGCCACCATCTGTCTACCCTCACAATCAACAGTCACTTGACACAAATCCTACCAATAATTCACAACAAACATCCACTTATCACCCTTATCCTAACCTTGACAAGGGAATCCAACTATCAACTAGTCCATTCCAAACCTCCACATCATATGCTAGTCCTTCACCTATTAATCCCGTCCAAGTCCGCATCCCTTATCAACCATCTACCAACTCATGTCAAGTCCCCACATCATACCATATTGATCCGGTCCAAGTCTCCATGTCCTATTTCAATCAACCTTACTCCAATCCATTCCAAGTCCCTATGTCATTACCAACTAATATAGTCGAAGTCCCCATGTCACATCATATGCCATCACATCCTACTCTAGTCCAAGACTCCATGTCATATCCAGTCCAAGTGCCCATGTCATACCCTTATCCTTCACATACAGGTCCAATGCAAGAACACATGTCATATGCTAGTCCTTCACATACTAGTCCCGTCCAAGTCCCCATGTCTTATCCTAGTCCTTCATCCATTAATCATTTTCAAGTCATCCCCTCACAAGCCACATCTAGTCATGAAAATGTAGTCATTACTCAAAGTCACATTCCATCGTCTACACTTGAAGATACATGTCAAAATGAAAGCCCAAAGCATGACCTTATAATGTCACCCTCATGTCAAGAACAAGGTAGTTCATCCAATGACCCTATCTTTCAATCCATCCATGAAGTCCTTCAAGACAATCATGACATCCAGAACACACCTCTCCTTGACAATGGCTCTATTTCCAACTATATAATCCATGACAACCCCATCTTCGAGCAAGACCCTACCATTGACCAAGATATCCAAAATGGTCCCCTTCTTGACCTTTATGCCATTCATGATCAAACACTTGCCGACCCTATAAAGGCCTCTACTATTGACACTTCCCAAGATGAGACACTTGCCTTCAAGGGACACATAGACGATATTCCTCCAGAACAAGAATCTTCCACTAGGGACACACTTGCATATGATCAAGTTATAGCTAAAATCATGGGACTCTATGACACTAAACATAATGATGGCTTCGACATTGCCTTGGAAGAACCAACAGAATCATCTAAACCTGACATGTCACATGATCAGGCCAAAGATATTAGTCAGGAATATGTCTAACATGAAAATGAAACTAAGACACTTTATCAACTAGGGTCATCTATCTTTGTCAGAGCAGACTTTCTTGCAAATGAAAATATTACAAGTGGCAGGTGTCCATAGACATCATGATGGGTTAGCATCTTGCTTTCAAAACAACAAATACCCATTGCAAATAGAATCTATCAAAGCATGCAATATCGAGGCAAAGGACTAGGCATACGGAGCAAGGAATTCTAGAATAATCTCTGACTTGGGCATACTGACATCAAGGTCTTGAGATTTATTCCTCGGACAACAAAATCAAATGATGTCGATTAATTTGCCTCCACCGATCTTGGGGGCGAAAAGCCTTGTGGGATACAAATGTCAAGAATGGAGTCATGAAATGCTTGTCATAAGATTGCTACCAACACCTCTTCTATCCACACCATAAACCGTCATTCTCAACATCTTAAACCTTGCCTTTGGAACCAACAAAAACAAAAGTCTTACAAATCAAAAGGTGAAAATAAAATGTCAAAGGCCATTGAATCAGAAACAAAGGACAAGTGGACAAATGAAATTAAGAGAATGGATCCCAAAGGAAAGTGGATCAAACAAAGACACCAAGTCAAATACAAAATTCAATCAGAATGTGGAGCCACAAGACAAGAGGACTCCCACATATAACACATATCCACCTCCTTCAAAATGGTCATCAATCAAGACATATAAAAGTGTTGGTTCCAAACACCATCCCTTCAAAATCCGTCATACACCATACCAAGTTTGGAAAATAAAAAGTCATTCATCCAAGCGTCCAAACAACCTTTCCACATCTACCATCTGTCATAATCCTACATCTCGCCTAAAGTCCAAAAATCCTCGTCACAAATCCGTCACATCATGGCATCTTTACCACAAAGGACTCTCATGGCATCTGTTAGCGATAATTGTTTGATAAAGACCAGCTCTAGTATCGAAGGATCCGCAATGACATCGTCCGGTTGTATACAAGTGCTACAAGTCGACAAGACAACTCCTTAATAAGGTCATTATTGGCATATCATGGCACTAGATCTCTGTCGGCGATCAATGGATTGAGCGATTCGGTGGTTATCCTAAAGCATCGAGGCTATCACAAAGTAGGAAATGCAAAAAATCAAAATCAAAATCATCACTTACTGATGAAGAGCACGGCAAGCAGTCTTGGTGACACCAAAATCAAGTCAAAAATAGTAAAGAGAAAAATTTCATCCAATGAGTGAAAACGGCAATGGGCACCTGGATAAGTACCATGATGAAAACACGGCAACAAGCATCATGTGTAAAATCTAAATCATCTATGTGGACTCTTACGCTTGAGGGGAGCCGTCGTCTCATTTCCCATGCCTTCCTCATGACATTGACGTTAGATCATCTTAACCCTCATCGATTTCCATCATTTCCACACTATCTTGGTCTTGACATAAAACAAGCACACATAAATCATGCTTTGGGAAAACTCGACATGTCTATCCTTTGGTCATATATTATTCATGAAACATCATGTCATTGCTGACATAACCTCATTATCCTTATGCGACATAGTCCTTGACAATCATATGATAATTCCCTTAGTCTCATGTCTCTCGTCCTCTACCAAGGCCACCCCCTATCCTTTCATGCCTATCACCTATCTTGGCTTTCCCTTGTCAAACGGTCTAAGGATAATCATCATCCCATCTAGCCCTAACCAAGTCATTCCAAATGCAACGAGTCCAATTCATACAAGCACATTATCCAAAATTTTACTTGACTGTATTCCTGGCCCAGCTGTAGACATCCATACTTTTGTCACATTATCGTCATCATCCTCTCGTTGTTTCGGGATGCATCCTTCCCACGTCAAACAATTGTCATCCTTATCGAATTGGTATTAGAAACTTGACTAGGGGGCACAATCATGTTTGTCTTTGGATTCTCATGTGGCAAAGATTAGTCATATGCATTTGTCACGATCCTCTTAAACATCAAAATCAAAAAAATCATAAAATGACAAAATGACAAAAACATCATAAAATGTCCTGAAAAAAAATAAAAAAAATCATAAAATGTCCTAAAAAAAGACAAAAACATCATAAAATGTCCTAAAAAAAGACAAAAAAATCATAAATTGTCCTGAAGAAAAACACAAAAACATCCAAATCAATGTCAAAGTCAGTCACATGGAGTCAAAGTCAGTGATGTTAGTCAGTCCATGTCATTGTCGAACTACGTTGTCTCTGCGCATTTGCTACGTAGGCAAGGCCATCGGTCGAGGAGTCCCTGAGACATTAGGTCAGTCCTTTTAGGTTGGTCCAAATAAAATCATGACATTTGTCACAATCGTCACATCGGTCAAATAAGTCAGACATAGTTAAAATCAAACACAAGACAGTCATTTGAAACGTCAATGTCAAAATTTGTCAAAATTAGACAACACAGTCCAATCAATCATACAGTCAACATTAGTCAACTTGCCAAAACACATTAGTCAAAACAATGTCAATCTCGTCACTCTTTGGTCCTCTTCAAGATGTGTCCTTCTTGGAGTTAGACCTCGTCAAAATGTTCTTTGCCTTTTTAGGATGTGTCCTTCCTGACAATAGGCCCCGTCAAACTGGCAACACCGTCAAATTGGCAAAACTCTTAAACTGTCAGAACTGTCAAATCAAACAAGAATTCAATCTTTGGCAAACAAACATTGGCAAACAAAATAAAATGGCTATTAATCTTTCTAGTCTATCTTGTCTTATCTTTTGATTATCTTGGCTATTTTGTCTTATATTTTTACTGTCTTGTCTTTTTGGTCATGTTACTAGCTACCTCGAGGATGTCCCATGAAGGATTTAGAGGTGCGATGACGTCTCCTGGCCTATTTTATTTTCTTTGACTGTTGTCTGTGGATTGTCTTGACAAAAAGACTGGGGCAACTTCGCCCTTAGTATGAGTTAAGACATTCCTTGTCTGTGACTGTCTTTTTTTCAGATGGATGACCTTGCACACCTTGGTCTATGTCATATCATGGTGTTTGTTGTCCATTTGTGTCATTTTTACTGCCCAATGATGATTAAGAGCAATAAATATTAAAAGTCCTATGGTAAGGTTTGAAGGATTTGGTTAGGAACTAACATGCATCATCTTTAGTCGTGTCATCTTCTCTCACACATCTCATATAGGCATTGCATCCATATCATCATCCATATCTTTTACACTAACATTTCTTTGTCTCTTCATATTCTAGTCTTCTCATTAATTTTGAGAGCACACCCATGTTCTTGGAACCTGTCTGTCCTCTCGAGGGGGCATACCGGAACCCTCCTCGTCATTCTTCCTCATCTTATTTTGCACTGGGGCATTTTTTTGACTTACTTTCTTTGTCACAATGAGACAAGCGACATTATGACAAAGAGGGGCAAAATTTAGACACCTAAAAATGACCTAGGCCTGCAAGCTTCATTTTTACCACTTTCCTAGCATAATTAAGACATTTAATTATGTCCTTGGTCCACATTCGACTATTGATTAAATAATTCATAATTATTTAATTAATTCATGTCCTTTGATTCCTTATGATTATTAAATAAATAAATTTTATTTATTTATTAAATACGTCATTAACTGTCTAAGTCTTTCTTTAATTAAATAAATTTCTTAATTTATTTAATTTCCCTTTTTGCATTTAATTCTTATTGATTATTAAATAAATGAATTATATTTATTTATTTAATATGTCACTAACTGTCTTAATTAAATAAATGGATTAATTTATTTAATTAATTGATCTTATCTCCTAAATTAAATAATTAAATTTAATTATTTAATTGCTAATTTCATATTCTCCTCATTTTAAATAAATTAAATTATTTAAAATGTCATGTCAATCCTAACTGTCAGTCCTTTTTGATAAATAATCTGAAAAAGATTATTTATTATCTCTCGAAATCCATAATTTGAATTATTTTAATTCAAATTAGTAATTAATCTTCCAAAAATCAAGTAATCGGGCAGATTCTTGATTTTCCAAATCTGATCTTCAATCCGAATCTTATCTCTTTGATTTTTTGAATCTTGCAAATCAGGCGATCTTATCTCTTTGATTTTTTGAATCTTGCAAATCAGGCAATCTTATCTTCTTGATTTTTCGAAAATCTTTATTTTCTAATTAATTTGTCTCATTTATTCTCCACCGTCGATCTATTTTTATTCCAACCGTTCGATTAAGGATTTTGCCTTAACCCTAATTAGGGATTCTTGGGTGTAATCTGGATCATTCGTTTTAGGGTCTCATCACTAATTTATCTCGTCCATCCGTTCGAAATGGCCTTTTCTATAAAATTCCCTTTCCTTCTCATTTTTCATATCTTGACATTTTACGTAATTACTATAGGCATTTATTTACTCTCACTTATTCATTGTCATAGGCATTTGATTAATATTGGCATTTATTCTAGGCATAGGCATTGATTCATAGGCATAGACATTTAGGCAATATCAAATCCTTTGAATCTTGTTGTAGGGCTTAGGCATTTTAGATTGCTCGAAGTACAAATCTGAGGGCAACATTATCCAGCAAGCAAGAAGGTGTAACGAAGATCAAGCATGGAAGATGGAGACACTCGGTGATATATTTCCTTTCGTTTTCATTTGATTTCCTTTGTACTTCGTTATATCATTGGATTTTTATGTTATTTGTGCTAACACCATCTAACAATCTGATTTCCCTTGATTACAGATATAATGATTGGATCTTTATTGCTGAAACAAATGATGAAGAAATATTCCCTTGGATGCTCTTGACAATAATATTGACTCTTGTAATTGATCTCTCAATTGTTCTCTTGAAAATCTAATGTTAATTTGATAAAATAACCTTGTATTTATAGTAATTTATCCTTAATTCAAATATCACAAGCCAAAATTGAAATATAGATTTGAAAATATTAAAATACCACCAAAAACATAATTTAAATTAGGGTCCTAGGTCTAAGTGAGGACCCATTCACCCTTGGGAAAATGGTTCTTAGGTCACTTACCTAGAACACACATTGCTCAAAGTTAAACATTATGTTATGGTATTTATGAATGCCAAGTTTTATCCTTCATAAATTACAATTAACTAGGCTTGGATTTGAATTAAAGGGGCCAATTAAGGCATAATTAACCTCAATTAATTAATAAAGCCCTAGATGAGTGTGAAAGTGTAAAGGTACACCTTAAAACACCACAAATAAGGCACAATTAAGTCCATTTTATTTAATAGGGCCCTAAACTTAATGTGAATATGTAAAATACATATTACAACATCAAATTAGGGTATCATTAAGTTTATTTTATTAATATTTATTCCCAAAAGGGGTACTTTTCCTACACTACAATTCCAACATCGTCAAAACATTTAGCAACACTATCATAACCACTTGAAACTGATAATACTATCATCTTATGCAACCAACCATACTACCATAGACATACAACTCACTAACCAACCTTGTGTAACAACTAGACACCAAACACTCCAAGGGAAAGTAGGTATAGACAATATTAGCATGTTCCCAAATCTTCAAGATGAGAAGCCTCAATGTGGAGAAATATGGAGCAATTCCATTTCTCCTAGACAACCTTCTTCACAAGAAACACAATTTCAAACACATCTTCCACTACCACACAATCTAGAACCTGAAACATTTTTATATTTCATACATCTCTCTCTTCTCCTCTTTCTTCTTCAAGCTTCATTCTCCCCCTATTTTTTTTAGACATCACTTTCTCCTTAGTTTTTTACTTTTCTCTCCCCCTTTGACATCAATGGCAAAGCGAAACAAGTCTACATACTTCTATTCAAGAAACACCTCAAGAAAATATCTTTTGATTTCTCTCCATTGCTCTTTCTCCACTGCTCTCTCTTCACTGCTCTCACTCCACTACTCTTTCTCCGCTACTCTCTCCCCCTTAGGGGCACAAGATATACTCCCCTAACTACACCAACCAAAGACACCACTACCTACTCCCCCTAAGAGGTAGTCTTCATCAATCTAGGACAAAGAATGAATCTTGAATTGATCACTTGGGTAGATGCACCAACTTATGCATCTAGTTGAAAGAAGAATGGGTAATAACCCCAAGCTTCTATTTGAGATACTCAAATGTATATTTTGGAAGATCCTTTATGAAAATATTTTCTAGTTGATCCTTTGTAGGCACATACTCCAACTTCACTTCATTCTCTACAACTTTCTCTCTTAGAAAGTGATACCAAATAAATATATGCTTTGTCATTGAATGCATTACTAGATTTTTTGAAATTTTGATAGTACTTTTGTTATCACACATGATAGAAATATGTTCATCATGTAATACTTTGATATCCTTCAATGTTCGCTTCATCCACAACACTTGTGTGCAACAAGATTCTATTGCAATATATTTTTCCTCTGTAGTAGAAAATGACACTAAATCCTACTTCTTACTAAACCAAGAAACCAATGTGCTTCGAAGAAAGAAAGCAAATTCACTTGTACTTATTTTTTCAAATGTACAACCTGCCCAATCTACATTTGTATAAGCACTCAAAAATAAATCAATATCTCTAGCATACCATAAACCAAAGTCCAGAGTGCCTTTCAAGTATCTAAATATCCTTTTTATTAATTCCATATGTGATTCTATAGGATCTTCTTAAAATATTGCCACAATACATACCACATGCATGATATCTAGTCTAGTAGCAGTGAGATATAGCATTCCACCAATCATGGATTTATACTTGCTCTGATTTGTCTTAGGAGATTCATCATTTTTTCTCAATTTACAACCAATAAACATGGGAGTACATACTAGTTTGGAGTCCTCCATTCCAAAATTATTTAGCATTTCCTTGACAAACTTTGATTATGAGATGAATATACTTTAATTCATCTCCCAAAACATTGACATTTCAAACTCATTTTACAGCTCCTCTACAAATTGTTACCAATTTTCACTATAGCTCAACTGGAAAAGCTGATTAGTTGGATTTATCTTAAAGTGAAAAGTTTAGTTAATTGTTGCATATGTTTAAATTGCTACTTGTATCAGATTTATGGATTTCCAATTATGCAAGTTGTTTCAGTGAATAGAGTTTCAGAATTATTGCTCGATGCTTTGCAGCATAAGTGAAATATAGTAAAGAGTACACAAATGATAAAGCATAACATTTTCTTTCATTTATTTCATAATATGTATGCATATTACAGTATTTTGAATACAAATGTTTGTACATGGTTGCATTTTGATGCATTTCTTTTAGAATGGAAATGAGGAAGAAATTAAAGGATCCACACAAGTCATGGAGATAGTTGATTCCATTCATTGTAAGAAATAAATTCTACAACTAAAGGTTGAAAAGAAATAAGAAGTAAATAACATAAGACATATCCATCATTTCTTGTGTTATGATCTTCGGTTGATGTGCTTGCAGCTTGCTCTGTCTTGCTATTGATTTTGAGTGTGCCTACAGAAAATTGGGAAGGTCCTGTTAGAGCTCCAGATATGAGTTATACTACATGCTCTACTAATAGAAATATAATCCATTCCTTGAAATGCATGGAATCAACTAAGAAGAGAAGTACAAAACTAAGGGCCTAAAAATAGAATGTCACATCATTATTTTTATTGCTAACATTGTTTGTTTCCTTGTGCAAGTACAGGAAAAGTCATGTAGTTGACCATCTCATGAAGACAAAAGCATGTGGAGTAAAACGAGCTCCCACAAGGGTAGAGCTCGACATGCTTCCCCTTAAACTTACAAGTGGGCCGAATAAGGAAATACATTTATCATGCTCATTTGAGCCATTCATGAAGGAGTAAAATAGATTTTCATTCATCAAAACATTAAGGAAATTGTTCATTAATAACTGTCAAGTCTGAGAAGCAATGAAATGAAAATTACCAGTGAGCAATGAACTTGATTCACATAGAGAATCAACTGAGTGATAGTGAACAGGCATACATAATGCCTTATTAATGAAGCTTCAATAAATGAGGAAGCCCATAGAGAGACTTCATTTCATAAGAAGTTATGGAGATGAGAATACATGTTTCTGAAGCATTCAAGTATATGAAAAATGAGTGGAAATAAGCATAAAATTTATCATACAAGCAGAGTTACTCATAGTGGAAAACGAGGAGTTTTCTGAGTGTTTCATACAGCATGAAGCTGAACCTAATCTGCATATTATAGATGTGTAACAAGCTCACCTCATTATAAGGACTTTTCAAAAAATTACATGGTTTCAACGTAGGGTGAAGTTTTCATCTCAAAATGCAGAGATTTCTCCTTGTTTCTAAGTACCCACATGAGAGTTTTGACAAGAAAATTCAAAAGTGAGTGGATTTCTTCCAAGTTATAGAGTACCCACATGAGGGTTTTGACAGGAAAATTTAGAAGTGAGTAGATTTGTTCCAAGTTATAGAATACCCACATGCGGGTTTTGCTTAAAACACAAATTTCTTCATATAACAGTGGACCATATTGGTTTTCAACAGAAAATCACTGAATAAACATTATTTCTTCAAGATACCGAGTACCCACATGGGGTTTTGGTTTTAGGAATATAAAGGAATGAAATGCTATCATGGGTCGAGCCCAGAAATGTCTCAAAAACACCATATCAAGCATATATGGCACAGCTTGTATGGGTCTGGATTTGTTTTCAAAAACAAGGACAACAATCATTATTTCTAATTGAAGCTTTTATAAAGCGCTTTGTTTGACAAGAAAGGTGGATGGAGAAAGGTAGACTTACCATTTCATGCCAGTACAAGAGCACTAGCCATGGCCAAAGCTCCCACAGAGCTTTCAAACTCATAGCTCGAGCTCTCATAATGGCTACCCAAGGAGCATATAAACAAAGCACATTAAAGTGGAAACAAAATCAAAGATAAAACATGGCATAGCCAAGGCCTTGAAGGCCTTTTTTCCTTGTAAAAAGAGATGGAAAAACCACTAGTTGTGAGGGGGAGACTTACCATGAAGTTGCAAAAGAAAATTGACCATTTTGAGTTCAAAAAATTTGAAGTTTCAAGCTAAAATTCAAACCCTAATGGTGGCAGCTCACTTCTTCCAGGTAGAGTAGAGTTCTTCCAAAAGTTGCAAGTGAGAAATGAAATGGGATTTTAGGGTTTTTTCAAGTTTTTTCTATCCTCATGCCCTAATTCGAAAATGTTCTTTTCATTTAAGATTAATTCCTTAAGTTTATTCTTTGATGTCTTATACATGCCCTAGGTCGAGCATTATGGAGGTCTTCACATTATTATTTTCCTAAGTCTTTAGGCTTGTTTGATAAAATATTTCATGGCTTAAGACTTTAGGGATTTGTGTAATGTCAATCTTATGCCTTAGTCAAAAATGAGGAATGACTAAATGCCTTAGTTTTTTAATTGATTTTGGAGGAAAATCAATTAAAATAAGAATGTTGAACAATACTTCTTTCCTTGGATAAATTTTCATATTTTAGGCATCTATTTTTTCAATTGATTTTAAAAGAAATCAATTAAATGTAATGGTGGAGATTACTTATTATTTTTTATGATTTTTTATAAGAAAAACAAATATTGTAATGGAGAAATAAGGTTGTAATTCTGCAAAAGATTTCCAAAATATTTAGTTGCAAAATAAATTAGGAATAAAACAACAAATCATTGTAAAGCAGAAGATAAAACGATGATTTATAAGTTGTTTTATTCTTTCTTGCTATTTTTAGTAGTTTGTGAGACAAAAATAAGTTGACTTTTCCTTGGTCGGATTTGAGTTGCATGGAGAAGAGATAAGGTGTTTTTTTCACTTTTAAAGCAAAGTAGACCTATTTTTAGGTGCTTTTCAACATGCATATGCAAAGAGTGAGAGTTTTCCATTTCAGTTACTCATTTTGGGGAAGTTTTAGATGCTTTTTCTTGAGCTTTCTTCTTGAGCTTGGATTAGGGTTTTGTGATATATCTTAAAGAAAAGCTTAGAGTTTTTTCTAAGTCGAGATTATTGTTTCTTCCTCTCATGCTAAAACAAAGAGTTTTTGTAAGTAGAAATTTATACTCAGACTTGGATACTCCTTTAGTTGAATAAAGCAGCATTCCTATTTCTCAATTTTGTGTATATTTGCAGTTTTAGTTTGATGTCATATTGTGATTTATGTTTACAAAATCCTTGTTATGTCTTGAAATTTTAATTCTTGATGAAGAAAGTTCATAAAATATAGGTTGCATGTTGTATTTAAATCTGAATCTTCATGCAAATCATTTATGTGTTGAGTGTTCATGAGAGATTGTGAAGTATTGTTGTTTTCTGAGAGCTATTTGTGGGTAAAAACCAGAGTCATCATTTAGTCACCATTAAGTTTTAAAAATCACTTTAAGTCATAAGTTTCATTTTAGTTATCTTTCTAACTCTTTCCCTTAGAAGATCACTTAGAATAGGATTATTATTCAGAGAACCAGCTCACTCTGGAGATTCTTTCTTCATTCAGATCACCCACATCTAAAGAAGGTTTTCATGTGTCAACAGATAGTTAAATTTTGCAAATTTAGCATAGGGTGCATATTTGATTGATAACATTTTTTGGCATGCCTGGTGGGACCCTGAAAGTTTGTTTCAGAGGAAAGCATCAAGATTTTAAGCTGTTGTTTTGGTATGCACAGCAAAGTTTTAGCCTTTACAAGTGGAAAATAGCATACCTGGCGACTCTATTCTCTGATTTTCAAGTAGATCTAGTGTGACCAACACAAAAAATTGTACATGCTGAAGGGTCAGGTGTTTTCTTCAGTATTATCAGCCTTTAGAGGCAAAATCATCAAACACCATGGTGACTCTGAGAAGCTTTTTCTAGTTTCAGAAGGATCAAGTGTTGGTATGCTCTTAAAAGATTCTAATTTTTGCTTTTTTTTTAACCTTTAGATGAACAAGCATGTCAAGGTTTCATGATAATATGTCATACCATCTACCATAGCATGAAAATCCTGTGTATCCATATTCATATTAGCCATATCAATATAATCATGTTGCTAGTTTCATTTCCATGGATTTTCAAAACCAGCATCTACAATATGATTACCACCCTCCCACCCTTGCTCAACCTCCATCTCATTCATCATATGCTCAAAATCAGTCCCAACATAGTGAAGGCTTGAGTTTCAGAGATATAAGGTTAAACTATGAAACGAAAATGAGTGAAATAGATCAATAGGAGGAGATTGCAAACCTAAAGAGCGAGTTGTTTGAATTCATGAAGCAAATGGATGAGATCAAGAGACAGCTTGAATGTAATTAGCAACAGAAAGATTTGGAGGCACAAAGGCATGAGGTTCAAGCAACCCCTGTAATTATATATAAGCCCGCTCAGGAGGAAACTCATAAGTATCAATTTTTGAGCTTTATACAAGGTGAGCCTCCTAGCATACCTAAAGTCAAAATCCCAAGTTTTAGGGAAGAGAGGGTTTTAAATTCCTCGAGCCAACCTCTTAAACTTGAAATTCCAATTTTCCAAAACCATCATCCCTTGCAAGTCAAGGAAAATGATTATAGTTAGCCTAGTATAGTTGCAGATCAACCCCTTGAGTAGTAGTTTTCATTGCAAGAAACCTAAGAATTTCCTCAAGTTTCTTCACTTGAAGAATCCATGGGTGAACCCTTTGCTCAAGATACATTACTCTTCATCAAAGAGCTTAGGAAGGTAAACCCATTGTGTTTAGCTTTGGAAGTTTACCATTTGCAATAGTAGGAGATTGAACAAGAGAAGCCTTCCCTTGATGAATCCTTC
Source organism: Sequoia sempervirens (assembly GCA_007258455.2). Lineage (NCBI taxonomy): Eukaryota > Viridiplantae > Streptophyta > Pinopsida > Cupressales > Cupressaceae > Sequoia > Sequoia sempervirens. The sequence goes on from VDFB02000007.1 coordinate 181,432,147, forward strand.
CATGTTTTCACTAATGATATTCCTTGTTTTGTGGAAGATGATGAAAAAAATTTAGAGGAACAATTGTTGCAACATACAAAGCAGGAGGTTGTTGCTGATTTCACCATTTTCTCAATTGAATCCCAGAATGTTGCATGTGTGGAGAAGGTTGGTTCATTGGAGTAGCAGAATATCGATGACCATTTTGAGGTATCTAGCTGGTGCAAAAAAGAAGAAGACTCAAAACATCAAGAGCAATTGTTGCAAGAGATAGAGGAGGCTATGTTTGAGGAACAACAGATTCTAGATCAAGGAATAAGTGATAGTTCTCAAGTTTTGACTAATCTGTTCAATGAATTGCCATTTTTTGTAAATAATGAGGAAAGCACATCTTAGATTACACCCATACTATATCCAAAACAACAAGAAGTTCAAAACTCTAATGTTTTGATACCTTAGAAGAGTTGTAGTAAGGTAGAAAAAAGTATTCCTTCAAAAAAAACTGAAAATGAGAAGGAAGACGACATGTTTTGGGATGACCTTGAGGCTTTTGTTTCAAATTTAGATGCCAAACACTCATATTTTGAAGGAGAAGGTGTGGAGCAGTAGCTTGAGGAGGCAGAAGGTGGTTTCCAAACTCAAGGTTTGACTGATTTATTTGAAGAGCTTCCTTTTTTTTTGGTAATGATGAAGATAATGCATGTGAACTAACAAATCCATCAAGCTATGGTCAGCAAAGCCGCAAAGGTGACATTGATAAGGTACTGATATGTTCACAAATAAGTGGGGATAGCATGGCTATCAAATGTCAAAACCTTGATAAGCATGGTACAATAGCTCAAATAGAGCAAAATCAAGTTGAGCAAAAGCCTGATATTATTGTCCAAGGTTATTTTCCTTCCAGTCTCAATCCTTCAAGGGGATATCCTATTACACACCTAGATCAATTGGAAATGAGCAAGGAGGAGTAGACCCATGACAATGTTGATTTCGAGCATCAAATGAGGTATCCAATTATGCACAATCAGTTCATTTTTTCACCTGATCACCACTGTTTCACAAGTCAAGAAATGTGGGTAAGTGATTACTTTTTCCTCCTTGGAAGGGTGTTGCAACAAACTATTGAATATTTGATATTTCTCCACATCTTTTGGTGGATTCACAATCTGATCAAACTTTGCAAATTACAAAGAAAGAGCACTTACTTTTTTGAACCAGTTAATGGATTTGTTTAAATAGATTTTGCCTCATTTAGTGTAGGATAGATTAGTTGCAGCAAATAAGTGCTTCACGCACATTTCTTTTCAGTAGTTTTCACTAACTCATTTGACTACAAAATCTAACAAAAATTTCCAATGAAAGATGTATAATTTGATGTATTGTTGGGATTTGATGTGTAATTTTCAATTTTTTAAAATTTTATCCCCGACATTCATCGAAATTTTGATGAACCTGGGTTTCATCAAAATTTTGACACACAGTCTCATCAAAATTTTGACAAACATTCAAAATCAGAAAAAAATGGATTTGTGGTCAACATGAATAAAATTGAGTTTACCTATTTATTGAGATAGTGTTTTTCTATACTTGTGAATTTTCTCTACTTGTGACAATTTGTGGAGAACTAAGGATGATTTTCTTGGGAAAAATGAGAAAAAATTAAAGAAGATATTGCCAAGTTGAGGGTGGTCATTTTCTTTTTCTAGAATTCATTTTTGAAGTCAAATTTATACTTCCAGGTTTGAAAATTATATTTTAAAGCAACATCTCATCAGATTTCATTTTTAGACTTATGCATTTTGAGAATTTCATTTCCAGATTTTGTTGTGCAAGTTTAATATTCTGATTTTAGGAGTTTAACGGTTGAAAATCGTAGTAAAATCAGAATTTAATAATTTTTGGAATTACCATTTTAAAATGTTTTTTGGGGTCATTAATTTCAGGCTATCTTCTCTTTTGTAGGGGTGGTTGCATGCCAAATTTTTTTGGTGTAAAGTGTCAAAATTATTAGATTTTTTTACCTGTCTATGATTAAAAATTATTGGAGTGTGAGTTTGATAGATTTTGAAGATCTAAATATTCAAGCTTGGTAGGGAAAAATCATGTCAGATAATATTAGTCTAGAACAAAATGAAGAGACAATTGCTAGAATGTGGGCTAGATTGAAAAGAAAGGGTGATGGGAAATGTTATTGTCCTTGCACTAATTGCAAGGGCTTAAAGAAGAGAAGACTTTTAATCACAACAGCTGAGAAACATTGTAGACAGCATGGTCAAGTTGAAGGGGGGCATGATTATCATGCATTGGTAAGTTGTTCATTATATGTGTTTATATTGATTGAATTTGTAAATGTTTATATCGTTTTAACATTTTTTATATATAAAAAAAAAATCACTTGATCATGATCATGGTTTATTTTTGTCTATCATTATTATAAAGGTGTGGCACCCTAGGGCACATGATATGGATTATCACGGCCCAGAGAATGTGGTTTTGCAAGCGGACGAACATGGAGCTGTGAATATCGAAGATGAAGTTAATGATCCTATGAAAGAAGATGATCATGTGCCAAAAAACACAGTTGAAGATGATGGTACAAATACATTGATCCATGACACATTTAGTGCCATAGCTAATCATGATGATCAAGATGGCTTTGATGATGTTCATGAGTTACCTATACTTGAGAAGGTATACAATCCCCTTTATGAAGTCTCACAAACAACTCTTATTTCTATTGTATTGTTGCTGGTGAACTTGAAGGTTATGAATGGTTTATCCAACATAGCAATCTCATGGATGTTAAGGTATATATGTCATTTTTTTTCATCTATTTTAATTGTTGTTAGTTCATCACTAGTAAATAAAGGATGAAATATGTACCATTAATATTCTTTATATTAACAAATTATTTTTTTGTTGTAGATTGATTGGTGAATTTTTTTACCACCATCAAATATTTTACCTCGCTCATACTGAGATTTATCTGACATTATAAAAGATATTGGAATGGAGTATCAAGAAATAGATGCATGTCTCAATGATCATATTATATATCATAAACAACATGAATTTGCAACAGAATGCCCAGAATGTCATATCAGTAGATATCAAGCATATCAACTAACAAAAAAGGTTCCTCACAAGGTTCTTCATTATATTCCCATTATCCCATGTATGCAACTATTATTTAGGTGTGAAAGCTTAGTAGCGCAATTTATGGATCACCATGCACGGAGTAGAAGTGAAGATGACATTGTTTGAATGCCTGCAGATGGTTCTGCATTTAGGGACATGGATGAAAAATGACTACACTTTAAATAAAAACCTCATAATCTCAGGCTTTCATTGGCAGCGGATGGTGTCAATCCATTTGGAGAGTTGAGATCTATTTACTCAGTGTGGCCTATTTTTGTTATCAGCAATAACATTCCTCCATGGATGTTAATAAAGAGGGAGCACATAATGTTGTCAATGATTGTTCCAGGTATTTTATTACATCAATTTTCTTTAACGTAGTAGCATCTCATTTGTCTTATTTGTTGCATAATGACATATTTTTTTCATTTAATAGTCATGTACATTAATTTATATATATTGCAGTAAAATTGTTATAATAATTATGTAATGTTTATGTTCATTCAACTAGGTAAGTACCAAGTTAAAGATATGAATGTATATATCGAGCCTCTTATCGACGAGTTACTAAAGTTATGTAATGGCGTCACTATGTATGACGTCTCTAGACCAATAGGACAAAGACAATTTCAATTCCATGCAATGCTTGTATGGATGATCAATGATGCCCCAAGGCTAACACATTTTTGTGGTATGTTATAACATTCAACTGCACTTTAACAATATTTAATTTTATGTAGATATCATCCATGTTTTTTAAATAATCTATTAATTATATATAATTATAAAAATTGACATATTTAATCCAATTATATATGATCTTGTTGGCCTTCAAACAAAGGGAAAATTTTCATGTCCAATTTGTGGTCCAAAGATGAAATCTCATCATTCAACAAGTTTAGGAAAGTAGGTGTTTGATGAGTATAGGAACTTCCTCCATAGAAATCATAAGTATCGAACTATTCAATGGGAAAGAAGAGACTACATCAAAACCATGAAGAATGACACCTCGGCTCTGGAAGTTGCAATATAATAGAATTAATCATCAAGGTTATACATCGAATCAAATTGTTTATCTATCATATATGATATGTTTGGAATTTATATTTTTATATTGTGTTGTGTTTACTCATGTTGTAATTGACAATGATTGTCGTTGTTAATCTTTTTAACTTATATGCTTCATGAAGGTCATCAAGGCATTAATGGCGAGCTTCTACATGGACTGAAAAGTTATCCTAGAGAATTTAGTAGGTTTCCCTACTATGAGCAGCTACAAATTGTGCATTTTTTTGATACAGTGCATATCAAAAAGAATATAACAAAAACATTATGGAGAATATTGGATGGAAGGAATGACAAGAAAAAATTGTCAAAATTTGTAGTGACATTCAGGAAGCCAATCATGCAATGAAAAATTTCATTCAATTGAATAGTGATGGAGACCAAATTAATATAAGTGCCCTTCCTTTGTTATTAATGGAGTAACAAAGCAATGCTATAAAAAAGTCATACAAAAAATTTGATTTTCCACAGGATTTGTTACAAGCATAAACAATATCATAACAAAGAAAGGTGAATTTGGGTCAGGGATGAAAACGTGTGATTGGCATACCTTCATTAAGGTAATTATTCTGGTATATTATATACACTTGTATACTGCATATACTTTTTAGTATATTATGTTTACTACTTTTGGAAAAATAATGAAAAGATCATTTTATAATTGTTGCAGTACGTTCTACCTCTATCTCTCCCAAACAACTTTGACAACAATGTCAAGCAAGTTATATATGTTCTTGGAAAATACATGAGGTAAGTAGAAAAATTTGTTCAATTCGTTGTATAGATCTTATAATTGCCATTTTTTTACTTGTTATGTAATATATTGTATATTTTTGTTAAATCTCGTTAATATATTTGCACCTTGAATCACTTGTAGACGATTGTCATCTAAAGAAATCCATAAAGAAGATATAAATTATTGGAAGAGAAAAATTCCTCGTCTAATATGTGAAATACAAGAGTGTCTACCTTTGAAATTTTTCAATGCACAAGAACACTACCTCATACACCTTGAGGAGATTGAATTGTGTGGACCTGTAAACTCAAGGTCAATGTGGATGGTTGAGAGGCACTTGAAATTTTTGAAGGCTTTGGTTAGAAAAAGAGCACATCTTGAGGGTTCTATGGTGGAGGGATATATGGTATACCAGACCACGGTGTACATTAGTGAATATCTTCCTAAGTTTTCAGCAAAGATCCATGTAGATCGCATTTGGGATCCCAACTCCATTAACAAATTCGAAGGGGAGTACCTGATGGGGAAAGGTAGATTGAGGAAAGTGAGAATACATTTTACATATGGTTTTTATGTATATTGTACTTATTTAATTATTAATCTTCAATATACATCAATTATAAATTAAGGTCATATCTGTGGTAATTAACTAAGTATATGTTGTTTGTGAATTTCAATTTTTTTTATACAATTGGTCGAGAGTGGGATGCACTACATTTGTATATCACAAACAATCTTGATTGGATGACGGTATGGATTGAATGATGTCAACAATCTGGTCAAGCATTAACATGGGAAGGTGTGGCTTCATTGGTAAAAGAAACTCATCATAATGGAGATTCCAATGTTACACAAAGGGAAATTGATTTAGGATATGGTTTAAGAGATAAACAAGTACGTATAAATATATTAATCACCCATATTATTTAATTATTTTCAATTATATTGATGTATATATGATGCAGAGGATCCAACAACAAAACCAACAACATCATTTCATAAGGGTAAATCAAACCCAATCAAAATCAGGAGAAGATCAAATTATTAATTCACTTTCTTTTTCCTCAAAACTCATACAACTTCTTTTGATTCTTCAATTCTACAAGACTTCAAGGAAACAAGTTAGCACTCCAATTTCAACAAACCATGTCATTATTAGTATTCCAATTGACTCATTCAAAGAAAAAACCATATTAGAAAAATTTGACTCAATCAATTAGATTCACATCATTCTCAACCACCATATCAACATCTATGCAGTCTCTCAGCCTTTCATAAGGTAACACATTATGCTCACTTGCTACACAACCAATTACCAATCCTTCAAATTCTTGTATACATCATATCCTCAAGGCAACAAAACACTTATTCTAAATCAGAATCCAAAATGTCAATAACCAAAATTCAATCATTGAAAACAATCTAAACTTCTCAAATAGCACCAATTCATTTTCCTTACAAGGAAAACTTACAAATACCAATCCTTCTTGCTATCAACTAGTTAATTAGTCCTTCAAGACACAAGATTCATCATGTTTTGAGAGAAATCAATTCAATACATCAATGTATAAATATTGAATCTGCTTGCTCTATAAAGATACCAAGACACACAATAGAATCATCATTCTCAAAATAATATTCCCTGCCTTTACAACCTTATTCAAGCATAAATTCTATTATAACTCCATCCAAATGACAAGGTTCAAGTATTTAAGGTCACTTACTTCCCTATACAAATAGATTTCCACTATCCATGAAATCTAAACATTAATTAGCAATAGACCTCTATACCCTAGATCAAGTGAACCACTCAGACTAGGCTCAAAACCAAGATCCAAAGGCACATTTAGAGACCTCTTAATTCCCATATCATCATATCAAAAACTCAGAATGATTTATATTGGAGAAACGAGTAGATTTCAGACTATACACCTAAGAAAGGCTACTAGAATAGGGCTATTTTACAAAGCATCCACCTTTTTTCCAACTCCAAATTGTTAGAAAACCTCAAACAGACAAATTAAAGGTCACAAAACACCAAATTTATCCACTTTCAAAGATTGAAAGACCCATTTAGAAAGTGTATTAACAAACCCTTAATTTTAGGTTGGAAACACCCAAAATAGTGAGGGTTTTGTGATTATCACCCTTAAAAGCCTCCAATACTTCATCCAACCATTGAAACATGCTCCATTATGTCTAAAAATTCCCTTAGAAACATATCCTTGGACATGCATACTTATTTCTCCAATATCCTACTGGAAACCTTCATTTTCAAGAGGAAAACTCAGAAAATTAACTTTAAATCAGCAACACAGCACCATATTCTTGATACCCTGCACTCACACAAAACAAAATCACATAAAGGACACCCTAATTATCCCATCCCACCATTTCTACTAGGCTTACATTGGTGGGATGGGCCTTAAACTTCTTTAGGGACTCTCAAAATCACAGTGAAACTAACTCTGCCCGAGACACAGGATTGTCTTTGATTCTTTTGCTATTTAAAACTAACTTTCAGACTCTTTGACAATGAAAAGTACTCTTTCTCAAATGAGATTACACAAGAACTAACTCTTGGATGTTACCAAGTTAGCAATACAAGTTAGGAGAAATAGAAAGAATGCTTGATAACTCAAAAAAATAGGGCTTTTATTCAAGATTTTGTTATAAGAATTTCAAGATTCTTCTCTTCCACGCCTTGCCATGTTTTTTATAACTTTTTCCCTCTTAATAATTTCCTTTTCTAACTTCTCATTATTTCAAACTACCTCTTATCTCCTAATATGCTTGGTTTATGCCTTTTTGTTTACATAATATTACATTATTTGCATTTTTTTGCATTTTCACCTCCTAGTGACTTCTTTTATGATTTGATTACATTGAAATTATCCTTTTTATGGACTTGACACAAAAATTTAGACTTGAACATGTAAATTTAACATATTATCCTTTTGAAGGCATTTACAAGATCTAGGTGCTCCTGCACCAATATATATGTTGAGATTTTTTTCTTTGGATACATTCGGCCAAGAATAAATATGTTTATCAACTGACAATATTGCAATAAATTTTACATGTTTGACATATTGCAAGTGAAATACCACAAGGCTATGTGGTGCAATGGTCATAAATTTTGAATCAAAAATTTGGATGACATGAAGAAAACATGTGATTCTAGTATAATTGTAGTCTTTCAAGTGACTAATATTTCATCTAGAAGCGACATACATCCAGAAGTCTCTAAAAATTGATACTATGGGATTTTAGATGATATAATTGAGTGTGACTTTAAGTCCTTCGAATTAGTTTTGTTCGTCATCCTATGGTACAAGCTACGATTGAATGAAAATGATCCTGATATAATTGTTATTGAACATGATAATGGATTTACCATGGTTAATACAAGGTCAATTGAGCGAGCTAGAAATGAGCCCTATGTTCTTCCAAGCCAATGTGAGCAAGTATTTTACTCAGAGGTTTCAGGTAAACCAGGTTGGTCATTTTTTATTAGACATGATCCAAGAGGAATTCTAGTAAAGTATAATGTGGTGGAAGAAGATACCAAAGAACTAGAAGATGATGTAGATGATGATCAGGATCAACAGTTAGTTGATGATGTGCCTGACAAAGATGTTGAAGAGGAGGAACTAGATCATGATGCTATAGGAGTTAATTTTCTTGAAGATGATATTTGTGTGGATGATGACATTATCGAAACTGATTTATTCTTGATTGCCATCAATGCTAAGTCGAGTTCCTTGGAGACAAATGAAGCATAGTCAAAAAACCTAGAATTATGGCATTGAATTTCAACTGCAATTACCATGGGAACAATGGACATATTCTCAGGAACTTCCATACCCAACACTTTTCCTACCGAGAAATAGGTATATCTCATATGGGGCTCGAATAATTCCACATGGAATGGAGGACCATCACCATTGTCAAGTGGGACAGTTTTACTATCTTGTTTAATTCTATGTAAGGGAAACCCCCAACCCTTGTAAGAGGTTTCCATTCTCCAAAAATCCTTTTCCAACTCTTCATTCACAATTTTCTCATTACTCCACCCTTCCAACTTAAAAACCTCACTTATTGAAGCCTTTGATATGTATATGAAGGGTTTCCCAGATGGTCTGCATATGGCCTTAAGTTTTGAGTCATAGTGGGTGGCCAACAATTTTACCAGCTCTGTATTGACAAACAAATTAGGGAAAACCATCTTTCCCAAATTTAGATACCACGGATTACAAACTAGCTCAAAACGATCTCTTCGGTGAAAGTGGAATCTAAAAAATTCATAGCCTCTTATTGGGGTCCAAATGTCTCCTATGTGCTTGCATTTTTTGTCCAATTTTTCCACTTCTTCCCTCAGTTGCATGAAGCACCTACCTCTAGGCCCAGAGCCAAGAAATTGGTCAATTAAATCCTGATTCAGCTTTCGTTTAGCACCCTTCGGCTCAATTCTAGAGTCAACTTTCTACTTCTTACTCTTAGGGTGACTACTCTCACTTTGTTTTCTACCTTTCAACTTCCCCGTGCTGGTGACTTCCATATTACTCGCTTAAAATTGTAGAAATGAAAAAGTTAAAATGAAAATGACTTACTAGTTTTGATTGAGGTTTTTCAACTGAAACAATTCTCTCGCCCTTTGTTTGTCTCCTTGTTTCCTTCACTACCAATTTGCAACAATGTTCATTTTGCAACGATTTCCTTTCAATTTATGAAATTACCTATGCTTTGTGGTGCCATTAATGTTTTAACTCCAGGAACGAATGTAACAGATTTTTGAATTCCTTACTATCACATCAAATGAACTGGTCAGAAAGACACCTTCAAACTTTGGGCAATCTATACATTAGGCCCCAACCAACGTTCATTGATTACTCTATTGATCGAGGTAACACTCTACACATCTAATCGATGTTAACATTTGTCATGTATACATCACCAAAAGTCACCCCGATAATCATTTTGGTTCATTTGTTTCTTCATCGACCTAACTTTTAGTATCACTAACACATTCAGTGGTTCCTCTGATGTTATAAGTGTCACTGATAACACATCAAATGAACTGGTTGACAAGACACCTTCAAACTTTGGGCAATCTATACATAAGGCCCCAACCAATGTTCACTGAATATTCTGTTGATCGGGGTAACACTCTACACATCTGACCGATGTTAACATTTGTCTTGTATACATCACCAAGAGTCACCCTGACAATCATTTTGGTTCATTTTTTTCTTCATCATCCTAACTTTTAGTATCACCAACACATTAAATAGTTCCTCCGATGTTATAAGTCTCATCGATAACACATCAAATGAACTGGTCAGCAAGGCACCTTCAAAATTTGGGCAATCTATACATTAGGCCCCAACCAATGTTCACTGAATACTCTATTGATCAGGGTAACACTCTACACATCTAACCAATGTTAACATTTGTCCTGTATACATCACCAAGAGTCACCTCGACAATCACTTTGGTTCATTTGCTTCGTCATTGGCCTAACTTTTAGTATCACTAACACATTCAGTGGTTCCTCTGATGTTATAAGTCTCGCCGATAACACATCAAATGAACTAGTTGGAAAGACACCTTCAAACTTTGGGCAATCTATACATTAGGCCCCAACCAACGTTTGTTGAATACTCTATTGATCAGGGTAACACTCTACACATTTGACCAATGTTAACATTTTTCTTGTATACATCACCAAGAGTCACCCCGAAAATCATTTTGGTTCATTTGTTTCTTCATCAACCTAACTTTTAGTATCGCTAACACATTCAGTGGTTCCTCCGATGTTATAAGTCTCATTGATATCTTTTCTTTTGGTCTTGAATATGTCACCAGAACTCCTACCGATATCCTCCTATTGGTGTAACTTAGCGGGTCAGGTGAACATTTAGGATTTACACCGATTGCACATGTCTCACCAATATATTCCCAGTGCTCCTGTCAGTGAAAGAAATGATGGTCTCACTAATGAAACTTCATCAGTGAGACTTAAATGTTCGGGCCAGCATATATTTTCCATTCTAAGATGACTTGTCTTGCCGATAGATTATCTTCATCAATGATACCATAATCCAATCTCCCTAATATGTCTTCTTTAGTAATCATGATTACTACAATAGTTTTGATCTCTCATCAATGTGCTAAAAAGTACTTGTAACCCATAATAGGTCGAGAAGACCCATACTAGCTCATGTCAATGTGATTTGGTTACCACAATATCTTTGATCAGAAGTATTTTCAGGAGTAGAACAAGGTGACCATGGGTAATTATATTATGTAGGCCCAATTACATCCTTTTCTAACTCAAAATGTAGTTAATTATTATTGAGAAATTTACATGAGTAAATCATTATAAAATTTTGAAAAATTTTATAGTTCCAACAAACCCTTCTTCAAGTTGTATTGCAGCAATTTTTTGAGAACCATATCATATCCATCCCTTACTAATATAGTGAAATCATCGAAGAAAGGAAAAGAGGTGGAGATAGAGATTTGATGGATAGGGGGGATATGGAGGGATAGATGGTGATAGATAGAGAAGGGGAGGGAGACAAAGGGATATAGATAGGTAGAGGAGGAGAGATAGAGAAGAGGGGGAGAGATAGAGAAGAGGATTATATAGAGAGATAGAGGGGGGTGAAAGAGATAGAGAGATTGTGATAGAGGTAGAGAAATATATGGATAGAAAGAGATAGAGAGAGGATTGAGAGGGAGATAAAAAGAGAAATAGAGATAGAGATATAGAGTAGGAGAGATGGAGCTAGGGAGAGATGGAGTGAATAACAGAGAAAGTGGGGAGAGGGAGAGATAGCTCAATAGATAGAGGGTGGAAGAGGGAGTGACATAGATAGTGGGAGATATAGAGAGATAGAGATAGAGATATTTGGGAAGAGAAAGAGAGATGAAGAAATATGGGAAGAGAAAGGAAGAGAGGTGGAGATGGAGATTTGATGGATAGGGGGGATAGGGAGGGACTAGAGACGGTGAGAGATAGAGAGGGGGAGATAGAGAGGGGAGATACAAAGGGGGAGGGAGAAAAAGTGATATAGATAGGTAGAGGAGGAGAGATAGAGAAGAGGGTTTAGGGTTTAGGGTTTAAGGTTTAGGGTTTAGGGAGATAGAGAGCAACATCGAGAGATATATCAATCACGATTTATATATCTCTATATATTCATCCTTATCTCTTTATCTCTCTACCTTTATCTATCTCTTTGTCTCCCTTTCTATTTGTATGTTTCTCATTATCTCCCTCTCTCTCTATATTTTCTTCCCTATATTTATCTTTGTCTCCTTAAGTGTGCAATGGGTACATTGAAGAGGTCTTAAAGGAAAATTATTATATCTTTAATCAAATGGAATGCTACCTTGAGCATAACTCCCCAAGGAAACATGCCATCCTTGGATTGTTGACATGAAACAACCAATCAAAATTTAGTTTCTCTTTTCCCTCTCTCTCTCTTTTCCTTTGTACCTCTTATATTTCTCTCTCTCTCTCTCTCTCTCCCCCTATCTATCCAAGTTCATATCTTTCTCTCATTCTCTATCTTTTTAGTTTCTATATCTCTTTCTATTAGCTAATAGGCTACATATATTGTGAAATTTGAGCTTGAAACAAATCTCATGCCTAGAAACCACTATTGTGTCATTGTCTTTATATAGAGAGGGGGAGATAGAGAGGGGGAGGGATACAAAGGGATATATATAGGTAGAGGAGGAGAGATAGAGAAAAGGTGGGGAGCTAGAGAAGAGGGTGATATAGAGAGATAGAGGGGGATGGTGAAAGAGATAGAGATTCAATGGATAGGGGGATAGGGAGGGACTAGAGATGGTGAGAGATAGAGAGGAGGAGATAGAGAGGGGGAGGGAGAGAAATGGATATAGATAGGTAGAGGAGGAGAGATAGAGAAGAGGGGGAGAGATAGAGAAGAGGGTTTAGGGTTTAGGGTTTAGGGTTTAGGGAGATAGAGAGCAACAGGGAGAGATATATCAATCATGCTCCCTATATCTCTATCTATTCATCATTATCTCTTTATCTCTCTACCTTTCTTTATCTCTTTATCTCCCTTTCTATTTGTATGTTTCTCATTATCTCCCTCACTATATTTTCTTCCCTATATTTATCTGTCTCCTTAAGTGTGCAATGGGTACATTGAAGAGGTCTTAAAGGACAATTATCATATCTTTAATCAAATGGAATGCTACCTTGAGCATAACTCCCCAAGGACACATGCCATACTTGGATTTTTGACATGAAACAACCAATCAAAATTTAGTTTCTCTTTTCCCTCTCTCTCTTTTCCTTTGTATCTCTTATATTTCTCTCTCTCATGCTCTCTCTCTATCTCTCTATCTCCCTCTCTATCTAAGTTCATCTCTTTCTCTCATTCTCTATCTTTTTAGTTTCTATATCTCTTTCTATTATCTAATAGGCTACATATATTGTGAGATTTGAGCTTGAAACAAATCTCATGCCTAGAAACCACTATTGTGTCATTGTCTTTATATAGAGAGGGGGAGATAGAGAGGGGGAGGGAGACAAAGGGATATAGATAGGTAAGGAGGAGACATAGAAAGGGGGAGAGATAGAGAAAAGGGTGATATAGAGAGATAGAGGGGGATGGTGAAAGAGATAGAGAGATCGTGATAGAGAGTCGATGGATAGGGGGGATAGGGAGGGACTAGATATTGTGAGAGATAGAGAGGGGGAGAGAGAGAGGGGGAGAGAGAGAAAGGGTATAGATAGGTAGATGGGGAGAGATAGAGAAGAGGGGTAGAGATAGAGAAGAGTGTTTAGGGTTTAGGGTTTAGGGTTTATGGAGATAGAGAGCAACAAGGAGAGATATATCAATCAAGCTACCTATATCTCTATCTATTCATCCTTTTCTCTTTATCTCTCTACCTTTCTCTATCTCTTTGTCTCCCTTTCTATTTGTATGTTTCTCATTATCTCCCTCTCTCTATATTTTCTTCCCTATATTTATCTTTTTCTCCTTAAGTGTGAAATGGGTACATTGAAGAGGTCTTAAATGAGAATTATCATATGTTTAATCAAATGGCATGCTACCTTGAGCATAAATCCCCAAGGACACATGCCATCCTTGGATTGTTGACATGAAATAACCAATCAAAATTTATTTTTTCTTTTCCCTCTCTCTCTTTTCCTTTGTATCTCTTATATTTCTCTCTCTCTCTCCCTATCTATCTAATTTCATCTCTTTCTCTCATTCTCTATCTTTTTAGTTTCTATATCTCTTTCTATTAGCTAATAGGCTAAATATATTGTGAGATTTGAGCTTGAAACAAATCTCATTCCTGGAAACCACTATTGTGTCATCTTTATATAGAGAGGGGTAGATAGAGAGGGGGAGGGAGACAAATGGATATAGATGGGTAGAGGAGGAGAGATAGAGAAAAGGGAGAGATATAGAGAAGAGGGTGATATAAAGAGATAGAGGGGGATGGTGAAAGAGATAGAGAGTCGATGGATAGGGGGGATAGGGAGGGACTAGAGATGGTGAGAGATAGAGAGGGGGAGATAGAGAGGGGGAGGGAGATAAAGGGATATATATAATTAGAGGAGGAGAGATAGAGAAGAGGGTTTAGGGTTTAGGGTTTAGGGTTTAGGATTTAGGGAGATAGAGAGAAATAGGGAGAGATATATCAATCATGCTCCCTATATCTCTATCTATTCATCCTTATCTCTTTATCTCTCTACCTCTTTCTATCTCTGTCTCCCTTTCTATTTGTATGTTTCTCATTATCTCCCTCTCTCTATATATTTTCTTCCCTATATTTATCTTTGTCTCCTTAAGTGTGCAATGGGTACATTGAAGAGGTCTTAAAGGAGAATTATCATATCTTTAATCAAATGGCATGCTACCTTGATCATAACTCCCCAAGAACACATGCCATCCTTGGATTATTGACATGAAAAAACCAATCAAAATTTAGTTTCTCTTTTCCCTCTCTCTATTTTCCTTTGTATCTCTTATATTTCTCTCTCATGCTCTCTCTCTCTCTCTCTCCCTATCTATCTAAGTTCATCTCTTTCTCTCATTCTCTATCTTTTTTAGTTTCTATATCTCTTTCTATTAGCTAATACGCTGCATATATAGTGAGATTTGAGATTGAAACAAATCTCATGCTTGGAAACCACTATTGTGTTGTTGGAAAACAAGTTTCAATTGCCATTTAATGGTAAACTAGTTGTAGTGTAATGGTAAAATCCTCTAAAATATCAGGTAAAATCCTATATATACTATTATATAATAAGAAATATAATTATATTATATATAATTTAATCTAATATTACTATTATATTAATTATATTTTGCATTGGGATAACACCAAGGAAAATATAGAATATATACTTTCATGAAGAAAGAACATGAATGTCTATTATTAATCTACAAGAATGAGCTACAAAATATAAATCTAATATAGCTAATATATATTTAACTAATATATATTTAACTATATTGTGGAATATTAAAACCTAGCTAAATGGCACCATAATTTTCAACTTAATTAACATACTCTAAAACCTAACAAAACTAAGTTGTACCTCATCAAATTGGAGAAGTGAAAGGTCAATACTAGCACCGAGGAAGAGTTTGGAGGATTGAAAACAAGGTCAATACCAACGTTGAGGAAGAGTTTGGAGTTAAAACAAGGTCAATACCAGTGCCAACGAAGAGCGGAGGAGTGAAAACAAGGTCAATACTAGTGCTAAGGAAGAGTTTGGAGGAGTGAAAGCAAGGTCAATGCTAGCGCTGAGGATGAGTTTGAGGGAACTTAGGGAAAATAAAAGACAAAGGGACAATGAGTACTGTAAGTTTGGCACCCCATTCTCTTTAACCTGTAATTTTCATGCCTAGTTTCCAAAGATCTTCTCATACATTGGCACCCCCAAAGGTCTAGGATTTCATCACACATAGCCTTCATTGCATGATTCTAAAGCAATTGTAGACTTATTCCAAGTATATGCTAGGCTAGGCTAGATCTAATGAATGGAAATAGAGGCATACAATTCTTCTTTAATACCTCCACCACAAACATATGCAAGGAAAGGTCTCCTCCCTCTTGGTAGTGATAACCTCCACACACAACCCTTAAAAATTATGAATAGAGGAATATAATCTTTCAAGAACTCAAAGTTGATTCTCTCCTACCTAATTTAATTAGTAATTTTATCCTTACAAACATTTATAGTGATTACTAGAGGCACGTAGACCAATTCTTCATAATAGAAGAATTTGATCATACTTTTCCAATGATGGCATTATGAGAAAACCTTAGGTTAAATGAATAATTCCTAGCTAATTTCTTTAAATCATGTCCAACCATATAAGAGAATACCATTTCTATGTTTACTTGGATACCATGGAGAAAGGCTCTTTGAGCTCTTTCAACAATCAAGTTATTGTTAAATTTTAACACATAAAAGTGAGAATGAAGAATCTTTCCTAGGATGGTGGCCATCCCATTATAGCTCTTAGAGTTGTTAGAGATATTTTTGTTTTGAAGTAGAGATTGGACCATCAAATAGTGTCACCATGACTCTACCAATATATCTATCAAATTGACAAACCCTAACTTAACAACCACAAATTCATAAGAAAATTGCCCTTGTCAGCCCTAGGGCATCAATTTAATGCCAAGTTTCTTGCTTTAATTGACCTCTAAATGAAATGAACCTCTATCATACCATGTTGCACACCAATCCATTGAGTTACAGTTCCAAGACAATGGGTGGATTGGTGCATGTCATTTCTATTTAGCCCTCAAACCCTTACATAGGAAAAATAGGGTAGTCCATGTATTTGATTGTTTTCTCCCACAAAATAATGATCTTAGAGCATATCAAGCTTGTATGAACACATATATTTATCTACACCAATTATCTCAAAGCATTTCAAGCTTGTACGGATCCATACAACACAAAAGAAATTCAAAAAAATAGTAAAAACACAAAAAATTGCTTCAAGAATGTGGTATTTGATATGAGATTTTAGTATCAACAATTGCAATGGGATGGGAATACAATATGATAGAAGTGGGATAAGAAATGCATCGTTTGAAGCATCAAACCAATATGCAAAGATGAAAGAAATTGCTAACCCCTTAAACTGAAAAAGTTTCTTTTAAATTTAAGTTTTTTGGGTAGCTAATTCTTTTAAGTTATCAAATCCTACCATCATACATAATGAAAATGTTGTTGTTTCAAATGACTATGAGCACTAACCTTCACTATTTTAAGATGCTAAAACCTTGTCATATAGAACTAGAACATTGATGCAACCACTCATCCTACCTTAAAACATACCAAAATTCTCCTAGCAATTAGACATAGGAAGATTTAAGATGACTTAAACATTTTTTATTGCCAAAGCATAAACTTATGATGACTTAACCAAGCCTAGTACACACTCCCTCCCTGTTAACCACTTAGAAATATGGAAATTAAATGTAAATTTTCTGCTATTTTTAGTCATGTAGGTGTCCAATAAACCACTTAGTGGTGTTTCCCTTCAAGTTTATTTACTTGAATGAAGAGAAAAAGTCCTTTGATTACAATTGCAGAATACATTTGAGGCCTTGGTTGTGTAACTAGAGGACCATAGTCACATTTAACACTTGTTACAAAGTTTGGGACTTAAAATGTTAAGTAGATTTGATTTGTGATGGACACATTTGGATGGTAGTAACAATAACTTGCAATCTATCAAGACTTGATTACCTTATAACCTATCAAATTCTAGTGATGAAATGATGGGTTTATCGTAATGTCACCTTGGGATCACATCACCATGAAAGAACTTCATCCAACATCCTTATGAGTATAGGTACCACCAAATAGGTATTTTTTAGATCTGTCTTCCTCAATCAAGGGATATTCAAGAAGAGAAGAGGAAAGAGAGACATGTAGTAGGTCTAAAAGAGTGAGATTAACTAGAGGTCAAAATATTAAAGAAAATTTTGTAAACGCATGGATTTTTTTCTTGTTGAAGGGGGGTCGTGTTCTTATGATGATGAGAGCATAGGTGATATCAAGGTTCCCTTGAGGTACAAACATCTACGAAAATAATGGGTACCCAAGGAACTTCCTCCAATAAACATTGATTTTTGTGTCAACGAGAGGACATATTGCATAGCACCATCGTCATTACATGGTTTGGGCTTATTTTGCATGGATGGCATAAAGGTCTTTTATGAAAAAGTTATTGAATTGATGGAGTATGTCAGACCCTATTACAGTTACAAAGATTGGATGTAGCTGGTTCGATATACACGAAGTATGCGTAGGTATGCACTATTAGCAAATTATAAACAACTAAAAGATAAGGATCAAAATAAAGGAGTGTCTATGTACATTGACAAAAGGACAAAAGCATTAGGGAATATTGTAGGGTTTATAAATAGTACACAACTTGGGTTAACAAATAAGCAACCCAATTGCATATTTGAGGCACACTGGGAAACCATGTATTCATATGAGCGATAAAATCAATAACTGCAAGGGAAGAGTTACTAATCGATTACAATTTAAATCGCTTAGTTACAAACATAGTTACTATGGGAGTGGTACGTATTATGTACCATTTTACCCAACCTCCAATTAATGACTCCAATGTACCATTTTATTCTTATATTTTTTTCATAAGTCTATTGGTTTCATTTTGGTAATGCTTTTTTATATTTAATTTTTGTCACAACGAAACATTGATCATATGGGGAAGGATCCAGCCCATAGCACAGATCATGATGCATCTTCAGCCGCTTCTACCTAACAGGTTTACCTCATTGTAATTGTACAAATTAGATATGAGAAAAATGTTTTATTTTTATGTTTTTTTCATAAGTTCCTTAGGTTAATTTCGATAATGTTTTTAATACTCTTGATGTAGTTAGTTGATCAAGGAAAGGAACCAGTAGTAGAGGAGAACATCCATAGGTAGGTGCGTTCAATATTATGTGATGATGACATTGCATATTCAGCAAGCCCTCTCGATATGTTAAAGAAGACCCAAAAAAATGCAATGAATAAATCCTTAAGTTGATATTCATAGTGCCTCAAACAAATGAGATAAGAGAGGGTTAAAATATTGACTGAGAGAGCACAAAACTTGCAAGTAAGCTATCATGAGGTCTTTAATTATAACATAATCTCATTCATGGTTTTATATTTTGTACTCTTTTATGTCACGAACTAAAATATGTGTTGTTTTTATAGGATTATTTGCTTCCTCATGATGTTGTTGGCCATGATCAGGGTACTGCAGGTGCTACCTGAAGAGTAGGGATTGGTAAAAGTGTTGATCCTTATCTTCCTGTGCATACATCACATCATCCGACCCCATCATCCATGCCTATATTTCTGTCTCAAATTTTGGCAACACATAGCATGCAAGCATCGGGTAGTGCACCCTCTTGCAGTGAACTCATGCCAGAACATGCATTAGGACATGTACTTGGGGATGTAGAGGCCATAGCTAGTACTGGTGATGTTTTAGTAGCATTTCCTAGATCTTCCCATATTACTAGTATGGGAACATTTCCGGTCACATTTGTGGTGACTGAGGATTTCATTCACATAAAGATAGAGAAGGTCCTAGGTATTTTAAAATGTTTTAATTATTATTATATATAATCCAATTGAAATTTACTTATTGATCACTCTTTTTAGACTAATGATCCCATGATCATTTTGTAGGAAATGATGTTTTTTATAAACATCTAAGTGATATTGCATTGGAGCTCTTCGGGCCCACCATACATACACGGTGGAAATGCCCAAAATGAAGATTTAAAAGATGAGCTCATTAACCATTTAGTTGTGTTGTTCGGTGATAAAACATTTAACCAAACGAAGGTCCTTAAGAAAGCTAGTACCTATCTAAAGTATGTGAGGGATCAATATAGGTCACATTTAGAGAATAACAAAAAGTACAAGCATCCCACCATGATTCCAGAGAGGAAGTGGAAGGACCCTGGTGTTGGATGGAAAGGAGAAGGCTAAAAAGAAAAAAGGAAAGACACCACCGGGCCAAGGAAGGTATTTGATACTATCAACTATGTAATTATATACTGATTACTCTTTCTTTTTACATAATCTAATGTATTTCAACCTTTTCATAGGCTGCCTAACACATCAAAGGCAACAAAGGCAAGACTAGAAAAATATAGGCAGCACAAACTTGGCTCTGGTGGTTATATGAAATTAGCCACACGAATTGTAAGTATTAATAAATGAAATATTGCATCCAAATAATAAATTGCAAACAATTTTAGTTTTATCACACCATAGAAGAAAAATTCATGATCTTATGCAAAAATGTGGGGCTCTGAATTCAATAGAGTTCCCATAAAAGAGGACCTAAAGATTGCCTTCCAGCAAGGCTATGGAGTCGTGGATGAATGCCTAAGAGTCTTGATTGGGAAAACACAATCTTCCACTGCATCTGAAATGCAAGTAAATAAACTCAATAAAGTTTATTTAAGATTGAATACTTGTGCAATCTATTCAAAATTAATTTCCACCATAAATTAATTATGTGCCTATTTTTTTTTAAATAGACAAGCAATGATAATACTGCACATGACATTGGAATGTAGCCTGGTGAGGGTGGACCACAACTTGCAAATGAAGGTCATGGTGTGCATCCTAGTACTGGATGTATTCATGTGCTATACAAAATGCAGTATGGATTAATACAATTAAACATCTTTAATTGCAATTGGTGTATTAATTAATGTAACCTTTCATGTTTCAACTTTAGAGCATGTAGAGTGTGATCAACACGTTGAGCATGATCAGGCTAGAGAAGATCAGGAACATGATGTGGCCCCATCAGGTAAAGAGGACCACTCTAATGTTCTTTTAAACATATTTAATTGCAATTGGTGTATTAATTAATGTAACATTTTGTGTTTCATCTCCATATCACAATTTAGAATGTGTTCAGCATGTTGAGCATGAGGCTATAAGAGAAGATCAGAAACATGATGTGGCCCCATCAGGTAAAGAGAACCACTCTAATATTCTTTTAATTAATGAAATAGTTGTAACAATAATAATAAAACATATCAATTTAACATTTCTTTGTTATTGCAATAGACCCCCCTTGCAGCGGTGTCCATGTCATGAGTACACGACTAGGCATACATTAAGATCACAAGAAAAGGGAAAAACAACTAAAGGGGGGACAGATGATTTAGAAAATGATACTCCACTTCAATTTTTTTTAGCTTCAAAAAAGAAACAAAAAAAAAGTGATTGTAATCATATTATGAATGAATGTGAATATGTTAATGAATGAATGTTATATGTTAATGAATG
This sequence comes from Sequoia sempervirens, assembly GCA_007258455.2. Lineage (NCBI taxonomy): Eukaryota > Viridiplantae > Streptophyta > Pinopsida > Cupressales > Cupressaceae > Sequoia > Sequoia sempervirens. The sequence continues at coordinate 181,453,437 of VDFB02000007.1, forward strand.
AATGTTATATGTTAATGAATGCATGTTATATGATAATGAATGAATGTTATATGTGATTAATGGATGAATGAATGAATGTTATATATTATTAATGGATGAATGAATGATTAATGATATATGATCGGGTATGGGGAATTGAGAGTGATGTGAGGGGGGGAGGGGCCAAATGAGCTTCCACCATCACATGGTTGGCCCTATTAAGTAGATAATATTAAACTATTCTCAAAACAAAGAGAAGCTCAATAAGGTAATGAAATTTTGATTATAATAAATGCATCGTTTGAAGCATCAAACCAATATGCAAAGATGAAAGAAAGTGCTAACTTTTCACTATGGTGGCAGAAAAATGATTCTTTATACCTTGATGCCTTCATTTTCCAAGCCAATTTCTCCTACTTTGCATAGCTCTGCCATGTTTGTGGATGTGATATGACTCCTACACAAAAAACATGTATCCGTTTATGGCCTTCAATCCAACTACATCCAAATGTATTTTTAATTCCTCTATCTTTCATCAATCTGTTTACTATTTGAACCTCATACAGATGTTTTAGATGAAGAACCCATTATTGTGAAATGTGCCTCCAATTGAGTAAAGTGAATCCATGCTTTGTATCATGATTTGAAGTTGTTTCCATTCCAATGTTCTGAGTTTAGTTTTCTTGTATGGCTTTCTATGAATACCACATTGTGTTGTGTGTGGATTGGGTTTCAAAGCTCTATTTCTTTTGTTTTTAGTGGTGACATAACTCTAAAATTTGAATTTTTTGCATAATAGGTTAGTGGAAATATTTATAGCTCTGAAGGTTTTAGAGGCTCGATTGACATAGATACATAGATATTTGGATCTTGTTGCTGATGAGAGGCTTCCACTTAACCATGAAATTTTGTTCATATGTTTTGTATTGATTTTCAAGAGCTTGAAGAAGAGGGGAAGTTCCCACATGACCTCCCAAACCTTAAGAGGAGAATAAAAGAGGGTAATGTTTTAATTTTGATTGTTGTTGCATTGTTTTCAAGATTACAAGGCATCACTTGTTTCATCTATTTGGACTATGTTTGAAATATATGGATAGAAAGAGATAGAGAGAGGACTGAGAGGGACTGAAAGATGTCTTCATATTGCTACAACATCTTGTTGAACCTTTCTTGCTGCAATGGGGTTGGCATATTTGTGAGCACTATTATTGTGTGTACTTTCTTGTGTAGGTACATTTGTGGACTGTAAGAAGCACAAATTTATGTGTGTGGGCAATGATCTTGCAACATTGTTTAGTAGAGATCAAAGCAAGTTTGGCTTGTGTTGTTAACTCAAGGAGGTTAAGTTTCCACTTGTCATTATGTATTGTCCATTTTTGTGCCTTAAAATGGTAAATTCCATCATGATCATACACTCATGGTTGTCCAATATAAACAAATTATATCTTTTTATGTATAATTTTAGTTATCTCCTCCTGATTTTAAATAAGTAATGATATTTTTCAATAATATTTTAACCAATATATGTGTCTAGCAGAATTCACAGACTCCTATGTCTACCTTGAAAAACCTCACTGATGGAGAGAAGAGGCCACAGAATACTCTCACTAACAGGCAGCAAGTATATGATTCTGACCTTCTGGAGGATTATCTATCTCTTCTATTTGTATTTCCAGTTATATCACTTTTTTGCTTAGGCACATTATATTATAAAGTTCTGGCAATTTTTTTGTTATTTTGGTTTCAGGAAAATCAAGATGCATTAATCAAGTGTATCATAGAAGATGTTGGCTTTAATAATGGAAGACCTATAGCTGCATGTATCATCTATAAGTCACTTCTCCAATTGCGTTCATTTGAAGTTGAAAGAGCAAGTGTTTTTTATTGTATCATTCAAACGATTGGTTCAACAATTGAAGTATCATTGATTTTGCATTTCCCTAGTTCTGAGTAGTTTATGTGAATTGGCCCTATAGAATATAATGATTTACTCAAAATTTTATAATGATTTACTCATGTAAATTTCTCAATATGATGTTAAATTGCTAGTACAAGACAAAAATCTGAGTTGCTCCTCTTGAAAATGGTGGTTTTAAGTAGGGTTTTGAAGAAACAATGTGTACAAGGGTTTAGAGATGACTTCAAATGATTTACAAATGTATTTAGACATGATTCAACTGTTGGCCAAAGTATTGGAGGTCTGAAAGTGAGTTATTCAAGAAACCCTCCCTATTTTGTGTTTATTTCACCCTATAAACAAGGGTTTAATTAAACAGTAAGTTTTCAAGCCTTTCTATCTTTAAGAACTGAATAATCTTGAGTTTGGAGATATGGAAAATGACTGTTTGAGGTTGGAAAGTGATTTGGGGTGGTGTAAAGGTGACTCCCTTTGTAAAATAGGACTAAATTTGTATCATTTAAAACTAATGACTGAAAGCTTTTGTTATGTTGATTTTGAGAATAATGGTCTTCTAAAAGTGTATTTGGTTCAGGGAAACAAGTTGAGTTTAAGGATTTTCACCCGATTGAGGCATGGAAACTTAATTGGTAAATAGTGCTTTGACTTCACTAAAAGTAGAAATCTGATGGAACAGTGGAAAGAGTGAATGTAAATGTTTGAATCTTGTCTTATTGATGTTATTGCAGTTATGTCTATGCTTGGAAACTGTTGTGAAGGAAGGTTATGACAATATGGAGGCTTGGTCATGTGTGCATGATAGTGTCTTGACTACAAAAAAAAGATAGTAAAATTGAAAATGGACAAAAGTTATGAAATGGATGATTAATTATTTATTTCAAAATATGTTAGTTGTAGTGCCTTGGATATTTGAGATAGGAGTTTGTAGCATGAATGCAAGAATTAGGTAGTTTTTCCTTGTAGCATGTAAAATGGCAATGAAGATTACTTGGTGAATCAATAAAGAATGGAATGGTTCAGTGTTCAAGAATTGGTTATGGTTTATTTTTATCATACTGATGGTGGTTGAGTTGTATTTAGACTTGATAAAGATATGAGGTAAGTTGACGTGATGAGTGCTATGGTCTTGGTGTTTTGGTTCAAGGTTTGCTAAATAGATTTTGTTGTTTGTTACTGACAAAGATAAAATGAGATGGTGAGTTGGCTACTAATAGCCTTATGAATATGAAAGGATTTTGGTTGAATGAAAAGTAGATTTCTGATGAAATTATAATTTAATCTTCTCCTGATTTGATTGGGATTATAATGCCCTAATGTAATGATGTTGTTGTTGGTGTTTTTTATGATGTTGGTATGGATCTTCCCGACCTATTATGGGTTACAAGCACTTTTTAACACATCGATGAGACATCAAAACTATTGAAGCGATCAGGATTACTAAAGAAGACATATTGGGAAGATTGGCTTATGGTCTCATCGATGAAGACAATCTATTGGCAAGACAAGTCATCTCGGCATGAAAAATTATGCTGGCCCAAATTTTTAAGTCTCACCAATGAATTTTCATCGGTGAGACCATCATTTCTTTAACCGACATGAGCACTAGGAATATATCAGTGAGACATAATGGGTCAGGTAAACATTTAGAACTTACCTCGACGGTATAAGTATTGCTAATATATTTCCTCTTGCTCTGTCGATGAGACCACAAGTCAGTCCTCCCAATAAATCTTTTTTTTTTTAAAATGCAACATTTCATTAAAATTTCAATGATAGTCTAACAAAAAAAAAGCATGATGAGGTACAGCTATAGATTTGACACTATTTTGATCTCATTCCAATGGTAATATCATCGAACAAACGATGAATTTTTGTTAGAATATCGGGAAGACTGGCTTATGGGCTCATCGATGAAGAGAATCTATCGATAAGACAAGTCATCTCGGCATGAAAAATATATGTTGGCCTAAATGTTTAAGTCTCACTGATGAAGTTTCATCAGTGAGACCATCATTTATTTCACTGACAGGAGCACTGGGAATATATTGGCGAGACATAGTGGGTCGGGTAAAAATTTAGAAGTTACCCTGATGGTATAAGTCTCACCGATATACTTCCTTGTGCTCATTGATGAGACCATAAGTCAATCCTCCCAATATAGCTATAGCTCCGACACAATTTTGATCCCATTCCAATGATGATATTGTCGAACAAATAATGAATGTTTGTTGGACTTTCCACAAAACTTGGTCGCAATTTCAACAAACATCTCATGTTGTTCCGACAATTTGGCAGAGGCATGCCACGTGTGTTATGGCTATTGCTCATCGCTAAATCGACACAATGTTCATCAATATTCTGATGAACATGAAGTCCCTTCTTTTTGGCAGCAACTAACAAAGTTCAGTCATGAATTCAACGTTTTGAAGCTCATCGAGATACCAACGAAAATTCAGCGACGAAAATTTTTTAAGAGATTCGTCAGAATTTCGACAATAGTTTGTCGATAGTTCAACAAACATTCGTTAGAAAGTGGAGTAAAATAAAATAGTGATAGGACTTGATAAGTGATGAGAAGGTGATTTTTAGGTAAATTATAATAAATAGAGTCTAGAAAAGTGTAGAAATATTTTACAACACTTCACAACACCTTCACAAGATGATATAATTTGAATTTTAAGGACCTAATGTGAATGTTCAAGCCACATTGCAACTTTAAATCAAATAAAAATGGACCATGCATCATAAAAAAGGTCTAAAAGACCATGAAAATGACAAGGGGCCATTTTAATACAGCACATTTATCCCCCACTTTAGTGAGAGGATGAACTTGCTTCAAACTCACACTAAAGTAGCCATGCATATCGAGAGAGAGGTCCAAATGAACTTATGTTAGCAAGATGGAACGACAATAATCAAGAGGGATGATCAAGCCCTCAGGATGAAAATCCCATGGCAAACTAGACATAAGAACAAAGGAATGCACATGTGAAAGGGAAATTGAATTGAGCTTCAGTAATATGTCCAACTAGTTGTGGATTAGATCTAGGTTGTTTGTTTGAAAAAGAGAATGCATACTCAATCTAGGGTGACATAACTCATGGTGGTTTGTCGGGTGAGAAGACCCAAAAAGGTGAAGTACATACTCTAGTTGGTATGCACTCACAAACACATAGGTGGCTATGGGGAAATTCATGTCGTTGAATGGGCTTCCCGCTCAACCATATTAAAGTTATAACTCTTGATAACATTAACAAGGCGCCACAAGAGAAAATTTTAGTTCATGCTTCATGAGACAAGCCAAGCTTCGTATTCTTAGAACTCATGAAGAATGAGCAAGGTACCACAAGCATGCAAGTTGTGTTATGCAAGGTGGAAAAAATGTAAAATGCAAAAATGTAACATATAAAATGTAAAAGATGTTCAAATGAGTCTTCTTAAGTTCATGCAAGGTTTGTCACTTATGGAACATTGTGTCTCATGTCTCCAAGAGAGGACCAATCAAATAATAAAATATTCACAACTTAGGGGATGTAGTGTGTCGTATCAGGCCACCAAGAGGAATGTAATATGCTAAGATAGATCACACCCAATGTCATCCACAAAGTGACAAACAGATTGTATGAAGTGACAAGGATACACTAAGAACCAAGAATGCAAATGACTTGATAGTAATGTATGCCCCCCACTTTAAAGGAATTGCTACACACCGTTCTGTGAGAAATTACTTTAAAGTAACAAAGGAAAAATTAAAAAGAAAACAAGACATGAGAGCCAACTTGGAAAGCCCTATGCCAATTCATATGTTTCTAAGTTAGGTTTCTTCATGTAAATGAAAGAGAAAACAAAAGAAAGGGAGTTTTTCCCCAGAAAGGTACACACCAAACGTATAAGGGATCTATGGATTTGGGGTCAATATGTTCATTGTTGCAATGTTTTTATGAAAGAGCTCAGAATTGTCATCATTTCCCAAAGCACATAGAACTAGAAGAATGACACAAAGAGAGCAAAAAAAAAAGGAAAAATAATGTCCATTTTGGGTCAACATGAGAGAGATATTGCAGTCTCAATGCCTTGTGTCATCCCCAAAAGGAAAACACAAGAAAAAGAAAAAGGTAAAATGGAAAGGGACCGATTGGGTCAACATGGAAGAGACATTTTGGTCTCAATGCTTTATGTCATCCCAAAAAGGAAAACAAAAAACAAAAGTGAAAAAAAAAGGAAGACCATTTGGGTCAACATGGAAGAGATATAGGGTGTCTCTACACTTTATGTTATCCCCAAAAGGAGAACACAAAACAAAAATGAAAAAGAAAGGACCTTTTGGGTCAACATGGAAGATACATAGGATGTCTCTATGCTTTGTGTCATCCCCAAAAGGAAAACACAAAACAAAAAGTCAATGTACAACATATAGAAGAATAGAGGTACAAATAGAGGAAGTGTACAAAGAGAGAGAACATCAAATGCACATTACGAGGGAACACAATACGCACATAAAATCAAATCCAAATAAAAATAGAAAGGAAAATAAATGCAAAAAGGCTAATAAGGAAAATGCAAGTCAACCATTAACCGATTTATTGGCTTCTCAGCCTTAAGAAGAAGGGAAATAACATAGTTAAGAGACAAGAACAAATGCAATACTAGGATAAGGCTAACAACTTCTTGCCCCCCACAAAGTGTAAGGCAAGAGTGAGCCGAGGTGGGTGATGGAAAAGGATCATGTAATAGTGAGAATAGAAAATTATACAACTATTGAATGATAAAAAGATTTTTCTTTAAGGGATGATGGGAAAGCAGTCAATATCAATGAAGTGATACTTGTTCAATATGCCATTCAATGTTCGGAATTCTTCAATTTGATGTCCAATAACACAATGATATTTGAAATATGGTATGTTAGAATCTTTAGGATAGATGACCAACCTATTCATAGGTGGTAAGAGTATAAGGCCTTTATTTAAAATCAGTTGAAGTCTCCTTTCACATTCAGGTCCAGAGGATGAGTAGGAAACTTGAGTTTTTTCAATTTGTAACATCGTTTTCATTTGCTAGATTCGCCTTTTTCATAAATGGAAGGAGGAAGAGGACCTACGGGGATCCTAGCATCCTTATCATGAGAATCAGGTAATGGTTGTTCATGTGGAAGGAGAATGTTCAAGTTAGGAGGAGAATCAAAGATCCTGTTACCATCATCTCAAAGTCTCCAATACTCAAAAGGAGGCTTGACAACATGAGGAGGATCTTGATATCCTAATCCTGTTGTGTTTTCTTCTATTGGTTTTTGTTCTAGAATTTGATGAATGTCATGCTCATGTGTTGTGTCACAACCCTGTTTACTTAGGATAGTAAATCCTTTTCCATATGTTTGTTCAAGGTTGATGGGCGTGTTTGTGACTTTGTGAGCATAAAATGGTTGAGGTTGTGTTTGTTGAGAGGGACTAGGTCCACTTGATGGAGGGATCTTAGATCCCACTTGAGTTTCAGGATGAAGGTATCCAAAGTGATCAGGAGGTGCAACAGTAGGAAGATTTGGTGGGTTTATAGATGGGTAAAAGGGTTCATTGGCTTCAAGGTTATCAAGACATTCATTGATGAACTTGTTCATGCTATCATCATCTTCTCCAATGATGTCAACATCATGAGGAGGAAAATCATGAGGAGTTGGAGCATGAGGAAGCTCAAGGTCATTAGGGTCACATCCAAAGGCACAATTGGACATGTCTACTAAGGATTTCAATGAATTCCAAAACTTATGAAAATAAAATGCCATGATGATAATGAATGCAAGTAAACTAAGATGCAAGAAATAGAAGTAGACAAAGAATCTAGAAAGTAAAATAGAAAGCAATTACAGAAAAAAGAAATGTAGGAAATACCTAGAAAATGCCTAAAAATGTTGTCTAAAATATGCAGGTGGACTGATTCGCCCAGGGTGGTGAATGAGTCCAACTATGAGATTTTTTTGTGTTTTACAAAAAATTTAAAGTGATTTATATTCTTTTTAGATGCCAATGAAGGATGCAAATGCAATTTTTCAATTTTTTCAATGATATGGTATGCAAAAATGAAGTCTAAATGAGTCTTTCACTAATGCAAGTGTATAAACCCTAGGATGCAAAAACAAAACCTAACTGAATGTTGATGCAAATAAAGTCTAGGATGCAAGATGCAATGGAAATCAGAAATATAAAGTGCTTAATATGCAAGTTCACCAAAATGAACTGTAGATTTTTGGGCATGGGGCTTATAGGCTACCCTTACACTCTTAGGATGTTTCACCTAAAAGGACAAAGATAAACCTCATGCAAAATCATTGATGGTTCATTCAAATTATGCAATGTATGATGTTATTTAGACTAAATGGAATGATCTAAGCGCAATTAAATGAACTATTTGGCTGATTATGAATGCAAAACCTAAGAATTATGCAATGTTGGAAAACATAATGTGATATGCAAACATGAAGTAAAGTATGAACAAATGCAAAACAGAAAAGGAGGTTGAATCATAGTGCACCTGGGCAGAGAATGGAGAATCTGGAGTGTCCTAAATGCTATAGGAGATCACTAAAAATCACTAGTGGGACTCATTCGCCACTGATGGTGAATCAGTCCTAGTTCTGATGAAAACTTCTGAGAACTGGTTTCTGAGTGTCGGGATCCAAAATCTAACAAAATTTGGATTTCTAGACTTAAGGTGGGAATCATTCACCACTGATGGTGAATTAATCCACTCCCAAATTTATGTGAAATCATTGACCAATCCTATAGCACCTGATCTGAGGTTGTCTGCTTGTCAAGTTGACAAAGTCAAATCTACAAAAAATGGATAGAATGTCTTCTCCAAGCTTGAAATAGGTTGTAGTTGACTTGAAACACTTTTTGACTTATTTTCCACTTTTCAACACCTAATATCTTATCAAATCTGCATACACAAGTCTACAAATACACATGCAAGAGGGGGAAAATGGTTAAGGGTTAAGTTATAGGGATTTTCCTTGGTCAAATCCCACTTTGGTAATCAAACCCTTAATGAAGAAATGGAATGGAAGAGAATGATAAAAAAATAGCATGTGCAAATACTATCAACTTAACAAACCCTTATTGAAGAAATCTGAAGATATAACAATGGTTGTTCCAAAATACTTGATTAATACTTGATTCAATGATGCAAAGTACTTGAATGCTTGAATGAATTTGTGAATAAGTGAACTTGATGAATGGGGGTTAAAATGAGAAGAAAAACACTTATTTATACACAATTGTTCCTTAGTAACCTGAAGATACCTCATCACAAGCCAACATAATGTGATTTTAAATAAAAACCTGAAAGAAATTTTGAAATATTTTGAATTTTGATCCAAGAGGGACTCATTTTCCACCCATGGTGAATGGGTTCCACCTTGGACTTGAAAGTGGGTGTCGGGAATTATCTTTCATTTAATGTTGTTTTTTAGGTTTACACACTTAATTAAGCCTTATAAGGGCATAAAGGGGTCAAATAAAGCATAAGAAAGGTGTAAATAGTGATAACAAGCCTAGAAAAGTGTGGAATCTTATTACAAGACTTTACAACACTTAAAAATAGGACTTGATAAGCGATGAAAAGGTGATTTTTAGGTAAATCATAATAAATAGAGTCTAGAAATGTGTAGAAATGTTTTACAACACTTCACAACACCTTCACAAGATGTCATAATTTGAATTTTAAGGACCTACTGTGAATGTTCAAGTCACATTGCAACATTAAATCAAAGAAAAATGGATCAAGCATCATGGAGAAAGGTGTAGAAGACCATGATAATGACAAGGGGTCAATTTTTCTATAGCAAATGAAGTAAGGATGCAATAGATAAGGGATATGGAATCCCAAGATGCTCGTAAGCATGAAGTGAAGGAGATAGAGCTACAAGGCTTAAGGAAGCCAAATGGAGAGAGAAAGGAAAAAAAGAGAGGGTTGTGAGAGCCAAGAGAGCTACAAAGGGTGTTGCAAAAGCTTGAGAGTCTTGTGAGAATGTGAAATCTTGGAGTTGTTGTAACAAATAAGGGAGATGTGCAAGCAAGAGAGTAAAGATGGAAAAGAGAGAAGCCAAGATGATAGAGTGAAGCTAGAAGTTTGAGAGACAAATGAATTGAAAGAATAGCATTTAATGAGGGAAAAGAATCTTCTCTAGTTGTTACAAGGTTTCTTGGGCCATTACCACCGATAAGAGGTGAGGAAAAGTGGAAAACATGCTCAAAGATAGTTGTTTAAGTGTTGAAATGTCACAGGACTCTAGCATGGTGCACAAACATCTGTGCAGTGCGCTAGTTTTTGGGCACGTCATGCTACAAAATGACACGAATGATAAAATCCCAAGGTTCGATGCAAAGATGACATGCTAGGGTAGCTATTGAAAAGGGGTGTTGAGCATCCTGAGAATAGAAAAAGGTTAATGCAGGGGCTAGAATGATCCTACACAAGTACTAAGGGAGTGGACACTAAAGAGGATACAAAAATGCATGTGAAATTGTAAGGGGTGCAATTTTATGACATTACACTTCGTAATTCAAGTGTTTCGGGTACCAGGAACCTAGAAATCTAGAAGTGTAAAAGGTAACAAAGGGTGTTGAGCAAGGTGTTCTGGTCTGAGAGCAAAGGTTTGGTAAATATGGAAGTTCCAATAAAGGTCGAGGTTCGGGAAAATTATGGGTAAAAGTTGAAGTACTAGGTACTGGGTACCGGGTAACAATGTAAAGTAAAGTATCAAAATTTTAATGTTATCCAAAAAGTTTGATGGTCAAGTAACCCAATTAAAATAATAATTACACAAGAATATATGATTTTTTTGAAAGCGTGTTATTTATGATGGATATAAAATGATGATGAATTAATGATGGTTTTATTTACATGAGGGGTTTTTATAAAATTTTTAAAAGGGATTTAATACTTAGAATTGGTGATTGCAAGAGAAGCAAATTGTGATGTAAAGTTTGGGTATGGATGGTTAGGTAAATTTGGATCACAAATAGAATCATATCTAGATCGAGCTACACATTCCAGAAAGTTACGCAAAGGAGGAGCTTGATTCATCAGAATATCAAGAATCCTGGTATTATGCATGCAACAAAGGAGAGCACCAACCTCCAGGGAAGCCCATTCCTGAAAGTAGAAATCCTGAGGGAAAACTAGAATGTAGGAATAGGATGATAAAGCAATTGTTTTGAATGTATGGGAAAGTTCCTACATACAATCCAGATTCAAGTTATTATCATGGCAATAATAAGAAAGACCCAAAGGATTTCAACATGTATATGAAGGTTGACCTCCATTGACTTCATTTTCAATTCTCTTGCTAGTTGTCACATTCCATGTGTCTTCCCATGATTCGTCCCTTGTATTCCCTCTCATGTATTTTCTGTATCCTACCTACGTCTTGTTTCTATAAAAGGCCAAGGGATACCCTTTTTTAAGTTAAGTTCAAAATTTTTGGATGTCAAAAGAGCCAAAACTTCTTTAAGTTTTTTTTTTTTTATCTGAATCATTCAGGATTAAAAACTTGTATGTGCATAGAACTTAATCAATATCGAAGCCAATTTTAAAGCTACCTATCTCATGTATCTTTTGTAGATAGTTTGTTAGTTCATCCAAACAAGACTATATGTAGCATCATTTAAGGGTCCATATAGAACCTACTCAATGTCCAAACTAAACCCCCTTCTTTAAAATCTCACACCGTTTTATGCCTAGCTATGAAGCAATCTAGTGAAGTATAGAGCGGTTTGTTTTGATTTGATTAAATCTTGGGGCATGCATGGAGAATACCTGGGAGGAATTTTATTTTTCAAGTATTTTGATACTTTATTTTAGATTAGATGTTAAATTTTAGAAAATATTTCAAAAAAAAAGAGATGAATGTATGAAAAAATTTTACAAATTTTTTGCTTCCATGAAACTTCCAAATACTTAAAGCTAAATCTACTTAAGTGATAGAAAATTTGTTTGATATTCATGAAATATTATTGAAAATCTATTGTTTTCATGAAATTTTTTAATGATTGGATTGAAAATATTCCATTTGATACTTATGATTCTTAAAGAAACCATAGATAACCATAGACCCCTTGAGATTAACAAAAATATCACATCATACCCTGAAGTGAACCTGGTATGGTTAAGACCTAACTACTAAAGCCTTGGGATTAAGCTAAGTCAACCTTTCCCCTTTCCTCGGACCTTTAGGTTGCCCTTGTTCAATCTTTCAAGTAAAGATAGGTTCTTCATGGTTTGCCTGTGAGGATTTTATCTACACTGTTGTTGTGACTAACATCCTGATCAATAGGAACTGACACTAGAAGGAGGGCCTCATATCTTTCCCTTTGGGTTTTTTTTAGGAATTTGTATTGGTTCTAGGTTTGAAAGTAGCTTGTAAGATGAAAGTTTGAAAATGGAAGTTGAAGAAATTTGAGGAATCCTTAACCGGAGATTACATCCTTTGAGTTTGGTCACCTTTGGTAGAGTCACCGAGTGCAGAATTCATGATACAACTAATCACGGTGAACTCAATTGTGAATTTTTTTTAACTAGGGTAAGTCTGGCCATGCATAAAGTAATTATGCTAATGGAAAAGGTTTTAATTACTAAAAGAAAGGAACCGTTAACAAGAAATATTTTAAATTTTGAAAAGGAGTATAACCCTAGTAAAACTAAAAAATGTTAAAAAATTAATTGATATATCAAAATGGTTTGTTAACTGTAATTGTTATGAAGAAAATCCTAAAGTTTTGTAGGAAGAAAGGTGAGAATGTCGAGACTCAAAAATATTACACCAAAAACAAGGAAACAACAATGATGAGTCATCTTATTTTCACACGTGGAAGAGGTTAGTGGAGAGAAGTGAGAAAATCGAGCGAGAGATGCATGTTTTTTGTTCCAAACTAAAAATTCACAAGCTAAAAAGGGAAATTTTCTTGATTTCATGCAAGATACAAAGTATCAAATTTTTACTTTCTCTCTTTCTGATAATAATATAAATTGTGGTTCTACTTGGTATAACAAAGTTCAAAGTGAAGACAGGGTCGAGGACACAAAAATTTAGAGGAGAAGAAAATCAAGAAATGGACACAATCGTTCATGAAGCCAAACAGAGTAAAGAAGAAAACCATGAACTAGGACTTGAAGAAGGTAGAGTATTGAGGAATCGCGAAAGTGTGTGCAATCGACCTTTAATGAGGTCATTTTCATACATGTGAGCCAATTTATTGGTAATTATTCCTTTGAATTTACGTTTATTAAACATAGAAAATTTAAGATAATTCATTGTTATAGTAGGAGGTTTGAAATTTATTCCAGTGAATTTAAAGATAAACCTACTGTAATTCGTACAAAAACAACAATGAAGACAGTTATTGAGCTTAAAATAAATTGCTTAGTTAGGGTTAGTCATTTGTTAGGGTAAGTTTTGGTTAGTTAGGGTTGGTTTTCTTTTGTAGGGTTTTTTTTTTTTTTTTCATTTTCTTCTTTTCTTTCTTTTTTTGGTTTTCCTTCCACATTAGCAAATTCTACTTAACTTATCATACACATCAGAGTAAATTCAAACATTCTATAACATTGTGTTGTGAAATATAAAAATAATGAAACCATACACAGTAAATGCATGCTTTAAAAGGTACCATAAAGCTAAATATATATGTGTGTATTGTGTATATACATGGAAGTACCAAAATTCTCATTGTAAAAAAAGTGCAAAAATAAGGGAGCTGAGCTAGAGAAGGGTGGCCATTCAGTCAATCTGGGATGCCTCATCTACCAGGGACAAATACCCTAAGTAGGAAATTTCCTAATGAACTTCAAAGTCAAGGGTATGGAGGTCAGTCAGGAACAACCAGAGTGGAACTACATATCCATGTTCCAAGAATCGAGGAATATCATCCATAGAGGGGATTCCAATGGTCAGGTGTGCAATAGACAGAGTAGTATCCAGATTCCCCAAATATTTAGGTTGTACAATCATATTCGTAGCCCAACAAACATCTTTGATAGAAATCCCAAGGTCCAAGAGTAACGCTACAAATCAAGAAGTCAAATTTGAATACAACCAGTAGTATGCTCTAGATTCCATGAATTTTTCCCCAAGGACTAAGCATAAGTTTGGCATAGTGAAACTGGTAGTTCGAATGAAGAAAACCTTCAAGCTTCTAAGTCATGATACGACCCATGAATCCATTCTGGCGATGAGTGCAGGTTAGGAAAATTGAAATATCCATGACCTGGAAGCAAACAAGCACTAGTAGAGAAAAAATGAAAAATGACCATTGAAAAAAAGAAAAGCTAAGGTGTGAAGAATTTGAGAGAAGTGCAGGATTTATAGAAAACCATGAGGAAGTTGTGGTACATAGTTTCCTAGATCGAAGTCTTGGAAAGTGTAAGTTGAGGTGGAAACCAGATGAGTTTCTCCAGAGCATAATGTTAAATCAAATTAATTCTTACACAATTGGTGACAATTTGCTTCAAAGTTGGCTAGTACGAAGATTGTGAATCAGGTAAATTAAAGATTTCAAAATTAATGGTGGTCATTTCATTATGTTTTTATTAAGCTGTATTAATCATGAAGGTGCCCATGTGTGCAAAGCAAAAAGGAAAATGAAGTTGGTAAGACAGCACACATCAATACCTCATTAATTTGAAGGAAATGATGTGTGTGCATTGAGGCATGTGAATTTAATGTAGAATATTGTGATCAGATTTAAGTGTCATCATGACATTTCTGATCCATTAATGTGGTGTAGCACTGTCAAATCAAAATTGTTATCTGAGTATTTAGTAGTTGTCTTAATATCGAAATGGAAGGGTGGTAACTAATGGTTCTAAATTTAGATTTAAATTTGGTGATTAAATTGTTTGCTGCTAAATTTTAATTTATGCATATCTTCTAACATATAGCAAGTTGCAATTAGTTAGTATTTGGCCTAAGAGAGGTAAAGTTTAGTCTAGAATACACACAAATAGGGAATAATTAAATGAGTTTCTAAGAAATAGTGAAATGATGAAGGATTTGCATTGAATGAAAAATAAAAATGTAACCTTCACTACCACTGTAATTCCCAACCTAATAGCGGGCTTCATTGCTTGCAAGTTGAAATGAGCTATCATTGAAATATCAAAGGAGAAAAATAAGCTATTAATAAAATATCAAGAGAAAAAAAACTCTTTAATCTATCCAAATATCTCTACCGGGGCTATATACGCTTGCT
>VDFB02000007.1:181468671-182056723 GCA_007258455.2 Sequoia sempervirens
GTGTTATGGGTTTAGATTTTATAGTTTAGGGTCTAGGGTTTAGCAAACTTAGGGTGAAGTTTGGGTGGCCCTTGGCATAATTTAGAGTTGCAAGTTAGTGTCAATTGGAATCGATTGTACGTGTTTAGATTTATGAATTTGTTAACTAAATTTGCAAACAAACATCAAGATAAACTTTATGAATTTTAACCATTCTTTAACATATTGATTTCTAATCTAATTATAATTTAAAATTGAAACTAAAGTTTAATATATATCATTTTTTCCATACAAAGAAAGTAAAATTTAAAACATTTAAGCAATGTGAATGATTTTTTTTGAGCTCAAAATTACCTAGTTTTCAAAATCAAAATGATTTGTTCGATTCCAATTTAGGGTTTAGCCAATTTTTTTTGTTCCAATTCAATTTAGGGTTTCAGTTTTAAACAATTAGGGTTTTTAATGAAATTTTTTCGTTTCAATTCAAACTAGGGTTTTCAAATTCAATTTTTTTCGTTTGATTTGAATTCAGGGTTTCAAAAAGCTCGATTTGGATTTGTAAATGCGATGTTTTTATTTCATTTCGATTTCTAGGGTTTTGAAATGCAATTTTTTTTGTTTTGTTTCAATTAGGGTTTTCAAAATCAATTTTTTTTGGGTTTAATCGAACAATTTAAGATTTAAAAGTTAAATTTTATTTCTAAAACACAATTCAAGGCTTTTTTTTCATTTTTATTTAAAAAATTTAGGTTTCATTGCAAGTTTTCGTCTATTTTTACAATTATTGAATTCTACTATAACAATTAAAAAATGATTAAAACATGAAATAAATTTAAAAAATGCTAAATTAACTTATTTCTTTCAAAATTTCAATTCAAAATAAAAAAATGCAAAAAATGGTGTTTAGGTGGGGTACCTGTAGTTGGTCGTGGGGTCGCTGTCGCCAACACTTGGGGTCCCATCTGCAGAACAATGAAAACTATTTTTTTTTAATAAATAGCAGTATAAAATGGGATCCTGATTTATAGAACTCGGGATCCCGTTATTTATAAATCAGGATCCCATATTTTATAAATCGGGATCCCGTTTCTTATAAATCGGGATCCCGTTCTGTTTCCATTGGTTCGGACTCCAATGGGAAATGGGATCCTATTTCGTCTCAAGCTCGGGATCCCAAACTATAACGGGATCCCGATTTTTAAAAATCAGGATCCCGTTTATTAAATTGGGATCCCGTTTCCTCGATGTCGATTTCAATTTTTTGGTTAAGGGAAAAAACTTCCACATTTCGTGGACTCAACTTTATGCACTTACCCTATACCTCTTCGTCAATTTTAGAGGTTTCCTCATCATCATCCAATTTAATCACAATAGGAGGATGAATGATAATTTCCATCGAAGATTTCAACTCTTGATGTGATTGTTGTATTGGATTGTTTTGTTTTGGTTGGGGAGGAGGATCATGATGCATTGCTTTGGTCAAGTTTGGATTTTTATTTTCTTTATTTAACTCTTCATGTAACTTGCGAGCAAGGGCATGACGTCTAGTCTACACTCCCTAGTGCCTCTATTTCTTTTCTTTTTTTTTCAAGTTACGTTTGTGTAGGAGCAGGTTGATCAACCATAGGTTTCTTTTCCTCCCTAAGGGGAGGAATGGAAGGAACCATAGGAGGTTGTTCATCCACTTTCTCTTTTTCTTTGTAAACTTGTTTTATTCTAGGAGGTGTGATGAGGTTTTTTCAATTGTCTCTTGGACTTTTGGATGATGTAGGTGAAGTTTCCATTTTTGGTTGGTCTTGGTTATTTGGTTCTTGTTGAAGCATGGTTTCATCTAGGATGAGAGGTTCAGAGGTGGATGGGGACATGTTTTGGAGAGATAGTTCTGCTATCTTCTTTGCCTTGAACTTTTGATAAGACAAGAAAAAGAAGTCTTCCTGAGGTTTTATAGGTTCCATAGGTTCGGGCCAAAAGGCATCTAGGGAAAAGTTTCCTTTGGAAGACAAGAGGTTAAAGCCACTATGGTGAACAGTAAATATTTCATTGTCAAAGGGAAACTTTATGCATTTGTGCACAACCAAAGGGACAACTTTCATAGAGCAAAGCCATGGGTGGCCTAGCTTCACAAGAAATTGGTCTGACTACGGGATGATGGAGAATGTGACATTTAATATTTTTGGTCCTATTTGTAATGGTAGGGTGATCGATCCTATCGTAGGGCATGCAAAGAAATTGTGTATCTTGATCCATGCTTTCGGTCTATCATATTCATCTTGATAGAGTTCATGCAAAATTAATAATTCCTCAATGATCACATTCTCTCCACAGGCAAGATCTACTAGTATCCCATTAGTGGGCTTGTCATAGATTCAGCTAGCTATGTAGACAAGACCATCGCACAAATGTTTAAGAATATTGTTAGAGGAGAAAACAATTTCAAGAGGATTCTTAGGTTGGACCTTACGAGGAATGACATCTATCACCCCTATCATTTCATCCATAGTATTGATATTGATAGAATTTTTTATAATAGGAGCATTGTTTTCATCATCTGTATCAACATTCATCACATCATTCTTTGTATTTTCACTGGATTTGACAAATGAAACATTGTGTTTAGGCATTGGGTTGGTAAAAATTTGCAAATTTTGGTTAAGAGGAGCTATAGACTTATTGTCTTGGTCACTAACACCTCCAATGGATAAATGGCTAGAATCAATGAGGTCTTCCACAAGATGTTTAAGACGCTTACAATGTTTCATGTCATGTCCATTTTCTTAGTGATAGTGACAATAAGCATTAGATTTAAAGCTAAGGGGTAGAGGCTTATTAGGGTCAAGTGTTTTAATGGGTGGCAAGGTAATCATTTTTTGTTTTCATAGTTGGGACATTGTGTTATGAAGGGTATTGGGTAAGGGAGTGAATTGTCTTTTTGGATCACCATAAGTAAAGGGCACCATGGTTTTGACAACAGCTGCTTGGTTCTTGACATTTTGAGTTGTTTTTTGAGGGGGGTTGAATTGAAGGAACCCTTTTTTTTTTTCTAAAAGGTTAGGAATTATTTTGGTTTGCGAGTTTGGATCTCTCAATTCGACTAGAAGTGGACCTTGTATCTTGACTACTAATCAAATTTTGATAATCACAAAGGGTGATGCATAGGTGCATGAAGGATGGGAATTTCATCATGGTCAACTTGTCTTGAATTTTTCTTTGTAATTTTTCTATGAACATCTTTTGAAGGTGTGGGTTGGGAACCTGGACATCGATTTGGGAATAAGCAATTGATAGAATGAGATAAAGTCAATGACTTTTTCACCCTCATTTTTCTTGCATCTCATCAAATCGACCAAGGTCATCTTGGGATTCATATGAACTTGGAAATGGTTTACAAATGTAGCAACAAGTTCATTGAATTAATGAATTGAATTTTTTGGTAAAGAAGAAAACCATTCCAAAGCAGTGTCTTTCAAGGATCTAGGAAAAAAATTTGCCAATAGTTTATTGTCAAGGACAAAG
The DNA here is from genome assembly GCA_007258455.2 of Sequoia sempervirens. Taxonomy (NCBI): domain Eukaryota; kingdom Viridiplantae; phylum Streptophyta; class Pinopsida; order Cupressales; family Cupressaceae; genus Sequoia; species Sequoia sempervirens. The sequence continues at coordinate 181,472,164 of VDFB02000007.1, forward strand.
TCACTACATAAGGCAATGTAGGCATTAACATGGTTAGAAGGATCCCCCTTCCCTCCATACTTCTCAAATCTAGGAACCTCTATACCTTGTGGCATCGTTGTTCACAATATTTCCAAGGACAATGGACTACTTTTGACATAGTATGTGGGTGGGCCATACTAATTTTGGTTTATAGTGGATTTTTTTTTTTGCATAGATGAAACAGTTTGGAAATGTTGTGTTATGAGAGGATCATTACTTGCGGTATGAGATGGTAGTGAAAGTGGTGATGGAGTGTATTTATTGGTAGGACAAGTGAATTAAATTATCATAGGTGGTAATTTGGTAGGAGATAGAACATGTGATGCCACATAGGAACTAGGGATGCTAGTAGGAATACCCAAGGAAGGAATCACATTACTAACTTGTTGCATTGTTGTTGTGACTTGGGGAGTGGTATAGGTAGGTATTGAGGCTATGGTTGTGGGAGGAGGGATTTGGGTTCCTCCTTGACTTGTAACAATGTTTGTTGGTATAGGAATATTAGGGGTTGAAGGAAGATGTTTTCCAAAGGTATAAACTATGTTTTTCATAAGGTCAAGGCCATCTTCACTTTCAAGCATGCAGTGAATGTTTTCTAGTTATAGCTAGTCGATGTTGGTATTAACTCAATCGGAAGGCCCTACAAATATATGGGGCTCTGCATTGATGTGATTGTTCAATTAATATTGGCTAGTGAAGGATGGATAGCTACATGGGTAAGGAGAATAATTATTTCTCTTTGCAAGGAGGGAGTGCCTGGTGGAGCAAATAGAGTAACTATAGCTTAAGCTAGAATTTGAGAAAGAAACTCCAGCCTGAACCTGGGTTCACCAACATTACTTTCCCAATGAGTTGACAATCGGAAGGACCAAATGCCCTCTACTGTAGAGTTGTTTACTATGGTAGGAATTGCAGTAGTTGAAATGTTTTCAAGGCCTATTTGATGTTTCAAGTTTACTAAGTCCTCATGAATTTGAATTATTTTCTCTTGGGGGATCATCATTCCTTGGTTTAGCTTGCATGCTACTTGAAGGAAAAGATTTGTTAAGGGTGTTATCCATGCCTAATGTACTAGTTTCAATACTAGGAGTGGAAGCTCTAGATAAACCAATATCCACAACGATTGTGCTATCATGGGATGTCATCAGTCTCGAACTTCTTCTCACTAAATTATTAGCAATAGGCCACCAAACACTCATGCAAATGCTACTAAATGCGGGGTGAAGGAAAATTAAATGTAAGCTAACAAGAATGAATTGCTTAAAACTGAAATTCTAGAAAGTATTTGGGTATGTGTAGGATCATCATGGAGGCCCTTAAGTGGCAAAAAATTCAGAAAAATCAAAGTTAGGAAACTTGACATAAAATTTTGAATAGGTTATCTATATTATTTCAAAAATATGTAAGAATAGAATCTATAGCAAATTGAATGTATTTTTTAAACTACTAGGTTTATTTAAAATATATATATATATATATATATATCTATTTGGTGAAAATTGAAATTTCAATGCATTAGAACTTAAATTTTAGGGAAAAAGTAAGAAGTAGTTGTCTGTTTGACCACCCTAACCACAATAAAATTATAATATTTTTTATAATGTTTTAGATATATGTAGAGGACTCATGTTTCAATGTGATGCATATTTTTTGTATTTTTTCCAAGTAAATAATTATTTATGAATTTTTTATTACAACTTTTAAAAAATATAAAAACTCATATGTCTAACCACCTTAACTTGGTCAAAACTTCATGAAATTCAATTTTTTTTTTTAATCTTATAGTATCCAAAGCATAGAATGTGACTCATGTTTTGGACTCAAAAAATGTGATACCATTTGAAAGCTATAGATTTTTTTCAATCAACCTATCAATCAGGACTTTAGTCGTAATTCAAATAAGAAATGAATAATAATTATTTATTAAATTCAAAGTAAAGCATAATTTATATTGGTGGAAAGTTGGGAATTTCCTTTAAAAATCCTTTTTGTTTCATCAATTTTGGGTTAAAAAAATCATCAGCCACATACCCTACACATACCCATCATATTGTCACTTTTTGGCCCATCATGATCCTGCACATACCCTAAAACTCAAATGTAGAAACAACAAATAGAAACTCAGAAGTTGAACTATAAATGATAGAAAATTGAGTGAAAAATATGAAAAGGGACTAATTCATCCAAGGTGGCAAATGAGTTTTGGTACTAATTTTTTGAAATTTTTTAGAATTTTTAAATTGAATTTTATGCTTTTTATGTTTTCTGATGCAAGACTGAAATGTAAATGCATAATTTTACTGCTTTTCAATGAAATTAACTACAATAATGCAAGCTAAATGAGCTTTTCACTAATGCAAATTTTAAAACCCTAGAATTTGCAAATTAAACAATGCAATGTTAATGCAAGCTAAATCTAGGATGAAAATGCACTCCAAATCAAAAATGTGATGCTCTATATGCAAGTTCACCAAAATGAAATGAAGAAAAATGGTGGAGAGGTGCTTTCTTTCACTTCTAGGGTTTTGAACCTAAAAGGAGTGAGACACTCCAATTTTTCAACCTTTCACTCAAGAACACACCCTTGAGATTTCAATGCAAAGGAGATTGAAATCTAACAAAGGGAAGGTTCTAGGGAAATGAAACAGTTAATGAGGGTTCAGCACCAAGTGTAAACTTGGAAAATAAAATGTTTGATAACATAGTGTGATATACAAAATGACCTAAAAATGCAAGTAAAATGTAACAGAAAACTATGAAATTGGAAATGTGCACCTAGGAAGCTGAAGGAGGTAGAATGGAGGTCTAGAATCCTAAAAAAATTGCTGCTAATGCTAACTGGGACTCATACGCCAATCCGAGTGAATTAGTCCAGTTTCGAGTAAACTATGCCATAACAAGTTTCAGACAAATGGGTACTCAGATCTACAAAAATCCTTGATAGATAGGTGCAATGGGACTCATTAGCCAATAGCGGTGAATCATTCCACTTTTGGGTTTCTAGAAATTCAAAACTAGATTATGTGGCTATTAGTCTGCTCTTCTATTCCTGATTCAGATCCGATTCTAAAACTACAAAATTCAGTCTGTAGACCTTCTCCAAGCTTCTCCAAGGCTTGTTGGAAACTTTGAATTTCTTTGACAACTTGATGACAACTTTCCCAATCTTTCTCTTTGATAAATCTACAACCTAAACTTGCAAATCACATGCAAGGAGAGGGAAAAATATTGTGCGGGTTAGTGAATAGGGGTTTGTCTTGGTCAAACCTCTTGTTGGTAATTAAACCCTTGAAATAGAATGAAATAGAGTAGAGAATGATGAATGAAAAATAAATGATGTTGCAACTCACCAAACTCTTATAATTAAGTGTTGCAAACATGTAAGTGATGACTCCAATGGATGTAGACTTGGAGTCTTTCTTGATATTGATAGATCTTGAATGCAATGTTTTCTTGAATCATACAATCCCTACACCACAATTGTTAGCTCTAAAACAACTTGATGCAAACAATCTTTGAGATGATAAAAGACACTTGAAGAATTATCTTGAATGCTTGATAATATGTCCTTGAAATGCCTTAAATACTCTTGTGAATGCTAAAATTCTCTAGTGAACCATATGCATGAATATTTGATTGCTTGATAGGATGAAATGAGAAAAAGAACCTTGTATTTATACTCACTTATGCAATAATTCCTGAAATTGCAACACTACAGGCCGACCTTAGATCTTAGAGAATAAAAACCCACCAGAATTTTAAATAAAATTTGAATTTTAAGTTAAAGGGTACTCATTTTCCACCCTAGGTGAATGGGTCCAACCTAAAGGGACTTATTCGCCCATAATGGCAAATGAGTCCCACCTTAGAAATTTGAAGTGGGTTTCAAGATTTTGATGTTTTAAATGATATTTGTCAGGATAAATCTAAAAAATACACATAAATAAGGCATGTGGATGTAAAATGGGGCCAATTAAAGCATAAGAAAGCCCAATTATTAATGACAAGCCTAGAGGAATGTGAAAGTGTGTTACAACAATTTACAACACTCTAAATAAGGCAAGAATTAAGATTAATTATGATTAAAATTATATTTATTATTCTTAGTTAATTGATAAAACCCTTAACACTACAACACTTTTGCAAGGAACCATTAAATTCCATTAGTTCACAAGGGCCCAAGACCTAATGTGAATGTGTTATCCATATTACAACACTAAATCAAGGCATCATTAAGCCAAAATCCACAATGAGGACCCAAACGAGTGTGAAAAATTAAAAGGATCTTTTTTTCAACACTACACCACCTCCACCCAAAAACTCACTATCCAGTGGAGGAGAATATAGACTTGGCAAGGTCACCATAGCCGCAACTGTAATGAAGGGAGGTCTTGCAAGACTCCAAGCCCATGCTTCTGTCACTTGCTTCACACTTGCTATGTGGATTTTATGGAGTGTTGAAGTGTTGCTTGAGAGTGAAGTGAATGCTAGAATTGCTAAGAGATGGCTTGAGAGGGAAAAATATTGTGGGGGTTAGTGAATAGGGGTTTTCCTTGGTCAAACCTCTTGTTGGTAATTAAACCCTTGAAATAGAATGAAATAGAGTAGAGAATGATGAATGAAAAAATAATGATGTTGCAACTCACCAAACCCTTATAATTAAGTGTTGCAAACATGTAAGTGATGACTCCAATGGATGTAGACTTGGACTCTTGCTTGATATTGATAGATCTTGAATGTAATGTTTTCTTGAATCACACAATCCCTTCACCACAATTGTTAGCTCTAAAACAACTTGATTCAAACAATCTTTGAGATGATAAAAGACACTTGAAGAAGGTTCTTAAATGCTTGATAATGTGCCCTTGAAATGCCTTAAATACTCTTTTTAATGCTAAAATTCTCTAGTGAACCATATGCATGAATATTTGATTGCTTGATAGGATGAAATGAGAAAAAGAACCTTGTATTTATACTCACTTATGCAATAATTCCCGAAATTGCAACACTATAGGCTGACCTTAGATCTTGGAGAATAAAATCCCACCAGAATTTTAAATAAAATTTGAATTTTAAGTTAAAGGGTACTCATTTTCCACCCTGGGTGAATGGGTCCAACCTAAAGGGACTTATTCACCCATAATGGTGAATGAGTCCCACCTTAGAAATTTGAAGTGGGTTTCAAGATTTTGATGTTTTAAATGATATTTGTCAAGATAAATCTGATAAATACACATAAATAAGGCATGTGGATGTAAAATGGGGCCAATTAAAGCATAAGAAATCCCAATTATTAATTACAAGCCTAGAGGAATGTGAAAGTGTGTTACAACACTTTACAACACTCTAAATAAGGCAAGGATTAAGATTAATTATGATTAAAATTATATTTATTATACTTAGTTAATTGATAAAACCCTAGAAAAGTGTGAAAGTGTGTTACAACACTTCACAACACTTTTGCAAGGCACCATTAAATTCCATTAGTTCACAAGGGCCCAAGACCTAATGTGAATGTGTTATCCATATTACAACACTAAATCAAGGCATCATTAAGCCAAAATCCACAAGGAGGACCCAAATGAGTGTGAAAAAGTAAAAGGATCTTTTTTTCAACACTACACCACCTCCACCCAAAAACTCACTATCCAATGGAGGCGAATATAGACTTGGCAAGGTCACCATAGCTACAACTGTGATGAAGGGAGGTCTTGCAAGACTCCAAGCCCATGCTTATATCACTTGCTTCACACTTTCTATGTGGATTTGATGGAGTGTTGTTATTGCCATGGAGTGTTGAAGTGTTGCTTGAGAGTGAAGTGAACGCTAGAATTACTAAGAGATGTCTTGAGAATGTGTGTAGAGATAAAATAAAGTGAGAATGGATTCAATTTGAAGGAAGAATGAGGAATAATAAGGAATTTTTGGGTTGGTTGTTTGAAGAGGGATGTTACAATTCATCCCCAATTGAGAGTGTAATGCCTCTACCAACTTTAGACATAGGAATACGTCAAGGACGATAGTGTGCCACGTGGATGTTTGCATGTTGTGCATGTGTCCTTGACAAATATTCTCTCACAGACACAAAGGATGGATTCCAAGTGGAAGGAAGGTAGTTGGGTGATGTGGATTTTCGCCTTCAAATTTGATTTTCTAAGGTGAGGGTATGTGAAAGGGGAATTTGTGTAAGGGGTGCAATTTTTCTCCTATGCAATCAATTAGGAGTAATGAAAAGCAATGATTTTTTATCTAAAACATAAATATGGCTTAGAAAAACTTAGGAGAATAAGTAAAAAAAATAGAAGATAGAATAGCAGATAACATGACACAATATATAGGTGTGAAAATCCTTTTGGGTTAAAATTGACCACCAAAAGTAGACCTCGATATATTATTTCAAAATAAGCTTACAATAGACTAAAAACCTCCACTAATGATGTATCTCCTATGTCAAAACTTTAATAGCATGCTGATAGTTAGCCCAAACTCAAAACTTGCAAAGTCCTATGATATATATTAAACTAATTGTCACATCCCTTCACATAGGCATGATAGGAAAAATAACCAATGTATAAATTATATTTTTGGTAAAAGGAGAGGTGATGAATGAGGAGATTAAAACAATGTATGGACAAAATTTATTCCATTGATGATATTATAGGTAGTTCAAGAGGAATGGGCATCATGTCAAGAGGGTGTGGAGAGGGTGGGCCTCCATCTTTTCATAAATAAAATGAATGCAATTGTAGGTATCCATCAAGAAAAAATGATAGGGGAATGTTGAGAGTGTTGACATGTGGATGAGGAGAAGAGAATAGATGAAAAGGATATGAGATGATTTAGAGGCTACATAGTAGAGGAGAAGACTAGACCAAGAGAAAAAGAGAGAACCTTTTTCATGCTAGGGAGTTTTATTTTCTGGTCATATCAAGGGGAATTTCCAATGGTTGTTACAAGGAGGTTGTGAAGAGGTGGGACATGACCAAAGTCAAGAAATCTTAGAATTAGAAACTTTATTTTGATGTAGAAAAGGTAAACCATGTTGTTTGAAGAGTATATGTTAAGCCAATGAATAAACTAAACTAATTAGAGAGACTAGGAAGGAGTTTTATAGAGATTGAAATATAGGAGAGATGTACATCTATATCTCATTCATTTGGCCCAACATCTTAGTTGTTTAAGGATAAGGATTTATAACCCCTTAAAAATAGCTAGCAACAATTTGGAGAACCAACAATATTAACTTTGTGATATTTTATTATTATCATAGCTATGGTCTATGAAGTAGATGAATGGGAAACAATTATAACGATATGAAAGAAGTGGAGTATAAAACCTTAATGCCAAGGATTGTCTAAAAAATACTATAAATGTATCAGACACTATTATTAAAAATAGGGTGATATGATTACTAATTTTTCTAATGTTATTTACTTGTTAATACCTTTGATGGTATATAATGTAAATGGGTATGTGCAAGATCATCATGGAAAAAACAGGCCCTTAAGTGGCAAAAAATTTAGAAAAATCAGAGTTAGGCAACTTGACATAAATATTTCAATAAGTTATTTATATTATTTCAAAAATATGTAAGAATAAAATCTATATAAAATTGAATGTAGTTTCTAAACTACTAGGTTTGTTTAAAAAAAAAAATCTATTTGGTGAAAATTTGAAATTTCAATGTAGTGGTACTTAAATTTTAGGGAAAAAATAAAGAAGTAGGTGTCTGCTGACCACCCTTACCACAATAAAATGATAATATTTTTTTATAAGATTTATATATAAGTAGAGGATTCATGCCCGATGTGATGCATTTTTTTGTAATTTTTCCAAGTAAATAATTAATTATTATTTTTTTATTACAACTTTTTAAAAATATAAAAACTCGTATGTCTTACCACCTTAACTTGGTCAAAAATTCATGAAATTCAATTTTTATTTTTTTAATCCTATAGTATGTGAAGAATAGAATGTGACACGTGTTTTGGATTCAAAAAATGTGATACTATTTGAAAGCTATAGATGTTTTTCAATCAGCCTATCAATCAGGAATTTAGTCGTAATTTGAATAAAAAATGAATAATAATTACATATTAAATTAAAAGTAAAGTATAATTTATATGGGTGGAAATTTGAGAATCTCCTTTAAAAACCCTTTTCGTTTCATCAATTTTGGGTAAAAAAATAGTCGTCAGCCACATACCAATCATATTGCCACTTTTTGGCCCATCATGATCTTGCACATACCCAAATACCAACATGTATGTCATTGCATCCTACATCAAGTTGATAATTAGGTAAAGATTTAGACTTATCTCATTTGGTTATAGCATTAAGTTATATTATTTTTTATTAATGTAAAATAGGTTTTGAAGGGTACTTGAAACCCTATACAAAAGAGAATGAAACACAAGAGATAAAGAAATAATGTTGCCTCAAAAACTAATAGGCTGATTAAACCACAATCAACCAGTCATCAACAAAAAATATACAAAAGGCGAACATAGAACAACAACTAGAGAAGCTCTTTTAACATCCTTGTCATGCATCTCCATTATTTCTTTTTAATATTCTACATAGGAACCACATTACATTTCTTTGTTTTGCTATGAGTGTGAATACTCGGTCCAACCCCCAAGTTAGTAACCTACTTCCTAGTCTCAGAGTTCTCACCCAAATCCTATTTTGAAGGGTCAGGGAAGAGGAACTTTCCAATCCATTCTTTTGATTTCTCATTTAGAAGCACCAATCCTTTCATCATGGTCTCAAGCAAATCCTTGTTGAGGTTTATCAAGGAATTGAGATCCTTATGTATTTGCAGGAGGTCCCTTTCCAAAATAGAAATCCTTGGATCATGGTCTTTTTTTCATTTTAGCAAAATCCTCTACCACTTGGTTGAGAGTAGAGTTCAATGACTTGACCATACTAAAAATAGAATCCTACTCCCTAAAAATTTTCAGAGTGGAGATGATACAATGGGCTATAGTATCACACTTACCATGAAGATCTTGGATCTCTTAAATGAGCCACATGAGTAGGTTGAAGAAGACATTCGACCCTTCCTTCACCAAACCTGAGGCCTGAATAAAGTCCAACGAGCCCCAATTTAGACCCCTCCCCTGATGAGAGCTCATCAAAGGATCATCTTCCTAGAAACTAGCAAGTGGGATGAACTTTTATTTGCCTTTTCCTTCATAAAATGACACAATAGGGGACACTTCCAAGTCAACAAAATTTTCTAGGTTCACCTCCCCTTCAGCTGGGACCCTCCTTTCCCCCCCATATTCTATAATTTTATCTTCAAGATAATTATTCGCCGCCCCACACACCTTAGTATTCCCACACCCTCTTGAGAATGCTCCTCCATAGCATGAGAAGCAACAACAGTCCATTTAGAAACCTTCCTACCGCTACCTTTCCCCTCCATATCAGCCTCTTCACAAGCTCCCATGATGTTGTGTTTCACATGTGAAGGAGAGGGATCAACATTCTTCACAGAGCTCATACCTCCAAACCCATAAGGGACCAAAAAATTTCTAACCCCAGCTAAAGGTTTATCATAGTCCAAATCCATCTGGTAGCCATCAGACTAGGCCAGGGAGTCATCCCTAGACTATGTCTCACCATCTCCTTCCTACTCCTTTTAAAACTTCCCCATCATGTAAAAATGGATTGTTGGGATTCTTTTTGTAATCCATAATCCCATTCTCTAGAGATGAAAGAAGATAAAACGAGGAGACCAACTTACCATGGAAAAAATGATTTAGCAGCATAAAATGGTGAGCATAAATTTTTTAGTATCTCCCATCCAGGGTAAAGTACCACATAAGAGCCATAGCCACATCTCCACAAATTGGTTTAATTGATGTTTGATCATAGCCACCACATTGGATTTTCACAATTTTTTCCTTCTCTTTATCACTCAAGAAGTTCAATCTTGCCATCACAGACATAGCTTTTTCTCTTAAAAAAATTCTTCCCTGAGTTGACAGCCCTGTAACTTCAACTATGAACTCCTCATTCACAGTGATTTGAATTCCAAACATACTAAGAACATGATTGTTCCAAGCCTCCAAAAACTCTTTTTAGGTCTTGGGATCAAACCCATGTAGTTTCTCCATAAAAGGAGTGACCCCACCTTTCTACAAGATCTTCCAAACTTCACCATTAGCTTTGGTTTCAACACATGAATGGGGCTTCGTTTTGCACCTGTCTCCTCCCATCTCCAAAAGTGTCAAGAAACTCTCAAAAATGAAACCACACAAAGTACAAATGGAGATTATCAAAAATGCCAAGTAGGAAATAGCATCCAAAAAGCGTTTGATCATGTTATTCAAGGTACAGATAAAAATTAAGGCCAAATCCCTCATGAGATTACAACTCATCCTTCCACAATTTCCAACAAGAGCAATGGAAGTCAAATGTCTAATGAACATCAAAAGGATATCATTAAACTACCATCCCATAATATTACCAGAAGTTTTAGCCCCCTTGAAAGACTTAGGGACTATCATTATTAAGCAAATAAATAAGATCAATAGGAAGATGGTCATTAATATCCCAAGACCTAGTCGAGGACACACCAAAGTTTTCCAAAGGTCTACAACACCATTTAACCTCACGAAACACATGGGAAATGTAGACTTCCTCAAAATTATTCAACAAATAAAGAGCGTCATTAATAAGTCTTTCTATGGACCAAGATGGAGAAGTGAAATTCCTAAGCCAATTGATAATATTCAATGATTCCCTTTCCAACCATATTTTTTTGACACCCCCTTCTCCCTCGCCAATTTTAAACCATGATAGGTTGCATTAGCTTCAGTATAGTGGTTTGTTTGGATCCCCAAAGGGATTTCCACCACTAAAACTAGCTACCATTATGATCTCTTAACACTCCCCCACAACCACTAGGTCCCAAATTACCTTTAGAAAAACCATCAAAATTAGCTTTATACAACCCAGGAGGAGGAGAATAGCATATCACCCCTTCTCGAGCAGACTTGAATTTTTTCAAAGGTTGGGAAATATCAAAGTTAAGCTTCCACTAATCAGCCACCCTCAAATCATAATCAAACATAGCCACACAACCAAGAAATTTAGAATTAGACACAACCAACAAGAAGTTATCCTTAATGGCTACAAAGATCTTAAAAACAAATGTAACCTAGGGAAGTGCAATATTCCTAAAAAAACTTGTTATTCCTCTCCTTCCATAAACCCCATATGACATGAGGAAGGATAAGGGACCAAAAAAAACAAAGAGAGGGATTGGAAGAAGGATCCTTCCATTGGCTCCAAAGCTCCATAACTAAAGAAGGGAAGACCCACTCTAGCTTCCAAGGATTTAGCATAATCCCCACATCTCTAGAGCGTATCTACACCCAATAAACAAATGGTAGGATTTCTCTGAATCCTCCTCACAAATATAGCATCTATTAGGCATAGAGAAACCTCTTTTCCAAATATTATTAATAGTCAATATTTTATCTTGAACCAACAACCAAAAATACATATTGATCTTTGGAATCAAATTCGAAGACCAAACAAAAGCCCAAGGGGGGCGAGGGCCCACAAAATTATTCAGATATTGAAAAGCAAACACCACTAAGAAGTGATCATGTGGAAGTAGCCGCCAAACCACCTTATCCTTCTAAGGAATAAAAGGGATGTGAATTTGAGATGAAAAAAACCATAAAGAGTATCCAACTCCCTAAACTCCTCATGAAGTTCTATTGTTAACCTTTGATACTGATCTATTTAGTTGGAAAGTTATGGTAGTTTCCTTATTTTTCCTTGCCTTATTTTTCCTTGCTAGTGTTGTAAGAGAACTAATCATGGCACAGAATAAGTTTATTGTATAGTCATTGAGCCTAGGTAAATTAAGTACAAAAATAGTTGAAATAGTTTATTCTAACTCTTAAGAGTGTTACGAGTTTCATGGTTATATTTTGTTAATTTTTAGATTAAAAAAAAACATATGAATAATATATAGATTATTATTATATGTAGACTTTATAGAATAATATTTCCATACACTACTAATAATACATCCCCTATGAATGGTTTGTGATTGTAGTGTCATCATGAAAATGACATCTTCTAATTTATCTAAGGTGTGCTTAATTAGAGTGGTTAGATACCCCAACCATATAACATTATGTGTAAGGGTGTTGTTAATGTTAGAGTAATAAGTTATTATGCTTAATTAATTATATCATATTGATTAATTAATTAAGTCACTTATTCCTCTTTGTTACTTAAGCTAAACTTAGGCACATTATTAATTAATTAATTAATAATTATTAAGTGTGCACACTAAGGTTTCATTTAGGTTTTCTCTTTTAGGGTTTCTTGATCTCCTTCATAAGGATTGATCACTTTGTAATAATTGATTCTCAAAATGCATTTTTATTGAGAGGTTTACAAACATCTTCTTTGGTTCTTCATATCTTTTGCATGTGATAGGTATCCATCTTGCATGCAGGTGATCTTGGTTTTCTAACATGGTATCAGAGCTCTAGACCTGTAGTTGCTTGTTCGTGATCTGAAGATATGGCCTCTCTGTGAGTTTCAAGTGCAAGGGTTTCCACAGGCATCTTTCTTGCAAGATCTAGGGGTAGCCATTTTTTCGGGACACTATGGGCTCAAACGAATGTTGCTATCGCATTCGCAGCATCCCAAAATCCTAGAAACGCCTGTCAAATCATCCATTTTGGTGCAGTTGATCCGGGAGGCAAAAAAAATTTGTCTGAGGGGTCGTACGGCCTCCCCAGCATGCAGTCTGAGGCTCAAAAATAATAAAAAATCAAAAAATGTGTTTTTTCAGAGTTCGGGCCGGCGCCTCCAGTTATAATCCAACTCGCTGCCCGGCGGCCACCAGGTCACCACCAAATCACCGCCGCCACCCCACCTTACCACTGGTTCGCCGCCGCTCACGTTTTCCACCGCCGGCTCCTTTCAGCTCCGCCCCGGTCACATGGAGGACCAGGGGCCATATGCTCTGCCCCCGCGGGCCCTTCTGCATCAGCCGTGGCCATATGGAGATCCGAGAGCTGAGATCCAGCCCCTGGCCGGTCCGAGCCCCTAACCCCGGTCATATGGAGGACCGGGGACCTGCACCCACCTCAAACTCCCAGCAAAAGAATATTTCGGGAAGCACGAGCATATTTCGGTCACCAATGAATTTTTTCTAATAAGGGGGGCAATTTTTTTCCCTGACGGCCAGATGGCTGTCAATTTTATGCTCATAAATTGCTGACATCAGCATGACATCACCATATGGCCGGCCACTCTTTGCCCCCTCCTAGTCCAGTTTGCCCTAAAGGAGCAGTTTTTTTCTTTTGGTCATAACTTGGGCATACGGTATCGAAATCGGGCAAACGAGATATTGCCGAAAAGCTGGTTTTGAGCACTTTCATTTGGTGTAGTTTATTTAATAGTATTTTTTTGTTTTACTACATTTATTTCTGTTTGAAGTTAGATGTACTTTTTATGCTTCCAAGCTCATAACTTTTTGCCACAATCTCTATTTTTTGCCTCGTTTGAAGCGTTGGAAAGGTATTAAGGAGCTCTAGGTTGCTGTCCATGCACTTTTTTTGTATCTATCCTAGGTTTATCACTTATTCCAGATTTGGCCCGATGGGTTTTTTGGCGATTACTTGGATGTTTTGGTAGTTAGGAGAGTACATCTTGCATCTTTGCACTTCGTTTTCAGTAATACATCATTAAATAATTGCTTGCTACTTCCTAGATTCTAGAGTTGTTCCCGTTTAGAGTTTTTGAGTGTTCCATAGCATCAGGTCTTCTATTGTTTTATCATGATTCCTTGAGTCAATCAGTGACTCTCATCCGATTTTAGTAGTATATAGAAGAATATTTCCTTGCTTGCCTATATCAAGTTCCAGTGTTACTCTACAGAGTTCTTCCAGTGCTTCTTTGTAGCATGTCATCTCATTGGAAGGGGGGTTTTGTCCCACTGGGTTTTTCCTTCTCTTACTCATTCTTGCATTTGTAAATGGGTACCTGATCAGGCCTAGTTTTTGAGACCCATCTTTGCTTTCATGCATCTTATTCTAGTGTTTTAGCTTCTTCCTAAGTTCATCTTAAGGGGGGGTATTAGAGTAATAAGTTATTATGCTTAATTAATTATATCATATTGATTAATTAATTAAGTCACTTATTCCTCTTTGTTACTTAAGCTAAACTTAGGCACATTAATAATTAATTAATTATTAATTATTAAGTGTGCACACTAGGGATTCATTTAGGTTTTCCCTTTTAGGGTTTCTTGATCTCCTTCATAAGGATTGATCACTTTGTAATAATTGATTCTCAAAATGCATTTTTATTGAGAGGTTTACAGAACATCTTCTTTGGTTCTTCATATCTTTTGCATGTGACAGGTATCCATCTTGCATGCAGGTGATCTTATTTTTCTAATAGTTAATTCTTTTTGAGCTAACCAAATAAAACTTTACATGGGTTTGCATTAGAATATAGGTTTTAGATGTGATAATTATGATTATAATAATTTAAATTAATGTTTATGTTTCCATTATGGCATAGTATCTTGGCCAAGTGATAAGTATGGTTTGTGGAAATAAAGATAATTTATTGTTAAGTAGTTAGCTTAACCTCTATGTTAAAGAGATGAACCTATATAAGATATTTTTAGACTTTCATGTTGAATTAGGAATAATAAGGGTGAAAAGGTCCAATTGGAGATCTCAGTGTCCTTGGATGGAAGTGTCCTAGTATAATTTTTCTAAATTGGGAATTGGTTGGCTTTCCTTGCATATCATTGAGCATTATTAACCTTGGGAATCAATAAAAGGTACATTGTTGGGTATGAAATAGTAACCTAAGAAATCGTGGTTTGTTATTATTCAATAAAATTGGTGAGTTGATGTTTATTTAAGACTAGGAATTGCTAAATATTGTATTATTACATTTCTTAATCTTAAAACCTTGTACAACTTTCATTATATAACATTCATTCTACTTCACTCCACTAAGTAATGGTGCTTGATTGCTTATGAAATTTTGGATATGTGGACCTAGATGTGTGTTCCTTGAGAGAGACCTTGTGAGGATAACTACATGGGAGTTTGAAACTAATTGGAAGTAGCAATGTAATAATTTCTTGGGAAATGGATTCCCTTATAACCCAAGTCCATTGGGAGGAGTTTGTGAAATTCTCCAAGGTTTGGATTGTTCCTAAATTTGATTCACCTTTATTTTTTAGTATGCTTTAACTAGAGGCTAAATTATTCATCAAATAGTTGTCAACCCACTTTCCCAAATACTATGTCCCCACTATATAGTTTTGAGAAAATGAGAAGAAACTCATTCTCATCAAGCTTATCTATTCAAAGGTAAAAAGTTTCTAGATTTCTAAAATCTACTTTGAAATATTGGATGAAATTTTAGAGTCACTGTCATCAAGGTCTATCCTAATGTGAATGTGTGAGAATGCATCAAATATTATTTGAACTAAAATAATTAAATTTTATGTGACAAACACTATAACCTTTTGTTTTGAATCATTGATAAGTACAAGAGGGTATAGGTTGTCACCAATATTTAGTGAGGTTTACTCTTCCTAAGATAAAGGTATGATAAACTTGGTCATCATATGGATATGGAGGTGGTAAGGAAACTTAATAATTTGTATATAATGATGATGCATAATTAGGTTAATTTAATATAATGGTGTGAACAATATTCACTTGTATTGATTATGGATGGTCTACTTTCTCTAGATAAATTTGCCTAATTTTATGTTGAGTTTGGAATGGCATTCCCTATGACTGTATTTCCCAATGGTGGGAAATTCATAGAAGGTATTACTAAGTTGTATATGGTGTTTTAAATTTATATATCTATGATATGGATAAATATTGTAGCATCATATATTGTCACCCTTAATAATTTCACAGTTAGGTTTAGCTCCCCTTTATGTGCTTGGACCTAATTGTTCTTATAATCTGCTTGTTTTTGTTGCAATGATTTTGTTGTTGGCCCAAAAGATTGATTTTTTAACGCCCAATACAAATGCCAAATTTATACAAGATCCACTAGAGGTGGTTAAGGCATGTCACAAATCTACAACAGGTTGGACTGACACCAACCTATCCAAGGGTATGAAGGGACCAAACTTCTAATAATCCCCTAGCATGACAGTGGGATCCGAACATGTGATCTTGCTTTGATACAATTTGTTGTAATGGCTTTGTCGTTGCACCAAAAGATTGAATTGCTAACTCCTAATACAAACACTAGATTTATAAAAGAACCACAAGAGGTGGTTATGCCATGTTACTGATCCATGGCAAGCTGGGCAAGTACCAACCTATCCAAGGGGACAAAGGTACCAACCTTCCAATAGTTTTAATGTCATTTCCAAAAAATTGAGATAGAATTGGAAACTAATATTAAACATTCATTTAACAACATAAGAGCCCCAAAATAGGTCTAGTCTAGGGCACCAACACCCTTGACAAGCCTACATTGGCCCAAATTTAAATATTTTACTATAAAAAATATATATGAATTTAAATTTATTTGTCAACTTTTTATAATTAATTTTGTGGGAAACGAATAATTACATATAAATAAAATTATTTTTCACCATTTGAACATATAAGGAAACCTAATGAAATTTTGAGCAATTGAGAATCCCAAAAAATAAATGAAGAGCATTATAAGTAAAATTATTATAGCACTAATTTAGTCAAGATCTTCATTAGCAAGGCATCAAGTTTGTATGTGATTTTGTTCATGTTTTATGTTCATTGTTTTGTAAGTACTAACACTTTTAAGACCTTCAATCAAGCATAAAATTCTCCTTGCATGAGACTTGTTATTATTTAAGTTCATCAAGGAACTCAAATTTGAAGTGTTAAGTTGCAACACTTGTCAATATATATCATTTTTTTTATCCATTTTACCTTTGTACGACTAAGGGTAAACACTCTTTATATTCCATGAACTAAAACATAATGGTAAACCAAGAATATAAGCATCACACATACACATAGAACACCAAAAATTGACATGTTGAAGAACCTATAATAAAAACATGTTGAGGAACCAAGAAAATAAAGAACACAAGTCACAATTAAAATGGTGAATTTGAACCACTAAAGAACACCCTAAGAAACAAGCACAAACATGGCCTATTCAGCCCCTAATATATATTCAAAAAGTGAGTCACAATATCTAGTGGTAGATGTATATACTTATATTTTAATTTGTTTTGTCAACATCATGTGACACTCATGTTATGCTCTATTAGTTGGCTATGGACCCTTGAACTTGAGTATCCTATTAGACCCCTAACTTATGTGTGTTTTCACTTGTGATAGATCCATGGTAGCCATAACAACACCATCAAGGTGGTTGGCTTCAAATGACTTTGTGCTGGAAAAACAAGGGCAGAAAACTAAGAGGGGGGGTGAATCAGTTGTCATAGAATTTCAAACTTATTAAGTTAATTAATCCTTATTCTCATATCTATTTAATATCAATGAAAGCATGAATCAACAGCACATTCAAAACACACATAACACCAAGATTTTTTATGTGGAAACCCTGTTAGGTAAAAACCCATGGTGGAGGTCAGTCCACAAGATTATACCCTATTAAAAGTATAAAGAATGAAATATGGGAATGCACATGCATTCAGGCACACTGCCTAGAGCTCACTACTCAATTACAATGGAAGACACACTATCTTACAAAGAGATTTGGATTACAACCATCTAGATTTTGAGCTGAGAAAATAACATCTGTCCATGCCTAATTATAGTTCTAGTTAAGCACAATTCTTCACTCTTCTACACACTTCATCACACTCTACTCTTCATTTGAATGATATTCGCACATACATACACTCGACATCCACTGGAACACTTCAATTTGAATAAACAATCGCTCTTATATATCTGCAACAAGTAATTTCATCCCTTCAAGTCAACTTCAATGAAAATAATAAAATGAATATAAACTGTTGGCCCAAAACATTAAATCTTTACAATGTGAATCAACCAAAGTCAGCCACAACTTAGTGATGACCCAAAACAACATCTCCAACTTGAAAATACTTGAATTAATTATGCCTCAAAAATCCACAACACACTACAACCACCATGTCGGCCAAGAACATGAAAAACATTAACACACAAGAGAAATTCACCAACCACAAGCTCAACGATCAATGCAGACATGAAACAAAGATAGAGCATGATCTAGAGACATCCACAAACAACATGAAATAGTATAGAAGCACCTGCAACAACTGAACTAACTGAATTATCCTCATCTTCAATCAGGAACACCAACTAAAGAAAACAAAAAAAGTGTCATAATGAAAATCTTCATAACTCAATCAACTCTTCATGCAAATCTTTGAAACTTGACATGGATAAACTAGATACACTCAAAAATAAACCCTTTGGTCCACAACCTCTTATCATCAACATACATAATGTACCAACACACTAAACTTCACTTCACCACTAACAACCTACAACTTCTTTATTATAATTTTCTCAATATCCTCAACATATACAGCTTCAAGTGAACAAATGCTAATAGTGTTGGCATCAATGACAACCACAACATCCAACACTTTGTTCTATAATTCAATGCATTATTCAAATTTAGGATTCAAAGATTGATATACTTATATATGTCAATTAATCATGATTCCATAGCTCATGAAAATTTTAATTATTAAAAATTGTAAATTTATGCATGTACAAGAGTTAGGTGATGGACTTAGATGTAATTTTTGGATTGATGATTTATGATGCATACATAGAATATTAGGGTATGTGCAAGATCATGATGGGCCAAAAAGTGGCAATATGTAAATGATATGATGGCCCATGTGGCTGATGACTTTTTTTTTACCCAAAATTGATGAAACGAAAAGGGTTTTTAAAGGAGATTCTCAGCTTTCCACCAATATAAATTATGCTTTACTTTGAATTTAATAAATAATTATTTTTCATTTTCTATTTGAATTACAACTAAAGTCCTGATTGATAGGTTGATTGAAAAATATCTATAGCTTTCAAAGCGATTATCACATTTTTTGAATCTGAAACATGTGTCACATTCTATGCCATACTATAGGATTAAAAAAATTATGAAGTTTTGACTAAGTTAAGGTGGTCAAACATACGAGTTTTTATATTTTTTAAAATTTTCAATAAAAAATTCATAATTAATTAGTTACTTGAAAAAAAATTACAAAAAAAAAATGCATCACATCGGGACATGAGTCCTCTACTTAAATATAAAATATTTTAAAAAGGTATTATCATTTTATTGTGGTCAGGGTGGTCAGACAGACACCTACTTCTTATTTTTTCCCTAAAATTTAAGTACTACTGCATTGAAATTTCAAATTTTCACCAAATAGATTTTTTATTTTTTAAATAAACCTAGTAGTTTAGAAACTACATTCAAATTGCTACAGATTATATTCTTACATATTTTTGAAATAATATAGATAACTTATTCAAATTTTTATTGTCAAGTTGCCTAACTTTGATTTTTCTAAAAAAAATTTCCATTTAAGGGCCTGTTTTTTCCATGATGATCTTGTACATACCCAATAGACTAAATTCATTTGGATATATTTTATGTATAATGGTAAATTAGAAACCCTAATACATATGTGAACCTCAATATTTTAGTGGTTAAATTGATTAGGATTCTAATAGACTAATGAATGAAAATACATGTGTACCTTGTGAGAATTGAATGATCATTCTTGTGCAAATTCAATGAGATTGAATTTAGAATTTTATGCTAAATTAAGAATTGGAATAATTGTAAATTACTTTAAATATTTGATTAAAATTGTTAATGTGAGTGTGTGTTCTTCAATTCAAGTTTTTTGGATGTATGATTTTATCAAATAAATTGACATGAAATTGAGTGTTCAAGTTTAATTTCCATGGGCCATGGACTGGGATCTCCCAAAAACCCAAGGCTTTAGTGGGTTGAGTGTACAAGTACACTCTCCATCTCCCAAAGTCTCACACATGGGTGAGAACTTGTGGGGGAATGTGCTTGAGGGAGATTTGATATATTTCCAAGTTTCACTCCCTCATTCACGAAATTCAAATTAGGTATTCTTATTTATCTCCCATTTGAGAATGAGGATAGAGTTCTTTATTTTGAGTCTTTTCACTTTTTCATGTTTTGGAGTTCTTATTTTCTTGGATTTGGGGAAGGAAATTGAAAAAGAAGTTTGATTTAAGCTCATCCTCAACTCAATCTCACCATTTAGAAATATTGAGAAGGTAGGCCTTCTTGGATTTTTTTTCTTATTCTTAATGTATGTGGGTTTATATGTTAAGTAATGATTTTGTGTATTAATGTGTATATATTATAATGGGTATATGGTTGTGAAGGAAAATATTACCCATATGAGAAGAGCATCCTTAGTGTATAGAGTGAGAGGGGTACCCTCTTTGGGGAGTCTTTTTCCACCTTAGATAAGGAGAGGATTTTAAGGTATAAATACCCATATGATATTGTGGATTTTTGGTTTGTGTTGGAAGAGAATTTTAGAATTTGGAATGTTTTTTTGGTTAAAATTGTTTATTAAGAAGTATTGTGTTTCTTCCCATTTGGAAAGTATTCCACTCTTTCCCCCATATTGAATCTCATTTGGTATTCTAAGTATGTTTAAATCCAAGTTATTGGGGGTTTCATGTGTTTTTTATTTTAAATTTGGGTCATTATTCATGTAAGTGCATGTGAGTTGTGTGTAAATTTGTTTCTATACAGGTATCCTAGCTCAAGGATGGCCTATATGTAGGTCAATAGTTGGGAGGTGAGCATCTCATGACCATTGGAGATTTTTTGTGATTATGTGTAGGTGTGGAAAACTTTGAAGGGCAAGCTAAATTATGGAAATGGAGTCACTTGTTTCATTTTTGTAATAAATTAGAGAAAATGTGTAGTGGAAGACCTTTAAGAGGTCCTTGTAATTTATTGGTTTTGAAAGAATCATTTTGAAAATTATTGTGGTATTTTTAATGGATTTTTCTTATATTATTTGTGTGAAAGAAAAATAAAAATATATTGTTTTGTTTTAGTGATTCTCTTCTCTCTACTACATGTTATTGCAAAAGAATTTTATGTTATTTGTACTCTCCTCAATTCATTTCAATATATGGCTAAAAGTATTATTTAATATTTTTAAAGAAAATAAAAATATTAATATTTCATTGTTGATATAGCCATATAAATATAAATTGTAGAATATAAAAGTCTATTTAGTAAATAGATATTTATTTCACAAAATAACCTAGCATTATATAATGGAAAATATATTCATTTAAATATTTTTCCTTAAAATATTCTTTGTTATTTTTTGAGACTGAATATAGATATAATAACAAAAAGTTAGAGCTTAGATGAAATTTATTTAAGTTGGCATCATAGGGCCTTGGTGGTGTTAGTGTGACACCACTTCATCGCTTTCACATAGTGAACCTAATGGGGGTTTTACCCAAGAGTAGGGTTCCCATGTTGTTGTCTCTTAGAGACACCTATACCTAACTAGGTTAACCCACCATTGTTTCAAGGTGTGCATGAAGGTGATTGCACTCCCATTAGCACTTATCTTATTACCTCACTCTTGGGTGGTGTGCTTACTTGATGAGGTTGCACCAACAACATCATTTGGGGCACACTTTTATTAGCATATCATGAATGGACATATTTAATGGATTTTATGAAAAAAATTTGGTTGCATGTATTTCCCTTCGACATAAAATTAGGGCATGAAAAAAGAAAATATCAATATCCACACATATCAAGGCCATAAATTGGAATGGCATTACACTTCCTCCAATAAGATTAGTCTTACTCTTGGAAGCTTGCACAAGCCAAGGATAGGGTACACTCAATACTTGATCCTTCAAACATAACAGATCTTGCAAGATCCACCCTTTATACCCTCACCTAGTTTAGGCCTCAAATACACCACATGTAAAAAATATAAAAAAGGTGCACAAGTTATGTGAACACCAACCACTAGGTGTGCAACCACCTCAGATATCACTGCAATTCCTTCACCAACTACCATTATAACTAAGGGAAAGGACCAACTAATAGAAAGCAAACAAAGCCTTACTTCAAAACTTCTACAACTATTATGAAACTCCATCTAGATACTAAATCTACCAAGGAAAAAAACACAAGCATACAAACTTTACCTCATGTCAAGGCTCACTAACCCAAGGGTACACTTCCTATGTTCTCTCCCAAAACCAAGGCCTTAACATTCAAAGTTAAAACCCAAAATCTAAGGAAAAACCATCCCATAATGTTAGAGGAAACACTACATCACTACCATACTCACTCAAACATAAAAATATGGTGACATTAAGCTTAAAATCCAACACCTAAGGTCATTGGGCCATCATTTCTAGGATTTCATTAGGATGCAAATCTATAAGGTTTATAGATTGAATTTCAACCTCCAAGGTGAGTCAATTAGACTTGGATCTACATCTTTTTGAGTCTTAGGAATGACTTGGAAATGATTATGATTGATTTCTATACTTAGACTTGTTGGATGTTGTTGATATGTGGTTGTCATTGATTTCAACACTATTGGCATTAATGTCTTTAAGGTTGTATACGTCTAGGATATTGAGAAAATTGTAATGAAATAAGTTACAGGTTGTTAGTGATGCAATGGAGTTTTGTATGTTGGCTAGCTCAGGACGTTGATGTTAGAGGTTGTGGATTAAAGGGTTTGTTGTTGATTATATCTAGTTTATCCACATTAAGTTTCAGAGATCCACATGAAGATTTGATCAAGTTATGAGTATTTGTGTTCTGACAGTTGTTATGTTGCTTCAAATGGTGTTCCTAAAAGAAGATGATGTGATTCTAGTAATCTAAGTTGTTTTGGATGCTTCTCTAGTGTTTCATGATGCTTTTGGATGTTTCTAGATCATGTGTTGTACGTCTGTATTGATTGGTGTGCTTGTGATTGGTGATTTTCTTTTGAGTGTTCATGTTTTTCATGTTCATGGCCAACAAGATGATTGTAGCATGTTCTAGATCTTCAAGGCATAATTGTTTAAGGTGTTTCATGTTTGAGGATGTTGTTTTGGTTCTTTACTATGTTGTGGCCAACATTGGTTGATTCAGATTAATAATTATTTATGGATTGGGCCAACAGTTTGTACACATTTTATATTTTGTTGAAGCCAACATGTAGATGATGTTATCCTTAGTTGTGGATATATATAAATGATTGTTTATATCATTTGAAGGCATGAGATGTGTGAGTAGTGTGTAGAGAAGTGTGATTCCTATGTTTGAATAATGTTCTAATCATTCAAAGGAAGAAGTAAAGTGTGAAGAAGCGTGAGCAGTGTTTATGTGCTTAACCAAAACTATAATCAGGCATTAGCAGATGCTATTCTCTCAGTTCAAAATCTTTCAGATGTAATTTGAATGTTTTTATACAAGATAGTGTGTCTTCCTTTAGGCAGTAATCCTTATTGTATTTGAGCAGTGAGCTCTAAACAGTGTGCCTGAATGCATGTGCGTTCCCCAATTATATTCTTTATACTTTTAACAGGTTATAATCTTGTGGACTAACCTCCACCATGGTTTTTCCCCTAACAGGGTTTCCACGTAAAAAATATTGGTGTTATGTGTGTTTCTGATGTGGTGATGATTTATACTTTCATGTTTATTTATCAAATTTGAGAATAAGTTTAATAAGTTTAATTTTTTTTGACAACTGATTCACCCTCCCCCTCTCAGTTGTCTGCCCTTGTGTTTCCAACAATTGGTATCAGAGCAGGTTCCTCATAATAATTTTAATAGCTTGAGGTGATCCAGGATGGCAACATATAAGAGGGATAGTCTGAGATTTGATGGAACTAATTATTCTCTATGGAAGACTCAAATGGAGTGTCATCTGAGATGCATTCGTGAAATGTATTGGAACATTACAAAGAATAGTTATATCATCCCACAGAAGGGTCCTTCTACTTCTATTAAGATTAAGGATATCGAGTACAATATCAGAGCTAAGGAAGCATTGTTGAGTACTTTGACTGATTCTGAGATGAAAAATGTAATGGATCTGAATACTGCTTATGAGATCTAGAAAAAGTTGGAAACTTTGTATGAAGGTGATGCACATGTGAAGATTGCTAAGTTGCAAAGCCCAAAAGGGAAATATGAAATGTTGAGAATGGGTGATGATGATAACATTACTTCTTTTATGTGGAGAGTGAATGAAATTGTGTGTAGTATCAGATGTGCTAGTGGAACATTGGAAGAATCAGAGATTGTTGCTAAAGTGCTCAGATCCTTTCCTATTGCATACAAATCCAAAGCTATAGCTATTGAGGAGATTTGGACTATGACAAATGTAACCAGAGACATGTTGATTGGTAAGCTTACTGCTTTTGAGTTAAGTGAGTTTGGTGATGCTCTTCCTAAGACATAATTTGCATTCAAGGCTACTATCTTTGGAAAAGATAAGCAAAGATATGATTCAGGAGAAAGTTCTAGAAAAATATTCAAGTATGAGGATGAAATCAGAGAGATTGAAGAAGAAGAGAGAAAGCTAGACAAACTTGAAGCGCTTATTGTCAAGAGAGAAGCCAGAGGAGAAGGTAAGTACAAAGGGAAATTTCCTATTAAATTTTTTTCTTGCAATAAGATAGGTCATTTTTCCTCAAGATTTTCAGAAAGAGTTTCTAAGCCAAGACCTAACAAGCCTAGATTCCAAAGAAAGTGTTATTTTGTTGTTGATGACGGTGTGATAGATGATGAATCTAATAAAGGGAATGTAAGTGAGGACAAATGGGTATTTATAGTTATTAAGGAAAATGATCCAATACCTATTGAATCTACTAATTTCACAAACGTGGAGAAAGCTCTGGTAGCCAAAATTGAAGAAAAAGATGAATGGGTGATTGATAGTGGATGCTCTCATCATATGACAGGTGATAAAAGTAAGTTTGTGAACTTGGAAAAGTATGATGGTGGTGTTGTAAGATTTGGTAATGACAAAGCTGGTGTAATCCATGGCAGAGGATCCATGTCTCTTAATGGTAAGCATAATATTGATGATGTTCTATATGTGGAAGGTTTGAAGCATAATCTCTTAAGTTTCAGACAGATGGTTGACAAGGGATACAATCTTCAATTCAAGGACGGAAAGTGTAGAATATTGGGAGTTCCAAAAATGTGAATGCATCAGGTACAAAAACAAAAGGTAATATCTTTCACCTGAATGTTGCTAGTAAAATTTGTCTAATTACTCAAGTTGATGAAAGTTGGTTGTGTCATAGGAGAATGTGTCATGTAAACTTTGATAATATTATCAAGATAAGTTATACTCAGGCAGTGAGAGATCTGACCTAAGTTGATAAAACCTACTAATGCCATATGCAAGGAATGTCAGTTAGGGAAGCAAACTAGAATTTCATTCAGGAGCAAACAACATTTTTTAAATGAAGTGTTGGAGCTTGTGCATACTGATTTGTGTGGTCCTTCTAGAGTCAGAAGTTTACAAGGATATGGGTATTTCATGTTACTAATTGATGATTATTCTAGAATGATGTGGGTTACTTTCTTAAGGGAAAAATCTAAAGCTCTAGAGAAATTCAAGATTTTCAAGGATATGTTTGAGACAAAGATAGTTCTAAAGATTAAATGTCTAAGATCATATAAAGGTGGTGAATTCACTTCTGGAGAGTTTAATTCTTTTTGTGAAGAGTATGGGATAAAGAGACAATTATCTACCCCGCGGACCCATCAACAAAATGGAGTTGTGGAAAGAAAGAACGGGACAATTGAAGAAGCTAGTAGGAATATGATGCTAGAAGGAAATGGTCCTCATATCTATTGGAGAGAAGTTGTGAGTACTACTATTTACACTCTCAATCAGGTACAAATAAAAGGTGATACCGGTATGACTCCTTATGAGCTTTGGTATGGTCATAAGCCTACTATTAGATACTTCAAAATCTATGGGAGTAAATGCTTTATCAAAAGAGATGAATATAGAAAATTTTGATGCTAGGAGTGATGAAGGAATCTTTCTTGATTATTCTACTAAAAGCAAGGCCTATCGATGCTACAATAAGAGATTGAGGAAAGTAGTTTAAAGAGCTAATGTCAAGGATGATGAAGACATAGTTAGACCTTCTAGAACCTTTGGATATGATTCAAATGATTAGAATGACAATTTAGATAAAAGAAAGAAAGTTCAGACTCCAAATCAAGTTCAGATCATTCCAGTGAATCAGGAAAATGAAGAGGAAGAAACTAGTGAAAGTTCAAAAGTGAGATCACAAGAGCCTGAAGTTCAAGAACATCCAAAGACTCCAAGGTATGTAAGACTAAATCATTCAGAAGATCAGATTATAGGTGATAAGAACAAAGGTGTTCAAACTAGGAGAAGAATTGTAGAAGAATATCGTTTGATCTCAAAGACTAAGCCTAATAGTGTCAATGAATCATGTAAAGATGAACATTGGGTGGAAGCAATTAAAGTGGAACTACTGCAAATTGAGAAGAATGATATGTGGATTATTGTTCCTAGACCTAAGGACAAAAATGTAATTGGAACTAAATGGGTCTTTTGGAATAAGTTGAATGAGCAAGGTGTAGTTGTTAGAAACAAAGCAAGACTGGTGTGTAAAGGATATTCCCAAATGGAAGGAATTGAATTTGAAGAAAAAATTTCCCATGTTGCTAGAATTGAAGTTGTAATACTATTTCTTGCTTATGTTGCTTACAAAAACTACAAGGTTTATCAGATGGATGTCAAGTCAGCATTTATAAATGGTGAACTGGAAGAAGGAGTGTATCTTGAGCAACCTGATGGATTTCAATTGACTGATAAGGGAGATATGGTTTTTCGATTTAAGAAAGCATTATATGGACTTAAGGAAGCCCCAAGAGCATGGTATGCTAGATTGGACAAGTATTTGTTGAAGCTTAGATTTAAGGATACTTTTGAGTATCTCATAGGGAAGCTAGGGGTGATTACCCTTCCTAATCAAAACTAATATGCATTGAGTTGCATCAACCTGTGCATTTCATAGTCATATCTTGATCTAGATTGATGTTGTGGTGGATGCTACTTAGGGGGAGTAGTCAAATGTTCAAAAATGTGTTTCAGAGCTTGTGTGAAGAAAGATAATGTGTATCATTTTCATTGATGTCAAAGGGGGAGAAGAGTCATGTGAAAGAGTTGAGGAGAAAAGAGTCAAAATCTAATGGGGAGAAAGTGTTAAGAGAAATTTGCATTGATGGTGTTTCTCACATCATGTGTTGCCATAAATTCCAAAGGGGGAGATTGTTGGATGTTGCTGATATGTGGTTGTCATTGATGTCAACACTATTGGCATTCATGTCCTTAAGGTTGTATATGTATAACTGAAAATATGTTATACTTATGTGAATCCTTGCATGCAAGGATACTCAATAATGAGTCCTTGCAAATCAATTCATAGCTCTCTATCCGAGAAGAGCAGGGATTGATATTGTGGCCCTCAGATTGACCCAGTTACCCTTGCAAATATAGTCTCGGAACGAGAGATTCAAAGAGGAGAAGCAAGAATGCCAATCTCCATGAATCCTGTTCTTGCAATGCAACAATGAAAACTAATCTAAATGACTATAAAATGCAATAAACAAAACTAATTTATTGAAATGAAAATTGATCTACATGCAATGCCATAAATGAATTATTTTGCAAATTAATCTACTATGAAGATTAAGCTAAAATGTAATATTAAACTATATGCTCTAAAACTAAGATGCTTATAAAATCAAACTAATGTGTAATCTCAAATGATAAAATTCAAGAAAATTTGTAGCATAAGTCTGATGTAAAAATTGTGATTTTTGAAATGAGAATGAGATGGCTCATTTTATAGGCAAAAGTGGAATTGAAGGCAAATTCAGAAGCAATGTGGGATAAATAGAAAAATAGAAACAAATCTTGATTGGAATTCTTTTTTTAGTTTATTTCCCTTTTAACTGATTTGTTTCCATTTTTTCATCACAGGATATTCTTGAGAGGATATTTCATTTATTTTATTTTATTTAAGATGATAATATCTCTTTTAATAAAATAAGATTATGTAATTTAGAAATGAATATTAATAAAATAAAATAAAATTATTTAATTAAAATAGATTTAATTAAATAGCATCATTTTATTTAAGTAATATTAACTTCAATTAAATAACATTATTTTATTTATTAAAAGGGATTTATTTCTTTTGATTAAATAAAATTAATGAAGCATTCAAACCTTAGGGAAAATTGAAACATTTGAAATAGTTATGAATTGATTAAGAAGTTTGATTTGAAAATGCGACAATCATTGATTCAGAAAATTGATGTTGACAAATTAAATAAATGGGGCCCAAAGTCTAGGTGACCATTTTAGGTTGCATACATTTGCCCCTCTTTGACTAATGTGAGGTCGACTCGGGATCACATGCAGTCAAAGAATGAAGTTGCAATGTGAGATCGATTTGGGATCACAAAACAACTCAGATGTGAGGTCGACTCGGGATCACATCTGGACAAACATAAACAAAAGGCCTTTGAACATGAGGTCGATTCGGGATCACATCAAAGTGAGAGATAAGAATCTCAAGCAAGGTTGCCCCAAAGAAGCAATTGATAAATTGATAAAGTTGAATCAAGGATTGAAGTTTGATAGAGTAGCCCCCTCATTGATCGAAATCGAAATGAGATAGAGGAGAAATAATAAATTGAAAAATTTGATCAAATCAAACAAAGATAAGGTTCTTGATGTAAGATGAAAATATAAGAATCACAGAACCCAGGTAGATCAGCAAAAAATTATGCCCTAAGGTTGAATTAGAAGAAAAGAAGTGGGGTGAAATCGAATGGAAGATAGAAGTTTGGAAGAAATGGAAAGAAATGGAGAGAAGGAAGAGAATCTGCCTCAATAAAGAGGATGCATCAAAATCAATCAACTGTTTAAGATAGGGAATTTTGATTGAGATCACGAAAGAAGATAAGGAAATGAAGAACGTGATCACAGTTGATGAAAAATCCACAAGAAAGATGAAGGAAACCCTCTCAAACCCATAATACAGCCTAAAAGTGCAAATTAACATGAAGTCTAAATAATGCAAGCTACATGAAAATGCAAAGGTGTACTTGCAATAGGGTAACATAGGTTTTTGTGTGTTCATCATTCATTAGAGAATGTAAGAGAACTTATTTTCATCATTGGGCCATTATTACCAGACATCGGACAATCACACAATCATCACTAGTCACAAACGCAACTATGAAGATATGAATGTGATTTATATTAGCTTGGAATGTGGAAAGATTCTAACATGAGCATCAAAGACATGAAGGTCAAGATGACTACAATGTTAGCTTACCCAATTTAATGTAGCAAAACCACACTCGCATCAAGACATAAACGCTAGGATTACCATGAGAATGGTTGTGCAAAAACATTCAAGGGATGATGCCATAAATCTCTTAAGTGTGTCAAGGAGACAACAAGAGACACTGAAGAGGTTCAAGACAACACCCACAAGCCCGAAGCAAATAAAAAATTCCCCATGCCCCAAGTCCTCTAGCTATGCATCAGGAGAGACTTATTAGACAAGGACACTCAGCGAAAATCAATATCAATCAACACACAAAGAAAAGATCATGGCATATCTCAAGCATTAAGTGTTGCAATTAAAAAAAAAAATTAAGTGTGTAAACTGATACTGAGTTCCGAGGATAAGGATCGAATGCTTGCAAGTAGGTAAGATCACATGACCGAACTGGATAAGACCAAACTGATAAGTGTTGAAAAACACACGATGTCAGGGGTTGTGTTGAAAAACACAGTTGGGTTAGTGTTGAAAAACACCGTTTGCGAGGTGTCCTAAAGACAAGCATATCCAAGAGACCAAAGCTAACACAGTGATGCCCCTAGACAAAGACAAAGACCAATTCCAAACCAAGGCAATAAGGACAAGGCATGATGGAGAAAGGCTAAGTGTCAAGGATGCATGCTAAGAAATAGGGATGCAAAGGCCTCAAGTAGCACCTGTTTCCAGGTTTTCACCACTTGGAAGAATTTTTTAGGACTTTTATATTTATATTATTTTTTTGTATTTTTTTTTTTTGAATTTTTTTGAATTTTTCTTGTATTTTTTCAGCATCATATTTGAATTTTTTTGGATTTTTTGGCAATATATCAATTTTTTTTTGTAATTTTTTTTAGTACCATATATCAATTTTTTTGGAACTTTTTTCAGGGTCATAATTATATACAAGGATGCCCCCAGACAGAACGGGCATCAAGGATAGAACTTCTTCAGGTGCAAAACATTGATAGGCTCAGGGAGCCGCTCCCCCTCTTCAGTAGATAGTAGATAGGCACCTGTGCCAAAAGCTACTGTGATGATGTATGGTCCAAGCCAATTAGGTTCGAATTTTCCCTTCTGTTCTCGATTCTGTTGGTTCTTAGGATTCTCTCGCAGGACAAGATCTCCTCCTTGGAATTCTCTAGGGCGAACCTTTTTGTTGAAGGCTTTGGACATCCGCTTTTGATAGACCCTCATATGGTCAAATGATTCTTTACGCTTCTCATCAAGAAGTTCCAATTCTTGCAATCTCATGGCGCGATAATCTTCATCTGTAACTAGACCTTTGAGAGAGACCCGAAGTGATGGAATCTCAACCTCTAAAGGTAACACTGCTTCAGCGCCGTATGTGAGGGAAAAAGGAGTAGCCCCAGTTGGAGTACGAATACTCATTCTATAGGCCCACAGGGCCGGATTTATCTGTAGGTGCCAGTCTCTACCATTCTTATGAACTATTCTATGAAAAATCTTGAGAATGGTTTTGTTTGAAGCCTCTACCTGACCATTTCCTTGTGGGAAGTAAATGGAGGACCAATGTTGCTTTATCTTGAATCTTTGGCAGAGTTCTTTAAGGTCCTTGTTTTTGAACTGACCTCCATTGTTAGTGATGATCTCAGATGGCACTCCATATCGACAAATGATATGGTTTAAAATAAATAAAGACACTGTCTTGCCTGAGGCAATAGAAAGTGGAACAGCCTCTACCCATTTTGTGAAGTAGTCAGTAGCAGTGATAATGAACTTATGCCCACCTGATGAGTTGGGATGAATCTTCCCAACAAGGTCAAAGGCCCATCGCTGCAATGGCCAGTGAGATATAGAAGGAATTAGCTCCCTACCTGAAGCATGTATCAGGTGTCCATGTTTCTGACATTTTTCACAAGACTTAGCAAATGCTACTGCATCTATTTGCGTCATAGGCCAATAGTACCCTGCCCTAAGCAACCTTCTAGCCATGGAAAGACCATTAGAATGTCCTCCACATATACCCTCGTGGATGTCAACTAGTGCTTGATCGGATTCCTCCTTTTCTAAGCACCTAAGAAGTGTTACATCTAGACCCCTCCTATACAAATCACCAGAGATGAGGGAATGGTGAGAGGCATTGCAGATAAGGTTTCTTCTTTCAAATCGATTAAATGTATCGGGGATGATGCCATCATGAAGATATGAGTAAATAGCACCATAGCGGGAGGATTCATGATTGACAAGGGTACAAATGACATGGCTTTCGGGTGAGTCAAATATGGGATATTGTAGCTCTTCCACCAGGAATTCATATCTGGACTCATGTTCCTCTAACTGAAGAAGTGAAGCAAGGGTGGCCATAGCATCAGCTGCTTGTTCTCAGCCCTAGGGATTTTTCGAAAGGTGACAAAAGGAAAATACCATCTTAATGAATCAACCATTTTTTTGTAAGGTACCAACTTGTCATCTTTTGTTTGGTATTATTCATTGACTTGGTTGATGATCAGCTGAGAATCCCCATAGATATGTAGTTCTATGATATTCCACTCTATGGCCATTTTTAGTCCATTTGTCAAAGCCTCATACTCAGCTATGTTGTTTGTGCATGGAAAGAGTAACTTGTAAGATTTAGGAATAGTATACCCATGAGGAGAAACAAACAACACACCAGCTCCAGAACCATTTTGCATGCATGAACCATCAAAGAATAGTTTCCAGGATCTTTCAGTCATGTACATAAGATGCTCATCTGGAAAGTTGACTTGAATGGGCATATTATCTTGAATAGGGAAATTAGCCAGTTGATCTACAATAGCTTGGCCTTTGATTGCTTTGCGCTCAATATACTCTATGTCAAATTCAGAAAGAATCATCATCCATTTAGCAAGTCTACCCATGAGAGCAGCTTTACCGAGCAAGTATTTGAGAGGATCAATTTTTGCTATGAGGTGTATGGTGTGCACAAGCATATAGTGTTGCAATTTTTGAGAAGAAAACACTACTGCGAGGCAAGATTTTTCAATACTAGTATAATTAACCTCATAAGAAATAAGAGTGCGACTAATATAATATATGGCCCTTTCTTTCCCTTGTTCATCTAATTGAGCCAACACTGCCCCCAGTGAAGATTCAGTAGCTGAGACATATAAAATGAGAGGCTTTCCTGGAATGGGAGGCATTAAAATGGGAGGATTTGCCAAGTATTCTTTAATTTGATCCATGCTCTTTTGGCAATCCTCATTCCAGACACATTGAACACCTTTATGCATTTTTTTGTTGAAAGGTTGTGCTCTATCTACCAATTGTGAAATAAACCTCCTTATGGATTGAAGGCGCCCTTGAAGACTCCTCATTTGGCTAACATTTTTGGGAGGTGGCATGTTTATAATGGCTTGAACCTTTTCAGGGTCCACTTCTATTCCTTTAGCTGAAATGATGAATCCCAATAATTTTCCAGAAGTAACACCAAATGCACACTTTTTTGGGTTTAATCTTAGTTGAAATTGTTCCATGCGATCTAGAATCACTTCTAAATCAGCCAAATGTGTTCCTCTTCTCTTAGACTTAGCCAGGGTGTCATCCACATAATCTTCCATATTCTTATGCATCATGTCATGGAAGATGGTTGTCATAGCTCTTTGGTAAGTAGCTCCTGCACTTTTCAATCCAAAGGGCATGACATTCCAACAATAAGTACCCCAGGCACATGTGAATGCAGTCTTTTCTTGATCCTCAGGAGCTATCTTGATCTGATTATACCTAGAAAAACCATCCATCAAAGAATATATCTCATATCCCGCTGTCATGTCCACTATCATGTCTATGTTAGGAAGTGGAAAATCATCCTTTGGGCATGCTCTGTTAAGATCTCTAAAGTCTGGGAAAATTTGAATGGTTTTATCATGTTTAGAAACAGGTACAATGTTGGAATTCCAGTTAGCATAGTCTATGGCTCTAATGAATCCTGCACCAAGGAGCTTTTCTAATTCAGCTTTCACTAAAAGAGCTATATGAGGGTGCATTTTTCTCAACTTCTATTTGACTAGTTTCACACCTGGAGCTATGGACAAATGATGCATAATGAGATTAGTGTCTAACCCTGGCATGTCTGAGTATGTCCATGCAAAGTTAATTTCCTTCTTTTGGAGGAACTCAGTAGAGGCTTTCTTTTCTTCAGGTGATAAAGATTTAGCCAAGTGTACAATTTTTGGAACTTCCTCTGTGCCCAAATTAACAGCTTCTATAGGTTCAACCAATACTGATGATCTATCCTAGAAATAGCTTGGGAGACTATCAAGTACCTCATCCATAGGTGCCTTTGGGAGGTTTTCACCTTTGGATACGTCTTTTATTTTTACTTTTTTTGGTTCTGACACTGCCACATAGTGGTTTTCACCATCAGAACTCTTATTCTTTTTTTCTTTTCTTTTTATCTTGTGACTAAGGTACTTGATGTTAGGTTCTGTCATACTGGTAGCCGGTTCACTGGTGGAAGAGACTACAGGTTCAATGGCATTTAGATAGTAGGTGATCTCATAGTCATTGTGAAATGTCAAGAGTTGAGGCTCTTGGTACCGTTGAGACCAATCAATAAGGTTGGGGTGAACAAGGGGTAGGTTGATGACCGGTTCAAGATTAAGGATATAGGTGGTGTCATCTCTGGTGACTGTAGAATTGGAATCTGTCAAGTTTCCCTCTAAAGTGTCTAAATCAGAATTTATCCTAGCAAGCGAAGAATCGTCTACTAATGTGACATGTGGGTTCCAATCTTCTAATCTAACACATGACTCATCAGTTACATTAGGTTGAGAACTATAAGCATGGACAACATCCATATCCAAGTCAACTGTTGCATCTGAGAGTGAATCCCATTCAAACTCATGAGAGTCTATTTCTGAATTATTGTTGGAGCCTCGTGATGTAGAAGCCTCAAGATTTGGAAGAGGCTCCTCTCCTCTAGCAATTTTCTCAATCACAAAATTATCTGAATTATCACCATCCATTGCAGCTGGGATGGAGACACTATCCATAGTCAATCTTGCATTCATATAGTCACTATCTATTGCAAATGAGATAGGAGGACTATCAATTATTAAATCTCTTGAATCTTCCCAAAGGAGATTTGTTGAAGGTACCCAATCATCTATTATGTCTTGTTGATTGGTCAAATCTGGTACATATTCTGTGTCATCTTTACTATCCCGCCTATCAGAAATGGGGAAAGTGCATTTATTGTTGTTCATAAAGCCTAGGCCAACCGGTTTCTTAGACTTACGTGCAAAAAGATCATGATTGAGTGGTTCGGCTCTAGCATCTAACTGTGACTAAGAGGGCCATATCCTAGATAACCCATCTTCTTGACAAAAGTATATCCTCTCCCATAGGACTTAGGAGAGGGGGAGAAATTTTCATTGTGCTGGTATTTCTCCTCTTTGTATATCCAATCTCGAACAGCTACTTCCTCTTTTTCATCTTGTATTGGTACTGAGGATTCAACAAACTTGTCAAATAGTGTCATTGCTAAAGATGATGGTTTCATCTCCTATGAAGGCTTTCCATATGTCCTAGGGGAAACAGGCATCTTTTCAAAAGAGTCAAGTTGATACCCCCCCATGCCAAGGTCTACTGACTTAAATTTGTTTTGACAATCTACTAAAGTTGTTTCATAATCCTCTGCTGCTCGGTTAAGAGGGACATGAACATTAGCTGAGATTGAGTTAATTGATAAGGTGTTATCCCCTGGTATGCAAATTTTTGTTCCATTGTAGGGGAACTTAACACACTGGTGGTAGGTAGACGGCACTGCCTACATATCATGAATCCATGGTCTACCCAGTAAATTGTTGTATGCAAGGGGTCCAGTATCAACAATTTGAAACAAGATATATTTTTCAACTGGGCCAATCCTGACAGGAAGGACAGCCAACCCCTTAGAACTTTGTTCTACCTCATCATAGGCCTTTATGGTGATCTTCTTTCTAGTGTCGATCACTTGCTCTGAATAGCCCAAAGTTTTTAACAAATTCAAAGTACAGATATTTAACCCAGCACCCCCATCAATCAACACGCAACTGGCACGGGTTTTATGAATCATGACTTCAATGTGAAGGGAAAGATTGTGTGGATGGCTTAGGGATTTGTCATCATCTTCAAAGAAAGAGAGGTAATGTGGGCTAGTAATGTGATTCACCATGCCTTGGAATTGGTCTATATCAATGTTGTTGGGGACATTTGTTATGCACAAAGCGTCCTCAAGGATCTGCTTATGTCTAGGGGACAACTCTAGAAGCTCTAAGATTGAGAGCTATGCTGGAGTTTTCTGTAACTGATCTACAAGATTGTAGTTTGGTTTGAGAGAAGTGGTGGACTTTATAGTGACATTCTTGGATGCCACTTGCTTGGATTTGTTGGATGGACCTAAACTAGGCCCTCTGAGAATAATAGGGGCTTGACTCCTGGTAACAACATTAAGGGCTTGGGAAGATAACCTAGAATGAGGACCTCTCAGCACCACAACAAGTTGGTTGTCAAAAATAGGGGGAGAGTCATAACCATGTGAGTCCTTACTCCTTATCATATTAACACTTGGCTCCACAACTTCAAGCATGTTTATCACATTTTTTGCTGCTGTATAGGTGTAGTTGATTGCAACTTTTCCATTCTATGATTTAGAGGTTTCCCCCTTGTCGTAATTAGGAAAAGTTTCCTTAAAAGCCTTATGATCAGCATTGGTATTTAGGCCATCAACTTGAAGCTTTCCACTTTCTATAAAATCTTGGACAATATGTTTTAATCTCCAACAGTTTTCAATAGTATGGCCATGGCCATTATGAAATTTACAGAATGCCTTGTCATCCCACCAATGTGGCTTAGGATCTGGAATGTGAAATTTTGCAGGATCCTAAGGATGTGCCAAGTTGTTAGCAATGAGAGTTTTGAGAATATCCTCATATGAGTCACCCAATTTGGTAAATTTCCGCTTCGTTTTTGGGCCTCTCGATATCTTGGTTTACTTTCTTGTTGTGGAGGTGCATTAAGCTTCATTGCTTGTACAACCTTAGTCAAATTAAGAACACTTTGATCTCTTG
Organism: Sequoia sempervirens; assembly: GCA_007258455.2. Lineage (NCBI taxonomy): Eukaryota > Viridiplantae > Streptophyta > Pinopsida > Cupressales > Cupressaceae > Sequoia > Sequoia sempervirens. The sequence continues at coordinate 181,508,687 of VDFB02000007.1, forward strand.
ATTGGGAAGAATCCACAACTCCATCATTGACAACTTGTTTGTTTTTGTTCCAATTGTTGTTCTTCCCTTTATCCTTATTGTTGTGTTGACCATTGTTGGTATTATTGTTATGTCTAGTCAAAATGCCTTGCTCTTTTAGAACATCCTCAATGCGGCATGCAGTTTCAATCATGGTATCAAAGGAAGTGAAGACTATCTTTTTGATCTCATATCTCATTTCAGGCACCAAATTACTAACAAGTATGTCAATATTTTCATCCTCATGGATCATCCTAGGATACCGAGAGCATTGTCTCCTCCACCTTTGCAAGAAGATAACAAAGGGTTCCCCCTGATTTTGTTTCAAGTTGCATAGGTCCAACATAGTAACAGATCTTGACAGATTATATGCGAATTGTTGAACGAATCTATGAACAAGTTCTCTAAAAGTCTTGACAGGAGGAGTGATATTGGTAAACCATTCCATTGCTTGTCCTTTAAGACTCCTAGGGAACAACCTCATCAAATAGGGGTCATCCTGATGGAATTCAAAGCTCATAGTATAGAACTGATGCACATGGTCATGTGGATCACCACTACCATCATATTTATCATATTGTGGGAATTCCACCCTCTTTCGAAAATATTTCATACTCACACTCTTGTCGAATGGATTAGGACAAATTGAGTCTAGTGAGAATGAGCTCTTAGGTTGCATCATTTTCTCCATCATTTGCTTCATTTGGCAGATTTCTTCCTCTTGAGAGGGATTTTGCTTTTGTATTTTGTTGTCCACATCAAAATTATAAGGGACTCTGGCACCCTTGTTGATTATACTTTCCAAGAACTTATCTTTGTTTTGTTCCAAATACCTCTCCACATACTGTTGGAAGATAGGCTCTTGTTGTATTCGCATGAAGTCTTGAGTATCAAAGTCATAATGTGAGCTACCACCTCCATGTTGGGAACCAGGATGTACATGTTGGGAGTGTGGTCTTGAATTTCTGGGAGGAGTTTCCTCCTATAGTGAGCATACTGAGAGGCCCTTCTTCCTCTAGGACTATGAGATCTAGAAGGGGTCCTTGATCGCCTTCTACTTCTTGGTGTTCTGGAAGGGGTGGAGGGAGGAGAATTATGTCCACTGTTAGCACCCCTTGTATTGTATTGTTTGTTTAATTGGTGGGCTAACTGCCTATCTTGCTCCTCTTGAGCGAGTTTCCTTTGTATTTCCAATAAAGCTTGGCTCTCTTCCTCAAGTTGTCTAAAATTTTCTTGCTTTGCAGCTTGTTCATCTAGAAAGGCTTTCTTTTCGTGTTCAATTCTTTTGAGCCTATCACTTGTGAACCTTGAGGTATGTTGAAGTGGTGAGCTTGGTCTAGACTGTTTGAACAAGTCATTGGTATACGTTGTATTGACATGAGCATCACGAGGTTCATTGTCTTGGTCTTCGTGTTGTGACCATTGTTCTTGGTGAGCTCATCTCTTATACCTTTCATCCCATTGATGGGCATCCAAATATCTTGCATTAATGAGGGGTGAACCAGGTTGATCATCATGAGAAGAATTTCCAAATATCATGTTGTTTCTATGTTGTTCATAGATATCATCAAGATTTTGATCCATGGCTTCCCTCTCCCGTCGAGTGACAGTATAACTCATATCCATACCTGAGTGGGAAGGTGTTGAGGGGGTACTCAAGTCACTAAAATGGATCTTTGGGTCAAAATAGGTTTCAGACTGACTCCTAGGTGACTGGTCAAATATTGGTTCCTTTTCCTTTCTCTTTCGACGAGTCTAAACTGGGGATAGTTGGTTAAAGACTATCTGACGTCACTTTCCTTGGCTCACTTGATATCTTGTTGTGACTGACATGAAAGGGAGAGTTCAAGTAAATAGACAATTCTAAGAAACGTCAATACCAGACTAGGATAGTAAAAAATTTCTCTTGTCTGAGAGAGATGGTGAAATACAACTGTTGCAAATAGGTGCAAACCAACACTACCACAGAGGTGCGCAATTCTTGGGTGAACACCCTAGCACATATGGATCAGGAGGATGACTTACACAAAGTGTACTGAGTTTGAATTGTATGAAAATGGGTGGACAAGGAGACTACTAGCACTCTCCAAGTGTGTTATCAAAGAGTCTAAAAATTTATCTATTTGACAGGAACAATTCCTAATTTTCCAATCTCAAGCAAAATCGCTTATGAGATCAAGGATCACTTATTCAAAAGGTCAAGGACACATAAACCCTAAATACAGAACAGGTCTCTAAAACTGGGACAAGTCACCTAATCGAAGAACTCAGTATTTCAGTTTGTTGTTTGTTTTCAAAGATCAAGCAAGTATATCAATAGATTTTGATCAAGCACATAGGTTTCAATCAGACAAGTTGTGATACAAAAAGTAGTCAATAACAAATCTATCAAGGACAAAGCAACTTGATAGTATCGGGGGAGTCTTGTTTGAAGATGTTTGGACAATGTTTAAGACTCAAAAACAAACACATAGCTATCCCTACCAAAGAAAATGGTGAGAAGTCAAAACCTTTGCCCCATTACTTATGTGCATACATGCACCTCACACAGCCGTGTCACCCCCTAGAGGGCGCCCATGTTTTTGGTGTTTCCAAGGACTCAACAGTGTACGTTCAAAGGTTACCCTTGTAGTAGGGGCCAGTGTCGCAACTGCCTCCAAACATCCAGGTGTATGCCTATGATGGGAATCTGTGTATGATCAACATACAAAGAGATTCTTCCCCCTCCTTGTGCAAAGATTATGACTCCTTTCGGAGGTGAACCAGGTAGGCAACTAACTAAGAGGTTTTTACTTGGCTTCCGTTCACAATAACCTTCGGTGCCTCTAATATAGAGCTCAGGCCTCGCAGCCACACCAACACCTGAAAATCACACACCTCCGCAAGCAGGGCTCAGAGCGGCACCGCTTAGTGCATTAAACAGAGCTTTTCCATGATGATCGTCCAAGTCATGGAAAAGAAGTTACTATGGTCTTGGAGTCTTTCGACTCAACAAGACGTTCTTTATTATAGTGAGGTGGGATCATCGGCGATAGGTGTGTACTCACTTGGGTCATTCCTGGAGGTTCAACTTCCGGCAGGCCCTCTAAAGGTGACACTGGACATGGCTCGGATTCGGGTTTCTGATTTTTTTATTCTCCCAAAAGGAGAAGAGCATACTTCTCTAGCCTGTCTCTTTACCCAAACATGCTAAACAACCTTAATCACCGAGCTAGTTTCACCTCACCAAATCCACACGCTTTTGGGTTTCTGATTCTCTCAATGAGAGAAGAGCATAATCCCCTGACGAGTGAAAGTGCTAAAGATTCACTACCTTGCTCCGCTCCCTAAGAGTTCGTCATATTAGTAAGATCATCAGGAGGCTGGATTTGTCCATGGTCATCACCTCCATATAACAAAGAGCCAAATTCCCTACTCACTATCGAAACTCCTAAGAATTTTAACGAAGCCCTAATTAGACTATGTGAATTGAAAAGCAGGAAAACAAACATAATGTTTTTTTTTAAATAAGATATTTGACAAGCGTAAGTGTTTGTTTTCAAGTCTTTGTCACGCGTCCTGCAATCAACCGTTAGTGTGTTTCAAGTTCTCTAACTGGCATCCTGCAGAAACTGTTATGCTGTGAAAAAAATTCAGAAGAACCAGAAGAACAAAAGTTGGAATCTATCAAAAAAAAAAAGATTAATTAAAAATCTAATTTAATCTAGTCAAAATTTAATCTAAAAAGAATTAGTTAACAAAACTAAAATTAAACTAAATTAATCTAATACTAAACTAAAAATTTAAAACAAAACTAATCTAAATTAATAAAATTAAAAATCTAATCTAAATTAAAAAAAAAAATTCTCTTGGATCTAAAAAAAAAACTCCTGATTGCACGTTTCCCAAGAAAATAACTCAAAAGATAAACGCTGAGTTCTGACAAATAAATCAGATACCTGGTAAATTTTTTGCAAAAATAGGTCTGATATCTAAGAAGAGGGCAGAACCAGCTTTCCAACGCCTATTTGTTTTCGAAAAACAGAGTCAGGATGCAAAAGTTACGCCTTCCGGAGTGAAAACAACAACTTTTGGATTTGACAGGCGAAAAAGGTATCAAAATGTCAAAATCAGAAAAAAAATACCAGTACCACTGGAATGGCGTCGGAAGCAGCTTTCCGACGATATCTCGTTTTCGAAAAACGAAGACCATATGCTCAAGATATGACCATTTTACTAAATATGCTCATTTAGGCTTTAAACCAAATTTTTTATTAATTTAAAGATGAAAAAATTAATAAAATATTTAGCTGAACCTTCATGCAAAAAAATTGAGGTAGCACAGAAATCAAAATGGTACAGAAATCAATGTGTCCGTACGGATCTGTACGGATTTTTTCTCGCAATTGTTTTGAAATTTTTCAAAACACTAAAAAATTAATTTTCAGCAAACCCTATCATATTTTATATGAAAATAGGGGTTTTTGGGCCTTCTGAGCACATCTATGGAGTCCGTTTTGCACTAGCATGCACTGTTTGAGAGATCAAAGTCAAAATTTCTTAAAAAATGATGAAAAACCACGGTGGGCACCAAAATGTATAATTGAAAATATGTTATACTTCTGTGAATCCTTGCATGCAAGGATACTCAATAATTAGTCCTTACAAATCAATTCACAGCTCTCTATCCGAGAAGAGCAGAGATTGATATTGTGGCCCTCAGATTGACCCAGTTACCCCTGCAAATACAGTATCGGAACGAGAGATTCAAAGAGGAGAAGCAAGAATGTCAATCTCCATGAATCCTTTTCTTGCAATGCAACAATGAAAACTAATCTAAATGACTGTAAAATGCAATAAACAAAACTAATTTATTGAAATGAAATTTGATCTACATGCAATGTCATAAATGAATTATTTTGCAAATTAATCTACTATGAAGATTAAGCTAAAATGTAATATTAAACTATATGCTCTAAAACTAAGATGCTTATAAAATCAAACTAATGTGTAATCTCAAATGATAAAATTCAAGAAAATTTGTAGCATAAGTCTGATGTAAAAATTCGTGATCCTTTGAAATGAGAATGAGAGGGCTCATTTTATAGGCAAAAGTGGAATTGAAGTCTAATTCAGAAGCAATGTGGGATAAATAGAAAAATAGAAACAAATCTTGATTGGAATTCTTTTTTTTAGTTTATTTCCCTTTTAACTGATTTGTTTCCATTTTTTCATCATAGGATATTCTTGAGAGGATATTTCATTTATTTTATTTTATTTAAGATGATAATATATCTTTTAATAAAATAAAATAAGATTATGTAATTTAGAAATGAATATTGATAAAATAAAATAAAATTATTTAATTAAAAATAGATTTAATTAAATAGCATCATTTTATTTAAGTAATATTAACTTCAATTAAATAACATTATTTTATTTATTAAAAGGGATTTATTTCTTTTGATTAAATAAAATTAATGAAGTATTCAAACCTTAGGGAAAATTGAAACATTTGAAATAGTTATGAATTGATTAAGAAGTTTGATTTGAAAATGCGACAATCATTGATTCAGAAAATTGATGTTGACAAATTAAATAAATGGGGCCCAAAGTCTAGGTGACCATTTTAGGTTGCATACAGTATACATCGAGAATATTGAGAAAATTGTAATGAAATAAGTTACAGGTTGTTAGTGATGCAGTGGAGTTATGCATGTTGGATAGCTCAGTATGTTGATGATCAAAGGTTGTGGATTAAAGGGTTTTTTGTCAAGTATATCTAGTTTATCCATGTTAAGTTTCAAAGATCCACATGAATATTTGATTGAGTTATGAGTATCTATTTTATGACAGTTGGTATGTTGCTTCAGTTGGTATTCCTGAAAGAATATGATGTGATTATAGTAATCTAAGTTGTTGTGGATGCTTCTATGGTGTTTCATGATGCTTGTGGATGTTCCTAGGTCATGTGTTTTACATCTGCATTGATCGGTGTGCTCGCGATTGGTGATTTTCTTTGGTGTGTTCATGTTTTTCATATTCATGGCCAACAGGTTGATTGTAGCGTGTTATGGATCTTTGAGGCATAATTGTTTAAGGTGTTTCATGTTCGAGGATTTTTTTTGGGTCTTTACTATGTTGTGGCCAACATTGGTTGATTCACATTAATAATTATTAATGGATTGGGCTGACAGTTTGTACACATTTTATATTTTGTTGAAGCTGACATGTAGATGATGTTATCCTTAGTTGTGGATATATATATAAGCAATCGTTTATATCAGTTGAAGGCATGAGATGTGTGAGTAATGTGTAGAGAAGTGTAAGTCATGTGTGTGAATAATGTTCTAATCATTTGAAGGAAAAAGTAAAGTGTGAAGAAGAGTGAACAATGTTTATGTGCTTAACCAAAACTGTAATTAGGCATTAGCAGATTCTATTCTCTCAATTCAAAATCTTTTGGATGTAATCTAAATGTTTTTGTAAGATAGTGCGTCTTCCTTTGGGCAGTAAGCCTTATTGTATTTCAGCAGTGAGCTCTAGGCAATGTACATGAATGCATGTGCATTCCCCATTTATATTCTTTATACTTTTAATAGGGTATAATCTTTTAGACTAACCTCCACTATGTCTTTTCCCCTAAGAGGATTTCCATGTAAAAAATCTTGGTGTTATGTGTGTTTCTAAAGTGGTGATGGTTTATGCTTTCATATTTATTTATCAGATCTGAGAATAAGTGTAATAAGTTTAATTTTTGTGACAACTAATTCACCCCCCTCTCAGTTGTCTACCCTTGTGTTTCCAACAAGACTTTATGACCTAATTTTGTAAATGTAATTATCCTACAACTAATCAACAGAGTTTAGTCAAGTTCTCATAGATCCAAAAGGTGTAGACTGATGTGTCCCTACCCATAAAATTTGGTTTTGATGTTCCTACAAGGATTGGGTTTCCCAATGGTGAATTGGTCTTTTTAAGAGGGTCCTACTCCATTTCTAGGGTCCTTTGGTGATGGATTTGAGCTTTTTTTTTTGTTTGTCTCACCATTGAAATTTCATAAATAAATTATGTAGGTGAATTTTCATTTCTTAATAAGGTTGATGACAAGAAATGCAACAATGTAAAATGGATCTGTAAACTCTCTTCAATCCACTTCAAACTTGCAACTTGCACATTCACAAAGAGGGAAAATGTTGTGCCATATAGGGGATTTCCTTGATCAAACCTTGTGTAAGTGTTCCCATTTTTACAATGTCAATGCCAATGATAAAACCTTAATGGAAAGGAAGGAAATAATTGTTATCTAGACACACATAACAACTAAGAGGGGGGATGAATTAGTTGTATGTTAAAATATTCAAATCCTCATTAATCTTCAAACCTTTATTATGCATCAACATGAATGTAAAAAAACATAAATACATTCACAACCATACACCATTGAACACCATATTTATGTGGAAAACCCTAATCAATGAAAAAACACAGTGAGTATTAACTTGAATATATATTAATAGCAACACCAAATACAATGGTCTCACTGCCAAGGGCTCACTACCCAAAGGACTCATTGTCTGAAATAGAAGAGAATAGAAGAATACTATTGCAAGGAGGTTCACTACCTCAAAGTAACAAGAAGATCCACCACAACAACTCTACACCATCCACAACCTTCAAGTCACTGCCTCCAGCAACTTTAGGTACAGTAAAAATGTAGACACCTTTTGCTCACTTCTTTCGATAGCCTTAGGCATTTAAGCCCATACTTAAATTACAGAACTTGATCACATTCATGCCATTTCACATCACACAACACACCAAACACATCTCCAATAATTAACATTTCTTATATATCCTTTGTGACCTCAAACAATCTTGTCTAGGTCAGCCTCAAGGAAACGTATGCACCTCAACATGCAACAAATAGGTCAACACTAAAAACTTTCATTATAGAAAGAATTGAATGGAGACCACACCATGGGTTAACCATGACCCAAATCTACATCGACATGCTACACTATTCTTCCACAAACAAAAAACCTTCTCCATAATCAGCGCTAACATGCTAGGTTGGTCAAACTTGCATTAACACTAACAAACAATCAATTTTCTCTTCACTGGGTCTAGAAACATTCTACATGCCATGAAGAAACATCACACAACATCCACCTAAAATCATATAATTTTTCTAAAACATCAAAAAATAGGATAGGGTAGTTTCCCAAAATGGAAAAGTGGATCCAAAGAGGGATAAGGGGTCCTACTTCTCTAATTTCATTAGGAAATAAGATACACACAACGAAATGACTATCTACCTTAGGGTAAATCAAGTCAAAGTGTTAATCTATAAATTTCCCTTTTATGCAAGGATAGGGATATGAGTCAAACAACAGTATGGGGAGAAAGATTAAAAATAGAAAATAAACTCCAAATTGTGATCTATAAAGTGCATTTAGAAGCTTAAACATGAAACTGATGGAACCTACAGAGTTTCTAGAGAAGTTGGATAGAATAATTCTTGCATACCTCTCATAAAAAGTGATTTTTCAAAGCCAATTGAGGACTCATTCTCCCTATGGTGAATGGGTTCTGGCTAGGGTTCTTGAAAATCTATTTTTTGTTTTTATTCTACTGTGTCTGCACTCCTAGATTCTTGAATCTCGTAGTTGAAAATCTGAAAATAAATTCTATAGGTAAATTTCTATTTTTTTGCAAGAATGGTGACAACAAATGCAACTTTGACAACTTTGCAAAAAAATTTCTTCAATAGATCTTCCACCTAAAATATGCAAACACACATCAAGAGGGAAAAATATTGTTTGTTAGGTGAATTGTGGTTTTCCTTGGTCAAACCTCATTTTGGTAATTAAACCTTAAAATGAATCAAAGCATGAAATGAATGATGAATGAACAACTCTATGTCACAACTCACCAAACCCTTGGATGAACCTTTGGTAATGGAGGTATGCAACTTGCATGAAATGGCTTCAATGGATGTGGATCTTGGCTTTGAATCTTTTCTTGAAATGACACTTTGAATGCTTGATTGAATCGTGAAACCTACATCACCATATTAGCTCCAAACACATGCATGACTCCACATAACTTTGACATAATGCTTGGATCTTGATTGCTGTAACAAATGTTGAAGAAATATATCCTTGAATACTCTTTCCAATAATATTGACTCTTGTAATTAATCTCTCAATTGTGCTCTTGAAAATCTAATGTTAATTTGATAAAATAACCTTGTATTTATAGTAATTTATGCTTAATTCAAATATCACAAGCCGAAATTGAAATATAGATTTGAAAATATTAAAATACCACCAAAAACATAATTTAAATTATGCTTCTAGGTCTAAGTGAGGACCCATTCATCCACCCATTCACCCTTGGGTGAATGGATCCTAGTTCACTTACCTAGGACACACATTGCTCAATGTTAAACATTATAGTATGGCCTTTATGAATGTCGGGTTTTATCCTTTGGAAAATTGCAATTAATTAGGATTGGATTTGAATTAAAGGGGCCAATTAAGGCATAATTAACCTCAATTAATTAATAAATCCCTAGATGAGTGTGAAAGTATAAAGTTACACCTTACAACACCATAAATAAGTCACAATTAAGTCCATTTTATTTAATAGGGCCCTAAACTTAATGTGAATATGTAAAATACATAATAAAACATTAAATTAAGGCATAATTAAGTTCATTTTATTATTATTTATTCCCAAATTAAGTGTGAAAAGGGGATACTTTTTCCTACACTACATTTAGCCCCCACTTTAGTGAGAGGGGGAACTTGCATCAAACTCACACTAAAGTAGTCAAGAGGGGCCCAAGTGTACCAATGTGGATGGTATAGGATGACAAAGATCAAGGAGGGTGATCAAGCCCCCAGGATCCAAGATCCCATGTCAAACCAACATAAGCACAAAGGGATACACACAAGGTGTATGATACGCAACAACAAGATACAAAAACATACAATGTCAAAGACTAAAAGAAATAAAAAATACAAATACAAATAAAAAGGGGTGGATCAAGCCTCAACTATTTGTCCAACTCGATGTGGATCAAGCCTCAGCTATTTTTCTAATATGTTTAGAAGCATAACTCAATTTCCATTATGCAAACAATGTGCATGCTCACTTTGAGCTAATCGAACCTCAGGTTGTCCACTAGGTGAGCCCCCTAGGAAAGTGGATTAGGAGAAAGGCATCCCTCTATGTCAGATCTCACTGTACAATGAGAAATTCATGCCTCTATCTAGGATCTCATCATACTAACCATACCAAATTTATCCCTCTAATAACTTTAATAGGGTGCCACAAAATAAAAAATTGAGCTTCATAAGGTTAACAAGTTGTATTATGCTAAACACTTATGAATAACATGCGAGTAGAGGTTTGTTCAAAGGGACTTTGCTTAATTTATGTAAAATCTCTTCTCAGGGAACATCATGCCTAATTTCTTCAAGAGAGTACAAGTCATGGATAAAACAAATATCATGCTCTTAGAGGACATCAAACCCAATGACACTACTAAGAAAAGGACACATCACAAGAAAAAATAAAATTGTATAGTGAAACATGAGGAATGATAATGCCAATGTATGCCCCCACTTAAAATAAATTGATAACAACATTGTTGTGAGAAATTTACTTTAAAGTAGCCAATATTCAATTCTAAGACATGAGAGAATATTCAAAAATCCTTATGCCAAGTCATATGTTCCTGAATGAAACTACATCAAAAATATAACATATAAAGAAAAGTACATCACATGCGAGCCAACTTAAGGCATTTCATCCATATGCCAAGCTTGCTCTTATATATACATGGAAGTTATTAAACTATCCAAAAGAGACAACGACAAGTGTCATATGAGGACAAGACTACCTAACCCCTTGCCCCCACTTAGTGCAAGACAAGGGTGAGCTAAGGTGATTGATGAGAAAAATGAAAATCAATATTAATTAGAGGAACTAGGTGCTTCAACACAAAGAAGAGCACCACAATCCTTAAGATGTTGAATTTTATTACCCAGATCCTTACATTCATTAGTAGAATGACAATGAACTCTATGATATGCACAAAATGAACTCTTTTTGTAAGAAAAATTCATGTTCTTGGAGGGAGAGATATCAAATGATCTTGGAGGAGTCTCAACAAGATACTCTCTTGATCAATAGTAGAATATGTTCCTTTATTTTGCTTCAAAGATATCTCTTACTTAGTACAAGGTGTCATACTTACACAAGACTCTTTAGATTGCGAGCTTTTGTACTCTCCTTGAAAGGAGGGTGTAAAATCTAATGAGCTCCAATCATTATTAAGACATGTCCTAGGAGTGTTTTTTCTGATGACATTGATATTAAGCAAATATTTATTTAATTCTTTTGTTTCTTTCAAAGGACAATAACCAAGATCACTAGCTTATATTAGTTCAAGATGCACCAAGGTTAAGGTTGGATTAGAAGAATCTTTTGTAATAGTGTTAGTATTGAGTGAAGGATTTTTTGTTTCTTTTGTTTCTTTTTAAGGACAATAACCAAGAACACTAGTCATTTCTTTCATATTAGGCTCTATAGGGACATGGATACCTTGTTCTCTAGCACCACATCCTTTTCCACTATAACCAAGTTGTTTCATAAGTTCATAACCTCTTCCTTAAATCTTTTTCATTTCTTTCAAATTTGGTGGTTGTTCATAGCCAACTTCATCAAAGTTTGTTGTGTATGTTGTCTTTTCTTCTAAAGTGGTGGAAGTGGATGCTTTCAAATTTTGTGTTGATATTACCGCTTTTTCTTCCCCCTCTTCAGACTCTTTTGTTGTGATCTTGTATTCACCCATGAATGTAGGTGTGAAATCCAAGGAACCCCAGTCATCTTCCAATAGATTTGTGAATTCCTCAATATGATTTTCTTTTTCTTTCTCTTACATGTAGGTTCCACTTTTGTAGTTGGTGTCAATGTTTTCAAAGGATTTTCCTTGTCTTTTTCAAGTTGTAAAACACTATAAGGCTTGGGATCAGCTTTGATTATATATACTTTGTTTTTGTAGACATACTTCATTTTATGATGAAGAGTAGAAGGCACCCCATTCATTTCATGAATCCATGGCCTACCTAAAAGAAGATTATATGAAAGATCGTGAGGCATAACATGGACCAGAATTTGCAATGTAACCTTTCCAACTATAATAGTTAATGTAATCACACCAAGTGGTTGTTTTCCTATGTTATCAAACCCACAAATGGATAAAGAGTTAGGTTGAATTTGGATTTTTTCTAGTTCAATATTATCCAAAAGGTTTATATTACACATGTTAAGGGATGAGCCATTGTTAGTAAGGGTTCTCTTTATCCCCATCCTATTAACAAGGGCTAATGTCATGAAAGCTTCATTTTTTTTTCACTTATAAAGGAGGTAACTCATCTTGATGGAAATTAATGTCCAAGTTGACCATAGTTATAGCTTGAATTTGGGCTGCCATGTCATTTGGTTGCACATTATGAGGAGTAGGAACTTGTTGTAAATCACTTTGAAGCATGTTATGATAACCAGGTGAGGCTTGAATAAGGTCCCATAAGGATATCTTAGCAAGAGTATTCTTTAGTTTTTTGACAAGATCATACTCCTTTCCATTATGTGAGGGAAAACAAGGAGCACTAGGAAAGACAGGTTGAGGTGATGGGAGGGATGTTGCAGTTGATTGTCTTGGCTACAAATTGTTTCTAGTGTTATATGTATGAGAAAAAATATTATAACTCGGTTGCTATGACACATTATCATTATCAAGTTGCCTTATAGGTGGTTCTAAGATAAACACAAGTTAATTTTGAATTTGAGGTTGATGTGAGGGTGGGTAGATGGTAAGAAATGGCTTAGGAGATCACTTCAAGAGATGTCTAATGTGCATAATGCCAAAAGACTTATCCTTATTTTCATGATCTCTTAGTGAAGGGAATTCTAATGTCACTTCATCATCTTCATCTCAGGAAGCCACATTGCTATTGTTTGAAATACATGTATCCATTCTATCATTTTATTTTACCATGAAATATTCCCTAGTAGGAGAGCTTTTAGGAAAGGAACATACAATATGTTGATCACATTCTATAGTTGGATTTTGTAAGATAGCTTCATCACAAGTAAGGGAAGCATCAAGAGAGGAATAACTATGATTTTCTTACTTACCAATGATTGGATCCTTTTATTCAAATAGATCTTTCCAAATTTTATGGACATTAGGAAAGAGAGAAACAGTGTTACAACTTTCAATCATTGGATCTCTTAACACCAAATACCCTCTTCACAAATGTGGTTGTCATGATTGTCCATGATTGCATCCTCTTTCACTAAATCATTCTCACAAGTAGGAGAGATGTTGGGAGATAAATGAGGATTAGGTAAAGTAATGTTAAGAAATTTGTTAATGATCTCATCTTCTTGTCCTGTAATATCTTCCCAAGAGGAGGAGAAGCACAAACAAGACCTTCATGATGCCCAATGATTATATCTTCTTTCACCAAGACACCCTCATCACCAATAGGAGAGGTATCAAGAGAAAAAAAATTATGGTTTTCATGATTATCTATGCTTGTATCTTCTTGAATCATATCATCCTCAGAGATGGGAGAGATATTAGGGTTTAAGTTAGGGATAGGAAAGGTGATATTAAGGATTGTGTCAATGGTTTGATTCTCTTGCTTTAAGATGTTCTCATAACTAGGAAAGATAGTGGAAGGATGGCTAAAATGTTTCTTAGTGAACTTATTTGTTTGCTCCAAATTGAACTCATAAGAGGAGAGGGTGTACTTATACAATCCGTTTTTAACCATGTCAAAACCACATCTCTTGAAAGGAAACATGTTGATATGAAATGAAAGCTATCTAACATATGTAATGCTTCAAAAATGTAAACAAATGTCCTATAGATTTGATGATTCTCAATAATGAAATGATTTTCTAGAATGATTAAAAACTGACTACACTAAATGGATGTTTATACCTAGATGCATAAAACAAAAAAAAATGAAACTTTCTAGACTAATACTATAGACCTTACTTACAGGCCTAGGAAGTGCATAAAACCACAAAAAAGCTCAAAAAAGCTATTTTTTGTAGGCCTCCAAGGACTCATTCACCCAGTGGTGAGTGGGCCCTGGTACATGGTTTTTAAAAATTTAAAAATACATTTTTTGAGTGATTAGATGTTTTCTATGTTCAAGGTTTCAGACCGGTATTTCTATAACAAAATTTTCCAAAATTTGATGTTTAAATGCAAGTACAATGAAGGAAAAATGATGAACTATATGATGTACTTTTTGAAATGTAATTTTGATCTAATTTTTTAATATAAATGATGAAAAGTACACTAATATGAAAACACTATGTAAAATTAATGTAACATGCATGCAAATTTTTGAATTTTTAAGATTTAAACAATGAAAAAATGCAAATTTAAACCCCTATATGCAATGCAAACTAATGTAAAATATAAAGAACCCTAAATGTAATGAAACTAATGTAAACCTAATGAAATCTATTGCAAAAGTTAGATATAGGGTTAAAAGGACTTCAATTTTTAGAATGTTGTTGTACAAGGTCGGTTCACCAAAATGAAATGAATGAAAAATAGGATAGGGAGTTTCCCAAAATTGAAAAGTGGATCCAAAGAGGGATAAGGGTTCCTACTTCTCTAATTTCATTAGGAAATGAGATCCACATAATGAAATTTCTATCTACCTCAAGGTGAATCAAGTCAAAGTGTGAATCTGTAGATTTCCCTTTTATGCAAGGATAGGGGTATGAGTCAAACAACACTTTGAGGAGAAATATTAAAAATAGAAAATAAACTTTTAATTGTGATCTATAAAGTGTATTTAGAAACTTAAACATGAAATTTATGGAACCTACAAACTTTTTAGAGAAGCTGGAAGGGATAAATCTTGTGTACCTCTCACAAAAAGTATTTTTTCAAAGCCAATTGAGGACTCATTTGCACTATGGTGAATGAGTCCTGGCTAGGGCTCCTGAAAATATAATTTTGGGTTTTGTTCTGCTATTTCTACACTCCCAGATTCTTGAATCTCACAATCAGAAATCCAAAAATGAATTATGTGGGACAATTTTTGTGATTTTTCAAAAATGGTGACAACAAATGCAACTTTGACAACTTTACAATTTTTGTTCTTCAATAGATCTTCCACCTAAAATCTACACACATAAAGAAGGAAAAATTTTGTTTATTAGGTGAATGGGGGTTTGCCTAGGTCAAACCCCATTTTGGTAATTAAACCTTGAAATTTTGAATAAAAGCATGAAAGGAATGATGAATGAACAACTCTATGTCACAACCCACCAAACCCTTGGATGAACCTTTGGCAATGGAGGTCTACAAATTGTATGAAATGGATTCAATGGATGTGGATATTGACTTTGAATCTTTTCTTGAAATGATACTTTGAATGCTTGATTGAATCAAGAAACATACATCACCATATTAGCTCCAAAAACATGCATGACTCCACATAACTTCGATATAATGATTGGATCTTTATTGCTGAAACAAATGATGAAGAAATATTCCCTTGGATGCTCTTGACAATAATATTGACTCTTGTAATTGATCTCTCAATTGTTCTCTTGAAAATCTAATGTTAATTTGATAAAATAACCTTGTATTTATAGTAATTTATCCTTAATTCAAATATCACAAGCCAAAATTGAAATATAGATTTGAAAATATTAAAATACCACCAAAAACATAATTTAAATTAGGGTCCTAGGTCTAAGTGAGGACCCATTCACCCTTGGGAAAATGGTTCTTAGGTCACTTACCTATAACACACATTGCTCAAAGTTAAACATTATGTTATGGTATTTATGAATGCCAAGTTTTATCCTTCATAAATTACAATTAACTAGGCTTGGATTTGAATTAAAGGGGCCAATTAAGGCATAATTAACCTCATTTAATTAATAAAGCCCTAGATGAGTGTGAAAGTGTAAAGGTACACCTTAAAACACCGCAAATAAGGCACAATTAAGTCCATTTTATTTAATAGGGCCCTAAACTTAATGTGAATATGTTAAATATATATTACAACATTAAATTAGGGTATAATTAAGTTTATTTTATTATTATTTATTCCCAAAAGGGGTACTTTTTCCTACACTACAATTCCAACATCATCAAAACATTTAGCAACACTATCATAACCACTTGAAACTGATAATACTATCATCTTATGCAACCAACCATACTACCATAGACATACAACTCACTAACCAACCTTGTTTAACAACTAAACACCAAAAACTCCAAGGGAAAGTAGGTATAGACAATATTAGCATGTTCCCAAATCTTCAAGATGAGAAGCCTCAATGTGGAGAAATATGGAGCAATTCCATTTCTCCTAGACAACCTTCTTCACAAGAAACACAATTTCAAACACATCTTCCACTACCACACAATCTAGAACCTGAAACATTTTTATATTTCATACATCTCTCTCTTCTCCTCTTTCTTCTTCAAGCTTCATTCTCCCCCTATTTTTTTTAGACATCACTTTCTCCTTAGTTTTTTACTTTTCTCTCCCCCTTTGACATCAATGGCAAAGCGAAACAAGTCTACATACTTCTATTCAAGAAACACCTCAAGAAAATATCTTTTGATTTCTCTCCATTGCTCTTTCTCCACTGCTCTCTCTTCACTGCTCTCACTCCACTACTCTTTCTCCGCTACTCTCTCCCCCTTAGGGGCACAAGATATACTCCCCTAACTACACCAACCAAAGACACCACTACCTACTCCCCCTAAGAGGTAGTCTTCATCAATCTAGGACAAAGAATGAATCTTGAATTGATCACTTGGGTAGATGCACCAACTTATGCATCTAGTTGAAAGAAGAATGGGTAATAACCCCAAGCTTCTATTTGAGATACTCAAATGTATATTTTGGAAGATCCTTTATGAAAATATTTTCTAGTTGATCCTTTGTAGGCACATACTCCAACTTCACTTCATTCTCTACAACTTTCTCTCTTAGAAAGTGATACCAAATAAATATATGCTTTGTCATTGAATGCATTACTAGATTTTTTGAAATTTTGATAGTACTTTTGTTATCACACATGATAGAAATATGTTCATCATGTAATACTTTGATATCCTTCAATGTTCACTTCATCCACAACACTTGTGTGCAACAAGATTCTATTACAATATATTTTTCCTTTGTAGTAGAAAATGACACTGAATCCTACTTCTTACTAAACTAAGAAACCAATGTGCTTCGAAGAAAGAAAGCAACTTCACTTGTACTTATTTTTTCATATGTACAACCTGCCCAATCTACATTTGTATAAGCACTCAAAAATAAATCAATATCTCTAGCATACCATAAACCAAAGTCCAAAGTGCTTTTCGAGTATCTAAATATCCTTTTTACTAATTCCATATGTGATTCTCTAGGATCTTCTTAAAATATTGCCAAAATACATACCACATGCATGATATCTAGTCTAGTAGCAGTGAGATATAGCATTCCACCAATCATGGATTTATACTTGCTTTGATTTGTCTTAGGAGATTCATCATTTTTTCTCAATTTACAACCAATAAACATGGGAGTACATACTAGTTTGGAGTCCTCCATTCCAAAATTATTTAGCATTTCCTTGACAAACTTTGATTATGAGATGAATATACTTTAATTCATCTCCCAAAACATTGACCTTTCAAACTCATTTTACAGCTCCTCTACAAATTGTTACCAATTTTCACTACAGCTCAACTGGCAAAGCTGATTAGTTGGATTTATCTTAAAGTGAAAAGTTCAGTTAATTGTTGCATATGTTTAAATTGCTACTTGTATCAGATTTATGGATTTCCAGTTATGCAAGTTGTTTCAGTGAATAGAGTTTCAGAATTATTGCTCGATGCTTTGCAGCATAAGTGAAATATAGTAAAGAGTACACAAATGATAAAGCATAACATTTTCTTTCATTTATTTCATAATATGTATGCATATTACAGTATTTTGAATACAAATGTTTGTACATGGTTGCATTTTGATGCATTTCTTTTAGAATGGAAATGGGGAAGAAATTAAAGGATCCACACAAGTCATGGAGATAGTTGATTCCATTCATTGTAAGAAATAAATTCTACAACTAAAGGTTGAAAAGAAATAAGAAGTAAATAACATAAGACATATCCATCATTTCTTGTGTTATGATCTTCGGTTGATGTGCTTGCAGCTTGCTCTGTCTTGCTATTGATTCTGAGTGTGCCTGCAGAAAATTGGGAAGGTCCTGTTAGAGCTCCAGATATGAGTTATACTACATGCTCTACTAATAGAAATATAATCCATTCCTTGAAATGCATAGAATCAACTAAGAAGAGAAGTGCAAAACTAAGGGCCTGAAAATAGAATGTCACATCATTATTTTTATTGCTAACATTGTTTGTTTCCTTGTGCAGGTACAAGAAAATTCATGTAGTTTACCATCTCATGAAGACAAAAGCATGTGGAGTAAAACGAGCTCCCACAAGGGTTGAGCTTGGCATGCTTCCCCTTAAACTTACAAGTGGGCCGAATAAGGAAATACATTTATCATGCTCATTTGAGCCATTCATGAAGGAGTAAAATAGATTTTCATTCATCAAAACATTAAGGAAATTGTTCATTAATAACTGTCAAGTCTGAGAAGCAATGAAATGAAAATTACCAGTGAGCAATGAACTTGATTCACATAGAGAATCAATTGAGTGATAGTGAACAGGCATACTTAATGCCTTATTAATGAAGCTTCAATAAATGAGGAAGCCCATAGAGAGACTTCATTTCATAAGAAGTTATGGAGCTGAGAATACATGTTTCTGAAGCATTCATTTATTTGAAAATGAGTGGAAATAAGCATAAAATTTATCATACAAGCAGAGTTACTCATAGTGGAAAACGAGGAGTTTTTTGAGTGTTTCATACAGCATGAAGGTGAACCTAATCTGCATATTATAGATGTGTAACAAGCTCACCTCATTATAAGGACTTTTCAAAAAATTACATGGTTTCAGCATAGGGTGAAGTTTTCATCTCAAAATGCAAAGATTTCTCCTTGTTTCTAAGTACCCACATGAGGTTTTTGACAAGAAAATTCAGAAGTGAGTGGATTTCTTCCAAGTTATAGAGTACCCACATGAGGGTTTTGATAGGAAAATTTAGAAGTGAGTAGATTTGTTCCAAGTTACAGAATACCCACATGCAGGTTTTGTTTAAAACACAAATTTCTTCATATAACAGTGGACCATATTGGTTTTCAACAGAAAATCACTGAATAAACATTATTTCTTCAAGATACCGAGTACCCACATGGGGTTTTGGTTTTAGGAATATAAAGGAATGAAATGCTATCATGGGTCGAGCCCAGAAATGTCTCAAAAACACCATATCAAGCATATATGGCACAGCTTGTATGGGTCTGGATTTGTTTTCAAAAACAAGGACAACAATCATTATTTCTCATACAAGCTTTTATAAAGCGCTTTGTTTGACAAGAAAGGTGGATGGAGAAAGGTAGACTTACCATTTCATGTCAGTACAAGAGCACTAGCCATGGCCAAAGCTCCCACAGAGCTTTCAAACTCATAGCTCGAGCTCTCATAATGGCTACCCAAGGAGCATATAAACAAAGCACATTAAAGTGGAAACAAAATCAAAGATAAAACATGGCATAGCCAAGGCCTTGAAGGCCTTTTTTCCTTGTAAAAAGAGATGGAAAAACCACTAGTTGTGAGGGGGAGACTTACCATGAAGTTGCAAAAGAAAATTGACCATTTTGAGTTCAAAAAATTTGAAGTTTCAAGCTAAAATTCAAACCCTAATGGTGGCAGCTCACTTCTTCCAGGTAGAGTAGAGTTCTTCCAAAAGTTGCAAGTGAGAAATGAAATGGGATTTTAGGGTTTTTTCAAGTTTTTTCTATCCTCATGCCCTAATTCGAAAATGTTCTTTTCATTTAAGATTAATTCCTTAAGTTTATTCTTTGATGTCTTATACATGCCCTAGGTCGAGCATTATGGAGGTCTTCACATTATTATTTTCCTAAGTCTTTAGGCTTGTTTGATAAAATATTTCATGGCTTAAGACTTTAGGGATTTGTGTAATGTCAATCTTATGCCTTAGTCAAAAATGAGGAATGACTAAATGCCTTAGTTTTTTAATTGATTTTGGAGGAAAATCAATTAAAATAAGAATGTTGAACAATACTTCTTTCCTTGGATAAATTTTCATATTTTAGGCATCTATTTTTTCAATTGATTTTAAAAGAAATCAATTAAATGTAATGGTGGAGATTACTTATTATTTTTTATGATTTTTTATAAGAAAAAACAAATATTGTAATGGAGAAATAAGGTTGTAATTCTACAAAAGATTTCCAAAATATTTAGTTGCAAAATAAATTAGGAATAAAACTACAAATCATTGTAAAGCAGAAGATAAAACAATGATTTATAAGTTGTTTTATTCTTTCTTGCTATTTTTAGTAGTTTGTGAGACAAAAATAAGTTGACTTTTCCTTGGTCGGATTTGAGTTGCATGGAGAAGAGATAAGGTGTTTTTTTCACTTTTAAAGCAAAGTAGACCTATTTTTAGGTGCTTTTCAACATGTACATGCAAAGAGTGAGAGTTT
Source organism: Sequoia sempervirens (assembly GCA_007258455.2). NCBI lineage: Eukaryota > Viridiplantae > Streptophyta > Pinopsida > Cupressales > Cupressaceae > Sequoia > Sequoia sempervirens. Next base: position 181,529,396 of record VDFB02000007.1, read on the forward strand.
TCCATTTCAGTTACTCATTTTGGGGAAGTTTTAGATGCTTTTTCTTGAGCTTTCTTCTTGAGCTCGGATTAGGGTTTTGTGATATATCTTAAAGAAAAGCTTAGAGTTTTTTCTAAGTCGAGATTATTGTTTCTTCCTCTCATGCTGAAACAAAGAGTTTTTGTAAGTAGAAATTTATACTCAGACTTGGATACTCCTTCAATTGAATAAAGCAGCATTCCTATTTCTCAATTTTGTGTATATTTGCAATTTTAGTTTGATGTCATATTGTGATTTATGTTTACAAAATCCTTGTTATGTCCTGAAATTTTAATTCTTGATGAAGAAAGTTCACAAAATATAGGTTGCATGTTGTATTTAAATCTGAATCTTCATGCAAATCATTTATGTGTTGAGTGTTCATGAGAGATTGTGAAGTATTGTTGTTTTCTAAGAGCTATTTGTGGGTAAAAACCAGAGTCATCATTTAGTCACCATTAAGTTTTAAAAATCTCTTTAAGTCATAGGTTTCATTTTAGTTATCTTTCTAACTCTTTCCCTTAGAAGATCATTTAGAATAGGATTATTATTCAGAGAACCAGCTCACTCTAGAGATTCTTTCTTCATTCAGATCACCCACATCTGAAGAAGGTTTTCATGTGTCAACAAATAGTTAAATTTTGCAAATTTAGCATAGGGTGCATATTTGATTGATAACAGTTTTTGGCATGCCTAGTGGGACCCTGAAAGTTTGTTTCAGAGGAAAGCATCAATATTTTAAGCTGTTGTTTTGGTATGCACAGCAAAGTTTCAGCCTTTACAAGTGGAAAATAGCATACCTGGCGACTCTATTCTCTGATTTTCAAGTAGATCTAGTGTGACCAACACAAAAAGTGTACATGCTAAAGGGTCGGGTGTTTTCTTTAGTATTATCAGCCTTTGGAGGCAAAATCATCAAACACCATGGTGACTCCGAGAAGCTTTTTCTGGTTTCAGAAGGATCAAGTGTTGGTATGCTCTTAAAAGATTCTGATTTTTGCTTGTTTTTTAACCTTTAGATGAACAAGCATGTCAAGGTTTCATGATAATATGTCATACCATCTACCATAGCATGAAAATCCTATGTATCCATATTCATATTAGCCATATCAGTATAATCATGTTGCTAGTTTCATTTCCATGGATTTTCAAAACCAGCATCTGCAATATGATTACCACCCTCCCACCCTTGCTCAACCTCCATCTCAGTCATCATATGCTCAAAATCAGTCCCAACATAGTGAAGGCTTGAGTTTCAGAGATATAAGGTTGAGCTATGAAAGGAAAATGAGTGAAATAGATCAATAGGAGGAGATTGCAAACCTAAAGAGCGAGTTGTTTGAATTCATGAAGCAAATGGAAGAGATCAAGAGATAGCTTGAATGTAATTAGCAACAGAAAGAGTTGGAGGCACAAAGGCATGAGGTTCAAGCAACCCCTGTAATTATATATAAGCCCGCTCAGGAGGAAACTCATAAGTATCAATTTTTGAGCTTTATACAAGGTGAGCCTCCTAGCATACCTAAAGTCAAAATCCCAAGTTTTAGGAAAGAGAGGGTTTTAAATTCCTCGAGCCAACCTCTTAAACTTGAAATTCCAATTTTCCAAAACCATCATCTCTTGCAAGTCAAGAAAAATGATTATAGTTAGCCTAGTATAGTTGCGGATCAACCCCTTGAGCAGTAGTTTTCATTGCAAGAAACCTAAGAATTTCCCCAAGTTTCTTCACTTGAAGAATCCATGGGTGAACCCTTTGCTCAAGATACATTACTCTTCATCAAAGAGCTTAGGAAGGTAAACCCATTGCATTTAGCTTTGGAAGTTTACCATTTGCAATAGTAGGAGATTGAACAAGAGAAGCCTTCCCTTGATGAATCCTTCCATGTTTTCACTGATGATATTCCTTTTTTGTGGAAGATGATGAAAAATTTTCAGAGGAACAATTGTTGCAACACACAAAGCAGGAGGTTGTTGCTGATTTCACCATTTTCTCAGTTGAATCCTAGAATGTTGCATGTGTGGAGAAGGTTGGTTCATTGGAGTAGCAGAATATCGATGACCATTTTGAGGTATCTAGCTGGTGCAAAAAAGAAGACTCAAAACATCAAGAGCAATTGTTGCAAGAGATATAGGAGGCTATGTTTGAGGAACAACAGATTCTAGATCAAGGAATAAGTGATAGTTCTCAAGTTTTGACTAATTTGTTCAATGAATTGCCATTTTTTGTGAATAATGAGGAAAGCACATCTCAGATTACACCCATACTATATCCAAAACAACAAGAAGTTCAAAACTCTAATGTTTTGATACCTTAGAAGAGTTGTAGTAAGGTAGAAAAAAGTATTCCTTCAAAACAAACTGAAAATGAGAAGGAAGACGACATGTTTTGGGATGACCTTGAGGCTTTTGTTTCAAATTTAGATGCCAAACACTCATCTTTTGAAGGAGAAGGTGTGGAGCAGTAGCTTGAGGAGGCAGAAGGTGGTTTCCAAACTCAAGGTTTGACTGATTTATTTGAAGAGCTTCCTTTTTTTTTGGTAATGATGAAGATAATGCATGTGAACTAACAAATCCATCGAGCTATGGTCAGCAAAGCCGCGAAGGTGACATTGATAAGGTACTAATATGTTCACAAATAAGTGGGGATAGCATGGCTATCAAATGTCAAAACCTTGATAAGCATGGTACAATAGCTCAAATAGAGCAAAATCAAGTTGAGCAAAAGCCTGACATTATTGTCCAAGGTTATTTTCCTTCCAGTCTCAATCCTTCAAGGGGATATCCTATTAGGCACCTAGATCGATTGGAAATGAGCAAGAAGGAGTAGACCCATGACAATGTTGATTTCGAGCATCAAATGAGGTATCCAATTATGCACAATCAGTTCATTTTTTCACCTGATCACCACTGTTTCACAAGTCAAGAAATGTGGGTAAGTGATTACTTTTTCCTCCTTGGAAGGGTGTTGCAAAAAACTATTGAATATTTGATATTTCTCCACATCTTTTGGTGGATTCACAATCTGATCAAACTTTGCAAATTGCAAAGAAAGGGCGCTTAATTTTTTGAACCAATTAAAGGATTTGTTTAAATAGCTTTTGCCTCATTTAGTGTAGGATAGATTAGTTGTAGCAAATAAGTGCTTCACGCACATTTATTTTTAATAGTTTTCACTAACTCATTTGACTACAAAATCTAACAAAAATTTCCAATGAAAGATGTATAATTTGATGTATTGTTGGGATTTGATGTGTAATTTTCAATTTTTTAAAATTTTATCCCCGACGTTCATCGAAATTTTGGTGAACCTGGGTTTCATCAAAATTTTGACACACAGTCTCATCAAAATTTTGACAAACATTCAAAATCAAAAAAAAATGGATTTGTGGTTGACATGAATAAAATTGAGTTTGCCTATTTATTGTGATAGTGTTTTTCTATACTTGTGAATTTTCTCTACTTGCGACAGTTTGTGGAGAACTAAGGATGATTTTCTTGGGAAAAATGAGAAAAAATTCAAGAAGATATTGCCAAGTTGAGGGTGGTCATTGTCTTTTTCTAGAATTCATTTGTGAAGTCAAATTTATACTTCCAAGTTTGAAAATCATATTTTAAAGCAACATCTCATCAGATTTCATTTTTAGACTTATGCATTTTGAGAATTTCATTTTTAGATTTTGTTGTGCAAGTTTAATATTCTAATTTTAGGAGTCTAACAGTTGAAAATCATAGTAAAAACAGAATTTAATAATTTTTGGAATTACCATTTTAAAGTGTTTTTTGGGGTCATTAATTTCAGGCTATCTTCTCTTTTGCAGGGGTGGTTGCATGCCAAATTTTTTTGGTGTAAAGTGTCAAAATTATTAGATTTTGTTACTTGTCTATGATTAAAAATTATTGGAGTGTGAGTCTGATAGATTTTGAAGATCTAAATATTCAAGCTTGGTAAGGAAAAATCATGTCAGATAATATTAGTCTAGAACAAAATGAAGAGACAGTTTCTAGAATGTGGGCTAGATTGAAAAGAAAGGGTGATGGGAAATGTTATTGTCCTTGCACTAATTGCAAGGGCTTAAAGAAGAGAAGACTTTTAATCACAACAGCTGAGAAACATTGTAGACAGCATGGTCAAGTTGAAGGGGGGCATGATTATCATGCATTGGTAAGTTGTTCATTATATGTGTTTATATTGATTGAATTTGTAAATGTTTATATCGTTTTAACATTTTTTATATATAAAAAAAATCACTTGATCATGATCATGGTTTATTTTTGTCTATCATTATTATAAAGGTGTGGCACCCTAGGGCACATGATATGGATTATCATGGCCCAAAGAATGTGGTTTTGCAAGTGGAGGAACATGGAGCTGTGAATATCGAAGATGAAGTTAATGATCCTATGAAAGAAGATGATCATGTGCCAAAAAACACAGTTGAAGATGATGGTACAAATACATTGATCCATGAAACATTTAGTGCCATAGCTAATCATGATGATCAAGATGGCTTTGATGATGTTCATGATTTACCTATACTTGAGAAGGTATACAATCCCCTTTATGAAGTCTCACAAACAACTCTTATTTCTATTGTATTGTTGCTGGTGAACTTGAAGGTTATGAATGGTTTATCCAACATAGCAATCTCATGGATGTTAAGGTATGTCATATACGTCATTTTTTTTCATCTATTTTAATTGTTGTTAATTCATCACTAGTAAATAAAGGATGAAATATGTACCATTAATATTCTTTATATTAACAAATTATATTTTTGTTGTAGATTGATTGGTGAATTTTTTTACCGCCATCAAATATTTTACCTCGCTCATACCGAGATTTATCTGGCATTATGAAAGATATTGGAATGGAGTATCAAGAAATAGATGCATGTCTCAATGATCATATTATATATCATAAACAACATGAATTTGCAACAGAATGCCTGGAATGTCATTTCAGTAGATATCAAACATATCAACTAACAAAAAAGGTTCCTCGCAAGGTTCTTCATTATATTCCCATTATTCCATGTATGCAACTATTATTTAGGTGTGAAAGCTTAGTAGCGCAATTTATGGATCACCATGCACGGAATAGAAGTGAAGATGACATTGTTTGAATGCCTATAGATGGTTCTGCATTTAGGTACATGGAGGAAAAATGACTACACTTTAAAGAAAAACCTCATAATCTCAGGCTTTCATTGGCAATGGATGGTGTCAATCCATTTGGAGAGTTGAGATCTATTTACTCAGTGTGGCCTATTTTTGTTATCAACAATAACATTCCTCCATGGATGTCAATAAAGAGGGAGCACATAATGTTGTCAATGATTGTTCCAGGTATTTTATTACATCAATTTTCTTTAATGTAGTAGCATCTCATTTGTCTTATTTGTTGCATAATGACATATTTTTTTCATTTAATAGTCATGTACATATATATATATATATATATTGTAGTAAAATTGTTATAATAATTATGTAATGTTTATGTTCATTCAACTAGGTAAGTACCAAGTTAAAGATATGAATGTATATATCGAGCCTCTTATCGACGAGTTACTAAAGTTATAGAATGGTGTCACTATGTATGACGTCTCTAGACCAATAGGACAAAGAAAATTTCAATTCCATGCAATGCTTGTATGGACGATCAATGATGCCCCAAGGCTAACACATGTTTGTGGTATGTTATAACATTCAACTTCACTTTAATGATATTTAATTTTATGTAGATATCATGCATATTTTTTAAATAATCTATTCATTATATATAATTATACAAATTGACATATTTAATCCAATTATATATGATCTTGTAGGCCTTCAAACAAAGGGAAAATTTGCATGTCCAATTTGTGGTCCAAAGATGAAATCTCATCATTCAACAAGTTTAGGAAAGTAGGTGTTTGATGAGTATAGGCACTTCCTCCATAGAAATCATAAGTATCGAGTTATTCAATGGGAAAGAAGAGACTACATCAAAACCATGAAGAATGACACCTCGCCTCTGGAAGTTGCAATATAATAGAATTAATCGTCAAGGTTATACATCAAATCAAATTGTTTATCTATCATATATGATATGTTTGGAATTTATATTTTTATATTGTGTTGTGTTTACTCATGCTGTAATTGACAATGATTGTCGTTGTTAATTTTTTTAACTTATATGCTTCATGAAGGTCAGCAAGGCATTAATGGTGAGCTTCTACATGGACTGAAAAGTTATCCCAGAGAATTTAGTAGGTTTCCCTACTATGAGCAGCTACAAATTGTGCATTTGTTTGATACAATTCATATCAAAAAGAATATAACAAAAACATTATGGAGAATATTGGATGGAAGGCATGACAAGAAAAAATTGTCAAAATTTGTAGTGACATTCAAGAAGCCAATCATGCAATGAAAAATTTTATTCAATTGAATAGTGATGGAGACCAAATTAATATAAGCGCCCTTCCTTCGTTATTAATGGAGTAACAAAGCAATGCTATAAAAGAAGTCATACGAAAAATTTGATTTCCCACAGGATTTGTTACAAACATAAACAATATCATAACAAAGAAAGGTGAATTTGGGTCAGGGATGAAAATGCGTGATTGGCATACCTTCATTAAGGTAATTATTCCGGTATATTATATACACTTGTATACTGCATATACTTTTTAGTATATTATGTTTACTACTTTTGGAAAAATAATGAAAAGATCATTTTATAATTGTTGCAGTACGTTCTACCTCTATCTCTCCCAGACAACTTTGACAACAATGTCAAGCAAATTATATATGTTCTTGGAAAATACATGAGGTAAGTAGCAAAATTTGTTCAATTCGTTGTATAGATCTTATAATTGCCATTTTTTTACTTGTTATGTAATATATTGTATATTTTTGTTAAATCTCGTTAATATATTTGCACCTTGAATCACTTGTAGATGATTGTCATCTAAAGAAATCCATAAAGAAGATATAAATTATTGGAAGAGAAAAATTTCTCGTCTAATATGTGAAATACAAGAGTGTCTACCTTTGACATTTTTCAATGCACAAGAACACTACCTCATACACCTTGAGGAGATTGAATTGTGTGGACCTATAAACACAAGGTCAATGTGGATGGTTGAGAGGAACTTAAAATTTTTGAAGGCTTTGGTTAGAAAAAGAGCACATCTTGAGGGTTCTATGGTGGAGGGATATATGGTATACCAGACCATGGTGTACATTAGTGAATATCTTCCTAAGTTTTCAGCAAAGATCCATGTAGATCGCATTTGGGATCCCAACTCCATTAACAAATTCGAAGGGGAGTACCTGATGGGGAAAGGTAGATTGAAGAAAGTGAGAAGTAATTATAAGATGGTCATGGAGATTAATTAGAATACATTTTACATATGTTTTTTATGTATATTGTACTTATTTAATTATTAATCTTCAATATACATCAATTATAAATTAAGGTCATATATGTGGTAATTAACTAATTATATGTTGTTTGTGAATTTCAAATTTTTTTATACAATTGGTCGAGAGTGGGATGCACTACATTTGTATATCACAAAAAATCTTGATTGGATGACGGTATGGATTGAATGATGTCAACAATCTAGTCGAGCATTAACATGGGAAGGTGTGGCTTCATTGGTTAAAGAAACTCATCGTAATGGAGATTCCAATGTTACACAAAGGGAAATTGATTTAGGATATGGTTTAAGAGATAAAAAAGTACGTATAAATATATTAATCACCCATATTATTTAATTATTTTCAATTATATTGATGTATATATGATGCAGAGGATCCAACAACAACACCAACAACATCATTTCATGAGGGTAAATCAAACCCAATCAGAATCAGGAGAAGATCAAATTCTTAATTCACTTTCTTTTTACTCAAAACTCATACAACTTCTTTTGATTCTTCAATTCTACAAGACTTCAAGGAAACAAGTTAGCACTCCAATTTCAACAAACCATATGTCATTATTAGTATTCCAATTGACTCATTCAAAGAAAAAACCATATTAGAAAAATTTGACTCAATCAATTAGATTCACATCATTCTCAACCACCATATCAACATCTATACAGTCTCTCAACCTTTCATAAGGTAACACATTATGCTCACTTGCTACACAACCAATTACCAATCCTTCAAATTCTTGTATACATCATATCCTCAAGGCAACAAAACACTTATTCTAAATCAGAATCCAAAATGTCAATAACCAAACTTCAATCATTGAAAACAATCTAAACTTCTCAAATAGCACCAATTCATTTTCCTTACAAGGAAAACTTACAAATACCAATCCTTCTTGCTACCAACTAGTTAATTAGTCCTTCAAGACACAAGATTCATCATGTTTTGAGAGAAATCAATTCAATACATCAGTGTATAAATATCGAACCTACTTGCTCTATAAAGATACCAAGACACACAATAGAATCATCATTCTCAAAATAATATGCCATGCCTTTACAACCTTATTCAAGCATAAATTCTATTATAACTCCATCCAAATGACAAGGTTCAAGTATTTAAGGTCACTTACTTCCCTATACAAACAGATTTCCACTATCCATGAAATCTAAACATTAATTAGCAATAGACCTCTATACCCTAGAACGGGTGAACCACTCAGACTAGGCTCAAAAACAAGATCCAAAGGCACATTTAGAGACCTCTTAATTCCCATATCATCATATCAAAAACTCAGAATGATTTATATTGGAGAAACTAGTAGATTTCAAACTATACACCCAAGAAACGCTACTAGAATAGGGCTATTTTACAAAGCATCCACCTTTTTTCCAACTCCAAATTGTTAGAAAACCTCAAACAGACAAATTAAAGGTCACAAAACACCAAATTTATCCACTTTCAAAGATTGAAAGACCCATTTAGAAAGTGTATTAACAAACCCTTAATTTTAGGCTAGAAACACCCAAAATAGTGAGGGTTTTGTGATTATCACCCTTACAAGCCTCCAATACTTCATCCAACCATTGAAACATGCTCAATTATGTCTGAAAATTCCCTTAGAAACATATCCTTGGACATGCATACATTATTTCTCCAATATCCTACTGGAAACCTTCATTTTCAAGAGGAAAACTCAGAAAATTAACTTTAAATCAGCAACACAGCACCATATTCTTGATACCCTACACTCACACAAAACAAAATCACATAAAGGACACCCTAATTATCCCATCCCACCATTTCTACTAGGCTTACATTGGTGGGATGGGCCTTAAACTTCTTTAGGGACTCTCAAAATCACAGTGAAACTAACTCTACCTGAGACACAGGATTGTCTTTGATTCTTTTGCTATTTAAAACTAACTTTCAGACTCTTTGACAATGAAAAGCACTCTTTCTCAAATGAGATTACACAAGAACTAACTCTTGGATGTTACCAAGTTAGCAATACAAGTTAGGAGAAATAGAAAGAATGCTTGATAACTCAAAAAAATAGGGCTTTTATTCAAGATTTTGTTACAAGAATTTCAAGATTCTACTCTTCCACGCCTTGCCATGTTTTTTATAACTTTTTCCCTCTTAATAACTGCCTTTTCTAACTTCTCATTATTTCAAACTGCCTCTTATCTCCTAATATGCTTGGTTTATGCCTTTTTGTTTACATAATATTACATTATTTGCATTTTTTTGCATTTTCACCTCCTAGTGACTTCTTTTATGATTTGATTACACTAAAATTAGCCTTTTTATGGACTTGACACACAAATTTAGACTTGAACATGTAAATTTAACATATTAGCCTTTTGAAGGCATTTACAAGATCTAGGTGCTCCTGCACCAATATATATGTTGAGATTTTTTTCTTTGCATACATTCGGCCAAGAATAAATATGTTTATCAACTAATGATATTGCAATAATTTTTACGTGTTTGACATATTGCAAGTGAAATACCACAAGGCTATGTGGTGCAATGGTCATAAATTTTGAATCAAAAATTTGGATGACACAAAGAAAACATGTGATTCTGGTATAACTGTAGTCTTTCAGGTGACTAATATTTCATCTAGAAGCGACATACATCCAGAAGTCTCTAAAAATTGATACTATGGGATTTTAGATGATATACTTGAGTGTGACTTTAAGTCCTTTGAATTAGTTTTGTTCATCGTCCTATGGTACAAGCTATGATTGAATGAAAATGATCCTGATAGAATTGTTATTGAACATGATAATGGATTTACCATGGTTAATACAAGGTCAATTGAGCGAGCTAGAAATGAGCCCTATGTTCTTCCAAGCCAATGTGAGCAAGTATTTTACTCAGAGGTTTCAGGTAAACCAGGTTGGTCATTTTTTGTTAGACATGATCCAAGAGGAATTCTAGTAAAGTATAATGTGGTGGAAGAAGAAGATACCAAAGAACTAGAAGATGATGTAGATGATGATCAGGATCAACAGTTAGTTGATGATGTGCCTAACGAAGATGTTGAAGAGGAGGAACTAGATCATGATGATGTAGGAGTTAATTTTCTTGAAGATGATATTTGTGTGGATGATGACATTATCGAAACTGATTTATTCTTGATTACCATCAATGCTAAGTCGAGTTCCTTGGAGAAAAATGAAGCATAGTCAAAAAACCTAGAATTATGGCATTGAATTTCAACTGCAATTACCATGGGAACAATGGACATATTCTCAAGAACTTCCATACCCAACACTTGTCCTACCGAGAAATAGGTATATCTCATCTAGGGCTCGAATAAGTCCACATGGAATGGAGGACCATCACCATTGTCAAGTGGGACAGTTTTACTATCTTGTTTAATTCTATGTAAGGGAAACCTCCAACCCTTGTAAGTGGTTTCCATTCTCCAAAAATCCTTTTCCAACTCTTCATTCACAATTTTCTCATTACTCCACCCTTCCAACTTAAAAACCTCACTTATTGAAGCCTTTGATATGTATATGAAGGGTTTCCCAGATGGTCTACATATGGCCTTAAGTTTTGAGTCATAGTGGGTGGCCAACAATTTTACCAGCTTTGTATTGACAAACAAATTAAGGAAAACCATCTTTCCCAAATTTAGATACCATGGATTACAAACTAGCTCAAAACGATCTCTTCGGTGAAAGTGGAATCTAAAAAATTCATAGCCTCTTATTGGGGTCCAAATGTCTCCTATGTGCTTGCATTTTTTGTCCAATTTTTCCACTTTTTCCCTCAGTTGCATGAAGCGCCTACCTCTAGGCCCAGAGCCAAGAAATTGGTCAATTAAATCCTGATTCAGCTTTCGTTTAGCACCCTCCGGCTCAATTCTAGACTCAACTTTCTACTTCTTACTCTTAGGGTGACTACTCTCACTTTGTTTTCTACCTTACAACTTCCCCGAGCTGGTGGCTTCCATATTACTCGCTTAAAATTGTAGAAATGAAAAAGTTAAAATGTAAAGGACTTACTAGTTTTGATTGAGGTCTTTCAACTGAAACAATTCTCTCACCCTTTGTTTGTCTCCTTGTTTCCTTCACTACCAATTCGCAACAATGTTCATTTTGCAACGATTTCCTTTCAATTTATGAAATTACCTATGCTTTGTGGTGCCATTAATGTTTTAACTCTAGGAATGAATGTAACATATTTTTGAATTCCTTACTATCACATCAAATGAACTGGTCAGAAAGACACCTTCAAACTTTGGGCAATCTATACATTAGGCCCCAACCAACATTCATTGATTACTCTATTGATCGAGGTAACACTCTACACATCTAATCGATGTTAACATTTGTCATGTATACATCACCAAAAGTCACCTCGATAATCATTTTGGTTCATTTGTTTCTTCATCGACCTAACTTTTAGTATCACTAACACATTCAGTGGTTCCTCCAATGTTATAAGTGTCACTGATAACACATCAAATGAACTGGTTGACAAGACACCTTCAAACTTTGGGCAATCTATACATAAGGCCCCAACCAATGTTCACTAAATATTTTGTTGATCGGGGTAACACTCTACACATCTGACCGATGTTAACATTTGTCCTGTATACATCACCAAGAGTCACCCTGACAATCATTTTGGTTCATTTGTTTCTTCATCGTCCTAACTTTTAGTATCGCCAACACATTCAATAGTTCCTCCGATGTTATAAGTCTCATCGATAACACATCAAATGAACTGGTCAGCAAGGCACCTTCAAAATTTGGGCGATCTATACATTACGCCCCAACCGACGTTCACTGAATACTCTATTGATCAGGGTAACACTCTACACATCTGACCGATGTTAACATTTGTCCCGTATACATCACCAAGAGTCACCTCGACAATCACTTTGGTTCATTTGCTTCATCATCGGCCTAACTTTTAGTATCGCTAACACATTTAGTGGTTCCTCTGATGTTATAAGTCTCACTGATAACACATCAAATGAACTGGTTGGAAAGACACCTTCAAACTTTGGGCAATCTATACATTAGGCCCCAACCAACATTTGTTGAATACTCTATTGATCAGGGTAACACTCTACACATTTGACCAATGTTAACATTTTTCTTGTATACATCGCCAAGAGTCACCCCAAAAATCATTTTGGTTCATTTGTTTCTTCATCAACCTAACTTTTAGTATCGCTAACACATTCAGTGGTTCCTTCAATGTTATAAGTCTCGTTAATATCTTTTCTTTTGGTCTTGAATATGTCATCAGAACTCCTGTCGATATCCTCCTATCGGTGTAACTTAGCAGGTCGGGTGAACATTTAGGATTTACACCGATTACACATGTCTCACCAATATATTCCCAGTGCTCCTGTCAGTGAAAGAAATGATGGTCTCACCAATGAAACTTCATCGGTGAGACTTAAATGTTCGGGCCAGCATATATTTTCCTTGCTAAGATGACTTGTCTTGCCGATAGATTATCTTCATCAATGATACCATAATCCAATCTCCCTGATATGTCTTCTTTAGTAATCATGATTGCTACAATAGTTTTGATCTCTCATCAATGTGCTAAAAAGTACTTGTAACCCATAATAGGTCGAGAAGACCCATACTAGCTCATGTCGATGTGATTTGGTTACCACAATATCTTTGATCAGAAGTATTTTCAGGAGTAGAACAAGGTGACCATGGGTAATTATATTTTTTAGGCCCAATTACATCCTTTTCTGACTCAAAATGTAGTTAATTATTATTGAGAAATTTACATGAGTAAATCATTATAAAATTTTGAAAAATTTTATAGTTCCAACAGACCCTTCTTCAAGTTGTATTGCAGCAATTTTTTGAGAACCATATCATATCCATCCCTTGCTAATACAGTGAAATCATCGAAGAAAGGAAGAGAGGTGGAGATAGAGATTCGATGGATAGGGGGGATATGGAGGGATAGATGGTGAGAGATAGAGAGGGGGAGGGAGACAAAGGGATATAGATAGGTAGAGGAGGAGAGATAGAGAAGAGGGGGAGAGATAGAGAAGAGGATGATATAGAGAGATAGAGGGGGGGTGAAAGAGATAGAGAGATCATGATAGAGGTAGAGAAATATATGGATAGAAAGAGATAGAGAGAGGACTGAGAGGGAGATAAAAAGAGAAATAGAGATATAGATATAGAGTAGGAGAGATGGAGCTAGGGAGAGATAGAGTGAATAACAGAGAAAGTGGGGAGAGGGAGAGATAGCTCAATAGATAGAGTGGGGAAGAGGGAGTGACATAGATAGTGGGAGATATAGAGAGATAGAGATAGAGATATTTGGGAAGAGAAAGAGAGATGAAGAAATATGGGAAGAGAAAGGAAGAGAGGTGGAGATGGAGATTTGATGGATAGGGGGGATAGGGAGGGACTAGAGACGGTGAGAGATAGAGAGGGGGAGATAGAGAGGGGAGATACAAAGGGGGAGGGAGAAAAAGTGATATAGATAGGTAGAGGAGGAGAGATAGAGAAGAGGGTTTAGGGTTTAGGGTTTAAGGTTTAGGGTTTAGGGAGATAGAGAGCAACATCGAGAGATATATCAATCACGATTTATATATCTCTATATATTCATCCTTATCTCTTTATCTCTCTACCTTTATCTATCTCTTTGTCTCCCTTTCTATTTGTATGTTTCTCATTATCTCCCTCTCTCTCTATATTTTCTTCCCTATATTTATCTTTGTCTCCTTAAGTGTGCAATGGGTACATTGAAGAGGTCTTAAAGGAAAATTATTATATCTTTAATCAAATGGAATGCTACCTTGAGCATAACTCCCCAAGGAAACATGCCATCCTTGGATTGTTGACATGAAACAACCAATCAAAATTTAGTTTCTCTTTTCCCTCTCTCTCTCTTTTCCTTTGTACCTCTTATATTTCTCTCTCATGCTCTCTCTCTCCCCCTATCTATCCAAGTTCATATCTTTCTCTCATTCTCTATCTTTTTAGTTTCTATATCTCTTTCTATTAGCTAATAGGCTACATATATTGTGAGATTTGAGCTTGAAACAAATCTCATGCCTAGAAACCACTATTGTGTCATTGTCTTTATATAGAGAGGGGGAGATAGAGAGGGGGAGGGAGACAAAGGGATATAGATAGGTAGAGGAGGAGAGATAGAGAAAAAGGGGAGAGCTAGAGAAGAGGGTGATATAGAGAGATAGAGGGGGATGGTGAAAGAGATAGAGATTCGATGGATAGGGGGATAGGGAGGGACTAGAGATGGTGAGAGATAGAGAGGGGGAGGGAGAGAAAGGGATATAGATAGGTAGAGGAGGAGAGATAGAGAAGAGGGGGAGAGATAGAGAAGAGGGTTTATGGTTTAGGGTTTAGGGTTTAGGGTTTAGGGAGATAGAGAGCAACAAGGAGAGATATATCAATCACGCTCCCTATATCTCTATCTATTCATCATTATCTCTTTATCTCTCTACCTTTCTCTATCTCTTTATCTCCCTTTCTATTTGTATGTTTCTCATTATCTCCCTCACTATATTTTCTTCCCTATATTTATCTTTGTCTCCTTAAGTGTGCAATGGGTACATTGAAGAGGTCTTAAAGGACAATTATCATATCTTTAATCAAATGGAATGCTACCTTGAGCATAACTCCCCAAGGACACATGCCATACTTGGATTTTTGACATGAAACAACCAATCAAAATTTAGTTTCTCTTTTCCCTCTCTCTCTTTTCCTTTGTATCTCTTATATTTCTCTCTCTCATGCTCTCTCTCTATCTCTCTATCTCCCTCTCTATCTAAGTTCATCTCTTTCTCTCATTCTCTATCTTTTTAGTTTCTATATCTCTTTCTATTATCTAATAGGCTACATATATTGTGAGATTTGAGCTTGAAACAAATCTCATGCCTAGAAACCACTATTGTGTCATTGTCTTTATATAGAGAGGGGGAGATAGAGAGGGGGAGGGAGACAAAGGGATATAGATAGGTAAAGGAGGAGACATAGATAAGAGGGGGAGAGATAGAGAAAAGGGTGATATAGAGAGATAGAGGGGGATGGTGAAAGAGATAGAGAGATCGTGATAGAGAGTCGATGGATAGGGGTATAGGGAGGGACTAGATATTGTGAGAGATAGAGAGGGGGAGATAGAGAGGAGGAGGGAGAGAAATGGTATAGATAGGTAGATGGGGAGAGATAGAGAAGAGGGGTAGAGATAGAGAAGAGTGTTTAAGGTTTAGGGTTTAGGGTTTATGGAGATAGAGAGCAACAGGGAGAGATATATCAATCAAGCTACCTATATCTCTATCTATTCATCCTTTTCTCTTTATCTCTCTACCTTTCTCTATCTCTTTGTCTCCCTTTCTATTTGTATGTTTCTCATTATCTCCCTCTCTCTCTATATTTTCTTCCCTATATTTATCTTTTTCTCCTTAAGTGTGAAATGGGTACATTGAAGAAGTCTTAAATGAGAATTATCATATCTTTAATCAAATGGCATGCTACCTTGAGCATAACTCCCCAAGGACACATGCCATCCTTGGATTATTGACATGAAAAAACCAATCAAAATTTAGTTTCTCTTTTCCCTCTCTCTATTTTCCTTTGTATCTCTTATATTTCTCTCTCATGCTCTCTCTCTCTCTCTCCCTATCTATCTAAGTTCATCTCTTTCTCTCATTCTCTATCTTTTTTAGTTTCTATATCTCTTTCTATTACCTAATACGCTGCATATATTGAGAGATTTGAGATTGAAACAAATCTCATGCTTGGAAACCACTATTGTGTTGTTGGAAAACAAGTTTCAATTGCCATTTAATGGTAAACTAGTTGTAGTGTAATGGTAAAATCCTCTAAAATATCAGGTAAAATCCTATATATACTATTATATAATAAGAAATATAATTATATTATATATAATTTAATCTAATATTACTATTATATTAATTATATTTTGCATTGGGATAACACCAAGGAAAATATAGAATATATACTTTCATGAAGAAAGAACATGAATGTCTATTATTAATCTACAAGAATGAGCTACAAAATATAAATCTAATATAGCTAATATATATTTAACTAATATATACTTAACTATATTGTGGAATATTAAAACCTAGCTAAATGGCACCATAATTTTCAATTTAATTAACATACTCTAAAACCTAACAAAACTAGGTTGTACCTCATCAAATTGGAGAAGTGAAAGGTCAATACTAGCACCGAGGAAGAGTTTGGAGGAGTGAAAAAAAGGTCAATACCAACGTTGAGGAAGAGTTTGGAGTTAAAACAAGGTCAATACCAGTGCCAACAAAGATCGGAGGAGTGAAAACAAGGTCAATACTAGTGCTAAGGAAGAGTTTGGAGGAGTGAAAGCAAGGTCAATACTAGCGCTGAGGATGAGGTTGAGGGAACTTAGGGAAAATAAAAGACAAAGGGACAATGAGTACTGTAAGTTTGGCACCCCATTCTCTTTAACCTGCAATTTTCATGCCTAGTTTCCGAAGATCTTCTCATACATTGGCACCCCCAAAGGTCTAGGATTTCATCACACATAGCCTTCATTGCATGATTCTGAAGCAATTGTAGACTTAGTCCAAGTATATGCTAGGCTAGGCTAGATCTAATGAATGGAAATAGAGGCATACAATTCTTCTTTAATACCTCCACCACAAACATATGCAAGGAAAGGTCTCCTCCCTCTTGGTAGTGATAACCTCCTCCACACACAACCCTTAAAAATTATGAATAGAGGAATATAATATTTCAAGAAGTCAAAGTTGATTCTCTCCTACCTAATGCAATTACTCATTTTATCCTTACAAACATTTATAGTGATTACTAGAGGCACGTAGACCAATTCTTCATAATAGAAGAATTTGATCATACTTTTCCAATGATGGCATTATGAGAAAACCTTAGGTTAAATGAATAATTCCTAGCTAATTTATTTAAATCATGTCCAACCATATAAGAGAATACCGTTGCTATGTTTACTTGGATACCATGGAGAAGGGCTCTTTGGGCTCTTTCAACAATCAAGGTATTGTTAAATTTTAACACATAAAAGTGAGAATGAAGAATCTTTCCGAGGATGGTGGCCATCCCATTATAGCTCTTAGAGTTGTTAGAGATATTTTTGTTTTGAAGTAGAGATTGGACCATCAAATAGTGTCACCATGACTCTACCAATATATCTATCAAATTGACAAACCCTGACTTAACAACCACAAATTCACAAGAAAATTGCCCCTGTCAGCCCTAGGGCATCAATTTAATGCCAAGTTTCTTGCTTTAATTGACCTATAAATGAAATGAACCTCTATCATACCATGTTGCACACCAATCCATTGAGTTACAGTTCCAAGACAATGGGTGGATTGGTGGATGTCATTTCTATTTAGCCCTCAAACCCTTGCATAGGAATAATAGGGTAGTCCATGTATTTGATTGTTTTCTCCCACAAAATAATGATCTTAGAGCATATCAAGCTTGTATGAACACATATATTTATCTACACTGATGATCTCAAAGCATTTCAAGCTTGTACGGATCCATACAACACAAAATAAATTCAAAAAAAAGTAAAAACACAAAAAATTGCTTCAAGAATGTGGTATTTGATATGAAATTTTAGTATCAACAATTGCAATGGGATGGGAATACAATATGATAGAAGTGGGATAAGAAATGCATCGTTTGAAGCATCAAACCAATATGCAAAGATGAAAGAAATTGCTAACCCCTTAAACTGAAAAAGTTTCTTTTAAATTTAAGTTTGTTGGGTAGCCAATTCTTTTAAGTTATCAAATCCTACCATCATACATAATGAAAATGTTGTTGTTTCAAATGACTATGAGCACTAACCTTCACTATTTTAAGATGCTAAAACTTTGTCATATAGAACTAGAACATTGATGCAACCACTCATCCTACCTTAAAACATACCAAAAGTCTCCTAGCAATTAGACATAGGAAGATTTAAGATGACTTAAACATTTTTTATTGCCAAAGCATAAACTTATGATGACTTAACCAGGCCTAGTACACACTCCCTCCCTATTAACCACTTAGAAATATGGAAATTAAATGTAAATTTGCTGCTATTTTTAGTCATGTAGGTGTCCAATAAACCACTTGGTGGTGTTTCCCTTCAAGTTTATTTACTTGAATGAAGAGAAAAAGTCCTTTGATTACAATTACACAATACATTTGAGGCCTTGCTTGTGTAACTAGTGGACCATAGTCACATTTAACACTTGTTACAAAGTTTGGGACTTAAAATGTTAAGTAGATTTGATTTGTGATGGACACATTTGAATGGTAGTAACAATAACTTGCAATCTATCAAGACTTGATTACCTTATAACCTATCAAATTCTAGTGATGAAATGATGGGTTTATCGTAATGTCACCTTGGGATCACATCACCATGAAAGAACTTCATCCAACATCCTTATGAGTATAGGTACCACCAAATAGGTATTTTTCATATCTGTCTTCCTCAAGCGAGGGATATTCAAGAAGAGAAGAGGAAAGAGAGACATGTAGTAGGTCTAAAAGAGTGAGATTAACTAGAGGTCAAAGTATTAAAGAAAATTTTGTAAACACATGCATTTTTTTCTTGTTGAAGGGGGCTCATGTTCTTATGATGATGAGAGCATAGGTGATATCGAGGTTCCCTTGAGGTACAAACATCTATGAAAATAATGGGTACCCAAGGAACTTCCTCCAATAAACATTGATTTTTGTGTCAACGAGAGGACATATTGCATAGCACCATCGTCATTACATGGTTTGGGCTTATTTTGCATGGATGGCATAAAGGTCTTTTATGAAAAAGTTACTGAATTGATGGAGTATGTTAGACCCTATTACAGTTACAAAGATTGGATGTAGCTGGTTTGATATACACGAAGTATGCATAGGTATGCACTATTAGCAAATTATATACAGCTAAAAGATAAGGATCAAAATAAAGGAGTGTCTATGTACGTTGAAAAAAGGCCAAAAGCATTAGGGAATATTGTAGGGTTTATAAATAGTACACGACCTGGGTTAACAAATAAGCAACCCAATTGCATATTCAAGGCACACGAGGGAAACTGTGTATTCGTATGTGTGATAAAATCAATAATTGCAAGGGAAGAGTTACTAATCGATTACAATTTAAATCGCTTAGTTACAAACATAGTTACTATGGGAGTGGTACGTACTATGTACCATTTTACCCAACCTCCAATTAATGACTCCAATATACCATTTTATTCTTATATTTTTTTTCATAAGTCTATTGGTTTCATTTCAATAAGGCTTTTTTATATTTAATTTTTGTCACAACGGAACATTGATCATATGGGGAAGGATCTGGCCCAGAGCATAGATCATGATGCATCTTCAGCCGCTTCTACCTAACAGGTTTACCTCATTGTAATTGTACAAATTAGATATGAGCAAAATGTTTTATTTTTATGTTTTTTTCATAAGTTCCTTAGGTTAATTTCGATAATGTTTTTAATACTCTTGATGTAGTTAGTTGATCAGGGAAAGGAACCAGTAGTAGAGGAGAACATCTATAGGTAGGTGCATTCAATATTATGTGATGATGACATTGCATATTCAGCAAGCCCTCTCGATATGTTAAGGAAGACCCAAAAAAATGCAATGAATAAATCCTTAAGTTGATATTCATAGTGCCTCAAACAAATGAGATAAGAGAGGGTTAAAATATTGACTGAGAGAGCACAAAACTTGCAAGTAAGCTATCATGAGGTCTTTAATTATAACATAATCTCATTCATGGTTTTATATTTTGTACTCTTTTATGTCATGAACTAAAATATGTGTTGTCTTTATAGGATTATTTGCATCCTCATGATGTTGTTGGCCATGATCAGGGTACTGCAGGTGTTGCCTGAAGAGTAGGGGTTGGTACAAGTGTCGATCCTTATCTTCCTATGCATACATCACATCATCTGACCCCATCATCCATGCCTATATTTCTGTCTCAAATTTTGGCAACACATAGCATGCAAGCATCGGGTAGTGCACCCTCTTGCAGTGAACTCATGCCAGAACATGCATCAGGACATGTACTTGGGGATGTAGAGGCCACAGCTAGTACTAGTGATGTTTTAGCAGCATTTCCTAGATCTTCCCATATTACTAGTATGGGAACATTTCCGGTCACATTTTTGGTGACTGAGGATTTCATTCCCATAAAGATAGAGAAGGTCCTAGGTATTTTAAAATGTTTTAATTATTATTATAGATAATCCAATTGAAATTTACTTATTGATCACTCTTTTTAGACTAATGATCCCATGATCATTTTGTAGGAAATGATGTTTTTTATAAACATCTAAGTGATATTACATTGGAGCTCTTCGGGCTCACCATACATACATGGTGGAAATGCCCAAAATGAAGATTTAAAAGATGAGCTCATTAACCATTTAGTTGTGTTGTTCAGTGATAAAACATTTAACCAAACGAAGGTCCTTAAGAAAGATGGTACCTATCTAAAGTATGTGAGGGACCAATATAGGTCACATTTAGAGAAGAACAAAAAGTACAAGCATCCCACCATGATTCTAGAGAGGAAGTGGAAGGACCTTGGTGTCGGATGGAAAGGAGAAGGCTAAAAAGAAAAAAGGAAAGACACCACCGGGCCAAGGAAGGTATTTGATACTATCAACAATGTAATTATATACGGATTACTCTTTCTTTTTACATAATCTAATGTATTTCAACCTTTTCATAGGCTGCCTAACACATCAAAGGCAACAAAGGAAAGACTAGAAAAACATAGGAAGCACAAACTTGGCTCTGGTGGTTATATGAAATTAGCCACACGAATTGTAAGTATTAATAAATGAAATATTGCATCCAAATAATAAATTGCAAACAATTTTAGTTTTATCACACCATAGAAGAAAAATTCATGATCTTATGCAAAAATGTGGGGCTCTGAATTCAATAGAGTTCCCATAAAAGAGGACCTGAAGATTGCCTTCCAGCAAGGCTATGGAGTCGTGGTTGAATGCCTAAGAGTCTTGATTGGGAAAACACAATCTTCCACTGCATCTAAAACGCAGGTAAATAAACTCAATAAAGTTTATTTAAGATTGAATACTTGTGCAATCTATTCAAAATTAATTTCCACCATAAAGTAATTATGTGCCTATTTTTTTTAAAGACAAGCAATGATAATACTGCACATGACATTGGAATGCAGCCTAGAGAGGGTGGACCACAACTTGCAAATGAAGGTCATGGTGTGCATCCTAGTACTGGATGTATTCATGTGCTATACAAAATGCAGTATGGATTAATACAATTAAACATCTTTAATTGCAATTGGTGTATTAATTAATGTAACCTTTCATGTTTCAACTTTAGAGCATGTAGAGTGTGATCAACATGTTGAGCATGATCAGGCTAGAGAAGATCAGGAACATGATGTGGCCCCGTCAGGTAAAAAGGACCACTCTAATGTTCTTTTAAACATATTTAATTGCAATTGGTGTATTAATTAATGTAACCTTTCATGTTTCAACTCCATATCACAATTTAGAAGGTGTTCAGCATGTTGAGCATGAGGCTATAAGAGAATATCAGAAACATGATGTGGCCCCATCAGGTAAAGAGAACCACTCTAATGTTCTTTTAATTAATGAAATAGTTGTAACAATAATAATAAAACATATCAATTTAACATTTCTTTGTTATTGCAATAGACCCCCCTTGCAGCGGTGTCCATGTCATGAGTACATGACTAGGCATACATTAAGATCACAAGAAAAGGGAAAAACAACTAAAGGGGGGACAGATGATTTAGAAAATGATACTCCACTTCAATTTTTTTTAACTTCAAAAAAGAAACAAAAAAAAGTGATTGTAATCATATTATGAATGAATGTGAATATGTTAATGAATGAATGTTATATGTTAATGAATGAATGTTATATGTTAATGAATGCATGTTATATGATAATGAATGAATGTTATATGTTATTAATGGATGAATGAATGAATGTTATATATTATTAATGGATGAATGAATGATTAATGATATATGATCGGGTATGGGGAATTGAGAGTGATGTGATGGGGGGAGGGGCCAAATGAGCTTCCACCATCACATGGTTGGCCCTATTAAGTAGATAATATTAAACTATTCTCAAAAAAAAGAGAAGCTCAATAAGGTAATGAAATTTTGATTATAAGAAATGCATCGTTTGAAGCATCAAACCAATATGCAAAGATGAAAGAAAGTGCTAAATTTTCACTATGGTGGCAGAAAAATGATTCTTTATACCTTGATGCCTTCATTTTCCAAGCCAATTTCTCCTACTTTGCATAGCTCTACCATGTTTGTGGATGTGATATGACTCCTACACAAAAAACATGTATCCGTTTACGGCCTTCAATCCAAATACATCCAAATGTCTTTTTAATTCCTCTATCTTTCATCAATCTGTTTACTATTTGAACCTCATATAGATGTTTTAGATGAAGAACCCATTATTGTGAAATGTGCCTCCAATTGAGTAAAGTGAATCCATGCTCTGTATCATAATTTGAAGTTGTTTCCATTCCAATGTTCTGAGTTTAGTTTGCTTGTATGGCTTTCTATGAATACCACATTGTGTTGTGTGTGGATTTGGTTTCAAAGCTCTGTTTCTTTTGTTTTTAGTGGTGACATAACTCTAAAATTTGAATTTTTTGCATAATAGGTTAGTGGAAATATTTATAGCTCTGAAGGTTTTAGAGGCTCAATTGAGATAGATACATAGATATTTGGATCTTGTTGCTGATGAGAGGCTTCCACTTAACCATGAAATTTTGTTCATATGTTTTGTATTGATTTTCAGGAGCTTGAAGAAGAGGGGAAGTGCCCACATGACCTCCCAAACCTTAAGAGGAGGATAAAAGAGGGTATTGTTTTAATTTTGATTGTTGTTGCATTGTTTTCAAGATTACAAGGCATCACTTGTTTCATCTATTTGGACTATGTTTGAAATATATGGATAGAAAGAGATAGAGAGAGGACTGAGAGGGACTGAAAGATGTCTTTGTATTGCTACAACATCTTGTTGAACCTTTCTTGCTGAAATGGGGTTGGCATATTTGTGAGCACTATTATTGTGTGTACTTTCTTGTGTAGGTACATTTGTGGACTGTAAGAAGCACAAATTTATGTGTGTGGGCAATGATCTTGCAACATTGTTTAGTAGAGATCAAAGCAAGTTTGGCTTGTGTTGTTAACTCAAGGAGGTTAAGTTTCCACTTGTCATTATGTATTGTCCATTTTTGTGCCTTAAAATGGTAAATTCCATCATGATCATACACTCATGGTTGTCCAATATAAACAAATTATATCTTTTTATGTATAATTTTAGTTATCTCCTCCTGATTTTAAATAAGTAATGATATTTTTCAATAATATTTTAACCAATAGATGTTTCTAGTAGAATTCACAGACTCCTATGTCTGCCTTGAAAGACCTCACTGATGGAGAGAAGAGGCCACAGAATACTCTCACTAACAGGCAGCAAGTATATGATTCTGACCTTCTGGAGGATTATCTATCTCTTCTATTTGTATTTCCAGTTATATCACTTTTTTGCTTAGGCACATTATATTATAAAGTTCTGGCAATTTTTTTGTTATTTTGGTTGCAGGAAAATCAAGATGCATTAATCAAGTGTATCATAGAAGATGTTGGCTTTAATAATGGAAGACCTATAGTTGCATGTATCATCTATAAGTCACTTCTCCAATGGCGTTCATTTGAAGTTGAAAGAGCAAGTGTTTTTTATTGTATCATTCAAACGATTGGTTCAGCAATTGAGGTATCATTGATTTTGCATTTCCCTAGTTCTGAGTAGTTTATGTGAATTGGCCCTATATAATATAATGATTTACTCATGTAAATTTCTCAATATGATGTTAAGTTGCTGCTACAAGACAAAAATCTAAGTTGCTCCTCTTGAAAATGGTGGTTTTAAGCAGGGTTTTGAAGAAACAATGTGTACAAGGGTTTAGAGATGACTTCAAATGATTTACAAATGTATTTAGACATGATTCAACTATTTGCTAGAGTATTAGAGGTTTGAAAGTGAGTTATTCAAGAAACCCTCCCTATTTTGTGTTTATTTCACCCTATAAACAAGGGTTTAATTAAACAGTAAGTTTTCAAGCCTTTCTATCTTTAAGAACTGAATAATCTTGAGTTTGGAGATATGGAAAATGACTGTTTGAGGTTGGAAAGTGATTTGGGGTGGTGTAAAGGTGACTCCCTTTGTAAAATAGGACTAAATTTGTATCCTTTAAAACTAATGACTGAAAGCTTTTTTTATGTTGATTTTGAGAATAATGGTCTTCTAAAAGTGTATTTGGTTCAGGGAAACAAGTTAAGTTTGAGGATTTTCACCCGATTGAGGCATGGAAACTTAATTGGTAAATAGTGCTTTGACTTCACTAAAATTAGAAATCTGATGGAACAGTGGAAAGAGTGAATGTAAATGTTTGAATCTTGTCTTATTGATGTTATTGCAGTTATATCTATGCTTGGAAACTATTGTGAAGGCAGGTTATGACAATATGGAGGCTTGGTCATGTGTGCATGATAGTGTCTTGACTACAAAAAAAAGACAGTAAAACTGAAAATGGACAAAAGTTATGAAATGGATGATTAATTATTTCTTTCAAAATATGTTAGTTGTAGTGCCTTGGATATTTGAGATAGGATTTTGTAGGATGAATGCAAGAATTAGGTTGTTTTTCCTTGTAGCATGTAAAATGGTAATGAAGATTACTTGGTGAATCAATAAATAATGGAATGGTTCAGTGTTCAAGAATTGGTTATGGTTTATTTTTATCATACTGATGGTGGTTGAGTTGTATTCAGACTTGATAAAGATATGAGGTAAGTTGAAGTGATGAGTGCTATGGTCTTGGTGTTTTGGTTCAAGTTTTTCTAAATAGATTTTGTTGTTTGTTACTGACAAAGATAAAATGAGATGGTGAGTTGGCTACTGATAGCCTTGTGAATATGAATGGATTTTGGTTGAATGAAAAGTAGATTTCTGATGAAATTATAATTTGATCTTCTCCTGATTTGATTGGGATTATAATGCCCTAATGTAATGATGTTGTTGTTGGTGTTTTTTATGATGTTGGTATGGGTCTTCCCGGCCTATTATGGGTTACAAGCACTTTTTAGCACATCGATGAGACATCAAAACTATTGAAGTGATTAGGATTACTAAAGAAGACATATTGGGAAGATTGGCTTATGGTCTCATCAATGAAGACAATCTATTGGCAAGACAAGTCATCTCGGCATGAAAAATTATGCTGGCCCGAATTTTTAAGTCTCACCAATGAATTTTCATCGGTGAGACCATCATTTCTTTCACTGACATGAGCACTAAGAATATATCAGTGAGACATAATGGGTCAGGTAAACATTCAGAACTTACCCCGATGGTATAAGTCTTGCTAATATATTTCCTCTTGCTCTGTCGATGAGACCACAAGTCAGTCCTCCCAATAAATCTTTAAAAAAAAAAAATGCAACATTTCATCAAAATTTCAATGACACAGTCTGACAAAAAAAAAAAGCATGACGAGGTATAGCTATAGCTTTGACACTATTTTGATCTCATTCCAATGGCAAGATCGTCGAACAAACAATGAATGTTTGTCAGAATATCGGGGAGACTGGCTTATGGGCTCATCGATGAAGAGAATCTATCGGCAAGACAAGTCATCTCGGCATGAAAAATATATGTTGGCCCGAATGTTTAAGTCTCACCGATGAAGTTTCATCAGTGAGACCATCATTTATTTCACTGACAGGAGCACTGGGAATATATCGGTGAGACATAGTGGGTCGGGTAAAAATTCAGAACTTACCCTAATGGTATAAGTCTCACCGATATACTTCCTTGTGCTCATTGATGAGACCATAAGTCAATCCTCCCAATATAGCTATAGCTCTGACACAATTTTGATCCCATTCCAATGATGATATCGTCGAACAAACAATGAATGTTTGTTGGACTTTCCACAAAACTTGGTCGCAATTTCAACAAACATCTCATGTTGTTCCGACGATTTGGCAGAGGCATGCCACGTGTGTTATGGCTATTGTTCATCGCTAAATAGACACAATGTTCATCGATATTCTGATGAACATGAAGTCCCTTTTTTTTGGAAGCAACTGACAAAGTTGAGTCATGAATTCAACATTTTGAAGCTCATCGGGATACCAATGAAAATTCAGCGACGAAAAATTTTTAAGAGATTCGTCAGAATTTCGACAATAGTTTGTCAATAGTTCAACAAATGTTCGTTAGAAAGTGGAGTAAAATACAATAGTGATAGGACTTGATAAGTGATGAGAAGGTGATTTTTAGGTAAATTATAATAAATAGAGTCTAGAAAAGTGTAGAAATATTTTACAACACTTCACAACACCTTCACAAGATGCCATAATTTGAATTTTAAGGACCTAATGTGAATGTTCAAGCCACATTGCAACTTTAAATCAAAGCAAAATGGACCATGCATCATAAAAAAGGTCTAAAAGACCATGAAAATGACAAGGGGCCATTTTACTATAGCACATTTATCCCCCACTTTAGTGAGAGGATGAACTTGCTTCAAACTCACACTAAAGTAGCCATGCATATCGAGAGAGAGGTCCAAAATGAACTTATGTTAGCAAGATGGAATGACAATAATCAAGAGGGATAATCAAGCCCTCAGGATGAAGATCCCATGGCAAACTAGACATAAGAACAAAGGAATGCACATGTGAAAGGGAAATTGAATTGAGCTTCAGTAATATGTCCAACTAGTTGTGGATTAGATCTAGGTTGTTTGTTTGAAAAATAGAATGCATACTCAATCTAGGGCGACATAACTCATGGTGGTATGTCAGGTGAGAAGACCCAAAAAGGTGAAGTACATACTCTAGTTGGTATGCACTCACAAACACATAGGTGGCTATGGGGAAATTCATGTCATTGAATGGGCTTCCCGCTCAACCATATTAAAGTTATAACTCTTGATAACATTAACAAGGTGCCACAAGAGAAAATTTTAGTTCATGCTTCATGAGACAAGCCAAGCTTCGTATTCTTAGAACTCATGAACAATGAGCAAGGTACCATAGGCATGCAAGTTGTGTTATGCAAGGTGGAAAAAAATGTAAAATGCAGAAATGTAACATATAAAATGTAAAAGATGTTCAAATGAGTCTTCTTAAGTTCATGCAAGGTTTGTCACTTATGGAACAATGTGTCTCATGTCTCCAAGAGAGGACCAATCAAATAATAAAATATTCACAACTTAGGGGATGTAGTGTGTTGTATCAGGCCACCAAGAGGAATGTAATATGCTAAGATAGATCACACCCAATGTCATCCACAAAGTGACAAACAGATTGTATGAAGTGACAAGGATACACTAAGAACCAAGAATGCAAATGACTTGATAGTAATGTATGCCCCCCACTTTAAAGGAATTGCTACACACCATTCTGTGAGAAATTACTTTAAAGTAACAAAGGAAAAATGAAAAAGAAAACAAGACATGAGAGCCAACTTGGAAAGCCCTATGCCAATTCATATGTTTCTAAGTTAGGTTTCTTCATGTAAACGAAAGAGAAAACAAAAGAAAGGGAATTGCCCCCCAGAAAGGTACACACCAAATGCATAAGGGATCTATGGATTTGGGTTCAATATGTTCATTGTTGCAATGTTTTTATGAAAGAGCTTAGAATTGTCATCATTTCCCAAAGTACATAGAACTAGAAGAATGACACAAAGAGAGCGAAAACAAAAGGAAAAATAATGTCCATTTTGGGTCAACATGAGAGAGATATTGCAGTCTCAATGCCTTGTGTCATCCCCAAAAGGAAACACAAGAAAAAGAAAAAGGGAAAAGGGAAAGGGACCAATTGGGTCAACATGGAAGAGACATTTTGGTCTCAACGCTTTATGTCATCTCAAAAAGGAAAACACAAAACAAAAGTGAAAAAAAAGGAAGACCATTTGGGTCAACATGGAAGAGATATAGGGTGTCTCTACACTTTATGTCATCCCCAAAAGGAGAACACAAAACAAAAATGAAAAATAAAGGACCTTTTGGGTCAACATGGAAGATACATAGGATGTCTCTATGCTTTGTGTCATCCCCAAAAGTAAAACACAAAACAAAAAGTGAATGTACAACATATAGAAGAATAGAGGTACAAATAGAGGAAGTGTACAAAGAGAGAGAACATCAAATGCACATTATGAGGGAACACAATATGCACATAAAATCAAATCCAAATAAAAATAGAAAGGAAAATAAATGCAAAAAGGCTAATAAGGAAAATGCAAGTCAACCATTAACCGATTTATTGGCTTCTCAATCTTAAGAAGAAGGGAAATAACATAGTTAAGAGACAAGAACAAATGCAATACTAGGATAAGGCTAACAACTTCTTGTCCCCCACAAAGTGTAAGGCAAGAGTGAGCCGAGGTGGGTGATGGAAAAGGATCATGTAATAGTGAGAATAGAAAATTCTACAACTATTGAATGATAAAAGGATTTTTCTTTAAGGGATGATGGGAAAGCAGTCAATATCAATGAAGTGATACTTGTTCAATATGCCATTCAATGTTCAGAATTCTTCAGTTTTATGTCCAATAACACAATGATATTTGAAATATGGTATGTTAGAGTCTTTAGGATAGATGACCAACCTATTCATAGGTGGTAAGAGTATAAGGCCTTTATTTAAAAGCAGTTGAAGTCTCCTTTCACATTCAGGTCCAGAGGATGAGTAGGAAACTTGAGTTTTTTCAATTTGTAACGTCGTTTTCATTTGGTAGATTCTCCTTTTTCATAAATGGAAGGAGGAAGAGGACCTATGGGGATCCTAGCATCCTTATCATGAGAATCAGGTAATGGTTGTTCATGTGGAAGAAGAATGTTCAAGTTAGGAGGAGAATCAAAGATCATGTTACCATCATCTCAAAGTCTCCAATACTCAAAAGGAGGCTTGACAACATGAGGAGGATCTTGATATCCTAATCTTGTTGTGTTTTCTTCTATTGGTTTTTGTTCTAGAATTTGATGAATGGCATGCTCATGTGTTGTGTCACAACCTTGTTTACTTAGGATAGTAAAGCCTTTTCCATATGTTTGTTCAAGGTTGATGGGAGTGTTTGTGACTTTGTGAGCATAAAATGGTTGAGGTTGTGTTTGTTGAGAGGGACTAGGTCCACTTGATGGAGGGATCTTAGATCCCACTTGAGTTTCAGGATGAAGGTATCCAAAGTGATCAGGAGGTGCAACAGTAGGAATATTTGGTGGGTTTATAGATGGATAAAAGGCTTCATTGGCTTCAAGGTTATCAAGACATTCATTGATGAACTTGTTCATGCTATCATCGTCTTCTCCAATGATGTCAACATCATGAGGAGGAAAATCATGAGAAGTTGGAGCATGAGGAAGCTCAAGGTCATTAGGGTCACATCCAAAGGCACAATTGGACATGTCTACTAAGGATTTCAATGAATTCCAAAACTTATGAAAATAAAATTCCATGATGATAATGAATGCAAGTAAACTAAGATGCAAGAAATAGAAGTAGACAAAGAATCTAGAAAGTAAAATAGAAAGCAATTACAGAAAAGAGAAATGTAGGAAATACCTAGAAAATGCCTAAAAATGTTATCTAAAATATGCAGGTGGACTGATTCGCCCAGGGTGGTGAATGAGTCCAACTATGAGATTTTTTTGTGTTTTACAGAAAATTTAAAGTGATTTATATTCTTTTCAGATGCCAATGAAGGATGCAAATGCAATTTTTTCAATTTTTTCAATGATATGGTATGCAAAAATGAAGTCTAAATGAGTCTTTCACTAATGCAAGTGTATAAACCCTAGGATGCAAAAACAAAACCTAATTGAATGTTGATGCAAATAAAGTCTAGAATGCAAGATGCAATGGAAATCAGAAATATAAAGTTCTTAATATGCAAGTTCACCAAAATGAACTATAGATTTTTGGGTGTGGGGCTTATAAGTTACCCTTGCACTCTTAGGATGTTTCACCTAAAAGGACAAAGATAAACCTCATGCAAAATCATTGATGGTTCATTCAAATTATGCAATGTATGATGTTATTTAGACTAAATGGAATGATCTAAGTGCAATTAAATGAACTATTTGGCTGATTATGAATGCAAAACCTAAGAATTATGCAATGTTGGAAAACACAATGTGATATGCAAACATGAAGTAAAGTATGAACAAATGCAAAACAGAAAAGGAGGTTGAATCATAGTGCACCTGGGCAGAGAATGGAGAATCTGGAGTGTCCTAAATGCTATAGGAGATCACTAAAAATCACTAGTGGGACTCATTCGCCACTGATGGTGAATTAGTCCTAGTTCTGATGAAAACTTCTGAGAACTAGTTTCTGAGTGTAGGGATCTAGAATCTAAAAAAAAATTGGATTTCTAGCCTTAAGGTGGGAATCATTCACCACTGATGGTGAATTAGTCCACTCCCAAATTTATGTGAAATCAGTGACTAATCCTATAGCACCTGATCTGAGGTTGTCTACTTGTCAAGTTGACAAAGTCAAATCTACAAAAAATGGATAGAATGTCTTCTCCAAGCTTGAAATAGGTTGTAGTTGACTTGAAACACTTTTTGACTTCATTTCCACTTTTCAACACCTAATATCTTATCAAATCTGCATACACAAGTCTACAAATACACATGCAAGAGGGGGAAAATGGTTAAGGGTTAAGTTATAGGGATTTTCCTTGGTTAAATCCCACTTTGGTAATCAAACCCTTAATGAAGAAATGGAATGGAAGAGAATGATAAACAAATAACATGTGCAAATACTATCAACTTAACAAACCCTTATTGAAGAAATCTGAAGATATAACAATGGTTGTTCCAAAATACTTGATTAATACTAGATTCAATGATGCAAAGTACTTGAATGCTTGAATGAATTTGTGAATAAGTGAACTTGATGAATGGGGGTTAAAATGAGAAGAAAAACACTTATTTATACACAATTGTTCCTTAGTAACCTGAAGATACCTCATCACAGGCCAACATAATGTGATTTTAAATAAAAACCCGAAAGAAATTTTGAAATATTTTGAATTTTGATCCAAGAGGGACTCATTTTCCACCCATGGTGAATGGGTTCCACCTTGGACTTGAAAGTGGGTGTCGGGAATTATCTTTCATTTAATGTTGTTTTTCAGGTTTACACACTTAATTAAGCCTTATAAGGGCATAAAGGGGTCAAATAAAGCATAAGAAAGGTGTAAATAGTGATAACAAGCCTAGAAAAGTGTGGAATCTTATTACAAGACTTTACAACACTTAAAAATAGGACTTGATAAGTGATGAAAAGGTGATTTTTAGGTAAATTATAATAAATAGAGTCTAGAAATGTGTAGAAATGTTTTACAACACTTCACAACACCTTCACAAGATGTCATAATTTGAATTTTAAGGACCTAATGTGAATGTTCAAGTCACATTGCAACATTAAATCAAAGAAAAATGGATCAAGCATCATGAAGAAAGGTGTAGAAGACCATGATAATGACAAGGGGTCAATTTTTCTATAGCAAATGAAGTAAGGATGCAATAGATAAGGGATATGGAATCCCAAGATGCTCGTAAGCATGAAGTGAAGGAGATAGAGCTACAAGGCTTAAGGAAGCCAAATGGAGAGAGAAAGGAAAAAAAGAGAGGGTTGTGAGAGCCAAGAGAGCTAAAAAGGGTGTTGCAAAAGCTTGAGAGTCTTGTGAGAATGTGAAATCTTGGAGTTGTTGTAACAAATAAGGGAGATGTGCAAGCAAGAGAGTAAAGAGGGAAAAGAGAGAAGCCAAGATGATAGAGTGAAGCTAGAAGTTTGAGAGACAAATGAATTGAAAGAATAGCATTTAATGAGGGAAAAGAAGCTTCTCTAGTTGTTACAAGGTTTCTTGGGCCATTACCACCAATAAGAGGTGAGGACAAGTGGAAAACATGCTCAAAGACAGTTGTTTAAGCGTTGAAATGTCACAGGACTCTAGCATGGTGTGCAAACATCTGTGCAGTGCGCTAGTTTTTGGGCACGTCATGCTACAAAATGACACGAACGATAAAATCCCAAGGTTCGATGCAAAGATGACATGCTAGGGTAGCTATTGAAAAGGGGTGTTGAGCATCCTGAGAATAGAAAAAGGTTGATGCAGGGGCTAGAATGATCCTACACAAGTACTAAGGGAGTGGACACTAAAGAGGATACAAAAATGCATGTGAAATTGTAAGGGGTGCAATTTTATGACATTACACTTTGTAATTCAAGTGTTTCGGGTACCAGGAACCTAGAAATCTAGAAGTGTAAAAGGTAACAAAGGGTGTTGAGCAAGGTGTTCTGGTCTGAGAGCAAAGGTTTGGTAAATATGGAAGTTCCAATAAAGGTCGAGGTTCGGGAAAATTATGGGTAAAAGTTGAAGTACTAGGTACTGGGTACCAGGTAACAATGTAAAGTAAAGTTTCAAAATTTTAATGTTATCCAAAAAGTTTGATGGTCAAGTAACCCAATTAAAATAATAATTACACAAGAATATATGATTTTTTTGAAAGCATGTTATTTATGATGGATTTAAAATGATGATGAATTAATTATGGTTTTATTTACATGAGGGGTTTTTATAAATGTTTTAAAAGGGATTTAATAGTTAGAATTGGTGATTGCAGGAGAAGAAAATTATGATGCAAAGTTTGGGTATGGACGGTTAGGTAAATTTGGATCATGAATAGAATCATATCTAGATCGAGCTACACATTCTAGAAAGTTATGCAAAGGAGGAGCTTGAGTCATCAGAATATCAAGAATCTTGGTATTATGCATGCAACAAAGGAGAGTGCCAACCTCCAGGGAAGCCCATTCCTGAGAGTAGAAAGCCTAAGGGAAAACTAGAATATAGGAACAGGATGATAAAGCAATTGTTTTGAATGTATGGGAAAGTTCCTACATACAATCCAGATTCAAGTTATTATCATGGCAATAATAAGAAGATGAAAGACCCAAAGGATTTCAACATGTATATGAAGGTTGACCTCCATTGACTTCATTTGCAATTCTCTTGCTAGTTGTCACATTCCATGTGTCTTCCCATGATTCGTCCCTTGCATTCCCTCTCATGTATTTTTTGTATCCTACCTACGTCTTGTTTCTATAAAAGGCCAAGGGATACCCTTTTTTAAGTTAAGTTCAAAATTTTTGGATGTCAAAAGAGCCAAAACTTCTTTAAGTTTTTTTTTTTTTATCTGAATCATTCAGGATTAAAAACTTGTATGTGCATAGAACTTAATCAATATCGAAGCCAATTTTAAAGCTACCTATCTCATGTATCTTTTGTAGATAGTTTGTTAGTTCATCCAAACAAGACTATATGTAGCATCATTTAAGGGTCCATATAGAACCTACTCAATGTCCAAACTAAACCCCCTTCTTTAAAATCTCACACCGTTTTATGCCTAGCTATGAAGCAATCTAGTGAAGTATAGAGCGGTTTGTTTTGATTTGATTAAATCTTGGGGCATGCATGGAGAATACCTGGGAGGAATTTTATTTTTCAAGTATTTTGATACTTTATTTTAGATTAGATGTTAAATTTTAGAAAATATTTCAAAAAAAAAGAGATGAATGTATGAAAAAATTTTACAAATTTTTTGCTTCCATGAAACTTCCAAATACTTAAAGCTAAATCTACTTAAGTGATAGAAAATTTGTTTGATATTCATGAAATATTATTGAAAATCTATTGTTTTCATGAAATTTTTTAATGATTGGATTGAAAATATTCCATTTGATACTTATGATTCTTAAAGAAACCATAGATAACCATAGACCCCTTGAGATTAACAAAAATATCACATCATACCCTGAAGTGAACCTGGTATGGTTAAGACCTAACTACTAAAGCCTTGGGATTAAGCTAAGTCAACCTTTCCCCTTTCCTCGGACCTTTAGGTTGCCCTTGTTCAATCTTTCAAGTAAAGATAGGTTCTTCATGGTTTGCCTGTGAGGATTTTATCTACACTGTTGTTGTGACTAACATCCTGATCAATAGGAACTGACACTAGAAGGAGGGCCTCATATCTTTCCCTTTGGGTTTTTTTTAGGAATTTGTATTGGTTCTAGGTTTGAAAGTAGCTTGTAAGATGAAAGTTTGAAAATGGAAGTTGAAGAAATTTGAGGAATCCTTAACCGGAGATTACATCCTTTGAGTTTGGTCACCTTTGGTAGAGTCACCGAGTGCAGAATTCATGATACAACTAATCACGGTGAACTCAATTGTGAATTTTTTTTAACTAGGGTAAGTCTGGCCATGCATAAAGTAATTATGCTAATGGAAAAGGTTTTAATTACTAAAAGAAAGGAACCGTTAACAAGAAATATTTTAAATTTTGAAAAGGAGTATAACCCTAGTAAAACTAAAAAATGTTAAAAAATTAATTGATATATCAAAATGGTTTGTTAACTGTAATTGTTATGAAGAAAATCCTAAAGTTTTGTAGGAAGAAAGGTGAGAATGTCGAGACTCAAAAATATTACACCAAAAACAAGGAAACAACAATGATGAGTCATCTTATTTTCACACGTGGAAGAGGTTAGTGGAGAGAAGTGAGAAAATCGAGCGAGAGATGCATGTTTTTTGTTCCAAACTAAAAATTCACAAGCTAAAAAGGGAAATTTTCTTGATTTCATGCAAGATACAAAGTATCAAATTTTTACTTTCTCTCTTTCTGATAATAATATAAATTGTGGTTCTACTTGGTATAACAAAGTTCAAAGTGAAGACAGGGTCGAGGACACAAAAATTTAGAGGAGAAGAAAATCAAGAAATGGACACAATCGTTCATGAAGCCAAACAGAGTAAAGAAGAAAACCATGAACTAGGACTTGAAGAAGGTAGAGTATTGAGGAATCGCGAAAGTGTGTGCAATCGACCTTTAATGAGGTCATTTTCATACATGTGAGCCAATTTATTGGTAATTATTCCTTTGAATTTACGTTTATTAAACATAGAAAATTTAAGATAATTCATTGTTATAGTAGGAGGTTTGAAATTTATTCCAGTGAATTTAAAGATAAACCTACTGTAATTCGTACAAAAACAACAATGAAGACAGTTATTGAGCTTAAAATAAATTGCTTAGTTAGGGTTAGTCATTTGTTAGGGTAAGTTTTGGTTAGTTAGGGTTGGTTTTCTTTTGTAGGGTTTTTTTTTTTTTTTTCATTTTCTTCTTTTCTTTCTTTTTTTGGTTTTCCTTCCACATTAGCAAATTCTACTTAACTTATCATACACATCAGAGTAAATTCAAACATTCTATAACATTGTGTTGTGAAATATAAAAATAATGAAACCATACACAGTAAATGCATGCTTTAAAAGGTACCATAAAGCTAAATATATATGTGTGTATTGTGTATATACATGGAAGTACCAAAATTCTCATTGTAAAAAAAGTGCAAAAATAAGGGAGCTGAGCTAGAGAAGGGTGGCCATTCAGTCAATCTGGGATGCCTCATCTACCAGGGACAAATACCCTAAGTAGGAAATTTCCTAATGAACTTCAAAGTCAAGGGTATGGAGGTCAGTCAGGAACAACCAGAGTGGAACTACATATCCATGTTCCAAGAATCGAGGAATATCATCCATAGAGGGGATTCCAATGGTCAGGTGTGCAATAGACAGAGTAGTATCCAGATTCCCCAAATATTTAGGTTGTACAATCATATTCGTAGCCCAACAAACATCTTTGATAGAAATCCCAAGGTCCAAGAGTAACGCTACAAATCAAGAAGTCAAATTTGAATACAACCAGTAGTATGCTCTAGATTCCATGAATTTTTCCCCAAGGACTAAGCATAAGTTTGGCATAGTGAAACTGGTAGTTCGAATGAAGAAAACCTTCAAGCTTCTAAGTCATGATACGACCCATGAATCCATTCTGGCGATGAGTGCAGGTTAGGAAAATTGAAATATCCATGACCTGGAAGCAAACAAGCACTAGTAGAGAAAAAATGAAAAATGACCATTGAAAAAAAGAAAAGCTAAGGTGTGAAGAATTTGAGAGAAGTGCAGGATTTATAGAAAACCATGAGGAAGTTGTGGTACATAGTTTCCTAGATCGAAGTCTTGGAAAGTGTAAGTTGAGGTGGAAACCAGATGAGTTTCTCCAGAGCATAATGTTAAATCAAATTAATTCTTACACAATTGGTGACAATTTGCTTCAAAGTTGGCTAGTACGAAGATTGTGAATCAGGTAAATTAAAGATTTCAAAATTAATGGTGGTCATTTCATTATGTTTTTATTAAGCTGTATTAATCATGAAGGTGCCCATGTGTGCAAAGCAAAAAGGAAAATGAAGTTGGTAAGACAGCACACATCAATACCTCATTAATTTGAAGGAAATGATGTGTGTGCATTGAGGCATGTGAATTTAATGTAGAATATTGTGATCAGATTTAAGTGTCATCATGACATTTCTGATCCATTAATGTGGTGTAGCACTGTCAAATCAAAATTGTTATCTGAGTATTTAGTAGTTGTCTTAATATCGAAATGGAAGGGTGGTAACTAATGGTTCTAAATTTAGATTTAAATTTGGTGATTAAATTGTTTGCTGCTAAATTTTAATTTATGCATATCTTCTAACATATAGCAAGTTGCAATTAGTTAGTATTTGGCCTAAGAGAGGTAAAGTTTAGTCTAGAATACACACAAATAGGGAATAATTAAATGAGTTTCTAAGAAATAGTGAAATGATGAAGGATTTGCATTGAATGAAAAATAAAAATGTAACCTTCACTACCACTGTAATTCCCAACCTAATAGCGGGCTTCATTGCTTGCAAGTTGAAATGAGCTATCATTGAAATATCAAAGGAGAAAAATAAGCTATTAATAAAATATCAAGAGAAAAAAAACTCTTTAATCTATCCAAATATCTCTACCGGGGCTATATACGCTTGCTGGCAATAGAGCTATGTTTTGGGGAATTACAAAGATAACTGTGGCTCTTTCCACATTTGGCTTTGGAGGATTACCAAATTATGTAGTTCAATATCAATGAATTGATATTTTTTCACTGAGTTTCAAAAACTGGAATTAATCAAAGCACACATTGATATTTTCTAAAGAAATTTTACTATTTTTATGTTAGAATCTAGGTAAAGGTAAAGAGCTATTGTTTTAAAATATGCATAAATTATAATTTACAATTGGTGATTTAATCCCAAGTTTTGGTTTAAATTTGGTTTTATTGGTTACAAGTTGTTGTGGGGTCTCACAACATGCCCCAAGACTATAAGACTTGGGGACCCCAAGTGAAAACTAACAATTATGTCAGGTACTGGCTAGTTGGAAAGATCACCAAAAGTGAAAAGCAAAGCGAGAAATCTTTTAAAAAGAGTCCTTCATAATTCAAGTGTTTTAGGTATCGGTACCAGGAACTGGGAAAGCCAAAAGTGTAAAAGGTGGCATAGGGTGTTGAGCAAAGTGTTTTGGTCTGGGAGTAGAGGTCTGATAAATATGGAAGTTCTGGTAAAAGCCAGGGTCTGGGAAAATTATGGGTAAAAGTTGAAGTATCGGGTACCGAGTAACAAAGCAAAGTTTTAAAATTTTAATGTTATCCAAAAAAATTGATGGTTCGGTAACCCGATTAAAAGAAAAATTACATGAGAATATATGATTTTTTTTGAAAGCGTGCTATTTATGATGGATTTAAAATGATGATGAACTAATGATGGTTTTATTTACATGAGGTTGTTTTATAAATGTTTTAAAAAGGATTTAATAGTTGGAATTGGTGATTGCAGGAGAAGCAGATTGCAATGCAAAGTTCAGGAATGGAAAGTCTGGAAAATTTGGATCACGGATAGAATCATATCCAGATCGGGCTACACATTCCAAGAAGTTATGCAAAGGAGGACCTTGAGTCGTTAGAAAAATGGGAATCCTGGTATCATGCATTCAGTGAAGGAGAGCGCCCACCTCTGGGGAAGCCCATTCCTGAGAGTAGAGAGCCTGAGGCAGAACCAAAATGTAGGAACATGATGATAAAGCAATCACTCTGAATGTATGGGAAAGTTCCTGCATACTATCCAGATTCAAGTTATTATCCTAGTGATAATAAGAAGATGAAAGACTCGAAGGATTTAAATGTGTAAATGAAGGTTGACCTCCATTGACTCCATTTGCAATTCTCTTTCCATTTGTCACATTCCACGTGCCTTGTCATGATTCGTCCCTTGGATTCCCTCTCATGTATTTTTCTTATCCTACCTATGCCTTATTTCTATAAAATGCCAGGGGATACCCTTTTTTAAGTTAATAATTTTTGGATGTCAGAAGAGCCAAAACTTCTTTAAGTTTTTTTTTCATGTTTTCTGAATCATTCTGAATTAAAAACTTGTATGCACATAGAACTTAATCAATATCAAAGCCAATTTTAAAGCTACCTATCTCATGTATCTTTTGTAGCTAGTTTTTTTATTCAGTTAGACAAGACTGTATGTTGTATTGTTTAAGGGTGCATACAAAACATACTCGGTGTTCAAACTAAACCCCCTTCTTTAAAAGCTCACACTGTTATATGCCTAGCTGTGAAGCGATCTAGTGAAGTATAGAGTGGTTTTCTTTGATTTGATTAAATCTTGGGGCATGCGTGGAGAATACCTGGGAGCAATTTTATTTTTCAAATATTTTGTTACTTTATTTTAGATTAGATGTTAAATTTCAGAAAATATTTCAAAAAAAAGAGATGAATGAAGGGAAATTCATTGCAAATATTTTGTTTCCATGAAATTGCTAAGTGCTTAAAGCTAAATCTACTTAAGTGATAGAAAATTTGTTTGATATGCATGAAATATTATTGCAAATCTATTAATTTCATGAAATTGTTTAATGATTGGATTGAAAATCTTCCATTTGATACTTATGATTCTTAAAGAAATGGGAGATAACCATAGACCCCTTGAGATTAACAGCAATATCACATCATACCCTAAAGCAAACCTAGTATGGTCAAGACCTGACTACTGAAGCCTTGGGATTAAGCTAAGTCAACCTTTGCCCTTTCCTCGAACCTTTAGGTTGGCCTGGTTCAGTCTTTCAAGTAAAGATAGGTTCTTCACAGTTTTCTTGTGAGGATTTTATTTGCACTGTTGTTGTGACTAACATCATGATAAACACAACCCACATTTGGGAATGCATTCCAGTACTTTTTTTTAGTTTAGTAGACATACTTTGACTGTTGTGAACCTAGATCCTACACCTGCAAGAACACAACAAATTAACACATTAATAAGATCAAATGCAAGTTAGAATAAAGATTCCTCATACAATCCATTTATCAATGCTCAAAATAGGAAAATGAAATCAATACAATGAGAAATCAATAAAAGAGATTAAATCCTATGAAAGCAATGTAAATTCTTGATCCTATGGGGGAGTTGGTGCCAATTTGATGTGGAAATTGGCCCTTTCCCAAATCCTAAGCAAGCTTCGATGATGAATGGTGATGGTGATCCATTTGGTGATTGCTTCAAATGCCTTCCATGGAGAAAACCTACAATAACCTAGCTACCATTGATGGATTTGATGCCAATGCTAAAGCTCTAAGATGAAATTGAAGTATAATAACTTTGCTCAAATTGTGGATGATAGAAATGAAGCATGAGCTCTCTATTTATAGAAAGAAAGAGTTGAAGATTGAAATATACGATGAATGTGGGATAAAAGATAAGCCAATCACATGATGCCACTTGTCAACATGTAAGAGGATGAAGGTTGAGCACATTTTGATCAATGTGCAAGTTTGAAATTTGAATTTGAAGAAGTGACTTGTTTAGGGGGGATGAAAGAGGAGTTAAATGCCACTTGGCTCAACGCACAAGGACATGTAAGAGATTTTAAATGCTTTGTTGGATGTGCATGTCTATTTGGGGAGAGATTTCAAATTTGAAGAATATTCCCACTTGGATGCCTTTTTTGAATGAAATAGATAATTTATAAATCAATTAAATTGATTTTCATGTGCATGTTGCAAAATCTAGAGGATTTGATTGATTAGGATTAGCATTAATCATGATTTAATTAATTTAAATGATGTTAGTTGATTTGAGCATTTTGACTTAGATTTTAGGATTTAATAACTCAAAATGAGAAGAGAATGATTTAGACTTAGTTAAATAAATATTTTTTATTTATTTAACCAAATGGGGTGATGTTAGATTAAATTAGATAAATGTTTGATTTATTTAATTTAATTAGATGAACTTTAGAGATTTAATCAAATAATATGGATTATTTAATTAAACAAAGATAGGAAGATGAAATGACCTAGCTAATTACACAGAGACAATGATTTAATTAAATAGAGGGATTTATTTAATTAAAAGGGGAATTATGATGACTTTAATCAAATAAGGATATTTGATTAAATGGTTAGACAGAGGGATAATTCAGGATGAAGCGATGTTAGTAGATCAGGATCAAGTGCATGTACATTTTACGTGTCTACAACTGTCCTCGGGTTTTTTTACATAATTAGCTAATGGTGATTCTCTCTAATCACTAAATTGCAATACCTTCCAATGACCCATTCACTATCATATTTAAGATCTTCAGCATGAATATGAGTTCTAATTTTGGATGGTGAAAATGATAAGAAAAGTGATTTAATGACAACTAGATATGAATGAAGATAGCCTATTCTACTACATGTAGATAGCCTTCCAATGGCCCATTCACTATCATATTTAAGAGCCTCAGCACGGATATGAGTTCTAATTTTGGATGGTGAAAATGATAAGAAAAGTGACTTAATGAAAACTAGATATGAATGGAGATAGCCTACTCTACTACATGTACAAGTCTCTTTTCTTCCCTTCATCTTTCTTCCATCATGGTTTATTCATTACTACTATATTCTTCATCATTTTCAATTTTTCTTTTACAATAACTACCAAAGAAACTATCTCATTTTGGTGTTCATTTCATAGTTTCTCAAACATCTCCACTCTACTCATTACAAGAAATCTCCTTCCAAGAGGCATGATGCCATTAACAAAATACACACAACTCAAATTTAGAAGTGTAGAAAGTCATAGATGTGATGAACTTTGTTTCCAATCTTAAAGGAATGAACAAAATAATTAAGATAACAAAAACTACATGGGAATTTGGAGATGGTAATTAAAAAAGGACTAGAAAGGATCAAAGGTTAGATGGAAATTTAGAAAGGGAAGGAAAGGAGACAAGGTTGGGCATTGAATGCATTTTTCCTAATCTAATTAACCTAGGGAATGTTCCTAAAACCTTAAGTTTTTATCTTAAGTGTTTGTAGAATGTTGACAAATAAAATTTTGGGTGCTTTGATTTTAGGATTTGAAATGGCTTTCAAATTGGCAGTATAGGAAAACCAATGAAGGCACAAAGAGGTGTCATCAATTTTTCATGAACAAGTGAATATCATAGATGTTGAAATGGATCCTCTACTAGCATCCATGGAATACCACTTTGTTGACATAGATTATGTAAAAGATGAAAGATAGGCTCAATCCCCTATGTATATTCCAAAGATAAACATAGACAATGCAAAAGATGAAGGCCAGCCTAAAGCTCCTTGGGTGTACACCAAAGCTGAAGATAGAGAAGCACAAATTCCCATCTAAAATTTTAAACCTCACATGCTGCAGAGTAGTGTGCATGTGTTGTAGAGAGGAATGGGCTTCACAATCATACAAGTTTTCTAATTGTAATATATCTAGAAGTTTAATGTGTGTTAATGTAATACTGCCAAAGTATCGGATTTAATAATTTTTTTGAAAATTTCAATTAATCAATAACATTAGATTTTTGTGTATGAAATTTTTCACGATTGACTTCTACTCTAGTTGAGTTTTGTTCATTCCACCTTGAATACCCCGTCATTGTGGAACTATAGCATGTTAAAAGCTTGTGTAGTTAAGTTGAGAGAACTTGGTTGAATTTAAGTTGACGTTAGTGAAGAAATAAAGTAGGTTTAATCATTTATTAGTGAATTTGATTTTGATGATGGTATATCTATACGTTTGGTTGCTCTCACATGCTCTCTTGGGCCTGGTTCATTCATCCTTTCATTGGGTCCTTTACCTAGATATGACTATCTACTCTATCCATTCATTCCAATGAG
This sequence comes from Sequoia sempervirens, assembly GCA_007258455.2. Taxonomy (NCBI): domain Eukaryota; kingdom Viridiplantae; phylum Streptophyta; class Pinopsida; order Cupressales; family Cupressaceae; genus Sequoia; species Sequoia sempervirens. The sequence continues at coordinate 181,572,139 of VDFB02000007.1, forward strand.
TCTAGGTCAAATAGGCTAAAGAGAAAAGGACAAGAAAGGCCCTCACCCTATCAATAGTAGGGTTTTTAATTGAGTTAAAGAGGAATGTGAGACAAGGACAACAAAAGAGTTGTGCATTGGAAGAAGAGTTGTTGTAGAAGAGAGTTAAGAAATTGATATTCAAGATGAACATGCAAACCAATGAATAGAACATCAAGAGTATAGACCTAAAGAAAATATCATCAAATCCTTTCCAAAATTGGGTCATAAGTCATAGATTAACATCCCTACATTTTCTGGAAGTTTGAATCATGAGAAGATGATTGGAAGAATTACATTTAGAAGAGAATTTAATATAAGGAGGTCATTTTAGAAGAGGAGAAATTTTAAGGAATACAAATTGATATTGGATCTCATGGGTCTCAGCAAGGGTTCCCAATGCACTTTCTAGATGGTGAAGACAAAACCATATGACAGAATAAAGGGTGGGATGGATGAAGCTTATAAAGTAGCACAATGTTGCACAATATTGGATTCAATAATAGGACTGTGTCAAAATCAACATCTTCATCAAGTAGGTAGCAAGAAAATTTGGATGGAAGCAATATCAAGCATATTCATTACTATCACTTGTCTTGAGATTTTTTTGAATATGGAGGATGCATTTGAATCATATAGGAAGACAAATCTATATTGTAAATTTGGCATGTGTAAAATTGGAAGGGCATACATCCATATTGTGGAATGGAGTACAATTTGAAACAATTAAAATGAGCAAAGATAAAGACTTGGAATATGGTGATTTAAATGTTTAGGAAAACTTAAAGTTAAAAGATAGGAATGTGAAATATTATACTTCTTAATTCTATAATTGAACATGTCACATAGAAACTGATGAAGTTTGGAAATAGTCTTTTCCTTTCCATTTAAGGTGAATTTGGCATACGGGATTTGCGTACTAAATAAGATGTAGGGGTATAACGTAATTTAAGGAAAAAGGGAATTTTCTAAATAGGAGAAAATTGTAAGAGCAATAACATGTAAGGGTATAGGGAAATTATTGTCAAACTCAAATATGGAGTAAAATCAAACTCTTCTCATATTTGAGTGTGATTAGTTGATTATAATCATTCTCAAGGGAGAAGTTGACTTAAGAGGAAGAATAGGTTGGTAGATTTTTTATGGTGTTTTAGATGTGATAAGAGATAAATATGGAGTCCATATAAAAGGTAGTGGATTTGGGATTTGTTGTTAAAGAGTCAAGATTTTGAAATCTCATCTTTAGGATTGTGAGAGTGAAGTTGAAAAATGAGTGCAAATTACAAAGAAATGGCCAAAGAGTTCACAAGTCAAGTTCAACATAGAGTGTTTATTGTTAGAGCAAGGGGGTAGAGATAAAGGAAATGTGTACATGTCAAGGTAATTTTAATGTAATGGGTTTTCAGACAATCGATGAATAATATCAAAAATTGTATCTAAAGTTATGTGGAATTTAGTAGATAAGTATAAGTGGGTTTAATCCTACTATAAGTGTGCTGAGTTTATATAACAATTCTAGAGGAGATGAAGTAAAAATGAGGCTTCATTGTATTGAAGAGGAGTGTGAAATAAGACTCAAATAGGGATACTAATTGGAAGAAGAAAAGGTGGCCTCACATTGTGAGTTATTAATCTTGGAGATATGTTGGGAATCATGCAACCTAAATTGGATGTTATAGAGACAACATCAAAAAAGGAATTGTTGTAGAGGAGAGTGAAAAAAATTGATGTTCAAGAAAACTGAGCAGTCCTATAACTAGAAGTGCTAAGGAGGAGTATATGGATAGAGAAAATATGATTAAAGACATTTTTAATTTGAGAGACAATTAAAAAATTGATATCCCTAAGTTTATAGATGGGATTGAAATTAGAATATTGTATTATATTTGAGCAAATAGATGACCTAAAGAAAGCAATTTTGGCATGCACCAAACTAAAAGGACATGTCTATTTGGTGGGATCAAGAGTAATTTGAAAAATTTAGGATGAGAGATAGAGAGATAAAAACTTTGAACAAAAACTCAAAGTTAAAGTGTAAATTTTGCATGTTGATTATACATTGAATTTGTTTAGGAAGCAAAGGATGAGTTTGAAGGTATAATTTGACCATCAAAACATGTAAAGTTTATTGGGTGTATCTTTATATGATGATCCAACAAACACATTATTTCCACTATCCTGAGCAAGACTTAGATTTTGATCGGGCTTAAACATGTCATAATTATTGTTTTATACCTTTTAATAGTTGGATAATGCACTATTATTTACATGATGTATTTATCTTGAAGCCAATAGCTTTAAAGACTATGAGAATGGTATCTTATATGAAATTGTTTAATAAGTCTCAATATAAGGTTATTGGATAAGTTTTAAACATGAGTTCCCTAAATTTGGTACCTATATAAAAAGACATATTATGATAGGGTTGGTATCCTAGTATGTGGATATATATGTAATTATAATAAGCAGTCAATTACAAATGTCAAGTGCAAATATTATCTACTAATATTAAGGAATGTATATCCTTATATGAAGATACAATGAGCATAATATTTCCAATTATCTTGAGTATGAATCAAACATTGATTATGCTTAGCCCAAGTTTTTAATGATGTACATATGTCTTTCAACGTTCAAAAGGAAATTATGTGGCTAGGGTGAACATTTCATATTTTGTTAGCTAAATCTCTTTTAAAAGTAATGGATTTCACTAGAAATCAAGGATATTAAGAGATTAATAATATACATTGGATGTTGACCCAATGGATATGTTGTTGTCAACCATCTAGAGTTGAGTTACATATCAAATTTGCTTAGAGAAAGTGTATAGCTATTGTGTTTTATCTTTCAAATTTTACACAATGTTTGTATGGCCTTATCAAGGTATGACACATTCTATTGGAGATTGATGTCATAAATTAATAAGATCGTGATGCTTGATCATATTAGTCGAATATCATTTGGAGCCATATTGGGGCTTCACATGATCATTGTCACATTGTGAAAAGATCTTGAGTATTACTACTTTTACTGATAGTAAATTATGTATCCTAATTGAGATATTTATTCTACCGTGTTAACCTCATATATGAATTTTTAAGAGGTTTCTTATACGTTAAAGGTTCAAGATATCAAGAACTAGCACTTGTGATATATAATATTACTAAATCACATTGTCGATTATCACATTATATTCCTAAATAAACAAAATCTTGTAGCATAAACTATCATCAAAGTACCAAATGTTGAATGATATCCTTGATAGGTAATTATAAGAGATTCTAGGATGCTTTTGTTGGAGCATGAATAATAAAGGCGGTGAGGTATAATTAGAGATCTTAATTTAAGTTGTCTAATAGTGAAAGGTGTTGAATTCCCCACTTGTCATTAAGGACTACTAACTATGGGAATCGCTTAAAGGAACTGTGTTGGATTAAGATACGATAATTAATGAAACCCATGATTATGGGAACCTATGTGTAGGTCCTTGAGATACCTTGTGAGGAGAACTATGTTTGAATTTGATTCATTTGGAAGTGGGTACATAGGCATTCCTTAGGTGAAGGATGCCTCTATGATCTCAAGTCCATAGGGGGAGGGTCTAAGGGGGAATAACTCTTAGATTTTTGGGTTGTTCTCAATTGGATTGACCTTCTCTCTTTAGTAGGTTTCAAGTGAAACCAAAATGCGGGTATCAAATGGTTATGAAACAGTTAAGAAAATCTAATAACTTGTCTTCAATAAATAATGTGTGTTTGGATAGTAAGCTGAAGGAAGGAAATGAATTGGACTACTTAGCAGTGGTTACGTGTTGAGTTGAGCTCACCTTGTGTCGGTACTAAGTGATCCTCTTTATATGTTATGAATATTAACCTCAGACTTATATGACTATGTATAGGATTGTAAATCAGTTGATTGTGGTTTATTTATACCTAATTAAGAATCTATCTTCCAATTATAGTGTTAAGCTTGGTGCAAGTGCTAACTTTTATGGCAACAAATGGAGTAAGACCCTACGAGGGTATAGGTCGAGGTGGTAATCCTTTGACATGTAGGCTATTCATATCCATCCTAGGTGATCATTGATGGAAAATTTTATGACCTGTGTAGAGATAAGCTTATCCATGCTTGAGTTTGATGGAAGTAAGAGAAGTAATATTAATAGAGAATGAATGAGATAAACAGATATAAAAATAATATAATAAACATAAAGTAGGAGACAACAAATAAGGAAAAAATGAATGATTATGAAATAAACATAAAAGGAAATTAAAAAGGTATTAAGAGTGAAAGAATAGAAAAAGTAAAAGGAAAGAAAGAGATGATTGAACCAAGAAAAAACTAAATTTAAAAAATAAGAGAAAAATTAAAAATACTAGAGAAATCAAAGAAAAAAAGAGATGAAAAAACAGAAAGATAGTCAAAAAGACATGTAAAAACAAAAAGAAAGAGGGAAAAACAATATAAAGAAAGAAAGTGCAAAAAACTTATAAATTTATAATATATGTTTGTAAATATAACTTATTTTTATATATATAGAAAATAATATATAACATTATATTGTATTTATATTATTTTATATTATATATTATAATTATATTATTTTATATTCTATATTTATATTATTTTATATTATATATTATATATTATATTATATTATATTATATTATATTATATATTATATTATATTATATTATATTATATATTATATTATATTATATTATATATTATATTATATTATATTATATATTATATTATATTATATTATATTATATTTTAAATTATATATTATATTTAAAATATTTATAATTATATATATTATATATTTATAATTATATATAAGATAATATATTATATTATATATTTATATTATAATATATTATACAATATGTATAAGATATGTTGGGGTGAGAGACACACAAAGGTATGAACTTCTCTTTCTTCTTTTTTTATTGACTTAGAGGTATCCCTATAATCTAGCCCAACGCCAAACCCGCCTTACCTTGATCTTACATTTTTCCAAGTTGGGGTTAGGAATGGGTGTCATGCCAGGGTGAGAGACACAAAGGTATGAACTTCTATTTCTTCTTTTTTGTTGACTTAAAGGTATCCCTATAACCCATCCCAACACCTAACCCATCTTACCTTGGTCTTACATCTTGCCAAGTTGGGGTCGGGAAAGGGTGTCATGTTGGGGTGAGAGACACACAAAGGTATGAACTTCTCTTTCTTCTTTTTTTGTTGACTTAGAGGTATCCCTATAACCCATCCCAATGCCTAACCTGCCTTATCTTGGTCTTACATTTTTCCAAGTTGGGATCTGGAATGAGTGCCATGCTAGGGTGAGAGACACACAAAGGTATGAACTTCTCTTTCTTCTTTTTTTGTTGACTTAGAGGTATCCTTGTAACCCAGCCCAATGACTAACCTACCTTACCTTGGTCTTACATTTTTCCAAGTTGGGGTCAGGAATGGGTGTCATGCTGGGGTGAGACACACAAAGGTATGAACTTCTCTTTCTTCTTTTTTTGTTGACTTAGAGGTATCCTTGTAACCCAACCCAACACCTAACCTGTCTTACCTTGGTCTTACATTTTTCCAAGTTGGAGTCGAGAATAAGTGTCATGTTGGGGTGAGAGACACATAAAAGTATGAAATTATCTTTCTTCTTTTTTTGTTGACTGATAGGTATCCTTGTAACCCAACCCAATGCCTAACCCGCCTTACCTTGGTCTTACATTTTTCCAAGTTGGCGTCGGGAATGGGTGTCATACTAGGGTGAGAGACACAAAAAGGTATGAACTTCTCTTTCTTTTTTTTGACTTAGAGGTATCCCTATAACCTAGCCCAACTCCTAAGCTACCTTACCTTGGTCTTACATTTTTCAAAGTTGGGGTCAGGAATGGGTGTCATGCTTGGGTGAGAGACACACAAAGGTATGAACTTCTATTTCTTCTTTTTTGGTTGACTTAGAGGTATCTGTGTAACCCAACCTAATGCCTAACCTACTTTACCTTGGTCTTACATTTTGCCAAGTTGGGGTCGAGAATGGGTGTCATGCTGGGGTGAGAGACACACAAAGATATGAAATTCTCTTTCTTCTTTTTTTGTTGACTTAGAGGTATCCTTGTAACCCAACCCAACACCTAACCCACCTTACTTTGGTCTTACATTTTTCCAAGTTGGGGTCAGGAATGGGTGTCATGCCAGGGTGAGAGACACACAAAGGTATGAACTTTTTTCTTCCTTTTTTGTTGACTTAGAGGTATCCATATAACCCATCCCAATGCCTAACCCGCCTTACCTTGGTCTTACATTTTTCCAAGTTGGGGTCAGGAATGGGTGTCATGCTAGGGTGAGAGAAACAAAAAGGTATAATGAACTTCTCTTTCTTCTTGTTTTGTTGACTTAGTGGTATCCCTGTAACCCAACCCAATGTCTAACATGTCTCACCTTGGTCTTACATTTTACCAAGTTAGGGTAGGGAATGGGTGTCATGCTAGGGTGAGAGACACACAAAGGTATGAACGTCTCTTTCTTCTTTCTTTGCTGACTTAGATGTATCACTATAACCCAGCCCAATGCCTAACCCACCTTAACTTGGTCTTACATTTTTCCAAGTTGGGGTCGAGAATGGGTGTCATGTTGGGGTGAGAGACACACAAAGGTATGAACTTCTCTTTCTTCTTTTTTTGTTGACTTAGAGGTATCCCTGTAACCCATCCCAACATATAACCCGCCTTACCTTGGTCTTACATTTTTCCAAGTTGGGGCTAGGAATGGGTGTCATGCTGGGGTGAGAGACACACAAAGGTATGAACTTCTCTTTCTTCTTTTTTTGTTGACTTAGAGGTATCCCTATAACCCAACCCAATGCCTAACCCACCTTACCTTGGTCTTACATTTTTCCAAGTTGAAGTCAAGAATAGGTGTCATGTTGGGGTGAGAGACACATAAAGGTATGAAGTTCTCTTTCTTCTTTTTTTGTTGACTTAGAGGTATCCCTATAACCTAGCCCAATGCCTAACCCACCTTACCTTGGTCTTACATTTTTCCAAGTTGGGGTCGAGAATGGGTGTCATGCTATGGTGAGAGACACATAAAGGTATGAACTTCTCTTTCTTCTTCTTTTTTGACTTAGAGGTATCCCTATAACCCAGCCCAATGCCTAACCTACCTTACCTTAGTCTTACATTTTTTCAAGTTGGGGTCAGAAATGGGTGTCATGTCGAGGTGAGAAACAATGAACTTCTCTTTCTTTTTTTGTTGAATTAGAGGTATCACTGTAACCTGGCCTAACGCCTAACATTCCTTACCTTGGTCTTACATTTTTCCAAGTTGGGGTTGGGAATGGGTGTCATGTTGGGTTGAAAGAAACAAAGGTGTGAACTTCTCTTTATTCTTTTTTTGTTGAATTAGAGGTATCCCTGTAACCCAGCCCAACACCTAACCTGCCTTACCTTGGTCTTACATTTTTTCAAGTTGGGGTCAAAAAATGGGTGTCATGATGGGGTGAGAGACACACAAAGGTATGAAATTATCTTTTCTTTTTTTGTTGACTTAGAGGTATCTCTGTAACCCATCCCAACACCTAACCCGCTTACCTTGGTCTTACATTTTTCCTAGTTGGGGTCAAGAATGGGTGTCATGTTGGGGTGAGAGACACAAAAAGGTATGAACTCTTTCTTTTTTTTGTTTGACTTAGAGGTATCCCTGTAACCCAGCCCAACGCTTAACCCGCCTTACCTTGGTATTACATTTTTCCAAGTTGGGGTCAGGAATGGGTGGCATGTTGGGGTGAGTGACACACAAAGGTATGAACTTCTCTTCTTCTCTTTTTGCTAACTTAGAGGTATCATTGTAACCCAGCCAATGCCTAATCCACCTTACCTTGGTCTTACATTTGCCAAGTTGGGGTTGGGAATGGGTGTCATGTTGGGGTGAGAGATACACAAAGGTATGAAATTCTCTTTCTTTTTTTTTGCTTGCTTAGAGGTATCCCAGTAACCCATCCCAGTGCCTAACCCACCTTACCTTGGTCTTACATTTTTCCAAGTTGGGGTCGAAAATTGGGTATCATATTGGGGTGAGAGACACAAAAAGGTATGAACTTCTCTTTCTTCTTTTTCTCTAACTTAGAGGTATCCTTGTAACCCATCCCAACACATAACCCGCCTTACCTTGGTCTTACATTTTTCCAATTTGGGGTCAGTAATGTGTGTCATGTTGGGGTGAGAGATACACAAAGGTATGAACTTTGCTTTCTTTATTTTTTTATTGAATTAGAGGTGTCCCTGTAACCCATCCCATTGCTTAAGTTAACTGTTTGGAGGATGGATAACACTTCATTAATGCATGTTTAGATCCTACAAGTTAGGGATACATCAGTGAAGTTCAGTTCAATTCAATTCAATTCATTTCAATATTAGTTCAATTTAATTTAGTTCACTTTAGTTTAGTTATGGTTAAGTTATCTTCAGTTGCATGTAGTTAGTTTGAGTTGAATGTTGGTTGACTTCAGTTGACTTGTGTTGCATGACTAATGACTTCAGTTGCATGACAGATAATAGGTGGATACATTCAATTAAGTAGGGATGATCAATCATGCATAATGTTTGCATGAATTGGTGGAGAGATATGTTTTAGTTAACTAAGATTGATTTGGACCTACCTTGGGTACCCAAGTTGGAATCTTTGAGTTAACACCTTTTGTATGAGAAGATATTCATAAGGTTTAGTTAAGTGGGCCCATTCTTGGGTGCCAACTTTGAGGAGAAGCTTGGAAGATATTTTCTTGACCAATAATCAGTTAAGTGTTCAGTTTGGTGAGCCTAAATTGAGGAGACTTTGGTTTTGACTTCATGTTACAGTGTAGAACTCTACTTGCACAATCTATGTGTGGTTTTTTGTGAGGATATTTATGATCTTATCTTATACAACTCTTATGAGTTAATATGCATAATTATTGTCTATTAATTGTAGCAAGTGCATCAGAGTTGATAGCAGGTTAGCAGGTATAGTTTGTGCACGTGTGAGGGTTTGAAGCATGGCATGAGATGTGTGGATTCATGCTTCGTCACATGGAATGCATGGATAGCTTGTGTATGAGAGTTTTGTGCAGGTTGTAAAGAAGGATTGTTGAAGGCAAGGAAGCATATCAATCAAGGATTGATACAGTATTATTGTAATCTTTTTCTAAGGTTAAATAATACAAGCACTATTGATTATGGTGGAGATTTTTCCTAAAAGGGTTTCTCCACATATATGTTGTGTGACTTCTATCTTCTTGTCTCATTCTTCTACAATTCTCCAATTGGTAAAATTTTTCTAAACAAGATTAATCATACACAAATAATTGTGACAAAGAACACTTAATTAAATCTACAGTTTCATTGGTTTACAAGTTTTAAGCTACAATTTCACCTTCATTTTCAACATTTGGTATCAGAGGTAAACGGTTGGGTAGAGTTTGGAAAACCTTTCTCTTAAAATTTTAAAGGTTTTTTGGCTATAATAGGAGTTTTAACTATGGTTTTATTGCAGATTTGTAAAAGAAGTATGTTACAATGAATTTTACTTCTTGTCTAGATATTAAAAGATTCAATAGATCTAGTTAGGAGATGGTTATCACAATGTCATGGATATCTTAGTTACATGTTTCGGTGGGAGCTTTTGACAGTGATGGTTTGATGTTTATCTTGTTGCCATGCATAGCTCGGTATCACAGTTTAGTGAGAGCTTTTGTAGGATATGCTTATCTTCATGTGATTTGAAGAGGTTTTAACATCGTGTTTCATGGAGGACCCTTAGAGTCTTTGGTAAAGGTGTTATTGTTCTTCCTTTGGAGAGGATGTAGTTCTCTTTTGTTTTTAGTATTAATCATTTGCTTGGAGCTTCATGATTATGCAGGTTGCATTTGAAGTTGGCATGGATTGATTGGTGGGTGCTCATGGATATTAGAGAGACTTGGATTAGGCCAGATATTTCTTATGTTAAGAGATATGTGTTGGAATGATTACTTGTTATAAAAAAAAATTCAATAGTAAAGACCAAGGATCCTACACCTGGAAATGGATGTAAGTCCATCATAGACCTGATGAGAAGGTTGTCTTTATTGAAATCCTATATTGATTGGTGTTGTATGCACAGGACAATCTTGTATCTCACTCTTGGTCTACTCAACAGGTAAATGATCTAAGAGGTGTTGCCCACCTAATTATTAGATGCATTATTTATATGTATCTTGTCTTCTCTTATGCATTAGTCTTGAAAATTGAGTTCTAAGGGATTGTTGATAAGTAGATGAATGATTTTATGTATTTCCATTGTTCTCCTTGCAATCTTGAACTTGAGTTAGTTCTAAGGATTTGGGTAGGAGAGGTATAGGAGATAGTTAATGGCTTTGGCATTATTCCCTTTTGTCGGAGGAATGTTTGGCTAAGTTTGATCTACTTTCTATGAGAATTTTACATCTAATTTCTGCCATGTTTAATTATAAGTTGAATGGTTAGATGTTGATATCCTTTCAGTTTGGGAGTGTTGAAGGAGATCTTACTTTACATAGTTTGGCATATGTTAGTGTGGTATAAGAAAATAGTTTGATTTGCAGGTTCTCTTTTTATGGGAAATGTCTTCTTCTTGAAGGTTCTTATGTTATGAGAGATTTATTTTGCATATCATTGTATGCTTCTTTGACACTATGATAGAGGAGTTAGCCACATCCTCTATGTGAAGTGCTATAGGAGGACTTGCTAATATTGTGATATTTTTTTTAGATTTGGCATTACCTGTGCAATGGGAGTTCCAGAAGGTATATGTGTTTCGTATGAGAGGGGCACCTCTCTTGGACTGGTTACACTTTACTACAATGAGTTACTTTAGAGGTTTTTTATCGCATGTCTATGTGTGGTATTACCTTGAAGTCTTATTTTGTGATGGTGGACATATAGGGACTTGTTTGCAGATTTGGGTCATAATGTTGATAGCATGAAGTTCTACCTATGATAGTTTGGTTATAAAGACTTGGGAAAGGTACTGATTGGGAAAGTTGACACTTTGATCAATGTTGCAGATAAGTTCTCTTAAGTCCTATACTTGATTTATAATAATGATTCCTTGTTTAGAATAATTGCAATGTATAATGTCAAGTGGGAGAATGTTGGGAATAGGATGTCATTTAATTGCAATCCTAAACATATTTCATGTATCTCCTAAGTCCTTGGAAAGTGTTCCCCAGCTCTAGGATTAGAAAGAGATTAAATTCGAATGAAATGAACATGTAAATTGACATTTATGATTATTCTTAAACGATAGGAACATGTGGGGACATCCAAGAAGAGCTCCTACAAAATAGGAGAACATGGGGCCCACATGGAAGGTGGAACCCACCTTGCTTAAGTTAACTATTTGGAGGATTGATAACACTTCAGTAATGCATGTTTAGATTCTACAAGTTAGGGATTGATATTTACATGAGTGAAGTTTAGTTCAGTTCAGTTTAGTTTAGTTCAATTCAGTTCAATATCAATTCAATTCAGCTCAATTCAATTCAATTATGGTTCAATTATCTTCAGTTGCATGTAGTTAGTTTGAGTTGAATGCTAGTTAAATTTAGTTGACTTGAATTGCATGACTAATGACTTTAGTTGCATGACAGATAATAGGTGGATACATTCAGTTAAGTGGGGATGATCAATCATGCATAATGTTTGCATGAATTGGTGGAGAGATATGTTTCAATTAACTAAGATTGACTTAGACCCACCTCAAGCACCCAAGTTGGCATCTTTGAGTTAACACCTTTTGCATGAGAAGATATTTACAAGGCTCGATTAAATGGGCCCATTCTTGGGTGCCAACTTTGAGGAGAAGCTTGGAAGAAATTTTCTTGACCAACGATTAGTTAAGTGTTCAATTTGGGGTGCCTAAAGTGAGGAGACTTTAGTTTTGACTTCATGTTACAGTGTGGAACTCTACTTGCACAATAGGCGTGGTTTTTGTGAGGAACTTTATGCTCTTATATTGTACAACTTTTATGAGTTAATATGTATAATTATTGTCTGTTAAGTGCAACAAGTGCGTCAAAGTTGATAGCAGGTTAGCAAGTGTAGCTTGTGCATGTGTGAGGGTTTGAAGCATGGCATGGGATGTGTGGATTCATGCTTGGTCACATGGAATGCATGGATAGTTTGTGCTGTAGAAAGTGTATGAGAGTTTTGTGCAAGTTCTGAAGAAGGATTGTTGAAGGTAAGGATGCATATCAATTAAGGATTGATACAATATTATTGCAATCTTGTTATAAGGTTAATACAAGCACTATTGATTCTGATGGATTTTTTTCCCAAAAGGGTTTCTCCACGTATATGTTGTGTCACTTCTATCTTCTTGTCTCATTCTTCTGCAATCTTTTGTCTCTTTCTACAATTGGTAAAATTGATCTAAAGAAGATCAATCATACACAAAGAATTGTGATAAAGAACACTTAATTAAATCTATAGTCTCATAGGTTTACAAGTTTTAAGCTACAATTTCACCTTTATTTTCAACATGAACTTCTCTTCTTTTTTTGCTAACTTAGAGGTATCCCTGTAACCCATCCCAACACCTAACCCGCCTTACCTTAGTCTTGCATTTTTCCAAATTGGAGTTAGGAATGGATGTCATGTTGGGGTGAGAGACACACAAAGGTATGAACTTCTTGTTAGAAGAGTTGTCATTGATGTCAAGAATTGGCTTGATCAGATTAGTGATGATGGATAATTAGTTGAGTCTAATGGAGTAAAAGTTCATATCAACAATCTCAAAAGTTAATTAGCTTGAGAAGTAATCAGCCATGAAGTAATTGGCTATGGAAGTAGAATTTATGCCAGATCAATGCCAGATCAAACCTTGATCATCATCTAGTTGGAAATCAAATAAACATAAAGCTACAGAATAAAGTAAGAAATCAAGCACAAACACGCAAAAGCTCAAATATGAAAGTATTTAAGTTAACAAATAAATGTTAAAAGAGAACACGTCATCAATAAAGAAGTAAAGATTGGTCACGTCTTTGTTGGTCAAGAGACACGTCATAAAAATATCGGCAATTATTTTCTTCTTCAAAAAGACGTATTCAGTTTAAAAGGTATATACGTCTCTGTTGATTAATAAGTATATACGCATTCAGATTAAAAGACGCATTCAGAAATATATATATATATACGTCCCTGTTGATCAAGAAGTTTATATGTGTTCAGATAAAAAGATGCATTCAGAAGAATATACGTATTTAGATTAAAAGACGTCTTCAGAATATACGTATCTAAAATAAATCGGTCTTCAAAATGCGTATTTAACGTCTTTGTGATTAAAGTCTTCAAATGCAAATTTAACATATCAAAAAGACGTATATAAATCGGTCTTTGATTAAAAGACATATTAAAGTCTTCAAAATGCGTATTCAACTAATCAAAAGTATTTCGGTATCCAACAGTTGCGAATTCAAAAAAGAAAAAACGTATCTTTTATCATTCAACAAATACGAATAAAAAGATATCTCTGTTAGCATTAAAGTCTTCAAAACCAAAAAGACACCATAATTAAAACAGTTGGTTGAGAAGTATTATCGGGTAATTAGTCTTTTTGAAAGGATGCGTTCTCTTCTCCTTAGATGCCTGTTGCTGGATACGTATCTTCAAGGATTGTGTCAGTTTGGAAATGATTGCATCCCTAACTAAAGAGGCCGAAGCCTTTTGAAGAGTTGTATTCTTCCAACTATATGTTAAATCAATATTTGGTCACTCATTAAAATTAATGAGCAAATATAAAAGAAAGGGGATAAAATTTGTTATGAAGAGGCAGATCAAAAGAGTAGATGTGTACTTTCATGAAGAGGCATGCAAACTTTGATCAACATATATATGTAATATCCAAATCAAAGTTGAAGGTGTAGTTGTGTAATTGAAGGCTTGCAGATCAGTCAGATTCCTACCTCCTTGTGTGGGCTAAAGGTGATATCTTGGATCACATAGAGCAGATTGGAGAGTTGGGCTTGTGCAGATCAGATTGAAGGCAGTCTCACTACCATCAAGTCAAGGTTTGGTGCCTTGCATTAGGGGTTGGTGCTCCTTGTAGGCAGGTGTCTACTAAATTCTGGAGAGGTCTAGGTGTTCCTTGTGGAAGTTATTCTACTAAATCATCTCATTGTAAATTTGTAGGTTGGTGCCTACTTGAAAAAGAAAATACTTCAATAAAATTGTGTCAACTTGTGGAAATTGATTCATATCAAAAGGTTGATTGTAATAAAGATTGAAAAGTTTAAGAAATAAAAGTTTTGATTGATTTACTGATTCACCCCCCCCCCCTCTCAGTAAATCTTTTGTGCTCTTCAATTGGTATCAGAGCAAGGTCCTTCTTTATAGCTTAATCGCTTGAAGGAGATCCTTAAGAGCACTTATGGCAAATCAAAGCAACATGGTGAAAGCACCCATCTTTGATGGGACTAATTATGCATTCTGGAATATCAAGATGGAAGCATACTTGAATGCACTTGGGTTTGATGTATGGCAATCTGTTGTAGATGGGTATTCACCTCCAGCTACCCCTCCAACGGATCAAGCAGGAAAGAAGAGAAGTGAAGACAATGCAAAAGCTAAGCATGCTCTTCTTTGCAGCCTAACAGATTCTGAATTTACAAAAGTCATGAGGTGCAAATCAGCAAAAGAGATTTGGGACAAGCTTCAAAATATCTATGAAGGAGATGCAAAAGTTAAGAAAGCAAAATTGCAAACTCATAGAAGAAAGTTGGAAACTCTCAAAATGGAGGATGATGAAGACATTGCTTCATATTTTCTTCGTGTTGATGAATTAGTGAATATCATGAGGGGACTTGGTGAAGAAATCAAGGATGAATTCATTATTGACAAAATTCTAAGATCTCTTTCTACAAAATTTGAGGCCAAAGTTGCAGCATTGGAAGAACTAACAAATCTAGACCAGCTGAAGAAGGATGAATTACATGGTATTCTTGCTGCCTATGAGATGAGGATTGAAGGTAAATCACCACAAAAGGAAGTCTCATTCAAAGCAACCAAAAAGGGCAAGAACAAGCATGAAGAAAAGGATGAAAAATCAAGTGATGAAGCTGAATCTTACTTCATGGGAAAACTTAAGAAAGGAAAAGGAAAATACAAAGGAAAATTTCCTTTTAAATGCTTCAATTGTGGAAAAGTTGGACATTATGCTTCAAAATGTCCTCAAAATGAAAGCAGTTCTAGTGAAGAAGAAAAGGAAATCAGCAATAAGAAAAAGGGAAAGAAGAATTTCAACTCAAAGAAGAAATTTCAAAAACATAAAAAGAGTTTTTATTCAAAGAAAGATAGCAGCTCCTCTGAAGAACAAAGTGAAGATAGCTCAAGCAATGAGGAAGATGAAATATTGTTTATGGCTGAATGTGAAGAACAAAAAGTTGAACAAGAATGTGAAGAAGAAGAAGAAATAGATCAAGATGAAGGAGAGGAAGTAGATCTTGAGGAAGAATTGCACTATGCTTACAAGAAAAATGAAGACTTGAAGAAGAAGGCTGCCAAGTACAAGTTGAAGATCAAAGAAATGACAAATGACTTGGAGAATTCAAGCAAAACCATTGAGGATTTGAGAACTCAAATCATGGAAGCTGAAAGAAATGAAGATGAATTGAAAAACAAACTCAATACAAAGGAGATGAAATGTGACAAGCTGGAGCAAGAGATAGCAATGCTAAAGTTGGAATTGGAGAAAGCAAAGGATCAACACTCAAAGATTGATGAAGAATCTAGCAAGCTGATTGAGCTAATGAAGGCTCAAGATTTTATTCAAAGCAAAATGGGAAGCAGTTTTGAAGAAAAATCCAAGAAGGTCACTAACTCCAAAGAAGATTTCAAGACTCTCTCAAACCAAGGAGAAGAAGATTGGATAAGTGCTGATTCTAAAAGAAGATTGAATAGTAGGCACTTCTATGCATTTAATGGCTATTGTTTTGTATGTAACAAATTTGGGCACAAAGCCTTAAATTGTAAAAATAAAGTGAAAAATAGTTCTAGCTACCTTAGGAGAGATAATAATCCTTTCACACCTTTAATAGACTATAATGATCTATGCTACAAATGTAAAAATCTTGGGCACAAAGCTCAAGCTTGTAGGTCAGTTTTTAATAACTCTCCAAAACAAAACAAGAAGGTAGATAAATCTATTAAGAGGAAAGAAATACCTATCAAAGTATGGAGGAAAAAGGAGAAATCAATGTTCATCCAAACTGCCTTACATGCTGAAAGTAAGAAGGATAGATGGTACATTGATAGTGGGTGCTCAAAGCACATGACAGGTGACAAGAGCAAATTCATCTCTCTTGAACCTACTGATGAAGGAACAGTAAGATTTGGTGATAATTCAAGAAAACAAATAAAAGGAAAAGGAACACTCAGTCTAGATAATGGAAGAACAAAAACAGAAAATGTTTTGTATGTTAAGGGCCTAAAAGAAAATCTGCTAAGTGTAAGTCAACTTTGTGATCAAGGACATAGTATCACATTTCTTTCTAATACATGTGATATTAAGAAAGATGGAAAGCTGGTTGCTCAAGCTGAAAGGAAACAAAATTTGTATGTCCTAAAAGAGATAAGTTGTGAAAGCTGCAATTTAGTACAAGAGGATGAGAGTTGGTTGTGGCACAAAAGGCTAGGCCATCTAAACTTTGATAATATTGTCAAAATTAGCAAATCAAATGCTGTGAGAGATATGCCAAGGATAACAAAACCTTCTAATATCATTTGTAGAGAGTGTCAACTTGGAAAGCAAACAAAGTCAAGCTTTAAGTCTAAAGAGCATACTTCATCAAAACCATTAGAACTCATACATACAGATCTCTGTGGGCCAACAAAATCCAAAAGCATGAATGGAGAAAGATACTTTATGTTGCTGATTGATGACTTCTCAAGGATGACTTGGGTTGCATTCTTGAAAGAAAAATCTGAAGCTTTTGACAAATTCAAAGCATTCAAGGAGCTGGTTGAAAATGAGGCAAACTGCAAGATAAAATGCCTTAGATCAGACCGAGGAGGAGAATTCACTTCAAAAGAATTTGAAAATTTCTGCATAGAACATGGAATTAAAAGGCAATTTTCTGCAGCTAGAACCCCTCAACAAAATGGGGTTGTAGAAAGGAGAAATAGGACAGTTCAAGAAATGGCAAGGGCAATGCTAAATGAAAACAAGATAGCAGATTCCTTTTGGAAAGAAGCAATTCATACAGCAGTTTACATTCTGAATCGTGCACAAATAAGAGTGAACAATGAGAAGACACCTTATGAACTTTGGAAAGGAAGATCAGCAACTGTCAAGTACTTCAAGATTTTTGGAAGCACTTGCTACATTCGAAGAGATGAAGAAGATTTGAGCAAATTTGACACAAGAGCAGATGAGGGAATCTTTCTTGGCTACTCATCAAAAAGTAAGGCATATAGATGCTACAACAAAAGAACTCACAAAATTGTTGAAAGTGCTAATGTAAGAGTTGATGAAGGAAAGCAATTCAAAGAAGTTGGACAAAGTGATCACCATGTTCAAACTATGAATGAAGAAGACAAAGATGATGAGGACTCTCAAGAGGAAGAAAAGGAGGAAGAGGCAAAAGAAGGAGAATCTTCACAAAAGACTCCCATGAAGACACCAAAGACACCTTCCAAGTTTGTTCAAAAGAACCATCCTGAAGATTTGATTCTTCAAGATAGATGTAGATCTACAAGGAGAATGGTGAATTACAATGAAGATTGTCATGCAGCTTTTCTATCTCAAGTTGAGCCCAAAACTTTTGAAGAAGCAAGCAAAGACAAAAGTTGGATTGATGCAATGAATGAAGAGTTGGATCAAATAGAGAAAAATGAAACTTGGGAAATTGTTCCAAGACCAAAAGATAAGAATGTAATTGGCACAAAATGGGTTTTTAGAAACAAATTAAATGAAGATGGTAAAGTCACAAGGAACAAAGCAAGGTTAGTGTGCAAAGGCTATGCACAAGTTGAAGGAGTAGACTTTGAGGAAACCTTCGCACCAGTTGCAAGGATTGAAGCAATTAGAATGTTTTTATCCTATGCAAGTCACAAAAAGTTTAAGGTTTATCAAATGGACGTCAAATCTGCTTTTCTTAATGGAGATTTAGAAGAGGAAGTTTATATTGAACAACCTGAAGGCTTCCTACTATCAGAAGACATGGATTATGTGTGCAAGTTAAAGAAAGCTCTCTATGGGCTTAAACAAGCTCCTAGAGCTTGGTACTCTAGACTTGACAAATATCTCAAAGAGCAAGGTTTCAAAAGAGGAGATGTAGACAGCAATCTATACATCAAAGAAGAGGATGGACACTTATTGATTGTAGTGGTCTATGTAGATGACATCATTTTTGGTGGAGACAAGGACAGAATGTGCAAAGAATTCTCATCATGTATGCAAAAAGAATTTGAGATGTCAATGTTGGGAGAATTATCCTTCTTCCTTGGGCTGCAAATTTCACAATTAAGCAAAGGTATTTTCATCTCCCAAACCAAATATGTGAAAGAAATGTTAAAAAGGTTTAGGATGGAAGATTGCAATCCTGTTAGTACTCCTATGGTTACAGGTTGCAAGCTAACTAAAGATGATGAATCCCAAGATGTGAATCAAACACTTTATAGATCAATGATTGGAAGTTTGTTGTATCTAACTTCTACAAGACCAGACATAATGCAAGCTGTTGGAGTTGTGGCAATATTTCAAGCAGCACCAAAAGAAACACATGTTCATGCAGTAAAGCGTATATTCAAATATTTGAAAGGCACAATGGATTATGGTCTATGGTACCCTAGCAACAATGATTTCACTCTTGAAGCATACACAGATGCTGATTGGGCTGGCAATGTGGATGACAGAAAAAGTACAAGTGGAGGAGCCTTTTTTCTTGGAGGAAATTTAGTGTCTTGGATGAGCAAGAAACAAGAATCAGTCTCTCTATCTACAGCAGAAGCTGAATATATTGCAGCAGCAGCATGTTGCACTCAACTTTTGTGGATGAGGCAAACTTTAAGAGACATTAAGGTAGAGTATGATCATCCTTGTACTATCTATTGTGATAATACTAGTGCAATCAATATCTCCAAGAATCCAGTGATGCACTCAAGAACCAAGCACATACCTATTAAGTATCACTTTTTGAGAGAACAAGTAGGAGAAGGACAAGTGTGTTTAGAATACATAACTACAAAAGAACAAACTGCTGATATATTTACTAAACCACTTCCAAGAGATACATTTGAATATCTAAGGGACAAATTGAGAGTTGTTCCACATCCATCAAGCTAATTGATGGAAGCATGTATTCAGGGGGAGCTACGCACAAAATCTTGTAGCTTCATAGAGCTGAAATTTTGTTAGAAGACCCCTTGCCATTGATGTCAAAGGGGGAGAAATTGGACACAGGGGGAGTAAACAGAGGAGCAAGCTGCCTTTGGAGAAGTTGCCATCAATGACAAAGGGGGAGATTGTTAGAAGAGTTGTCATTGATGTCAAGAATTGGCTTGATCAGATTAGTGATGATGGATAATTAGTTGAGTCTAATGGAGTAAAAGTTCATATCAACAATCTCAAAAGTTAATTAGCTTGAGAAGTAATCAGCCATGAAGTAATTGGCTATGGAAGTAGAATTTATGCCAGATCAATGCCAGATCAAACCTTGATCATCATCTAGTTGGAAATCAAATAAACATAAAGCTACAGAATAAAGTAAGAAATCAAGCACAAACACGCAAAAGCTCAAATATGAAAGTATTTAAGTTAACAAATAAATGTTAAAAGAGAACACGTCATCAATAAAGAAGTAAAGATTGGTCACGTCTTTGTTGGTCAAGAGACACGTCATAAAAATATCGGCAATTATTTTCTTCTTCAAAAAGACGTATTCAGTTTAAAAGGTATATACGTCTCTGTTGATTAATAAGTATATACGCATTCAGATTAAAAGACGCATTCAAATATATATATATACGTCCCTGTTGATCAAGAAGTTTATATGTGTTCAGATAAAAAGATGCATTCAGAAGAATATACGTATTTAGATTAAAAGACGTCTTCAGAATATACGTATCTAAAATAAATCGGTCTTCAAAATGCGTATTTAACGTCTTTGTGATTAAAGTCTTCAAATGCGAATTTAACATATTAAAAAGACATATATAAATCGGTCTTTGATTAAAAGACGTATTAAAGTCTTCAAAATGCGTATTCAACTAATCAAAAGTATTTCGGTATCCAACAGTTGCGAATTCAAAAAAGAAAAAACGTATCTTTTATCATTCAACAAATACGAATACAAAGATATCTCTGTTAGCATTAAAGTCTTCAAAACCAAAAAGACACCATAATTAAAACAGTTGGTTGAGAAGTATTATCGGGTAATTAGTCTTTTTGAAAGGATGCGTTCTCTTCTCCTTAGATGCCTGTTGCTGGATACGTATCTTCAAGGATTGTGTCAGTTTGGAAATGATTGCATCCCTAACTAAAGAGGCCGAAGCCTTTTGAAGGGTTGTATTCTTCCAACTATATGTTAAATCAATATTTGGTCACTCATTAAAATTAATGAGCAAATATAAAAGAAAGGGGATAAAATTTGTTATGAAGAGGCAGATCAAAAGAGTAGATGTGTACTTTCATGAAGAGGCATGCAAACTTTGATCAACATATATATGTAATATCCAAATCAAAGTTGAAGGTGTAGTTGTGTAATTGAAGGCTTGCAGATCAGTCAGATTCCTACCTCCTTGTGTGGGCTAAAGGTGATATCTTGGATCACATAGAGCAGATTGGAGAGTTGGGCTTGTGCAGATCAGATTGAAGGCAGTCTCACTACCATCAAGTCAAGGTTTGGTGCCTTGCATTAGGGGTTGGTGCTCCTTGTAGGCAGGTGTCTACTAAATTCTGGAGAGGTCTAGGTGTTCCTTGTGGAAGTTATTCTACTAAATCATCTCATTGTAAATTTGTAGGTTGGTGCCTACTTGAAAAAGAAAATACTTCAATAAAATTGTGTCAACTTGTGGAAATTGATTCATATCAAAAGGTTGATTGTAATAAAGATTGAAAAGTTTAAGAAATAAAAGTTTGTGATTGATTTACTGATTCACCCCCCCCCTCTCAGTAAATCTTTTGTGCTCTTCACTTCTCTTTCTACCTTTTTTGTTGACTTAGAGGTATCCCTGTAACCCAGCCCAACACCTAACCCATCTTACCCTAGTCTTAAATTTTTTCAAATTAGGGTTGGAAATGGGTGTCATGTTGGGGTGAGAGACACACAAAGGTATGAACTTCTCTTTCTTCTTTTTTTTTGACTTAGAGGTATCCCTCTAACCCAACCCAACACTTAACCCACCTTACCTTGGTCTTACATTTTGCCAAGTTGGGGTCGGGAATGGGTGTCATGCTAGGGTGAGAGACACACAAAGGTATAAACTTCTCTTTCTTCTTTTTTGTTGACTTAGAGGTATCCCTATAACCCAGTTCAACCCTAACCCACCTTACCTTGGTCTTACATTTTGCCAAGTTGGGGTTGGGAATGGGTGTCATGCTAGGTGAGAGACACACAAAGGTATGAACTTCTCTTTCTTTCTTTTGTGTTGACTTAAAGGTATCCCTGTAACCGATCCCAATGCCTAACCCGCCTTACCTTGGTCTTACATTTTTCCAAGTTGGGGTCAGGAATGTGTGTCATGCTAGGGTGAGAGACACACAAAGGTATGAACTTCTCTTTCTTATTTTTTTGTTGACTTAGAGGTATCCTTGTAACCCAGCCCAACGCATAACCCGCCTTACCTTGGTCTTACATTTTGCCAAGTTGGGGTTGAGAATGGGTGTCATGCTAGGGTGAGAGACACACAAAGGTATGAAATCCTCTTTCTTTCTTTTTTTTGACTTAGAGGTATCCCTGTAACCCAGCCCAATGCCTAACCCGCCTTACCTTAGTCTTACATTTTGCCAAGTTGGGGTCGAGAATGGGTGTCATGTTAGGGTGAGAGACACACAAAGGTATGAACTTCTCTTTCTTCTTTTTTTGTTGACTTAGAGGTATCCCTTTAACCCAGCCCAATGCCTAACCCACCTTACCTCGGTTTTACATTTTTCCAAGTTGGGTTTGAGAATGGGCGTCATGTTGGGGTGAAAAGAACATAAAAGAAGAGACATAAAACCCCTTTCAAATATGATAAAAAGATGGACTTCCCTTTCTTCTTTTTCTTGTTGACTCAGAGGTATCCATACGACCTAGCCCAACACCTAACCACCTCACCTTGGTCTTACATTTTTCCAAGTTGGGGTTGGGAATGGGTGTCATGTTGGGGTCAGAGACACACAAAAGAAGAGACACACAAACCCCTTTTAAAGATGATAAAAATGTATGTACTTCCCCTTTTTTTCTTGTTGACTAAGGGGTATCCCTGTGACCCATTCCAACGTCTAACCCGCTTTACCTTGATCTTACATTTTTCCAAGTTGAGGTTGGGAATGGGTGTCACGCATGGGTGAGAGACACACAAACCCCTTTTAAAAATGATAAAAAGGGTATGAACTTCTCTTCTTCTTTTTTGTTGACTCAAGGGTATCCATGTGACCCAGCCCAATGCCTAACCCACCTTACCTTGGTCTTACATTTTTCCAAGTTAGGGTTAGGAATGGGTGTCATACTTGGTGAGAGACACACAAAAGAAGAGACACAAAAAATCCTTTCAAAGACGATAAAAATGTATGGACTTCTCTTTCTTTTTTTTGTTGACGCAAGGGTACCCATGTGACCCAGCCTAATGTTTAACCTGCCTTACCTTGATCTAACATTTTTCCAAGTTGGGGTTGGGAATGGGTGTCACATTGGGGTGACAGACACACAAAAGAAGAAAGAAAAAGGAAGAAAGAAACAAAGCGAGAAAGATAGAAATAATAAAAGAACAAAAAGAGGGATGACCAATATAAAGAAGGTAAGGAGGGTGGCGTTTGTTGTCTATTAATATTACTTCTCTTTGTTCTCTTAGGTTCGAGTCTAGGAATAACCTTAACCTTGGGAGCTTACCACTCCTATATGTATGAAAATAAATGGCAATGTCTAGTTGATGCCACCATGGTAAATGAAGAAGTTATGAAGTCAGCACTTCTAAGCTAAATGGAGGATGTTCATAGTTAAGTTTGGTATTTGTCTTGAATTGATTTTAAAAAAATTGGTAGCAATTGAGGGGTGGTTGTTATAGCAGGTTCACAAGAATATATCTCCAATATCATTAATCATCCACTTAATACTCAGTGCATCTAGGTGATACTCAAGAAGGAAGCATCAATACATTTTGAATCAATCTCATTGACTCATATTTCACGAGTAGTGGTTCACAAGAACCCATCTCTCATGAACATGAATAGTTTAATTATCACCTATTGCATGTAGGTGATGCTCACAAGATTTAATGATTGCTAAGAAAATCATTCATACTCATGACAATTAGGTTCTTATAAATTGGTACTCATGAAATATGGGTCAATGAAACTGACTCAAAAGTCGTGCAATAAATCCTGATAAACTATCACATAATCCTATAACTTCTCATTGGTTACCTAAAAACCTATATGCTAACCCTTGGTACTCATCTCCCACATCAAAAATAATCCTCATCTTGAAAACCCATATAGAGATGCCTGATAAACTATCGTATAATCCTATAACTTCTCAATGGTTACCTAAAAACCTATATGCTAACCCTTGGTACTCATCTCCTACATCAAAAATCATCCCCATCTTGAAAACCCATATAGGTATCTTAACATTAAGAGACTTCCAATAATGTTTTGTGGATGTCAATATATTCCAATTTGAGAGTGGCAGTGGCACCTCTGGGTGGCCCTCTGATAATGCTCCTGGTAGCGGCTTTGGTTGGTCGGACACTATTAAATGCTTCCCAATATATCTTTCCTCCTAACGTCACTCCAGACCCCGCTAATGTATGGGGTAAAAAGATGGATGATAGAGACCCTCTTGGCTCTGTTGGCACTGCTCTGGTCACTTAATGACCTTTATATTTTATATGTTTGTAATGTTTATGCTTTTTTGTGCTAGGCCCAAGTGACCCTATTTCTGATTTTCTGGGCTTAGCCCATGTGACTCTCGAGGTGTGCCTTCTTACCACCCACCCTTTTTTGTGAATATGTAACTTTATCTTTATTATTAATATAGATAGCTGTCTATTCATCAAAAATTATATAAGTTAGATTATTAAAATATTCTTTATGTTTTGACTATTGATAAGACTACCCTTACAATTTTATAATTTTAAAATCTACCCTTTTTTTGGCTTATTAAACTAGAATATAGACATGCAACCGTTTTGATCTACTTAGTTAAACTTAATAATTATTAATATTAATATAAATGCATGTAGCTACTTTTGTTCCATTTAGCTAAAATATAACCATGCATTATCCTATAATTTACATTATAATGATTAATATATTATTTATTTACATAAGTTTAATAATAATTAACATTAATGTACATCATTTATGATTATGTAATTTTATTAATACTAGATATTAACATTTAAAGAATATAGGCATGCAATATAACTAACTAATCGTCTATGGTCAAAACTAAAATACTATAATTAACAACTTACATTTATTATTCTATAATTAACAAAAATTATATTTAATTTTATTCACATTAATAAAATTTACATTTAATTTTAAAAAAAAATCTAAAATATTATAATTACAATACTATAAAGGAAGTACTAGCCACTACATGACACTTGTTATTATTTAGTTTAACTATGTGTATTTAACTTATAAAAAAATAGCAAAATAATAGTTCACTTTTATTATTTAATTTATTTGTAGTTTAAGTTATAAAAGATAATGTAAAAATCATTACACTTCACCTTTATACTACCTAAAAATATGCATTTTAACACTCAAAATTTTTTAGCCAATCATTTTGAAGAGAAATAATTTATAAAAAAAATCATAATCACTTTAAAGCTAGATTAAATTTTATTTGAAGAAGATAAAAAACTTTAGTTTCTAATTGATTCAAAAATAACTTACTAATTAAACAAGAAAAAAAATGATTGCAACAATAGAGTCATGGATAAAAATTACAAATATGATAAAAAGAAAAAATTGTTGCTATCGAAACCCCTTTGCAATGGGTTTATATAGTGTCATACCCTTTCCTATGTTAATATTGAATGTTTTCATGGTTATATTTTTGTGAGCAACTTCAGCAATGTTTGAATTAGGTTTGTGGCATTGTTTTACTCTACATCTAGAAAAATGTTTAGAGGGGTTCTTTAAGTGAACTTTCAACTGCCAGCAAGTCATTTTCAGGGTATATGTTCTCATTAAAACTAGAGTTAGAGTTAAAGTTGATGAAGGACCCTACAATTAAAAACCCCATTCACATGAATAAATAGTAACAAATAGGCTTCCACAAGAGCTACTAATATTGATTTTACATAAATTTCCTTGGAAATACATTCTTTCACCACTAGTAAGTACCTTCAAACAAAATTTAGTAGTAATCCTTGTAATTCCTCCCTTATATTCTTGTAGTAGGCCTACATTTATTTCTTCTACATGATGAACTATGTTCAATGATTTATACTACTTAAACTAATGCCTACTTCTCGTATGTATAACTCTTTATAGAATTCTTGTGAGTTGCTAGTGGGAATGTGATGACCAGTTGTAAGAATCTCCTCTATAATTTTTGTTTCGATGTGAGAGTATAAAAGCCCACTTTGGATTAGGCAATTCTCTTTGTGGAACATGGAAAATGTTTTCCCCCTCCTATTGAGCTTAGGTCAAGACAACATTTAGTTGGACTAGCTTTTCACTCCTCTACAATGAAATGCATCTTAATAAGAGAGAAAAACAGAGGAGAAAAAACATGGTAATGAAGATAATCGATTTAAGGACTAATTCCTAGACTTAATTGAAGTATCACATTTTCCCATAGGGAAATTTCATAGAGATGTTCCAATAATTATCTGGTTGTTAAAAAAGGGGTCTTCATGTCATTTTGGTTTGAGGGCGCTTGTTTTGTTTAATTAGAGTTCTTAGGCATTGGCCTTTTTTTTTAAAAAAAATGTATTTTCTAACTTCTAAATTCTCTATATGTTCAAGAATAATCTTAATTGAGCATTACATGTTAACTTTAATAAGAGATTTCTAAGGAACAAATTTCTTATGGACTTTTGAATATCGAAGATTGTACAAGATTGTTAGTAATTCTACAAAAAGATGTGTTGGAAAAAAATAGCTATACTAGATGATTAATATCCCATCCTAAAAATCATTAATTAGTGGAGACCCGCAAAGTACAAATTGCATAATACAATCCACCCATGCCCAAATCATGGCTTGTGGTAGGGGCTCACTATTGGTTGTAATATTTTCAAGCTATTTTATTCCACAATTTGTACTTAGTGGGTCTCCATTAATCAATATATATCTTTATCATCTGACATACCCATTTTTTTAGCACAATTTTTTTGCATGATCTTCTATAAGATAAAACAATAATTTAAAGTGAAGGAATGAGAAAACGACTATAGAGGGACTCAAAATTAGTTAATGTTTTCAAAAAGGTTATACCTCCAAAGCCATTCAAATTTTAGGTGTGAAAGACAATACATAATCACATATTGGATGAAAGACAATACTATCCAATGGAGGTAGAGAAAAATAGCTTAAGATTTAAAGAAAATATTTTTTTGTGGAGAATAGAAAGACATTATCATTATATAAGCATGTAATTGAAGAAAACTAGATATCCATTATAGATGGACTACCATCAATCCTTCAAATTAAGGTAATTGTTAAGCCAAGGGAGATTGAGCCAAAGCCAAACATTTACTAGATGAAAAATATTAGCGAGATATTCATATATTTAGAAAAAAATATCTACCCTATTCTCTAGAGAACCAAAAGAAATTATCTTCCCAAAAAAAATTTTATGGAACCATCATGAGAAATTCATTAGGCCCATTAGTGTAGTAAGACAGTGGTGTAACAACCTTAGATAGATTTAATAGAGCTAAATTTAGTTGAACTAGGCTCAGATTTAAAAGAAAACTCATTTGACCCACATCAGAATGTAATCTCCACTTAACCATCATCAAGAGTATAGTTACAACTTATCCAACCACATTATAACTATCCCATGACGTCATTCAAGATTAAAATATCCATAAACTACCAAAACTGAAAAACATTGATTCAATCAATTACAACCTTCCACATTCATAAAACCAAATTATACCA
Organism: Sequoia sempervirens; assembly: GCA_007258455.2. Classification (NCBI taxonomy): domain Eukaryota; kingdom Viridiplantae; phylum Streptophyta; class Pinopsida; order Cupressales; family Cupressaceae; genus Sequoia; species Sequoia sempervirens. The sequence continues at coordinate 181,599,490 of VDFB02000007.1, forward strand.
CCTTAAATTTAGATTTGAGGAAAATAAAAAAAATAAAAGCAATACTATTAGTCAGAGAAAGAAGAAGAAAGAAACAACTGCATACCTGTAAGTATCACTCAAAAGTTTTCATTACTTAAAACACCCACAGTTAGAAGTAACACGCGTACAAGCTCCTTCCATCTTTTGTTCTGTTGGATCTTCCTCTCTCTTCCAAAATTGATGTGAACCTTCAACACAGAATTCATAGGAAAGAAAGACAAACTATTATTCTTGAAGCCTAAAATAAAATGATTAATAAAACATGAAGAAGTTGAAGGAAAATAGTTCTAAGTTAAATTTGATGCCTCCATTGATGATTTTGATAGTTTGACTCGAGTTCTTTTGCCCATTAAATACTTACAAGTTTCTTGTGGGTAAGTGGAGAGGATTTCTCCTCATAATTTTTTAAGAGTTGTCTTTTCCACTTGATATTTACAAGTTTCTGGTGGGTAAGTGCAAAAAATTTCTCCTCGTATCTTTATTGCCATGAGCCGTAATAGGATTCTATTCCTATGGGAAATTTAATTGCCTTGAGGAGTTTACCTTCAACAATTTATTAACCCTTGGCCAACCATTGAACAACCGAGCTAACATACATTTGTCAAGGCTAACATACATCTGTTAGTTCCATCAAGCAACTGTAAAATCAACCAAGCTAGCATACATTTATATGGAGACGTAGACAAAAACTAGAGTGCAGCACCAAGCTGAAAGTTGATATAAAAGCCTTCTTTGCTTCTTGAACCCCTTTGCAATGGGTTTATTTAGTGTCATACCTTTCCCTCTATTAACATTGAATGTTTTCATGGTTATGTGTTTGTTAGACTCTGTTAGAATTAGGTTTGCTGGCACTGGTTGACTATACTACTAGAAAAATGTTTAGGTAGATTGTTTAAGTGAACTTTTAACTGCCAAAAAATCATTTTCAGACTATATGTTCTCATTAATAGAATTTTTGGGAGTTGTTGGTGGCAATGTGATGAGCAGTTGCAAGAATTTCCTCTGTAATTTTCGTTTCAGGGAGGGAGCAGAAAATCCCACTTTGGTTTAGAAAATTATTTTAGCGGTATATGGAAAATGTTTTCCCCCTCCTGTTGAGCTTAGATCAAGACAACATTCCGTTGGACTAGCATTTAAATCCTCTCCAATGACATGTATCTTAGTCACAGAGAAAAACAGGGGAGACAAACAACATGGTAAAAAAGATAATTGATTTAGAAACCTGAACTTAATTGGAGATAAACAACCGTATGAATGGTAGTCAGACACTGTATGGCTTGTCTGTAATATCATCTAAATATAGGATATATTTGGTTCGCTCTTGACCTGTCAAAGCTAATAAAGACGATTAGTTGTAGATACTAGGACATATTTGGTAGTTGAAAATGGTGTATTCATGTTGTTTCAATTTGGGGTTACTTGTTTCTTTTAATTAGAGTTCTGGTGAAGGTCAAATAAGAAAATCTTCTCACATTAGTAGGCATGTCTCAGAAATTTGAAGGAATCCTACCAGTCAAGTTGTTGCTGCTAAAATCTAGATGTCTAAAGAAATGCTTGGAAAAAAACGGCTATGCCAGATGATGAATATCCACTCCCAAAACATTAATTACAAGTTGAACAAGAGTGACAACTGAAGACAATTGAGCAAATGACAAGGGGAAGTCTCCACTCATTTTGTTGTCTGAAAGATTTAACCTTTTAAGAGATAGGAGATTGCCTAGAGGAGTAAGAAAGATCGATGAGTAAACCAAAGCCCGATGGAAGGACCTTTTAATTGATAGTCATTAAAGTCTAAATAAGAAAGATTGACGAGTAATCTCAAGCTATGGGATGGGACATTCTAATTGGTTCTGGTGAAGGTCTAAATAAGAAAATCTTCTCACATTAGTAGGCATGTCTCAGAAATTTGTAGGAATCCTACCAGTCAAGTTGTTGCTGCTAAAATCCAGATGTCTAAGACTGGTGAGATTTGAGATAGCCTCGGGTATACCCATAATGTGATTTCTAGAGAGGTCAAGATATCTGAGGAAATGAAGATTTGATAAACTACTAGGTATAGAACCATTTAACCAATTGGAGCTCAGATCAGGTGAAGTTAATTTGCTCATGTTCCCCATCCGATTAGGTATTGATCCTAACATCCCATTGTCTCTAAACTTTAGATAGGACAAATTATTTAAGGAGGCCAAACATGAAGGAACAGAAGTATATTATTAGGACTCAAAGAGAAATACTTGAAATGCTTCGAAAAATTATTACCTCTCAAATCCAAATACTTGAGATGTTACTAACGTCCTCACCCATGTCTTGAAGTCTAAGTTCAAAGTAACTCATATCTAACTCGGTAACATGTCCACCCAACTCCATTTCCTTGCGGTGGATACCTTCCCATACACAACAGTAATACAAATTGGGGAATACAATCCACCCACGCCCAAATCATGGGCTGCGATGGGGGCTTTTCTCTACTGGGTTGGCTATAATATTAGCAATAAATTTGGGGTTTGTGTATTGTTTTCCACAATTTGTACAAAGTGGGTTTCCACTAATTAATGGTCTTGAGAAATATATGTTTATCATCTGGCATACCCATTTCATTATAGCACTCTTTTTTTCACAATCTTTTGTAAGATAAAATGGTCTTTTTAAAACAATTGAGGGACTTCATTGAATTGGGTCTTGTATATCAATGATTTAAAGGGTGGAGGAATTAGCAGATGACAATTGAGGGATTTCAAATTAGTTAGCGTTTTCAAGGGTTGGAATTGACATGAAGGCAACTGTTGTTGAAGTCGAAGTAAAAATTGTGTTTCTTTTTTGATATCTACTAGTTTGTATACTGTTCTGTTATTAACTCTTAATTCTCTTTATGGGTTCAAGAGGAAGAAAGGAACTCTGTTGATTTGGGAATAGCTTGGAAATAAATAATTCACTACTAAATTATTTATAATTTCAGAATTATCAAAAAATAATTCAGTGTGAAATATAGCTTAAATGACCCATTGAACGACCTGGGCTATGGTTGTGTTCTTTTATGGTAGGTATGATTATTCTTGATTGAGACAGAGTTCCACTAGAAAGCTCTGTAGCTAAACATATATAAATAAAGAATAAGTACTCAGTCTATACCAGTCTTTACTAGCTTAACATAATTACAAGAACAAGAATTGTTCTGTTGAGGTTGCAGTGCTGCTTCATCTTGATGTGACTTATTAATTGATGGTTAAGAGGCTCACAATAATAAGATGAGATCACAAGTTTTCTTTCCTTTCAAGAGGTCCCATACTTTCATTAATGGTTGTCAAGGAGTTGGTGCTTCATTCCTTGCTTTTGTATAGCAAAATGGATGCCAAGGAGTTGGTATTTATCTTTTGTTGTGAATACATTTTGGTTCAACTCAAATCTGTCTGAGAAACAAGTATTCCCAATTCTTATAACAAACAAAGTCTACATTGTACAACCTGAGACGGATTTAATAGGGTTAAATTTACTCTAACTAGCATCAGATTTGAAAGAAACCAGCTCATTCGACCCACATCAGAATGTAATCTTCGCCTTCCCAACATAAAAATGCAGTTAAAACTAAAAGCCATAAAGCTTCACATAATTATCAGGGCTGAAAAACACTGATGCAATCAATTACAGCCTTCCCCATCCATAAAGCCAAACTATACCACTACTCCAAAAAAAGAATAAAAACAATACCATTACTCCAAAAAAAGAAGGAAACAACTGCATACCTGCAAGTATCACAGTTGCAGTTTCCGTTACTTAAATACCCACAGTAGAACAAACATGCATACAAGCTCCTTCCATCTTTTTTCTTCTACTGATCTTCCTCTCTCTACCAAAAATTTTATGAACCTTCAACACAACCACAGTTTATAGTATTACAAGTGTAGTACACAATATTCACATGAAAGAAAGATGAACTGTTGCTCTTGAAGCCTAAAATAAAATGATTAATAAAACAGAAAGAATTTGTAGGGCGCAGAGCCGTTGCTAGATAACCGTTGGGAGGATCAATGGACAGATGGACCCAACCGTTGACAATAGACGGCCAGAATTTAAACTTCCAAGATCTATATTTGCTAAGGAGGCGTCGATCTGGAGTCGGGCATATAGAGGAATGTACCCGTTAAGTTTTTGAATTTGAATTGGCTATAAAATAGATGTATATAGATAGCAATGATGCTTGGAGGCAATGTATGATTGTAATGGTTGATTTGTCTAAAATGATTGGGACTTTCTTGGCGGCAGTCATACAAAGTAATAAATTTTGAAGATTCATCACAGGGCTTGAGGACCCTAAAATATTTATATAAAGGTGCACCATAATCTAGAGGAGAGTATATTTTACAATATGAACAACATCTAAATATGAACAAAGAATCTGATTAGATTTCTCACAACAGGATTATTTATCCTTCTCATTTCTATTTGGCATTTACTATTTATTTAAGTTTCAATGTGTTAATTATTTGTTGATTAAAATTAATCCTTCTCATTTCTATTTGGCATTTACTATTTAGTTAAGTATTTAATTAATTTATTAATTAATCAATGTGTTAACTATTTGTTGATTAAAATTAGATAGTTTATAAATTAATTTAAGGTGTATTTAAATTTGATCTTTATTTCACTAGGGTTTTGTTTTAAATTATTCTTCTTTCTTTGCATTTGTTGATTGATTGTTGATTCACACACTATGGATGACCATCAACCCTCATCCTTAATTTTTGTTCATGCTTATATTGAGGATTTCAATGTGTTCTCATACTTTGTTACATTTGATTCTTTAATCTTGATTTTACACTCTATATCCTTTCTCCGCAAGGATAGTAATGATTGCTTCATGGATGCATTATTTCATTATGTACATGATTTTTCATCTTCCATGAAACTTGTCATTTATTTTCTCTCTTTTGCATGCTTTAACTTCATATTTTGACAAGCTTCATGTTGATTATACTTCTCTTATGATTAGTGATAATGATTAAAGAAATTAATGTAATTAATTACACTTGTTCTAATCACTTCTGATAGTTATTCTAACAATTATTATACTCCTATAATTAATGATAGTAATGTACCCTTCAATACTTTCCCTTCTTTTCATAATATACCTAACAAGGAAGATTATGATCTTTTCCTTAGTGGTGTACCTTGTTTATTTTCCCCTGCATATGATGTTATAATTAAATATCAAATAAGCATGACAATGGTATTATTGATGAGAGGAAACCTATACAATTATTAAAGTTGGTTGAAGAAAGTTGTACAACTACCACCCAACCAACTACTAATGTTAAAAATAATATTATTATTGTTAATGATGTAATATGATATTTTATTTCAAGAATCCCCTCTTATTACATCATTTTATTAAGAGAATAAATTAAGAAAGTTTGAAAAAATCAAACTTCACTGATGCAAGAGATTTGGTAAATATGTTAGCATGTTTCTCTTAAGTGGATTGATAATATAATTGAATAATCTATGTTGGAAATATGACGTAAACTATATATAATGAGATATGAGAATATGATCTAATGGATGTCTAAGGTGTTATTATATATGATACATATATGTGAATATATTTAATTTTATATATTTTATTCTATCATAACCATTTGTAATCCACTACATAAGTTGCATTGGACATCCTATTGTCACTCATAATGTGGTATAAATATAACTCTCAAGAAACTTAGGCTCAAATCCTCAATCTGTAGCCTATGTTGGAACACATTTGTCATTGTGCCAAAATATCGACCTGTTAATGCTTTATACAAATGCTAGAGATAAACGAATCTATGGGAAGCAGTTATTCCATGTCTCAAATCCGAAGGGAGATGTTGGCGATTAGTCCAACAATCCTCCCTCAATGTCATTCGAGGGGATTCAAACATGTGACCACAACTCTAATACCATTTGTTGGAACACATTTTCCATTGTGCCAAAGGATCAACCTATTAGCGCCCGATGCAAATGCCAAAGATAAACGAATCCACAGGAGGTGGTTAGTCCATGTCCTGAATGCTAAGGGAGAAGTTGGTGATTAGTCTAACAACCTATTCATGTTAAAATTTCTACAAGTTGGATCCTTTGTTATAACTTGGTTTTGATACTTTTATTTTTTGGATAATTGGTGCATCTTCACCTTGGCTTGTTCCTCTTCTTCCATAGGTCACATGTTGTAGGATGAGAGTTCTTTCTTGAGATGGTGATCACCTTGGCTATTGTTATAGGTATCTTGATGGATCATGAGAGCATACTAGAGATTTTGGTGAGTTCATGGTTGTCTATGATGATTTATTTACAAGCCAAACTAATTGCAAAAGAAATAAAAGATACTCAACTAACTACCAACACATCCAAAATGCCAACTAAGTACAAGAGACACATCCCTAAATATACAATTGTTCTTAAATAAAAGTAGGACTAAACTATAAGGAGTAGAATAGTATGTAAGATGGATCATATATGAATTAGTGTGAGATATATTATGTATAAATCCAGAAAATATACATGGGTGGGAGATAAGGATGTAGTATGTAAGATAGAAGATGATGTAAGATTGGCTAGTATAATATGAGAGATAAAATAGAAGAAGAATTAAGTCAAGGAATGATGTATAATTGAACATTGTATTATGAGTATGATGAGTGTGATGAGATGTATGATAATATGAAGTACCACATGTTGATCTATTGGATGTCTAAGAAATTATTATATATGATTTATATGCATATGTGTGAATATATTTGATTTTATATATTTTATTCGATACTTGAACCATTTTTAATCCACTGTACATAATCCTTGAACTTCCTTGTATCACTCATATTGGGATACAAATAAAAATCTCAAGAAAATTAGGCTCAAATCCTCAATTTGTAGCCTATTGTTTCTAACATTTCTACAACTTGGATAATTTTTTATGGGTTGTACTTGATGATTTTGTGTTTTTTTGGTTTGGTACTCTTCACCTTGGCCTATTCCTCTTCTTATAAAGATTAAATGTTGGAGGGTGCAAGATAATTTATTGCTTGAGATGGTGGTCACCTTGGATATTATTATAGGTATATTGATAGAGCATGAGAGTATATTGTAGATTCATTGTAGATTCATGTGATTAGTCCATCTACAATGTATACAACATGTGGGAAAATGTTAGGAAAAATAGTGTTGTGAACTTTGCACAAGAAAATAAATATTATAATTATGTAAAATAATTATGTACTTATGTTACATCTTAGAAGATGTGTTTATCCACATTGCATATTTATACGGTTTCATTTGTAAATTTGCATATAACATTGGTTAGGTATTTTAGTGTGGATTGCATATTGGAAAAATATTTAACATTAAAATAATTTAGTACCAAAAATGAATGTTGGGGTCAATGGTTTTATGCTCTAATAGTTTTGATACACATAGTTTAGATAATATCATTTAGTATTTTTATGTGAGATTAAATATAGAAAATAAAGAATATTTTTAGTGGTTGGGTTGGCTAATATTTGTATTTAGATCTCTTAAATAGTGTATATGTGAACCATAGCATGGGATGTATGGTTGTTGTGGTTACCCATTATGCTTTGACACATGGAGGATGCATTAGAGGAGCTTGATGTTTCAAAAGTATTCATTGATATTGTATGTGTTTTTTAATGAATAAAAAATTGATTTTGGATGCTTTTGAAGACTAGTTTTCCCTCATAAGATTCTTCCTAGAGTATATCTTGTTCCATATTGATTTTATGATTTATTATTATTTTTTATAGTGGATTATAAGTACTTGTTCAAGCATACTTATCTCTCTTGAGGTTATGTGGAAATATTTTATTGCTTCAATTTGTTTCCTTTCTTATAGGAACAAATGAAGTGGAAATATCTAGTACCTCTTCTTGTGATGTAGAGGAAACAACTTATTTATTTTGTGCTATGAAATAATTTTGGTTAGAATATTTTAATTATTCTAACTCCTTTTTTATCTTATCTAAAACTGTATCACCCTCAATAATCTATTTCTTATTTAGAGTCGTATTTACTTGTGTATCTAGAATAGTGTGCTAGGATTCCTTCACTACCACTTATTGTTGTTGATGCTAAGTTGTATAGACATATTGGTCCTTATTGCTTTGTTGAATTGATTGTTCATTAGCTTGGAAAATTATTTTCCTTATTTCTATTTAAATCAATCTCATGTGGTTTTTTTCTCTTGAGGAGTGGATGGTTTTTCTTTTTGATCTCTCTTTGATTATACCTCCTCTCCTACTTACACTTATTCTTGTGCAATCTCTTAATCTAAAATGACTTTTTCATCTCTCTCTTTGGACTTAATGGTCACTTCCTCTTATATTGTCCCTTATTATTTTATCTCATTTATAATATTATAAATATTTATAACTAATGGAGGAGAATCTAGAGGTGAAAACCTAGCAAGGAAATTACAATGGGTAACTAGGGTTATAATATACTCTAAATATTAGATGTTTCAATAAATGAGGAAACTACTAGGATAGGTGTAGCTATATAAATTGAAGGAATAGAAGATGGGATGGTGGAATGAAAAGAATAGACAAGGACAAGAAATTATGAAAGTGGTAATGGGTGATGAAATGGTACCTTGGAATTTAAGAATGGTCACTTATGGCTATATGGGTATGACTTGGGGGAGAACTTTCTATAGTTTTGGGTTCTACTAGTACATATAAAGAGAAGAGATTGTTTTAGTTGACAAGGTGGATTAGGAAGAAGTAGTATCACTAGATGGCACTATCTTAGTAAAAGTGAAAGTATATTTTTTCTTTTTATTCTTCTTTAAACTAATAAATTATTTTTCTACCTCTTCTTCTTCCTTAATAGCATCCAGATATTATATTTTATACACCTTCTTTAGCTCTTGTGTTTCTACAACTTCCTTTAATTTTTTCTTATTTAGGAGGTTAAGGTGGTTCTTGAAACTCTTCACCTATAGCTACTTTTGCCTCTTCCTCTTGAGTGTAATATCCTCCACCTTTATCTTTCTTCTTCATTTCCTTCTTGGAATTTGTATTTGTATAAGTCAATTTAATACCTTTCTTCTTTAGTTAATATTCTTCTTCAACCAAGTCCTAATTGATTCCAAATCTTCTCTTGTAATTTCCTCCCAATATTTCACCTCTTCTTCGACCCAATTTAATGGTCAAATAGGATCTTGGAACACTTTATCTTTTTCATGTATCTCTTGTAATAATATACTACCATTAGATGTTTTCCTCTATAACATCAAGTAATTTCATCTAAAAGTTAATCAATCTACAACATCTCCTCTCCCATACATTAATCATGATCTAAAAATATTAAATAGATTGACAACCCAAGGAAATTTATAAGAGAAGTTCAAAACTATTTATAAACTAGAAAAATATAAACAATGGAAACCAATAAATCTGAGAGATATGCAATTTGCATTAAGAGCTTCCAAGATATGAAAAATACAAAGTAGGTAGTAAGTTTATATAGAACTAAGGAGAGGATAGAGTTACAAATCAACCAATAGGAATTGACCACCAATAACCACCAATATCAAATAAAGTGATGAAAATGGTAAATGCCCCATACTTTAAGGGTGGGGACACATCATTACCTTATCTACTAGTATGAAGTGGAAAAATTAATCCTAGATCTAATTAGTATATTAACTAGAATTAACTATTTTTCTTTGACTCCACATTTGAACACAAACCAGTTGAGGTTTGATAATTGGTGATCTATCAAAAGGGAGAGTGTCAAAAGGGAGAGGGCTAATCTGTTATGGTTTGGTTCTTTTGACTTACAAAGAGGAAAATTTGAAGTATATTTTAATAAGCCTATTTGACATAAACCCTAAATCTGAAAATATAAATTATCACATAGATGAAAATAAAAAATTGTTGGAATAGACACAAATTTAGAAAGTGATGAAAAAGAGGAACTTGTGCTTAAAATTTGAGCCTAAATTTGAGGTTCAAGGGAAAAAATTCCCTAGACTATAAATGTTGCTTTTTAGCCCATTTTCAAACTTCAAATGGGAGGTTATTGTTTGTTCTATGTTTTATTGTAGTTGTCTGTTGAAGAAACCTTCGAATATAACCTATACACATGAAAATAGAGGGAAAGATTATGTTGTATAGGGGATTTCCTAAGTAAAACCCCATATTGGTGTTTCCACCTCCACAAACAACAAATGATGATGATAAATTGGGCTTACCCTAGGTCGCGTAGAGGCCAAATAACAATAATTGACAAAAATGGTAAATAAAAATGGATAATGTAACCTTAGTTATGAAATCCTTGTCAAAATGATGACCACACTATAAGTTTCCACCAAAGGTTGTTTGATGGATTCTTGAATTTTTTTGAAGACCTACAACAAGTTAGTCCACATAACACAATAGATTTGTGTAGTTAGCATGTAGAGGATAACTCAACACATCTTCATGATAGTGCATGATTGATCATAGTAGCCTCCTACTAATAATTCTTCCTTCTAATGTCTAGATGAGATGAAAAAAAATTCATAAATGCATCCCAATTGATAATTTTGATTATAGGATAACTTGGGGTCACTTTACAACACACAAGGTTGACACCCAAAACATTAAAATTTTAAATATATCACCCTTAGGTCAAGGTTACCCACACTTCTAATCGAGTGATTTTTCCCCAAATTTGTTAAGATATCAGGTAATTTAATATATTTTCATAATCTAGCCTTGAAATAAATAAATTATTAATATATTTAGGTCCAAATCCAAGATAAAATGTCTATGTAGTGTGAAATTATCAAGATCGACTATTTATGAGGTTACATTTGGCCAACACTTTAGTAAGATTATGATTTGATGTCCATTCTCATACTAAAGAATTTGATTACTTTATCAAAACATTGAAGAGATAGGATGACACCAATTTGATGGGTGTGCAAGCCCCTAAATTAGGATCCCACCTTGATCCACAATGTTTAATACAAACATGAAGTAGATATATCACACACAAGACAAGGAAAGATTCAATCATACATAAGGAATACAATGAGGAATCAATGGAGCACACATAAAATCATACACAAAACATACATAAAGAAAGCACAATGCATAAAAAATACACATGAAGAAAATACATCAAATACATGAGGCAAACACACAAAATACACAAAGAAAACATGTATAATACATGAAGAAAACATGATAAAAATAAAGAAAATATAAAATGCATATGGAACATAAAAACAAATGTTAGTACCCAAAAACTAAATATTTGAGTCAACAAGGTAAAGAGGCCTCAGTATGTAAGGTTGTCTCAATTATCAAGCATCATCCATCAAATGCACAACATACACATATAAAATGATAAATAAAATTTCTCTCAAAGACACATGTATAGATCTAATGGATGGAAATTTGTGTTATGTTAGGTGTCCATGCAAAAATTCTCAAGCTCACAAGCAAGAAAACTCTCTTATGCTAGGTTTATGAACTGTTTGGAAATCACGCTTCAGGGAGTGCATAAATATTTAACATCATAGAAGAAGTTGGGTCCACAAGGAGGGGAAGTTTTAGCTTTAAAATTTCAAAAGGAACAGGTACCCATTTAGCAATGGGATCTCAAGCCTTAGATTAGGATCTTGCTCCTAAATGGGTACCCATTCTAAAAATAGAACGAGTTCCCACTTTAAAACAGGTACCCACTTTAATAGAATAGGTACCCATTTTAAAGATGATACCCATTCTAAAAAAAAATTGAAATCCCAACCCACTTTTTGATTTGGTTTTAGGATCGAAAAATATTTGGTAACCCAACCCTTAGCCTTTGACCTACAACTAAAAAACTAAGGCAATGTTGATATAAATATCTCACTAAATGGTAATATAATTGATGGGCATTTTTTCAGAATTGGTTTATGAAATTAAAATCCATTATAGATTACGATGTCTAGTTTCTAAATATTTAAAAAAATATGATTGGATTATGTTTTCTATTTGTTAATTAATTTCTAAGAAAACTTGTCCATAAAATTAAAATCTTGGGCTTTTTTAATTTTTTAATAACTTTTTATCTGCTAATTTTTAAATATATATATATATGGCATCCATATTCAAACATTTTTGTACAAAATAAAAAAAATGATTAGTTTAGGTCAAATTATGGTGTTTGTACACATTGGTTTTCAAACAGCACTTAGCGCCAATAAAAATTAATAAAAAATTAATATTCAGAAAAAATATAAAAAATATTCTCATCAATATTCAAGTTGTTACACATTTTTCCCCAAAGTATTTTGAAAAATACTTTTATTTAGATAAAATTATGGTGTTTGTACATGTGCATGGTATGGCCCTAAAAAAGTGGCTTTTAAAAGTTGTTTTTATACATGTCTATTAAAAAATAATTTGTATCATCTAGGTATTTGATAAAATTAAATATTTGGAAACTAGACTCAAAATACTATTTCATATTAGTGAGTTTTTTTAAAATTCAATGTGTAAGTGCTTCAAGTTTTTAGTTGAAGTGTGACAAATTTTGAAAATAGGGAAAAAAAACTCACTTTTTGAGCTTTTTGTGGACCCAACTTCTTGCAAAGCCAAAGAAAACGTGATAAACATAAAGAAAATATAAAATGCATATATAACATAAAAACAAATGTTAGTACCCAAAAACTAAATATTTGAGTCAAAAAGGTAAAGAGACCTCAGTATGTAAGGTTGTCTCAATTACCAAGCATCATCCATCAAATGCACAACATACACATATAAAATGCTAAAATCATAAATAAGATTTCTCTCAAGGATACATAGATCTACTGGCTAGCAAGTTGTGTTATATGTTAGATTTCCATGCAAAAAATTTCAAGCTCACAAGCTAGAAAACTCTATTATGCTAGGTTTGTGGACTATTTGGAAATCACACTTCAAGGAGTGCATAAATATTTAACTTCACAGAGGATAGTTTAACATCACAGGGGATAAATTGGTAACCACACTTCAAGGAGTGCACAAATAACACCTCCACTAAGGGGTTTTTTCAATAATTTAAATCTCACGTCATTCCAATGGAATGGATAGGGTGATATGCCCCCTTAAAATGTTAGTGAACCAGCAATGTTGAGGTGTTATGGACTTCTCTTGCACTCTTAGGATCTTTCACCTAAAAGGAGAGAGATAGAACACCAAAATTGTGATAGTTCACTCAAATAGAGGATTGTATGATGTGAAGGATTGTATGATGTGAATATGACTAAAGGAAATGTTGTAAATGCAACTAAATGATGAAATTCATTGAATATTGATGCAAAACCTATAAAATATGCAATGTTTGAAAACACAGTGAGATATGCAAGAATGAACTAAAACATGAATAAATGCAAAACAAAATTGAAAGAGGTTGATCAGAGTGCACCTGGGCAATAAATTTTTAATCTAGAAGTATCTGAATGTTGGTAGAAATTAGTGTAAATCACTAGTGGGACTCATTCGCCACTGATGGTGAATCAATCTTGCTACTGGGAAAATCTCCTGAAACAGGTTTCTGACTATCGGGAACTGGAATCTGACAAAATCACCTTTTTCAACCTTAAGGTGGGACTCATTCATCACTTATGGTGAATCATTCCTCCAAAATTCTATGAAATCAAAGGTTAATTTTGTAGCTCTAGATTTTCACTTGTCTTCTTGTCAGGTTCACGGAGTCAAATCTTCAAAAAACGGATTGTATGTTTTCTCCAAGCTTGAAATAGGGTTTAGTTGACTTTAAACACTTTGTTGACTTGTTGACCACCTTTCAACACCTAATTTCTTGACAAATTTGCATACAAAAGTCTGCAAACGAACATGCAAAAGGGGGAAAATGGTTAAGGGTTAGAGTATAGGGATTTTCCTTGGTCAAATCCCACTTTGCTAATCAAATGCTTAATGAAAAAATGGAATGAAATAAGAAAGGAATGATGAATAAATAACATGAAAATTTCCTTAACTCACCACAACCTTGTTGAAGAAATCTAAATTTATGTCAATGGTTGCTCCAAGATGTTTGATGAATGCTTGATTGAGTGATGCAAAGTGCTCAAATGTTAATTGATGTTTAGTGAATGCAAGTAATGAGGAGATGTAAAATGAGGAGAAAAACACTTATTTATACACATTTATGCCCTAATAACCCAATGACACCTCATCATAGGCTGACATAAGGTAACTTTAAATAAAAACCTAAAAGAAACTTTGAACTATTTTTATTTTGGAGCTAAGAGGGACTCATTTGCCACCCATGGTGAATGGGTCCCACCTTGGGCTTGTAAGTGGGTGTCGGGAATTATCTTGCATTTAATGTTTTTTGCTAGGTTTACATTCAAAAATACACTTAATTAATCCTTATGAGTGCATAAAGGGTTCAAATAGAGCATAAGAAAGGTGTAAATAGTGAAATTAAGCCTAGAAAAGTGTGAAATCTTGTTACAAGACTTTACAACACTTTAGAATAGGACTTGATAAGTGATGAAAAGGTGTTTTTTAGGTGAATTGTAATGAAAAGAGTCTAGAAAAGTGTAGAAATGTGTTACAACACCTTCACAAGACATCATAATTTGAATATTTAGGACTTCATGTGAATGCTTAAGTTACATTGCAACATTAAATCAAAGCAAGACAAGTCAAACATCATAGGAAAAAGACCTAAAAGACCATGAAAATGTTAATGAACCATTTTTCTATGGTGCATTAGCATACTTGTTATATTGATATATTAAAGTAAAGTAAGGAGGAAGAGGGGATCATCAAGAAGGATGCACACCTCCAAAACCTATTTATCATTGCCCCCCAATCATATAGGCAAGGAAAAGCATGTTAGAGACTATCATGTTTCTGCCATTGATGAAATATGGTTACACGCAAGATTGTACCACCATGAATGGAAATTAGAAAACTTATGAAGCTACCAATGCCACATAGTGAGGAGAAATACCATAGAAGAGAGAGATTACCATTTAGAGTTAATAGGTGCATCAACACATGCAAGAATGATAATAACACAATCAAGAAGTTATATTTTAGTACTCAAGGCCTGGTATTCATTGGTGGAATGACCATGCACTCAATGATATGCAAAAAATGAGTGATTTTTATGAATCTTATTACATGTTGGAGGAGGAAGAGTAATCAAGGGGGATTTTAGAAGCCTCAAAAATATATGCTCTTTCTTGGATAGAGGATAAGGAGTAGGATACAGTCCTTTGTCTAGTGAAGAAAAGTTTGATCACTTGCCACATGAGGCTATAAATATAGTATATGATAGAGGATGTGATGTAGATGAAGGAGATGATTGGAAACATAAACCCATTTTAACAAAGTATGGTGTAGACTTCAAATTGTCCTTGATTCCTTGTTCCATGTTTTCATTGATATCCCATTTTCAAAAGAATTTTAAATCCAATCCCATAATGCTTTTGTAAATCAAATGGAGGAGGAAAATTCTTGTTTAAAGGATAAGAAATTATTCTTTTTTAAGAATAAATATCATTTTTATGTGTTGAAGTGTTAATATTAGATATTTCCAACACATGAGGGAAAAAAGCTAAAGAGCCTCAATGAAGATTGAGAAAATGAAAGAAATATTTTGTGGATATTTTGATATGAAAGAAATATTTTTGTGAATATTTTGATATGAAAGAAATAGAAGATTGAGAAAATGAAACAAGGGATTCCTTAGGTTTAGATTGTGAGATTATGTACTCTCCCACAAAGGAGGGTATGAAATCTAATAAACTCCAATCTTCACCAAAACATGTACTCAAAGATTGTTGAATGAACAAGACAACTGAGAGGGGGGTGAATTAGCTATAGCAAATTAAAACATCAAAATCCTCAACAGTAATTAGCTCCATAAACATATATTAAGCCCTTATTCTGTTAAAGTGATTAATCATGAAATTCAGATAACAAAAACTAAAATAACAACACCATACATAAAAGAACACAAAATTTATGCGGAAAACCCAATAAGAGAAAAACTACAGTGAGGATTAGCTCACAATATAAGTAATTGCAAAACTGGTACAAGAGCTCACTGCCAGAAAAAACCACACTGTCTAAATAGACTCATAGCCATTGCTCACATCCAAAGAAATAAATACATGAAGATAGAAGAGAAATGTTACATAGAAAACAAATTCTCAATGCAACAAGGAATCCACCAAACTTTCTCTCACACTTTTGCAACCTTGCATGAATGATTGAAGACACCTTTAGGCATCCAACACTTGAAATTTTCATTGCTCTACTCAAATTCACATAAATTACATCACTCACATCTATCTTGTTTCTCTCTTATATCTCACAACAACTACACTCTTATTTATATCAACCTCAACCTCAAAAACCTTCTATGAGGTTGGAAACTATCTGTTACACTTACAAATTCAAATTAGGTTGGCACCTAAAAATTCCTGTGGTGGATAGAAATGAAGGTGACCCATATAAAACCTTAATTAGGACCCAAATTAATCCTAACACAACTCAACATACTTTCACAAGCCTCGCATGTAGTTCTAACACAAGGTCAGCCAATACCCATGTTAAACACCATAAAACATTAAGCACATGCTTCCTTAAATCAATCTAAAACTTCCTAACAATAAATTTAACTTGAACACGATCTATAATAATCCTCAAACCACTTGAGATCCAACAAATACTTCATCCAAAATTGCAACATAGAAATACCTCAACATGGAGAACATTGGTAAACCTTATTCTCACACTAACACAAGAAACATTCACTGTACTATACCAAATCAAGTGAAACCTTGAATTATAAGAGATACAAACATTATAATAAACTTCCCAAATCTACATATATAAACCTCTAACGACCTTTAACAACATATCAAATCTGCACAATCATAGCATCAACACAGAAGAAACACATAGCACATTATGAACACTTGCACAACACTATTTTCTTTGTTTATCAAATTTTCTCAAAAGCACTTGGAAATAAAGTACCAGAGACATCATCTTAGCTCATTACACACCTCCTAACACTAAAACAAAAAGATAGCTCCATTTACTCACAACACTTCCTCAATATCTCAACTACACATTCACAACTTGCAACAATCTTGTTTCCTCTTTTCACAATTTTCTCAATATCCTTGACATATAGTTGACATCAATGACAACACCAACATGTTGACTTCCTATTGAAATCAATGAAAACACCTTCATACTTGCAACAATCTCTCCCTTTTTCATTCATGGCAACACAAGATGTGAAAAACCATCAAAGACAACACAACTTTGAATACATTTTCTTTCTTATCTCCCTCTTTCAACTTGTTTTTTTTTGCATGCTTCACTTTCCCTTTAACAATAATGATTTAAAGACAACATACAAAAATTTCTCCCCCCGATACCTTGTACTTTTTCACATGATTCTCTCTCCCCCTTTGACATCAATGGAAAAGGCTAAAATGTTTTGAATTTTTCTCCTCCTTTGACACTGAACCAAGATAATTGCTTTGAATACTCCCCTTTAGGAGTACACCCAACCAAATCAGCAATGTACCAAATCAACAACTCTTGTCAATGAAAACACATGACACTACCTACTCCCCCTCAGAGGTAGCCACCAACGTTAGTCCATAAAAGAGATGAATCCATAGATCCACTAGATTGATGCATCTCCATATGCATCTAGTTCAGAGGAGGGGAAATAACCCTTAACTTCTCCCAAAGATACTCAAAAGTATCCTGAGGAAGAGCCTTAGTAAATATGTCAACAATTTGATCCTTTGTAGGTACATATTCAAGCTTTACCTCATTCTCCATAACCTTCTCTCTTAGAAAGTGATTCCTAATTGATATATGCTTTGTCCTTGAGTGCATCATTGGATTCTTTGAAATATTAACTACACTTGTATTATCACAAAATATAGAAATAGGATTATCATACATTACTCTGATATTCTTCAATGTTTGTATCATCCAAAAAACTTTTGTACAACAAGATGTTACTGCAATATACTCAACCTCTGCAGTGGATAAGGAAATTGAATCTTGCTTCTTAATTAACCATGACAACAATCTACATCCAAGAAAGAATTCTCCACCACTTGTGCTTTTCCTATCATCAACACAACCAGCCCAGTCTGCATCTGTATAAGCACTTAATGTGAAATCAGTATCCTTAGGATACCATAAGCCATAATCTAAAGTGCCTCTTAAATATCTAAATATCATCTTCACATCTACAACATGTGTCTCTTTATAATCTTCTTGAAATCTAGGTACAAGATAAACTACATGCATGATATCCAGTCTAGTAGCAATTAAATATAGTAACTCACCAATCATAGATCTATATTTACTCTAACCATTCTTAGGTGAATCATTAGCTTTGCTCAATTTACAACCAATCACCATAGGAGTGCATACCGGTTTGGAGTCTTCCATTCCAAACTTCTTCAACATCTCTTTGACATACTTTGGCTGTGAAATGAAGATCCCTTTATTTGTTTGATTTATTTGTATCCCAAGGAAGAAATTCATCTCCCCAAACATTAACATTTCAAACTCTTTAGATGCATCTCTTCAACAAATTTCTTACACATAGCTTCATTTCCACCAAAGATAATATCATCCACATATACAACCACTATCAATATTTTTTCCTCAATTTTAAAGTAAATATTACTGTCTACGGTACCTTTACTGAATCCTTGTTGTATAAAATATTCGTCTAATCTTGCATACCAAGCTTTGGGAGCTTGCTTTAAACCATATAATTCCTTCTTCAATTTTCATACCATATCTGATTGATCTGACAACTGAAATCCTTCCGATTGTTCCATGTAAACCTCTTCTTCCAATTCACCATTTAGAAGGCAGACTTCACATCCATCTGATAAACTTTAAATTCGTTATATGCTAAAAATACCAAAAACATTCTGATAGATTCCATCCTAGCCACGGGATAAAATGTCTCCTCAAATTCTATTCCTTCCACTTATGAGCAACCCTTACACACAATTATTTCCTTATTTATTACCACTTCTCCATTCTCATTCAACTTGTTTCTGAATACCCACTTAGTTCCAATTATGTTCTTGTTTGCAGGTCTAGGAACCAAAATTCCCAAGTCTGATTTTTCTCAATTTGCATAAGGTCTTCTTCCATTACCTTTATCCAATGTTCATATTTTCATGCCTCACTCGCTATTTTAGGTTCAACTTTGGAAATTAAACATAGATTTACTTCAAATTCAGCAGCTTTTCTTCTTGTCAATACTCCTTTCCTCTTGTCTCCAATGATTTTTTCTTCAGAATGATTCTTTTGCACATACTTAGGGGTCTTAGGGGTCTTCTCCAAATCTTCTTCCTCTTCATTTTTAACTTCTTTTTCTTTAGCTTTTTCTTCTTCTTCTCTGCAATCAAGTTCATTTGAAACAACCCATCTACAACAATTGAATTCTGCAAATTTTCATCAACCTTGACATTTACACTTTCAACAATCTTTCTCAACCTTTTGTTGTAACAATTGTAAGCTTTGATTTTAGTAGAATATCTAAGGAATATTCCTTCATCATCAAACTTTCCTAAGTTTTCTTCATCTCTTTTGATATAGCATTCACTTCCAAATACTCTAAAGTACTTGATAGTAGGAATACTTTCATACCACAGTTCTCATAGGGAGTCTTTGTGTTGTTAGCTTTAGCTTGAACTCTATTAATTATGTAAATAGAAGTATGAATTTCTTCTCTCTAGTAGACTTCTGTTAGATTTGCTTCTTTCATCATAGTCCTAGAAGCTTCTTGAATAGTTTGATTTTTCCTTTCAACAACTCCATTCTACTAAGAAGTTCTAGGGCTAGACAAGTGCCTCTTTATTCCATGAACTTCACAAAACATGTTAAACTCATTGGAGGTGAATTCTCCACCTCTATCAAACCTCAAAAAAAATATTTTTTAGATCCATTTCATCTTTAACCATAGCTTTAAATTCTTTGAATTTATCCAGTGCATCAAATTTCTCTCTAAGAAAAGTAACCCATGTCATTCTAGAGTAATCATCAATCAAAAGCATAAAATACCTGTAACCTTGAAGACTTATCACCCTCGTAGGACATAAATATTTGTATGTATTAATTTTAGTAGTCTGGTAGCAGAATTTTCCTTTCCTTTGAAACTACTCCTTGCTTGTTTTCCAAATTGACAATTCTTGCAAACAACATTGATAGGCTTTGTAATTCTTGGTAGATCTCTCATTGCATGAACTAAACATACTCTCACAAAATTATCAAAATTCATGTGACACATCCTCTGGTGCCATAACCAATTGTCATTAATATGAGACATAAAGCAATGGCCATTAGCTCCCTTAAGCTGATAGATGTTTCCATTTGTCCTCTTACTAGCAACAATCATGGTTCTAGACCCTTTTTTAATCTCACATATTTCATCCTTAAATAGAAGGTTGTATCCTTTTCTACACATTTTTCCAACACTCAAAATATTATTCCTTAAACCCTTAACATAGTACATATCTTCAATATTATGCTTGCCATCAAAACTGATTGAACCTATTCCACACATCTTAGCTCCTAAATCATCTCTAAATTTAACTAATTCGCCATCATATGTTTCAAGTTTAACATCTTACTTTTGTCTTTGGTCATGTGATTAGAGAAACCACTGTCAAAAACCCATTAGTTCTTATCTTCTTTAACATGAAAAGTCGAAACCAAAGTACCTTCAACCTTATCCTTCTTCTCTAAAACACTTTTCTTCATACAACTTTTAGGGTTAGCAAAACTAGATTCTTCTTTTATAGCCAAGAACAAACATTCATTATCATCAAAATCTCCATAACCAGATTCATCATCAAAAATACTAGCATCTTCTTTGACATAGTAAACTCTTTTAATCATCTTTCCTTTATTCTCCTTATTCTTATTGTTCACAGCTCTGTTTGGACATCTTAAAGTATAATGACCTACTTTTCCACAACTAAAACATTCGAAAGGTAGTTTACCTTTGTACTTCCCAGTGTCTATTTCCATTCTCCTTACAAAGTTAGCTTCCACATCATCAAGATCTTCTCCATATGTATCTTCAATCTCTTCTGATGTTCCAGCCTTGAAAGCAGTCTTTACTTTTATACCATTTTTCAATCCAAGTTTTCTCATTTCAAATGAAGTTAGTGTACCAATCAAATGATCTCTAGAATAAGTATTAAAATTTGCAATTTCCTCAATAGTATATACCTTTTCGTTGTATGAATTAGGAAGAGATCTAAGAAATTTCTTTACCACCTTAGATTCTTTGACTTGTACACCAAGACCTCTCATAGTTCCTACTAGCTCATCAACTCTCTACATGTAGATTGTAATTGTTTCATCTTCAGACATTTATAGTGCCTCAAATTGTGTCTTCAGATTTTGCAACTTTTCTTGTTTTACCTTATCATCTCCTTCATAAATTCTTTCAAATGTATCCCAAACATATTTAGCAGTCTTAAGATTCATAACTTTTATCAACTCAAAATTTGTAAGACTGTACATAAGAATAAATATTGCCTTTGCATTTACCTCATGTGCCTTGATCTCATCACTTGTACTTGGACCATTCTAAGGAGGAATGTATTGATTCTTTATTTCCTTCTCAATCTCAAATCCATGAGATGAAAAATATCCCTCAATCTTTGTCTTCTAGAATGCATAGTTTGTTCCATCAAATCTAGGGCAATCCAACTTGCTCGCCATCCCAGATTTCCCTTAATCAATTAAGTTCTTCTCCAAGGAACCTTGCATTGATACCAATTTTTGAATGAACAAGACAACTAAGAGGGGAGGTGAATCATTTGTATCAAATTAAAACATCAAAAATCTCAACAATAATCAGCTTTGCAAGCATACATTAAGCCGTTATTTTGTTAAAGTAATTAATCATGAAATGTAGATAATAGTGTATCTAAGGGTTAATTTTAAGTTTAGTTTAATCAAATGAATTGAAAGCATAAACCCAAAGAAATAATGAAGTGCAAAGGAACAATAAATGAAAACACATAAAATGGAACAATCTCACCAAATGTTTTCATTCTCCATGGCTGATCTCCATTACACTTTCTAACTTGTTGATTTGTGTTGCCCTCAGATCGAACGTGCGAGCAATCCTTAACGAAGTCCTACACAAGCTTTGAGGATTTTCTTCTAAAAATGCCTATGCCTATGACAATATGATTGAAACTTCTATGCCTAAATATGCCAAGACTAAGTGGAATAAGCTAATAAAATGCTGCAATGTATGTAAAATCTCTAAGTATGTTAGTGCATACTCTAAAAATGAGAGGAAAATAGCATTTTATAGAAAATTCCATTTTGAATGGATGGATGAGATTGAATTTTGACAAAGACCTAAAATCAGAGGACGAGATTAAATCTGATAATCCCTAATCAAGGTTAGGGTAAAATCCTTAAGTGAGTGATCGAGATTTCATCTAAGAGAATCAAATCGGCGGTGGAGAATAAATGAGATAATTAATCAGAAAATAAATATTTTCAAAAATCAAGAAGATAAAGACTGCCTAATTTGTGAGATTCAAAAAATCAAGAAGATAAGAGTTGAACTAAAGATCAGATTTGGAAAATCAAGAATCTGCACGATTACTTGATTTTTAGAAGATTAGTTACCATTTTGAATTAAATTAATTCAGAATATGGATATTGTGAAATAATAAATAATCGATTTTAAGATTATTTACCAAAATGAACTGTCAGTTAAGAATGTGATGACATTTTAAATAATTTTATTTATTTAAAATGAGAGGAATATTAATTTTGGTAATTAAATAATTAAAGATAATTATTTAATTTAGAAGATAGGATTAATTAATTAAATAAATCCATGAATTCATTTAATTATGAGGATTAGTGACATATTAAATAAATAAATAAAATTTATTTATTTTAATAATCAGGAAGAAATAAATAAAGAAAGGTAATTAAATAAATTTAGAAATTTATTTGATTAGGGGAAGACTTAGACAATTAATGACGTATTTAATAAATAAATAGAATTTATTTATTTAATAATCATGAAGAATAAAAGGACATGAATTAATTAAACAATTATGAATTATTTAATTAATAGTCGAATGTGGACCAAAGACATAATTAAATGTCATAATTATGCTAGGACAAAAGTGGTAAAAATAGAGCTTGCAGGCCTAGGTCATTTTTAATTGTCTACAAATAGAAACTAAAATAACAAATCATACACAAAAGAATGCCAGATTTATGTGGAAAACCCAATGACGAAAAAAAAAATGATGAGGATGATCTCACAATACAAGTAATTGAAAAACTAGTACAAGGGCTCTCTACTAGAATAGGACACACTACCCAAAAAGGCTCACAACCAAGGCTCATTTCCATAGAAAGAAATACAAGAAGATAGAAGAGAAATGTCACACAAAGAAAAAATTCTCAATGCAACAAATCCACCACACTTTCCCTCACACTTTTTCAGCCTTGCATGAATGATTGCAGACACCTTTAGCTCACTACCTTCAAGAATCCAACACTTGAAATTAACACTGCATTGCTCAAATTTGCATCACATAAATCACTCACATCAATATCACATTGATCTTGCTTCTATCTTACATCTCACAACAACTCCAATCTTATTTATATCAACCTTAACCTCAAACCCTTCTCCAAGGTCAGTAACTATCTGTTACACTTACAAATTCAAATTAGTTTGGCACCTAAACATTCCCATGGTGGATAGGAATAAAGGAGAACCATATAAAACCTTAATTATGACCCAAATTAATCCTAACACCCCTCAACACACTTTCACAAGCCTCACATGTAGTTCTAACACAAGGTCATCCAATACACATGCTAAACAACATACAACATTAAGCACACACTTCCTTAAATCGATATAAAACTTCTAGACAATAAAATTAACTTGAACATGATTTGGAATAATCCTCGAACCACTTGAGATCCAACAAAGACTTCATTATTGATCAATTTGGGATCTCTTTTTGTAGCTCATGATGCTTTTGTGGTCTCTAAAGCTACTCAGCAAGTTGTTGCCTCATTGGAGGAAAAGACTTGGTCAAAGTTGTTTGGTGCGAAGCTTAAGGAGAAGAGTTCCTCCCCTCTAGTGGACTTCTTTGTTGACCATCTGCTGGTGAATATTTTTGTCTTTGTGTCAAATTTTATTATTGACAAGGTCATTCTATCCATGGATCAATCACTAGTCGGGAAGTTTTTGGGACCCCATCCTAATATTGACCTGGTTCGCAACCTGTCTAAGAATTGGTGGCATCTGAAGGGTTAGGTTGAGGTAGTGGCCCTTGCGAAGGGCTTCTTCTCTTTTTCGTTGTCTTGTAAAGAAGATATGTTGAAGGTCTTGGTGGGGGGCCTTAGCTTATTGGTAAATCTACTTTGGTGTTGAAGAAATGGGAGGTAGGTTTCTCTCTGATTTCCTATTCTTTTTATTTGGCTCTTGTGTGAGTTCACTTGCCTGGGCTTCCTCTCAAATTCTTGGATGAGAAAGTCTTCAAAGGTATTGTTTCTACCTTTGGATGCTTTTTATCTATGGATAATCT
Source organism: Sequoia sempervirens (assembly GCA_007258455.2). NCBI lineage: Eukaryota > Viridiplantae > Streptophyta > Pinopsida > Cupressales > Cupressaceae > Sequoia > Sequoia sempervirens. Next base: position 181,624,154 of record VDFB02000007.1, read on the forward strand.
AACTACTTCATGGCATCGGCTTCTCTATGCCTGGCTATGTGTGATTTTGGATCAGACCATGGATCTCCTATCTTTGATCAAGATTAATTCTAAGTTGGGAGTATGGGAGCAGGAAATTAAGTTTGAGTCGATCCCTTTTTCCTATTTTCATTGCAATAAGGTGGTTCATTAGGTGAAGAAGTGTCCTCTGAAGCCTAAGGTGCCTCCCCAAAAGGATTCGGTGCCAACTAAAGTTTGGAAGGAATTGAGAAACGTCCTAATTCTAGGGAAGTGATGAGTCCTATTGAGCCTTTGGTGGAGGTAGTGAGTGATGGTTAGCCTCTCGGTTCCTCTATTGTTATTGCTAGTTTAGAACCTGGTGCTTTGGGTGAGCCTCTTGTTAAGAGTGATCTTTGATCTTCTGTTGATCCTATTTGTTTTAGCCCTATTGAGGAATTTTTATTTGAGGAGGGTGAGTTCATGGCCCTGTGTGTCAAGGAGCATGTTTTGGATCTAGTGGAGGAGGCTAGTGCTAATTATTTAGCTCTTTTTGTTGTTGAGCCAGAGAAGGTGGGTCCTTTGAATATGGTCTCAGATGTTTTGTTTCTAACATCCAAGGAGGATTTATCAGGTTCCCTAGTGGAGGATCTAGTTGTGGTCCTAGAGTTTTTTCTCTTGGAAGAGCCGTTGGTGGAGACTGTTGTGTCAAAGAATTTGATGCTCACCTCTTTTGTCAATTTTTGTAACTCTTGTGATTCTCAAGGAGAGGAGAATGGGATTCCTATTTCCTTTGCTTCTAAATCTCTTAATAAGAATAAATCTACTCCTTCAATTGTGGGAATGGCTACAAGGAACTGGTTAAAATTGGATTGTGGTTCAGAGCCACGAGGTAGAGGAAGGCCTTCTCTATAGAAATTTTGGGAGAGGAAAAGAAAATTTGATATTGTTGATGGTTCACAGGCTATGTTGCTTGAGATGGGCCTGACAAGTCGCTCGCAAAATCTTCTATGAAGATACTCTCCTAGAACATACGAGGATTAAATAATCCTCATAAACAGGATCTTCTTGCAAATCTTGTGAGAAATCATCATCCTGATATCATTTTGATTCAAGAGACTAAGATGGGTACTGAGAAAGTTGAAAAAATTAAGAATAGATTCTTTAAGGACTGTGGCTATCAGACGTTTGATTCTAATCATGCTTCTAGAGGGGTGGCTACTTTTTGGAATCCTAAGGTGGTTTCTGGCTCTACTTTGTTTTCTTTTTATAATCATGTGGCTACCTCTTTTTCATTTCCTAGGGATAATTTCTCCAAGGTACTGTCAAATATTTATGCTCCTAATTCAAAAACTACTCGAAAGAATTTTTGGGGGAGTATGAGTACCTTTAAAGTTCAATTCTCTTTTCAGAACTGGTTGGTGATGGGGGACTTTAATACCCCACTTAATGATTCTAATAAGTTTTTGGGTTCCCAAGTTGCATATGATAGTCGTTCTGATCTTATGAAATTCATCAATGATAATTTATTATTGGATTTGGACTTGGGTGGTGTGTCCTATACCTGGTCCAATAGGTGTTTTGGGAATGCTATCATCCAAGTTAAGTTGGATCGGGCCCTTATTTCTCCTAATTGATTGCAATTTTTTTATTGTTCTCTCTTTGCTCTTACCAGGATCGGATTAGATTATTTTCCTATATCCTTGAATGTTGTGCTAATAGGGCATAAAAAGTCCTTTCCATTTAGATTTGAAAAAATATGGACTAGCCACTCGGAGTTGCATTCCAAAATTGTTGAGTGGTGGAATATTAATGTTGATGGCTCAGCCATGTATAAAGTTGCTAAGAAGCTTGCTTATGTTAAGCAAAACTTGATCCAATGGAACAAGTCTTCTTTTGGAAATATCTTTAAGGAGAAATTGGAGCTCATGGAAAAATTGGATATCTTGCAGTAGAGAATGCAAGCTTTTGGGAATGATTTTTCACTTCTTCAGGAGGAAAGTGTCGTTCTGGATGGTTTGCATAACATTATGGCTAAAAAGGAGGAGTTCTGGAAGCAAAGGTCTAGAGCTATCTAGCTTTGGAGTGAGGATTAAAATACCTAATTTTTCTTATGACTTTGAAGCATGGATCCTCTAATAGGATATCTAAAATTGTTGTGAATAATACTTCCCTTGAAGAGGATGATGATATTAGATATGTTGCTCGGTCTTTCTTTAAGGACCTTCTTTCAGAGGATCACCCTCTTGATCCTATTTGCCAGCAGGGATTTGATTTGTTATCCCTAACTTGGTGTCAGAGGAGAAGAATAGGAGCTTGGTCGGTATTCCATTCGATGAGGAAATTAGAAAGGTTGTGTTCTCTTTTGAAGGAAACAAATATCTAGGGCCAGATGGGTTTATGATTCTATTCTTTCAGTCTTATTGGGATATTATTTCCAAGGATGTGATCAATGCCACTAGAGAGTTCTTTGGGAGTAGGCAGCTTCTTAAGGAATTGAACTCAATGTTTATTGTGTTAATTCCTAAAAAGCTCGGGCTGAGAATTTTGGCAATGTTAGTCCCATCAGTTTATGTAATTTTATCTATAATATTTTTCATAAAGTGCTTGCTTCAAGGCTACAAAGGGTCCCTTCCTAAGATTATCTTGCCTCAATAGAATGGTTTTGTGCCAAGTAGGTAGATTTTGGATTTGGTTCTCATGGTGCATGAGAATATTCACTCTCTCAAAATTAACAAGAAACCAGGGATCATTTTAAAGTTGTATTTTGTAAAAGCCTATGATCGGGTGAACTATCATTTCCTTTGCAATATCTTGAAGGCGTTTGGCTTCTCAGACAGGGTTATGCAATTGGTTGGGCAATTAATTTCTTCGCCTTCATTCTCAGTGCTTGTCAATGGTTCACCTTCTACCTTTTTTAGGAGTTCTCATGGGTTTCTACAAGGGGATCCCATATCTCCTTTTCTCTTTATCATTATGGTGGAGTCTTTGGGAAGATTTCTTCTTCAGGCGGTTTCTAATGGGGCCTTCAAAGGCATTTATCCCTCTTTGCATCAGCTTTGTTGCTCACATCAATAATTTGTTGATGACACTTTTATTCTTGCTTAGGCTTCAGTTGTTGAGGCTAAATCTATCTATCTTATTCTACAATAGTATTAGGCAGCTTATGGTCAGAAGGTGAGTTTACCAAAGAGCACTATTTTTTTCTTAATACTCCTAAACATCGTCAATTGAGGATTGCCAATATTTTGGAATGTGGCATTAGGGAGCTCCCCTCAACCTATTTTGGGCTTCCTCTATGTTCTAATGGTGTTTTAGATTCCTTTTGTAATGGTATCATTACTAAGTTTCATTCAAAACTTGTTGGTTGGAAGGGTACCCTTCTTAGCCAAGTTGGTAAAATTTAGTTAATCAAGTCAACTTTGCAAAATCTGTCAGTTTATGCCTTAAGCTTGTTCCAAATTACTAGAAGGTTTTGGGAGAAGATTGAGGGTATTCAAAAAATATTTCTTTGGTATGGGGTGGAGGAGAAGAAAAGGTTACATTTGTTGTCTTGGGAGGAGGTTTGCAGGTCAAAATTCCAAGGTGGCTTAGGCCTACGTAAGCTGAAATACTTTAATTCTTCCCTTATGGAAAATCAGTTGTGGAATTTACTTGTGAGTGAAAAGGAATGCACGGATATTTACTCTTTGAAGCATTTGAAGGTAGTGGATAAGTATAGAGATTTTTTGACAGATAATTTTGTTCCTCCCCAAGGGTCGGTCCATTGGAATTTCATGCTTAGAGCTCGATCCATTATGGTTGTTGGCTTGTGATGGGTTTTTGGGAATGGTAGGAGGATCTTGTTCTGGGACGATTGGTAGATTTATCATGGTCCCCTAAAGGATGAACCTTTTGTGGCCCCATTCAAATCCTTTTGTATCGAGGAATGGGTTGTTTTTGTGTCTGATTATATTCTTCAAGGTAATTGGATTATACTTGATTTGGTTAACATAGATTTGGAACCTCTCTTTATGTTCCTCTCTATGATTCACATCCCTGTTGATTCCCCTGATGATTATGTGGTGTGGAGGTTTTCTCCTAATGGTAAGTTTTTTGTTTCTTCGGCCTTCTCTTTTTAGACTTGTTTGGTTGGCCCCCTCCCTTTTGGGGTCATCTGTGGAATGTGAAGCTTTTTCCTAAAATTAATATGTTCTTCTGGATTTTGTGTCAAGATAAGATATTTACTCTCAATAATCTCATGAAAAGGGGAATATCTTTGCAAAACAGGTGTTTCTTATGTAAAGAAGTTGTTGAGGATTGTTATCATCTGTTGGCTAGTTGTAGTTACACTTGGGATGTGTGGGCTCATATTTTTTAGCAGTGGGAGATTTCTTGGGTGTTTCCTACTTCTATCTCTGAATTATGGTTTCAATGGGTGGCTCCTACTCATAATCTGGCTCTCTCAATGCTTTGGTCTCTTATCTTGTTGTATTTGGCTTGGGGAGTGTGGAAGGAATGTAACGGCTGTGTTTTCTGTCAGGCTACCTTCTAGTATGGCTTTCAAAATTTGTGAAGCCATTAAGGAAATTTTTCTCTCTGAATTCTCAGTGCTCCCTTATTTGGGTCTTAAGGTTTTTGTCTCTAATTATGACTTGTTAGTGGGAAATAGGTGGAATCTTTCTTGGGATATTTCTATTTCGATGAAGAAGATTAAAGCTTCTAGGGAAGGGATTCATTGGAAAGCTCCCTCTTTTGGTTGGTTCAAGGTTAACTTTGGCGATGCTTCAAAGGGAAATTTCAGACCTGTTGGTTGTGGGGGAGTGTTACGTGATGAGAGTGGTAGGTTTATCTCTGCAATGGAACTCCCTTTGGGAATCTAGACAAACTACTTTGTAGAGGTATCAGCAGCCTATCATGGCCTTTTATTGGCAAAAGATTATGGGGTCTCTAAAATTTGGATTGAATGGGATTCCCTTAACATTATAAAGTGTCTTCTAAAGAGTAATCTTCTATCATGGTATATTTATGATCTGATTAATGATTCTTTATCTATCATTAATACATTTGATGAGGTGAGAATAGCTCATGTGTTTAGGGAAGCTAATTTAGGAGTGTTGGCTCAAAGTAATTAGAATAATTATGATTCCTTGCCTCTTAATCTTCAAAATATATCCAATTATGATTAGTTGTCATGTCAAGGATGCAATTAAGAAGGGAGAAAGACTATTTAATTTCTTCTTGAGTTGGTTTTTTCACATTGTGTTTAGTGCATGCTCTTTCAATTATTATTTTTTATATGTTTCTGAGATTATGGGCTGGGAGCTAAGGTATGGTAGTACTTGGTTTGGCAGGCTCACACGTTTTGTGGGTATCTTTTTCTTTTCCTTGTGGTTTGTTCAGCTAATCTTGCCTTTGTAGAAAATTAAGGAGTAGGTGGAGTGTTGTTTTTGAATGCCACCACGGGAGGGGCTCATTGCATAGTGGAATCGAGCTCTTGTGGGGAGTCTAGCAGCAATAAAAAAAATTGGGAGCATCTGGAGAAGGGTGGTGTCTTCCCTTATTTTTTGAAGCTCCATGGGCCAAACCCTAAAGTGATGGAGGCTTTTTTTAGTGGTTGGAAAAACAGGGTTTTGCGCTACAAGGTTGTGGAATTCAACATCAATGAGGAATTCATCATTGAGGTTACTAGTCTTCCTTCCAAGGGAAGGAAATTTTACAAAGATAGTGTTGTGGCTAAGACAGAACTAGCCAATTTCTTCAAAGGCACTGAGAAGAAGAAACTTAAGTTTATTGGTAGTGATGCCTATGCTCACAAATCTATTAAGTCGCTTTAGAGGGACATTGCTTTAGACATTATGTAATTTTTCACTTTGGAGTGTAGGTATTTTGTTATCTATATCTATCACTTTATGTTATTGAGTCATTTCTGACATATCTCTCTAGTTTCATTTCCTTTTTACCTCCTTCTTTCTATGGAAAAAATTATTGAGGATCATACAAAGAACCCTAGGAAGGATATTCTCCATGAAGGCCTTATGAATCTAATTTTTTAGCACATTAAGTTGAAGATGGTTCATATTTCTCCTAAGACCCCAGCTCATAAAAAGGGTGGAAAAGATACAAGGTATGATACTGGTGATTCAGCGGAGGAGTGGGAAGGGGATTCTGAGGAAGATGATCCTGATTATGAGGAACCGTCGGAGGAGGAGAGTGAGTTTGTTGATGCTTCTGAGGATTTTGAATCCTAGTCTAAGGGTTATGAAACTGATAATGAAATTAAGGAAGTCATGGTGCCTTTGGTTAAGAAGAATGTGAAGGGGAAGAAAAGATGCCCTAGGAAAGAGAAGTGTGTTGTTAAGCAGAAGGTGGATGATTCTAGAGTTATGGAGAATTCTCTTGTTCTTGATGTTAAACATGTTCTGGGTGATGGAAATTTGAGAGATGTGGAGAAGTCCCCAATTCCGGAGGGTAAACATGTCCTAGGTGATGGCCTTGAGGGTTTCAAGCATCCTATGGAGGATATTGAGTAGGAAAATGATTGTATGGTGTGTTCCAAGGGGGATTGTCCTAACCAGGCTAATTTAGTTTCTCCCATTAGTGTTGAGCAAGTTAAGGGGAGTGATGTGAAGGAAAAGCAGCTTGAGATTCTGGTGGACTTGGAAAATTTTCCTAATAAGCACCATGTGAAAGTGGAGGTTATTAAAGTGGAGGATTCCCTTGTTGAGGAGGATTTGGAGGACAGAGAGGGGGCTCGGGAGGATCCTGTCGAGAATGTTGGTTCTCATGCTGCACCATCGATCAATTGGGAGGAAATTAACATGGACTTTTTTTGTAGAATGGTTGAGCACAAAACTTGCAATTTGATCTTGCTTGTGAAGTGGCTTTTCTCATAAGTGAAGGAGCTCAATTTCTAGCTTAGAAAATGGCAAGACATTTGTGTTGTGTTAAAGCATGGCATCCAAAAGGAATGTTCAATTAAAGGTAAGGTGAAGACTATGAATGTAATTCTTGATAGGCTTGTTGTTGATGCTAATAGACTTGGTAAAAGTCATGAGGATAGGTTAACCTCCCTGTAAATGGTTGTCGAAAAGACTATTGAGGAGAGGTTTGTTAATATGGAGGAAAGAATTAGCAAGATTAGTGATGATTTGCATACTATTGTTAGTATTAGTAACAAGTCCTTGAAATCTAGTGCTAAGGGTCTCTCTATTTTAAGTGATAAATATTTAAAGTGAACTAGAAAGTCTCTAGATCTGGGAGAACATGAGAAGGCCATAGAGGAAGTTAACCACATAAATTTGGAGGAGAATATTAAGGATATTGGCCCCGATGTTGAGAAGAATTTGGAGGCTGGTCTCTGCTTGAGAACAAGGAGCAAGACTAAGAAAAGGGAAGTCATTTTATTTGAGGATCTGAAGGATGTGGTCGAGATGAACGAGGGGGTCATTGCTGAAAATATAGCCTCAGCCAATGTTCTTGATAAAATTTTGTAGTTTTGTTGTTTTTTATTAGTCAGCCTTGTTGTTGATGTTTTGCTATTGGGTTGATGATGGGTTCTCTAGTTTTATCTTTAGTTAGCTTTTTGTTTTTTGTGGGCTACGGGTTTTATTGCTTTAGTATTTTTAATAGCTTCTCTCCATTGTAAAGGGTTTCAGGTCCCCTTCAAAATCTGCTTTTCCTAATCAAAAACAAAGACTTCATCCAAACTTGCAACATAGAAATACTTCAACCTGGAACATCCAGTAAACCTTATTCGCACACTGACGCAAGAAACACACATTTTACTATACCAAATCAATTGAAGCCTTAAATTCTGAAAGATACAAAAATTATAAGAAACTTCTCAAATCCACACAACCTAAAACCAAACTATGGAGAAACATGGAGAAAATACATTTCTCCCATACCACAAAAAAATAACACTAGAAAACTAGTTCACACACTAGTGAAAATATCTCAAATTACAAGTACAACGATCAAGAAGCCCAAATTTTGGATATAGCAACCTCTAACAACCTTTAACAACATATCAGATTCACACAAGCATAGCATCAACACAAAAGAAACATGGATCACATCCCAAAGCACATTCTAAACACTTTCACAACACTATTTTCTCTGTTTATCATTTTTTTATCAAAAGCACTTGGAAACCAAGTACCAAAGACATCATCTCAGCCCATCACACATCTCTAGACACTGCAACACAAAGATAGCACCATGTACTCACAACACTTCCTCAATATCTCAAATACACATGCACAACCTACAACAATCCTATTTTCCTCTTTTTTACAATTTTCTCAATATCCTTTACATATAGTTGACATCAATGACAACACCAGCCTATTGACTTCCTATTGAAATCAATGAAAACACCTTCATACTTGCAACAAAGATGAAGCATTATTTTGATCATTATTTGTATTTTGAGAAGAGGACTAATAAAGATTATGTCAAAGCTACTAAAATAGCCTTCAATTCAATCCTTGATGGTGATATTTTATACTCCCTAATGAAATTAAGTACAAAATATAACAAGCCCCAATCATCACCCAAGAGTGCATTCATAGTATCATTATCATTGGAAGGTAATGGTTCAAATTTTGAAGATGAGATCAAAGTACTAGGAGAGTTAGAAGTGTTATGTTCGGCTTTTAAATAAAAAATTTGCATCCACTTTTACCATATAAACCTTATTATTATATTCATACTTCATCACACAATGAAGAGTAGATAGGACTCCCTTCATGGTATGGATCTTGAGTCTACCAAGAAAAAGGTTATATGAGAGACAATCTGACACGACATGGATAAGGGTAGGAAAATTCATGGGTCCTACCTTAATGGGTAGTGCGATTGTATCCACGGTTTCCTACCAACATTATCAAAGCCATGAATATAAATATTATCAAGTTTTATGATATTTTTATCCACGATGAGCTAACGTAAAAGGTCAATGCTACAAATAATAATACATGATCTATTATTGATGAGATTATGCCTAATTCTAGTGTTATAAATGATTAAAAAATCATAAGATATTTAATGCATCATTTTGGTTTTGAATTTTAGGAGAAGGTAATTCATGTTGAGGGAAAGTGATATCCAAGTTTATTGTTTTCATGCAATCAAACAAGGATGCTACAGCATTCAGTTTGATAGAATGAGGTATAAAAATATTTTTTAAATCCTCTTGGGACATCCCATGGTATGTAGGAAAAGTTTGAATTGTTCCAAAGAGATATCTTAGCTAGATTATTACAAAGTTATTCAACAAGATCATACTTTTTTCCATTATGTTGAGGAAGATGAGCTATGAGAAGGAGAATAGGTTGAGGAAATGGAATGGAGGTTTGTATTTGTTTTATTTTTTTATGAAGAAAACACATTCTACTAAGAGTGGGGATGAATCAATAGATCTAATCAATTCAAAACTCTTAACTTCTATTACGGTTATCAGAGTATATGATTCTTTATAGCGAACCCCGCAGAAGAAAATAAACATAAAATCATAAAGCACACAAGAGAACACTAGATATTCATGGAAACCCAAGATGAGAAAAACTATGGTGAGAATAGTTGCTTGGATCTATTTTCCAAATCCAGCCTCACAATGCAAAAATATACAAGTGAAAATTACACATTAAAGAAGGCACCAACCTACTAAATACACCAATCCTCTCTTTTGTTTGAAGGCACCAACCTACTAGAGACACCAATCTCCAACTAAAGTAGTACAGTAGTTAGAACACCAGTCAGAGGATTACAATGATGAAGCTTTTGGGTCTTCAATGTAACACATACACATGCTAGAGCCATAGCTAACACTCTTCCTCACTGCATATGATCATTTGATATAGGCACATGCATTGAAATGTAAATCTCATTTTTATCTTCATTACCTTATCTTCAATTTTCACCAACAACCAACTCTTCTTCACATAGGTGTAATTCTAATTCACAACTTACTAAATACATTTACATAACAAAGAAATATATGCGTGGCATTACATTAACACACCTATATTGACCAAGGATCTGCAAATAGCCAGGACAACATAAGGTGGTCCTAAATTCAAATTACATAAAACATGTAATACATTGGTCCAAAATCAAATTTTGTTGCCATTAAAATACATGATACTATGTGCTACCACAGGAACCTTAACCAGGTCCTATCTTAACACCGCACACAACATTTGAATTTTGCTCACTACTAGTCATTACCGCACATTCCTTGAACTCTAACTAGTTGGAAAACAAACACAGAGAATCTTCTATCACTTCATTATTTTTTCATATTGAACATACCCTCTAGAAATTTAGGGAATATGATAAAACATGTGTATACATACTCTCCTTCCAAATCGTAGAGAAAAACTGCATTTCTATAAGAAATTTTGATCAAAATTATATTGCTAAAGAAATCTCTATGTCCTGAGAATAGAACTAAAACATTCCAATACAAACTTCTAGATCAGCACAATCATAGTGAATAGATGCAAGCATGATATTGCAAGCATACAAAAGATATACAACCATACCTTAGCAACTAATAATATATATTTCTCAATTTTGCATCCTGGTACTAAAATTACCAACACATATCAAACTGAACTTCTGATATCAATGAAATTATTGAGAACATTTGACATCAATGACAACCTATGTTTAACAATCTTCCCCTTTGTCATTGATGGAAAACAGCAAATGTTGGGCCACCAAACTAGCCAGCTACACACAAAGATATTTCTCCCCCTTGGAAGATGTAGCATTTTGAGTTCACTTTATCCCTCTTTGACCTCGATCATAAAGGTCAAAAATATCTCCTTTTGGAGTATAGGTACTTCTAATCCTAAAAACACATCCTTCAAGCTGCAGAAAAATACCTTCAAATATGGAGAAATACAGAGCATTTCTCTGAACCTCTTGACTACAGCAACACATTCTTCATTTTTTTTATTTGGAAACCTCCTATAATAACTTATATGATATAAAAATAGAAACATACATGCTTCATACTTTCCATAGACAAACTACCAAACTGCACAACCATATCTACAAATGTGGAGAAATACAGAGTATTTCCTCAAACTCCTTCAGTACAACTCCCCCTAAGTTCATGTTACCCTGCTTCTAAAAAACATTTCACAAGACCACCAATCCTTCTTGTGGTAGGGAGATCAAGTTCCCCCTTAACCTATTCTTCCTCTTGATTCAAGAGGAGGGAGCAACAACTCCCAACTTTTTTCAAAGAAACTCAAATGTCTCCTTAGGAAGTGGTTTTGTAAATATATCTGCTACTTGCTCCTTTGTCTCAACATACTCCAACTTCACCTCCTTTTCTACAAACTTCTCCCTTAGAAAATGATACTTGATTCAAATGTGTTTTGTCCTTGAATGCATTACTAGGTTCTTTGAGATGTTTACGGCACTGGTTTTATCATAAAGAATAGAGATAGGTTCCTCAAACTCAATCTTCATTTCTTTCAAATTTTTCTTCATCCACAATACCTAAGTGCAACATGATGTTGTAACAATGTGTTTTGCTTCTATTGTAGATAAATAAATTGAGTCTTATTTCTTGCTCAACTAAGACACCAAACTATCACCAAGGAAGAATGCTCCACCACTAGTACTCTTTCAGTCATCAATGCATCCTACCCAATCTGCATCTATGGATGTAGTCAGAGTGAAATTTTCACTCTTTAGATACCATAGTCCAAAATCCATAGTAGCCTTCAAATATATGAATATTCTCTTCACTAATTTAACATGAGTTTCTTTAGGTGCTACCTAAAATCTAGAAACCATTCCAACTACCTGCATTATGTCTGGTCTAGATGTTGTCGCATATAGCAAGCTACCAATCATAGATTTGTACAAGGTCTGACCTATCAAAGAATATTCATAATCTTTGCTCAATTTTTATCCTCTAACCATAGGCATTCCTAGTGATTTGAAATCTTTCATCCTAAATTTACGTAGCATCTCCTTTATGTACTTGTTTTGAGAAATAAAAATGTATGTCTGATTGTGCAATTTGTAACCCAAGAAAGAAACATAATTCTCCTAACATTGAAATTTCAAACTAATTTTATATTTCCTTCTGAAATTCCTTGCACATGTCATCATTGTTTCCACAAAAATGATATCATCTACATAGACCACAACTATCAACAAGTGATTACCTTCTATTTTATGTACAAATTACTATATGCATTTCCTCTCCAAAATCCTTGCTGCAACAAGTATCCATCCAACCTTGAATACCAAGCTTTGGGAGCTTGTTTGATTCCATACAAATCCTTCTTCAATCTATAAACATAATCCAGATTGTTAGAACATTGAAACCCTTCTGGTTGTTCAATGCATACTTCTTCTAGATGTCCATTCAAAAATGTTGACTTCACATCCATCTGGTATACATTGAAGTTCTTGAATGTTAAAAGAGCTAAGAACATCCTAATTGCTTTCAGTCTTGCTATTGGAGAAAGTGTCTCTTCAAAATCTATGTCTTCAACCTGAGCATGCCCTTTACACACAATTATTGCCTTGTTTTGGATCACTTCACCTTATTCATTTAGCTTATTTTTGAAAACCCACTTGATTCCAATCACATAATTTTTTCCTTTAGGTCTTGGGACAAGTTCCCAAGTTTCATTCTTGTTGATCTAATTTAGCTCTTCCTTCAAAGATTCTATCCAACCTTTCTCCTTGTTTGCTTCTTTATATGACTTGGGCTCTATCTTTGATAGTAAAGAAAAGTGTACTTGCTCATTTTCTTTCTCAAGTCCCTTCTAGGTTTGAAACGCATTGTCTTTATCTCCCATGATTTGGTCTTTAGAGTGATTCTTCTAAACATACTTTGTTGGAGTTTTTGTAACAACTTCTAATTCTTCAATATTGTTGTGAACTAGTTCTTCAACATCTTCTACTTCTAGAATACCAGTAGACTAAATAGTTTTATCAACTCTCACATTTTCACTTTCTGCAATCCTCTTCAATCTTTTGTTATAACATATGTATGCTTTACTTCTTAAATAATAGCCAAGAAAAATACCTTTATTAGATATGGAATCAAAATTACCCAAATTTTCTTCATCTCTTTTGATTTAGCACTTGCTTCCAAATATTATGAGATGTTTGACTGAAGTTGGTCTTTCTCTCCATAGCTCATATGGTGTCATATCAGTTTTGTGTATGATCTAAACTTTGTTAGAATATATACAATAGCTTGATTTGCTTCTCTCCAATACATATCTAGTAGATTTTCTTGACATAACATTATTCTTTCCATCTCATGTATAATTTGGTTCTTCCTCTCAGCAACTCCATTTTGTTGTGGAGTTCTAGGAGTAGAAAATTTCCTTTGGATCCCATTCTCTTCATATAATTTTTTATACTTGTCAAAAGTGAATTCTCCACCTGTGTCTGATCTCAAAACCATGATTTTTCTTCCAGTTTCATTCTCTACTAGTGCTTTGAATACCTTAAACTTTTCAAATTCTTCAAAATTCTCTTTCAAAAATGTAATTCAATTCATACTAGTGTAATCATCAATGAGCATCATGAAATACATGTCTCTTTGTTTATTTTTAGTCCTCATAGGTCCACACAAATTTGTATGAACCAAATCCAATGGCTTTGATGTAGAATACTTCTTGGAAAGAAATTTGCTTCTTGTCTACTTTCCTTCATGACATGGATTGCAATGGTAAATTGAGTCTTCTTAATATTTGGCATATCTTGGACCATTCCTCCTAAGCTAATCTTTACAATGTCATCAAAGTTCATATATCCCAACCTTTTGTGCCAAATCCAGCTTTCCTCTCTCTACATAGTGAGACAACTTTGTCCATTCAATCACTAAGATGTTAAATGTCACAATTTGTCCTACTTCCTTCAACAATCAATTCTTTGGTGCTTGATTCCCTAATTTCATAACCTTCAACACTAAATGATAGATTATAACCTTTATCACACATTTGAATCACATTTAAGAGATTATGTTTTAGTCCTCCAACATACAACATGTTATGTTTCTTTTTCCTACCACCATCAAGACTTAAAGTACCCTTACCAAAAAATTTGGCAATTAAATTATTTTCAAGGGTCACAGAACCTCCCTCAAATTTCTTGAAATTCATGAACTTACTTTTATCTCCAGTCATGTGGCTTGAGCAATTGTTGTCTATGATACATAGCTTCTTCTCTTTTTGAGCATGTAGTGTAGTTTAAGTAATCATTTATTTTTTAGACTTCTTTTCTTCTAGAACCTTCTTCTAGACGTTCTCAAATCCTTGAATCCTACATTTTGATAGAGGAGGACTCACAAAATTGCTTCTACAATTCCTTGCAATGGTCTAAAATTGTTGCATTTATATCAAATGATATTAAAATTGTACAGAGGTGCAAATGCATTATTGTTGAAAAAGTTATTTCTTCTTATTGGAGCTTTTCTATAGTCCACGTCCTTATGAAAAAAAATTGTAATTAAAACAATAACCAAAGAAAGGATAATTTAACTTGATGTTGTATCCATGTCTTCTAGATCTTCTTCTTCTTTTTTTGTACTTGAATAAATACATCATTATGTGTTATTATTTCATCGCTTGGCATGATTCTTTTAGAATTTGAACTTCTAGATCCATTCACTTCCAGATTTACCTTAGTAGTCTTCATAGACTATTATATCACCTTATTCTTCTAACCATCAAAACCAATTTCAGTTTTGACATGTGGAGCTCTCTGACTTCCCAATATCCGATCTAGAGTTTCAGTATTCTTTCTAAACTTCATCTGCAACTAATAATTCACTTTCTCAAGCTCTTTTCTTATTGCTACAATTTTTGCTTCCAACTTCTCACAATCCTTATCTCTTGATAGCAATTTTTTGGTTAGAAATTTTTCAATCCTTTTTGCTACTTTTGTCTATTTCTTCATACCAACAATCATCTTTTCTACTTTCTTCAGATCCTGAGATACTTTTTCTTTAGCCTTCACTTCTACAATTATATTCTTCAATTTTTATTTCTTTTCCAACACATAGAAATTATCCCACAAGATCTACTTCATCATCATTGTTTCTGGAATCCATTTTTGCATCTCCTTCAGTAGTCTCAAAAGACATGAATACTATTTTTTCTTTTTCATCTTCTAAGATATATTCATTTTCTTCTTTAGTAGAGTAGTTTTCTTCCCCATTAGTGTATAAACTCTTATGTTTCCTCTTACCTTTATACCTTCTCTGAAATGATTTATTTCCATTCTTTTGCTCAACATTTTTATAATTCTTATGGAGACACTTAGCCATAAATTTTCCTACTTCGCCATAATTAAAACACTTAAAATTTAACTTGCCTTTGTACTTACCAGAACCTCTTTGTAGTTTCCTAAAAAAACTTACTTCTTTTGAATCTAATTTGATATCAAAATCTTAATCAACCTACTTATTAGATACTCTGAAAGTACCTTATACATTCTTCACTTTCAAATCTCATGTCAAAAGAAATTAGAATTTCATGTCATTCGGTAAACTTCAAAGCATTCAAATCCTTATCTTCTTCAATAGTAGAGACTTTAGAATCAAACCTTCTAGGGAGAGATCTAATTACCTTTTTGATAACATTATTTTTCTTCAAATTCTCACCAAGGCCTTAGATAAAGTTGACAACTTCATCAAACCAGAGTAGGAATGTAGCAATATTCTCATCTTCAGACTTTCAAACTGAGCTCTATGAGTTTGAAGCTTTTCCTCCTTGACATTTTCATCACCTTCAAAGATGGTTGGAATTTATCCCATATTTATTTTGATTTTTTGCACTACATCACTTTCACAAATTTAGAATTAGTCAATCCACATAAAATAGCATTCCTTACCTTAGCATTGAGTTCACAAGCCCTCTTTCTAACTTGATCCCTATGAGGTTTTTCAGAAATCTCATATCCCTCTACTACTAACATCCAGATGTCCATTCCTAAATCCATAAAATAGCAATCCATCATAAATTTATAAAAAGAAAAATTGGATTCATCAAATATTACTACTTTATTTCCAAAGAATCCTTCCTAACTGACTGAGTGTGCCATCTCAAAAGTACCTTTTGTTATTAGGCTTCTTCAAAGGAATCTAGCTCTGATACCAATTAAATGGCACACAATCTATTGAGAGGGTAGGTGAATCAATAGATCTAATCAATTCAAAATTCTTAACTTTTTCTAAGGTTATCATAGTATATGATTCTTCATAGCAAACCCCACATAAGAAAATAAACATAAAATCATAAAGAACACAAGAGAACACAAGACATACATGGAAAGCCAGGATGGGAAAATCCACGGTGAGAATAGCTACTTGGATCTACTATCCAAGTCCAACCTCACAATGTAGAAATATACAAGTGAATTTTACACACTTAAGTAGGCACCAACCTACTAGAGACACCAATCTCCTCTTGTGCTTGTAGGAACCAACTTACTAGAGACACCTATCCCCAACTGAAGTAGTACAATAGGTAGAACACCAATTCTACCATATTACAATGATAAAGCTTGCAAATCTTCAATGTAACACATACACATGCTAGAGTCATAGCTGACACTCTTCCTCATTGCATATGATTTTTTGATACAAGTACACACACTGAAATGTAAATATCCATTTTATCTTCACCACCTTCTCTTTAATTTGTACTAGCGACCAACTCTTTTTAACATAGGTGTAATTCTCATTTTCATCTTACTAAATGCATTCACACAATAGAGAAATATATACATGACATTACATTAACACATCTTCTATGTCGGTCAAGGATCTACAAATAGCTAGGATGACATAAGGTGGTCCTAAGGTAAAATTACATGAAACATGTAACAAATTGGTCCAAAATAAAATTTTGTTGCCACCAAAATACATGATATTGAGCGCTATGATAGAAACCTTAACCAGGTCCTATCTTAACACCACACACAAGATTTGAATTTTGCATGCTACTAGCCATTACTAGACATGCCTTGAACTCCATTTGGTTGGAAAATGGACATAAAGAACCTTATGTCACTTTAATCTTTTTTCATTTGAACATATCCTTCGAAAACTTAGGAATATGATAAAACATGTGTAGACATACTCTCCTTCCAAATCGCAGATCAAAACTACATTTCTAAAAAAAATGTTGATCATAATTGTATTGCTAGAGAAATCTCTCTACCCTATGAACACAACTGAAACATTCCAGTATAAAATTTTGAATCACCACAATCACAATGAATAGATGCAATCATGATATTGCAAGCATACAGAAGATATACAACTACACCTTAGCAACTAATAATATATATTTCTTGATTTTGCATCTTGATAGTAAAATTACCAACATAGATCAAATTAAAATTTTGACATCAATGAAATTATTGAGAACCTTTGACATCAATGATAACCTATGTTCAACATTTTATTACTTCAAGTGTTATATGTGTGAGCAACTACATGATTATGTGGTTGTTACGACCCATTTGGGTGTGTATCGGTATTTTGAGTGAGTAGTTTTGCAAAGTTTAGGATGTGAACAAGAGGTTTATAATCATTTGAAGTGGGTCCAATAATGATATCAGGTGTAGTTTGATGTTTAGGAACATGAGAAGGCAGATAGATGATCAATTATGGTTCTACAATTTATAAGGAAGCTAAGGTAGCGGAACAACTTCCTACACTAATCTTGAGAGGAGGATAATGCAAAACTGTATAGATCCTTTCAATAGTTATAGAAACTTAAATAAAAATAAACATAAGTATATCATGCATACCACAACATAGTGATTTACATGGGGAAAACCCTTTCAAGAGAAAACCCCACACTCCAAAAGCCACCCAATATTATTCAGAAGTCACAAAAATTACAATATACTTGCAAAGCAAGCTTCTCAAAGGACTATCACCAACCAAAGATCTAGATGTAACAAGACCACTATCAAACTCTCAGAGTACATCACAATACATAGTCGTAATACAATGCCCTCATAAAATAGGGTTTCCTTCTAGAAGAATTCAATCCAAAAAAAATCAACTATCAGATCGAAGATCTAATGATGAATAGTTCAAATTTACAATAATAAAATATACTTTCCACCAATAGTTCCTTATATAATTACAAGGTTGAGACACATTTTCCTAAAAAATCTCCCACTTGTTGAAAACCTTACAAGAGCAACAAGAGGGTGTATAAACATCATCTCTTAATTGCTAGGGGTTGAAAGGCCCATAGTCTTTGAACACCATCTAAACTTCTTTGTGCTCACAAGCTTAGTTGAAGAATCAACAACATTTATCAAAGTCTCTACCTTAAACAGCTTCACCTCGCCATCTTCGACCATATCTCTAACAAAATGATATTGTACATCTCAATGTGCTTGGTCATAGCATGAAATGTCAGGTTCTTAGCTAGACATATTGCACTCTGACTATCGCAATAAATATTATTTGCACCTTATTTTATTCCAATATTTGAACATAGTTTTTTAAGCCAAATGGCTTCTTTACAAGAATGAGTAGCTGCCATATACTCAACTTTAGTAGTGGACAAAGCAACCACAGTTGTCACTTACTCATCCAGCTAATTGCACCACCAAATAAAGTAAACACATAAGCACTAGTGGATTGTTTGCTATCAACATCACCTACCCAGTCTGAATCCACATGACCATGAATATCAAGGGAAATCCCATCTTATTTCATATTACTATGATAAAAAAAGGAATATTCTGAGGTGTCGTACAAATATTTGAAGACTTTTATTACATCCCAATGAACTCCACTAGGATTAGACATATATCTAGAAAGAAATCCCACTGCTTAGGTAATGTCTGGTCTAGTACAAACCATATCATACATCAGCATTCCAACTGCACTCTGGTAAGGCACTCTACTCATGTCTTCCATCTTTGATGGGGATGTTGGACAATCTAGAATAGATAAACTTGTTCCAACTGAAGCATGAACACACAATGGTCTACAATCCTCCATATCAAACCTCTATAAAATTGAATTGACATACTTACTTTGGCCAAGCCATAGTTTTTTGTTCACTCTATCTATTTTAATTTTCATCCTAATAATGTGTATATCTACACCGTCTTTCATTTCAAATTTAGTAGTAAGTTGAGGTTTTAGTTCTAAAATCATACCTTTCCCTTTACCAATAAATAACATACCACCAACATATAATACAATAAATAGGAAATTATCACCATTAGTTTTATAATAAACACAATGATTTGATTTAGAACGTTCAAATCCCAAACTCAACACATATGCAACAAACTTATGGTACCACATCCTAGGACTCTATTTTAGGCCATACAAAGATTTCTTCAATTTGCAAACCATTTACATTTACATTTCACCATGCAGTGCTCTGGTTGTGTCATATAAATATCCTCCTCCAAGTCACCATGAAGGAAAGTAGTTTTCACATCCATTTTCTCAACCTCTAAATCATAAGTAATAGCAATAGAAAGAAAAAAATCTAATGGATGTCATTTTTGCAACAAGATAAAATATCTCACCATAATCAACACCCTCAACTTGAGAGTGACCTTTTGCAACCAACCTTGCTTTGTACTTCTCAATACCTCCATCTGAACCAATATTTTTCTTGAACACCCATTTGCAACCAAGAAGTTTTCTTCCTTCAAGAAATGGTCCAAGATCACATGTATCATTCTTTTTCAAAGATGACATTTCTTCATCCATAGCAATCTTTTTGAATTCAACATCATTCATACCTAATGCCTCTTCTACCAATCTGGTTTCATCCATGTTAGCATTCAAAGAAAAAATACATCTCCAATCATCAAGTGAATACCATTTAGGTGGTTGTATATTCCTTGTAGACCTAAAAACAAGTTGATTTGGAGGTTCTTCCTCCTCTTCTAAAGATTCTGAGCTAGATGAGCTCTCCTCAACTTCTTGTCTATCTATGGACCTTGATTCAACTTTTCAAGTGTAGAAGCAAATTGAATCACATCTTCCTATTTACTTTGTTCTCACTACAATGTAATAGAAGAAGGCTTAGTTTCTCTAAAAATAACACTTCTACTATATATTACCTTCCATGCAATAAGATCCCAAATCTTGTATCCTTTCACACCATAACTATATCTGATGAAGATACACTTCACATCCTTGTTCTCCAACTTTTTTCACTTCTCCTTTGGCACATGTGTGTATGGCTTGCAACTAAAAACTTTGAGATGTCTTAATTAAGGCTTGTGACCAGGCCATGCCTCTATAGGAATATTATCAA
Source organism: Sequoia sempervirens (assembly GCA_007258455.2). Classification (NCBI taxonomy): domain Eukaryota; kingdom Viridiplantae; phylum Streptophyta; class Pinopsida; order Cupressales; family Cupressaceae; genus Sequoia; species Sequoia sempervirens. The sequence continues at coordinate 181,644,421 of VDFB02000007.1, forward strand.
AAAGAGTTGATGTAGGAGACTTGTTAATCAGGTAACAAGTAGTGGTAACAGTTTCAGCCCAAAACCCTTATTTTATACCAACACCACTCAACATACACCTAGCCTTCTCCATCAATGTCCTATTCGTTCTTTCTACAACTCCATTCTATTGTGGAGAATATGGAGTTTTCTTTTGTCTATCAATACCACAATCTTTACATAATCTATCAAAATCATTAAAGAAAAATTCACCGCCATCATTAGTCCTCAAACATTTTATTTTCTTTCCAATCTGCAACTCAACCATTGCTTTAAATTCCTTAAATCAACTGAAAACTTTAGATTTACTCTTCATAAAATACACCCATTTCCTTCTACTATGATCATCAATAAATGAAACATAATATGTGGATTTATCAATTGAAGGAAAATGTATAGGACCAAACACATCAGAGTAAATAAGATCCAATACACCACAAAATTTATGAGAACTCGAGTAAAACTGTATGTGGTTTTGTTTTCCATAAATACAATGCTCACAAAAATTAAATTCAATATTACAATCAAATGTACCCTTCAACAATTTTTTTTAACTTTCAAAGTCCTTAGACCCTGTTCTCCAATGTGGCCAAGTCTCTAGTGCCATAACATAGTTTTCTTTGCAGGTAACTTTGATTCAGAAGAAAGAGCACCCTTGGGTACCTAGAAGCCATGACCATTTGATGAAGATGAAACCCTCACGTCTTCTATAGACTTTCTTTTCATAAAATTACTATTACACTCAACAATACATGCATCGAGCTAATATAATGTGTCATATCTGACACCTCTAATAATCACCACAACAACTCTAACCATCTTGCTTCCTACATCATAAAATACTACCTACACACCTGCATCTATTAGTTTTCTCATAGATAAAAAATTTCCCACTAATCCAGGAATATGCAACACACCATTAATCCCTTTTATTATACCATAAGGAAACCTAATTCTAACTTTACCATGGCCAACAATATTTAAATAAGAATCATCACCCAATTACACCTTACCTCCATCAAATTATTCATATTCATAAAACCAATCTCTATTAAAGGTCATATGGAGAGATGTGCCTAATTCAATTAACCATGCATCATTACCTGCATGAGTTTCCAACACTGCAATGAATGCATCACCATCTTCCTTCTCTAACTTAGAATCAAAATCAAATTTCTTCTTTTTCTTCTTCTTTTCTTCTTTATAGTCCTTACAAATGTGTCCATTCCTACCACAATTCCAACAAATAACTTTGAAATTTCTAGGAGATTTGGATCTCCCCTTTGACTTGAATTTATCATGCTTCTCATTCTTCTTTCCTTTTTCCTTAGGTCTTCCACAAACATTTAAGGCCTCCTTGGCATTGATGGATACCTTCCTCCTCATCTCTTCAGAAAGAAAAGAACCCACCACATCTTCAATCTTCAATATTATAGAATTACTCCCAATAGCCATAACAAGATAATCCCACAAATCAGGAAAAGAACAAAGCAAGATCTAACATTTCTCTTCCTCATCCATTTTGACACCAGTTGATGCCAATTGATCCACCAACATATTGAATGGTTCTAGGTGGTCTATAATTTTTCCACTCTCTTCCATTCTCAAGGAATACAATTTCTTCCTTAGGAAAATCTTATTCATGAAAGATTTGGCTTGATACATCTCACCAAGTTTCTTCCATAGTTTTTGTGTAGAGATCTCTTCATGGACATTGATTAGAACAGATTTTTCCAAGCACAATATTATTAGACCCTTTTCTTTGATCCATAACATCATATTGAGTAGCGAAAGTAGCATCTACAGACCTTGAAACATTATCATCAACAGCATCCCATAGATCTCGATTTGTTAACAAATCCTTCATCTTCAGCTTCCACATTTCAAAATTATTTCCAAAAAAATTATCCACCTTTATTCTCCCTGATGAACTTTCCAACTAAAAATTCCTGCAACAAGATCACAAAGTATCTTTTGCACAAGCTCCCACTCAAATCTGGATTAGTTCAAAAAACCCAACAACCCACAACTAAAACCAAAGGTGGTCATGCTCTAATACCAATTGTAAGGAATCTAAGGTAGCGGAACAAATTCCTACACTAATCTTGAGAGGAGGATAATCCAAAAAATATAGATCTTTTCAACAGTTACAGAAACTTAAATAGAAATAAACATAACTATCATGCATACCACAACATAATTATTTACATGGGGAAAACCCTTTTAGGAGAAAAACCCCACACTCTAAAAGCCACCCAATATATTATTCAGAAATCATGAAGATTACAATATACTTGTAGAGAAAGATTCTAATAGGAGTATCACCAACTAGAGATTCAGAGGCAACATGATTGCTATCAAATTCTTAGAATACATTGCAATACATAGTCATAATACAGCCCTCATAAAATAGGGTTTCCTTCTAGGGAAATTCAATCCATCAAAATATTGATCATCATATCTGAGACCTAATGATGAACTACTCGAAGCAACAATACCTTATGTAATTGCAAAGTTGAGACACATTTTCCCAACACAATTTAAATTGAGTTAACTATTTAATGACAATATTCTATCAATGGGGTATCTTTGGTTGCATCCTCTTGTGCCAAGATATCCTCACAAGTAGGGAAGATATTGAGAGAGGGAAAAACATGAGTTTCATGATTACTTGAAGAATGAAGATTAGGAAAGGTATCAATGATTGCATCCTCTTGTGCAAAGATATCCTCACAAGTAGGAGATATATTAGGAAGGGGAAAACACGAGTTTCATGATTACTTGAAGAATTAAGATTAGGTAAAGTATCAATGATTGTATTCTTTTAAAGCTAGTGGCCATGGATAAGTTCTCTTGTTTATGGAAGGCCACAGGCCTTGATCACTATACTTGAAGATAATGTTGCAGATTCTCTCATGAAGCTAGTGGCCATGGATAATTTATCTTGGTGTAGGAAGGCCATGGACCTTGATCACTATATTTATTATTTGTATCTCTTGGATTTAATTGCAATGTATAATTTCAAGTGAGATAATGTTAGGTTAGGTGGCATTTACCTTGTAAATCTATGTCATTTTTATGTCTTCATGTTTCTTGGAAAGTGTCCTAGGGGACATAAGAGAAATGTATTTAATATTGGCATATTGTATTATATTTTCAAGAGGAAATTTAATTTTGGTGATGGTTAGATGTCACTAGAGGAAAAAATTATTCCTCCTAGACATTCACATTGGGAATTTGAAGGGTCTTAAGTGGGGCACCAATTTTGGAGGGAAACAAGTGTCCATCGGTTCTCCATCTGAAAGTTGAATAGATACCAGAGCATCCTAAATTCCAAAAGTTGATGAGGCTATGGGTTAGGCACCCATGTTGAATCCTAGTGCACTTAAATTATTTTTTTATCATGAATCTTGGTTTTCCAAGGAAGGAGCTTGGGATTTTGTAAGTTGTTTTGGCACCTCTTGCTTCATTTTACCACTATGGTTTTACCTCCCACAAGTTCTATAAAATGGAACCTTGAGATGGTAGTTTCATCTCGTGTTATTTGTAAGTGTATGGAAACATCTAGGTTGTATGAGATCAGCAAGGAAGTGTATTTTGGTGTATCTCTATTGTGAAGATAAATAATATGCTTTCCCTCTTTTCTCATGTGGAGTGTTTTCCTATAACGGTTTCTCCACGTAAATAAGGTGTCATGTTTTTTGGTTGATTTTTATATTATAATGAATGTGCAACTACATATAATCAGATTTGGTAATCTTATTTTCAAATTTGAATACACATAAATATGTTAATACTATAGCTTGGTTCCACCTTGTTCTCAACAAAAGTGACAATACACTTCATAAATGACAACACAAGTATTATAATTTTGTAAGGTAAAAGAATAATAAAATGATATAACTGATATAAAATAGAATAAATGACATTTAAACTAAGTTAAATAAAAAAAATATTGTAGACCCTAAATCTGCATTTTGCTCAAAAACAAACAAGCATGAGTAATGTTAGTTAAATCAAACAAATCAGATATAGAATCCCTATGAAATAATTGCTCATGTTATCTATGCAAACAAATTAAGTTATCAACATAAGCTAAGTGAAAGCATAAGAAAAACAAGAGTCAAATTCTATCCCATAGTGGATTGGTGCTTCTATGCAAAGAAGCCCTTTCCCAATCCTTGATAGATAAGCTAGTGATAATGATGGACAAGATCATTTCTCAAATGGAGAGAGTGACCTTGCATGAGTGATTGTGGAGATGATTTGTGGAGTTGTGAACAAGATTATTTCTCAAACCAAGAGAGTAACCTTGCATAAAAGTTGTAGATGAAATTGTGGAGGATTTGCTTGAGGATGAATTCTCTATTTAAATATTTTCAAATGCTAAGAGTTGAAGAGGGACCAATGTGGGACTAAGAAACGGGCCAATAGGAAGAAGCAACTTGTCATCATGTGATTGGTTGATGTATGTGCAAGATTTGGGAAGTGTTCCCATGAGAGGGAATTTCAAATTTGAATCTTACAATAAATTTTGAGAAGGGGACAAGAAAATGAGCAATAAATGCTATGTTGGAGGGACAAATCAACTTGTCATGTTGAGTGAAAACGAGGGTTTAAATAAATCAATAAATTGATTTATTTGTGCAAGTGGTTAAATCTAGAGAATGCAAGTGGGTGGGTTAGGTTAGGCTAATTAGGATTAGGTTAGCTTAATGATGATTAGGTGAGTTTGACTTTTAGGACTTGGATATTTGATTTATTTAAATCAGAAAATGATGTAATATGATTTGGGATTTGATTCAATGGTCATTTGATTTATTAAAAGGTTGATAATAATGTTTATTTGATTTTAAATAAATGACCTTAGGAGATGAGATTACCTAATGAATGGATGGAAGTGAACCTAATTAATTGATGAATGGACCTAATGTGAAATCTAGTTTAGTTAATGAATTAACCTAATCGAATGCACAATGTTAATTTTGCATGTCTACAAATATAATTTAAGGGAAGAAATATAAAACTTCCATATGAAGAGACCACCAAAAGTACCTATAGCATCAATTTCTTGTAAATAAAATATTGGAATTAAGGTGTACCAAAAAAAATTTAATTCATTTTAAAAAATTACATATCCTTTTCTTCTCACCTCCAATGTATGTTTGTTTCTAGATTATTATAATGAATAGTAATTGTATAATAAAATTAAAACTGCATTGCTTCTATTGAATGTTTTTTTTGTGAGTTGACTACAATTACTATGATTTCTAAAATGTGTGTGAATTTTATTGATACATGTTTTTAATTATTAACCATTAAAATTATTGAATTTGATGCTAATTTATTAATCAGTTTAATAGAAAAAATAATAATAAATTAGAAATAAGATTTTTGTTCATCTTTAAAAATTCATTTTTATCTCATTTGACACATTGAAAAATGTTCAATGGAGGTGGTCATAACAAAAAAATAGAAAATAAACATTTGTTTTTGGGTTTTTTAGTGTAGAAAAATTTAACCCTTTACATTTTCTCACTTGTTTGGGCCCTCCTAATTTAAATGGACTTAATAATTCCTTAATTTAATGTTGTTAAATGTCCCCCTTTACATTTACACACTTATTTGGGCCCTCTTAATTAAATTGAGCCTAATTATGCCTTAATTAGCCCTTTTATTCATTTGCAAGCCTAATTAATTACATTTTCTGAAGGGGAAACCCAACAATAATTAATGCCTAAACATAACACTACATTGAGCAATGTGTGTTCCAAGTATAGGGACCTAGAAACCATTCGCCATGGGCGACTAGGTCCTCCCTAGACCTTTGGACCTAAATTTAAATTATGTTTTTGGTGGTATTTTAACATCTTCAAATCCATAATTCAATGTCGGCTTGTGATATTTGAATTTCAAGAAATTAAGGATACATACCTATATATACAAGGTTATTTCACTAAGTTTCACCTAGAATTTCAAGAGAAGTAACCTAGAATTTTGAAGTGAGTAAAAGTATAGCAAGTTTGATGATCAAGATTATTCAAGAGCATATATATCAAAGATTTATTGCAACAATCAAGATCTAATTCATCATGTCAAAGTCTTCTTGCATCATGCATGTTTTTGGAGCTAACATTGTGATGTAGGTTTCAAGATCAAATTCAAGCATTCAAAACATTATTCAAGTGTCAAGATCCACATCCAATTCATCCATCTCATGCAAGTTGCAGGCCTCCTAAGATCTCCATTATCAAGGTTTCATTCAAGGGTTTGCTGAGTGGTTTAACATAGCTTTGTTCATTCTTCATTCCCTCTTTCACTTCATTATTTCAATTCAAGATTGATTACCAAAACGGGGTTTGACCAAGGTAAACCCCCTTTCACCCAAAAATAAACATTTTTCTCTCTTGTGTGTGTGATTACAGATTTAGGTTGAAGAAGACTTGAAGACCTTTTGAAGTGCAAGATTTACAAAGTTGTCAAAGTTGTCATCAAATCATGGAATCTAACCTACAGATCGAATTTCCAACTTTTCGACACTGAAACCTGGACAAATAAGAAGCTATAGATCTATGTCCAAGGCTTCCGAAAGATTTTTGAAACATTTCTACTTGGATCCATTCGCCCATGGATGAATGAGTCTCAGATCAACTTCCAGAAAGAACTTTTGGTGACTAGTACACATGTTTCTGCCCTTCTCATATCTACATTCTATTTTCTAGTTCTACAAATATTGAGCTTAATCTTCAAGTTTCAAGTGTTAGATTGCATTTTGGAGTTGATTTTCTATTTTTTAGTTTTTCTCCCCAAAGTGTTCTTTGACCTTGACCCTCATCCTTCAGTCATAAGGAAATCTAAATATTCTCACTTAGACTTGATCCACCTAAGGGTTGTTAGTAAATTCTTTGTGGGGATCTCATTTCCTAATGAAATAAAGGAAAATAGGTCTCACATCACATCATATTTGATAAACCTCCCTTTCAAAAAACCCCCTTGTTTTTTGTTATTTTGGGTTTAAATGATTTATTATTTGTTTCTCTCAAAAATAAAAAATAAATAGACAATGGCAACTAAATTTTACCATAGAGGATATGTATCATTATTATTTCACCCATTTTGGCATTTAATCCTTTATTAAGGAGAGGAATTGAACATGATTTATGATTCAATATTTTTTTGGGGTTATAATTTCAACAATCATTCTTGTAAAATTTAAGAGTTTTTAAGTAACACATGTGAACAATCTTTGGCATGCAACTAGACTCTTCTATAAACATAGTGAAGATGATTGATGTCCTCACCTTCTTTTTAAATGTATAGATAAAAATATTGGTTGCATTAAACCACCAAATGACACTCTTAACCAAGAAAATAATGTTGGAATTAAGATAACTACAACAATAACATTATTAGATTTGAGTAAAACTATGAAAGAAGTTGAATTATGTTTCAAAAAATTATGTAAATAAAAAATATCTATTTTATTTTATTTACCTTGCTTAGCTAGTATGCTTTTGATTAAACTATGTAAGTTTTTTGTATCAAAATTTCAAATCACATTCAATGATGCATCATCGAGATGAGGAAGAGAACAATAAAATCAATGCTAAAAATCAATAATATATCATGGAATAAATCAATAAAATATCATTGACTAAAACAAACAAATATTTTTTTATATTAATAATAAGTCATTAAACTGTTACATCATGCCATGCTTGGTATATTGCAATTTTTCTTGGTTTATACAAAAAAATAAAACATATTAACCATTTCAACTGGTATACTCTTGTTGACTCTGTTGCTTTCCTTTACAAAATTTATAGTTCATTTTTACATCATGTTTTTACAGTATTATATATGCTAAGATTAGGTTATACTTGCTTATAGTTGTCAAAAAGAGGGGATATTGTTCAATGTTACTTTGCATCCCTTTTGGTAGTTTCTTTCTCTTCCCTACCATTACCATCTTCTACCTACACACTACTAGGTTTGGCTTCCCCAATTATGGATTGGGCATCACTATGTTGTTGCCTAGCAAGATGTGGGCCGATGTGCCTCCAGAGTTACATTGAAGTCCCTTTGAAAATCGTTTATGGCCCTTAAGAAGACCTTTTTCTCTGCTCCATTTAGTTGAAAATCATGGACGCATCTAATTTCTTCTTTGTTTACCCTCACTGAACCATCTCTAATCAAATTCACAAATTTTGGCAAAGAAACCTCTATGTGCAACGATACCTACAAGGAAATAGTGAGAAAGGTGAGTCTTTTGTATGAATTAGTAAGGGACCTCCTACAACCTTTAAATTTTTTTGGACAAGACAACTGAGAGGGGGGTGAATCAGTTGTCATAGATTTAAACCTTAATTCATTCATCAGAACTAATTCTTAACACTACTTAAATGATTAAACATTAAATACAAGTGCAGATATTGATATCCATCGCACAAACACAATAACACTAGATTTACGTGGAAAACCCAATAAGGGAAAAAACACGATGAGGATTAACTCACACTATAGAGAATTTCAAAACCAATTCCAAGAGGCTCACTTCTTGAGAAATAAGGCCCACTGCCAAAAAAAGGACCCACTATCCAACAAGGCTAACAACACGGAGGGCTCACTGCCACGGAGATACAAAGAAGATAGAAGAGATATTTTATAGAGGGAAGACAATCTCAATGCAACAGAGAAATCCACCACAATTTTCTCAATCACTTGCAAACATGCATGAATGATAGAGTACACCTTCTGCTCACTGCATCCAGAAACTCAGCATTTAGGCTTCACACTAATCTTCCATACTCGCATCACACACACTCATTGATTCACATCTATCTGCTCTATTTCTTTACACTTATCTCTCTTTCCTCTTTCTATGCTATATTTCACCAATAACTCATCCTATATTTATACCATCTTCAACTTTGAAATGTATATCCAAAGTCATCCATCCAAGTTCAAATTCAAATTAGGTCAATGCCAAAACATCTTAGGGTGCAATTACAATGAGGGCGACCCAAACACATGCTTCATAAGGATCCAAATAGATCCAACATGCTTCATCAACTTTGAAGGTAGTGTTTAAAACAAGGTTGGCCAAACCAGTGTAAAATACATAGAACAATTAAGCACAAACCTTCCAGATACTGAAATTATCTTCAATGCAATCTAAACAACTCAACTCTAGAACTACAAGTCATAAGACTTTAACAAATAGAAATCTAGACCAACAATATTTATCCTAGACCTCAACCAGAAACACAAAAAACCACATTTCACAACTAGTGAACATAACTCGCACTGTACAATGAATCAATAGCCAAAAATATGGATATAGTAGCTTCTAACAACCATGATCAACATATCTAAACCACACAAACATAGGAGTAAATCTCGAAGCAAAACCTGGAGCAACCATTGAACACCTACAATCTTCCTTCAATACAATTTTCTCAATATCCTCGACATATACAACCAATAACTTGTATCCATGACACTAATGACAATAGTAATCAGTAGATAACCAATTGACATCAGTGAAAACACCTTCATTCTTTCCATTCTTGCAACATCTTTATCATCATTCCTTTCTTTCCAAATGTGCCACATTATTTTATAGAGAGACAAATCCAAAATTCTTTACAATCTTTATTCATTTTTCTATCAACATTAAAACATCTTTCCAAACATGTCTATCTTCACTATCCCATATTTTAAGATTGCAACAAAATAGTTTTCATATTTCCTTAGCATAAAAGCAATCAAAGAGAATGTGTTTTATAGATTTAGGTATTTTACAAATATTACAAATATCAATATCATCACAGTTAGATTTAAAAGGAATCCTTTGCAGAAGAACCAACCACTTGAAGCAAGCCTTTTTTGGCTCAAGAATAGTGTACAAAATATCAGTCAAAATTTTATGTCAATCTTTATCATTTAAAGAAATATTCCAGCAATTATTCAGATGCTCAAAGATGGTATTATCACAATTCAATTATTTATAAATTGTTTTAGCTTTAAGCTTAGTAATAGCTCCCCCATGTTTCCAAACAATATCATTAGCTAGCTCAAGGTCTCTTTCCAGCATCTAAGGGAAACCTTGCTTCCTTGCAAGCTTCTAAGAGTGTGGATTAGATCCTGGTGTTGGAGGTTGGGAGATCAAACTCAGTTTCCAATTCATTCCAAGTTCTAATTTTCCCTTCAAAAAAAATGTCACCAAAGGTTTTTATACCTTTTTATTCCATTCCTTGGCTAAGAAACCTTGTAAAAGGGTGAGAGGCTTACCATTGTGGTGCACATTCCACCATATGGAACTATAGAGTTGGTGTTTGACATTATTGCTTAGGGTTATGTTATTAGCTTTTAACTGAGCACTTTGCTTGATTAACTCCCAAGCCTTCCAAATGCTTTTAAAGACCATCAACCCATATGAGGACATCAAGGATTTACTCATGAGAATTTCACTCAATGTTAGAATTTTCTAGGTTTTAGCTTGCTTGGGCACCGCCAATTGGATATTATTTCTCACCAACACCTTCCAGGGTTTGTTTCCGTCCATGGCTTTCACAATCCATTTTGCAGCAAGTGCAATACCTTGCAATCTCAAGTGTTTCAAACCCAACCCACCATGCATTTTATCTAGATAGCACCATTCCCATTTCACTACATGCTTTTTCCTTTTCCCCTTTCCATCAAACCATAGAAAGCTTCATATTTTTTTCTATATTCCATTGACTTGGTAGCTATAGAAAAACCAAACTAAGGAAAAGTAAATGTTGGAGGACAAAATCTTCTAGCAGACCTGTATCCTCCTACAATGTCATAAAATTGCACCCCTTGCAATTTCACATACATTTTTGTATTCACTTTAGTGTCCACTCCCTTAGCATTTGTGTAGGCTCATTTTAGCCCTTGTTTCAACCTTTTTCCCTCTCAGGATGCCCAAGACTCCTTTACAACAACTACCCTTGCACATTAGATTTCCATCAAACCTTGTGCTTTTCTCATTCTCATCATTTTGTATTGTGATGTGCCTAGACACTAGTGCACCGTGCAGATGTATGTGCACTGCACTAGCGTCTTGTGACATTTCAACTTTCAAACAACTGTTTATAAGTGCCTTGCCACTTGTCAACTATTTTTTTCGGTGGTAACAGCTTGGAATGCCTTGTAACACCTCAAGAAGCTTCTTTTCCCCCCTATTCTCTCTTTAAAAGCTATCTATTCAATCCATTTTTCCTTATTCTTGGTCTTTGTCTCTTGGAGACACTCTCTTCCTCTCTTGCTTGCTACATTAGCTTCAATCTCTTAAGTTCTTACAACACTCTTTGCAACTCTCTTGTCTCTTGCAACTATTTCTCTCTTTTTGTCTTCCTTAAGCCTTGTAGGTGATATCTTTCTTATCTTGTATCTTTGAGCATCTTGGGATTTCTCACATCCCTATCTCTTGCATCTCTACTTTGTGATATGAGTTCTTGTTGAGTGGGGTTTTCTTTTATCACTCTTACATTCATTTAATTTCTACTTATTATTTCTCTCTATCTATCTAGTTTTCCATGGAGGTGGGAACACCAAAACAAGGGTTTGACTATGACAAGCCCCTAAACAACCCCAACATTTTTCCCTCATTCTTATGTGTGAAGGTATTGAATACATTTACTTGTTGGAGGCTTCATTACTTGGATTGTTGTGATCACTTTCTCTATCTCCTTTAGTCTTATCATTTACTTTACTTTATTTTACTCTCTATTACTTTCTTGCATTCTAGAAGTTCTTAGTAATCAGATTGTCAGTAGTCACTTTTTTGTTTTTTGTGATATTCTTGGTTTCTAGTTCGTACAAGATGCCAGGTTTCCATGTCATCCTTGTTCTGCTTTGTCATCCTTTGGTCGAGATCTTGTTAGTCTGTCCAAAAAACCTATGTGATCTACTCATTCTAATTCTAAAACTCTCTCTTTGTTCCTTTATGTAGTTTAGGGAAATTTCCTCCTTGGGATTCTCTTGAGAATAAAGAGACTTGTGAGAAGTGAATCCCCCTTCTCTACACCTCCCTGCAAGGGAGAGATACTGTTTGTTCCACCCTTCCAGTTTCTTTTCAATTTTGCTTCTTATCCAATTCCATATTTCCTTAAGGTTAGGGTTAATAGCAAATGGAATACCAAGATATCTCACTTGTAGGCAAGGACCACCCCATTAAAAGTTGAATTCGTTGATCCAATCCTATGGCCTTTCATCCCACCCAAGTGTAATAGATTTGGCATTAGACATTCTTTCCTCGAAGGCTTTGCAAAAAAAAACCAAGTTTCAACATTAAGGACTCCATTTTTTTCCTTTTCCATCTCTAAGAAGAGTGTTTTGTCATTTACAAAAAGCACATTGATTAACTCACTTTCATCCAGTGGCTTGATGCCTTTGATCCTAGGAGAAACAATGTAATCCCTTAGCAAGTAAAAGATGCATCTCAGGTTATTACAAAGAAGGAGGGTGTCAAGGGGCAGCCTTTCCGAATTGACTTCTCCAACTTGATTTCCTCATAGAGCAGTCCATTTACATCCACTTGGGCATTAGCATCCATTAAAAGGATGTCCACCATTTTACAAAATTGTGTGGGGAACCCAAAAACTTGAAGAATGTTTCTCAAAAATTCCCATTCCACCCTATCATACATTTCTCAAAGTCTAGAAGATGCATTGTGGATTTTTGGTTGGATACCTTAGCCCACTACATAGCTTCCCAACTTGTGATTAGGTTCTCTAGGATATATATGCCTCTAATGAAACTAGTCTGGGTCTTGTTAACAAACCTTTGAAGGATATTAATCATCTTTAATGCTAGCACTTTAGCCAAAATCTTGTAAGAAACATTCAAGAGAGTTATTGGCCTCCAATTTTTTACTAGGGCTTGTCCCCTCTTTTGGGGAGGAGCTTGATTATCCCTTTGTTAATATTATTACCCAATGTCCTTGTGTTTAGGACTTCCTCATAGACCTATTATAGACCCTCACTCACCCAGTCTAAGAAACACTTATAGAACTCCATAGGAATCCCATCATAGCCTAGGGATTTATCATTATTCATAGATGCAATGGTCTTGCCTATTTCTTCTCTGGTTAAGCTTGCCGCCAGCTTGGTGGAGTCCTCAAAATATTTCTTTGGAATGAGCTTCTTAATTATATTTTTCTCCTTGTGGTTGTCATCAGCACCCCCTTTTGAGGTGAAGAGGCCCTTGAAGAAGGACTAGAATTGTCTTAAAATCACATCCTAGGAGGAGAGCATCAGTTTCCCCATCCCAATTCTAATCAATAATTTGTTCTTTCACATTGTTTTCCTTCAGGTACTCAAAGAAAAACTTGGAGCCTTTTCCCCCATAGTTTAACTTCAAAAAGGGACTCTTGAAGCTCATTTTCCACCTCTCCTTGCATCAAGGGATCTCTTCTTACCTATCATCTGAAAAAAATTTCTCCAGCTGCTAAAATTGGTGTTCCATCTTTTTGTGGAAATTCCCTCTTTTAACATCCATTTGTTGATTTCTCTAAGGGATGTAATGGCTTCCCTACAATCCCTATCCTTGAGTAGACTGGTGTTTAGGATGAATTTTTATTTTTTAGTTGTATCTTTTGGTCTGCTTTGGAAAATTATAGGATTGGCCTTGATTGGATGATGATCTAAGAGTGTGTAAGGGTAAACACACACCTTTATGCCATTTTCATTTGGGAAAAAGTTAAAAAAATGTTTTTTTATAAATATCCTATCAAGCATACAATAGAGTATATTTCCACCCTTCTGGGCATTACACTTGTAAGGAAAATTAGATGCGGAAAACAATTCTCCTAACGTCAATACCTCAGGGAAGAATGCAGATACACTTTAAAATTTATAATTATAGTCCAATTAAGATGCACTATGAAACAGATAACAGAAACAAAGTATTTGACAATCACACATGAACAGCAGATATACGTCTGAAAACCCTTATGGGAGAAAAACCCACCACACCAAGAGAAATCACTTTGTATTACAGTAACAGAGATTACATACAAATGCCAGACTTATCTTTCTAGTGTCATTATACAGCAGCATTCACCATGAACATTCTTGTACAGGAACCTTCGAGCTACAGTCTTTACATAATAGAATTCATTTACTGATCCAATCACTCAACCATTCGTCGATCCAACCAACCCATTACAATCTGCAATCACAGAGTATAACCATGGCATTCCCTATTTGTTGAAATTCCTCATAGAACTGTCACAACCGATTGTCTTCCAATTGTTCAAATTTAGCTTCTCCTATTGGTCCACGAGACTCCACATAGGATAGTCAAATGGTCAACAGAATTCACATTATGTTGGCATCTTGGTGAGACACTAACAGTGTCTCACCAATGCCACATAACATTCATACCGATGTTGCCAAGAGTCACAGTTATCGCCAAGATGTTCCATCGAGCTTCATGTGTTACACTAAGTCATCAAGCAATCATCCAGACCTATCATTTTCGCCAGGAGATCATAGCGAGTCACCAAAGGTTGTACCGAAGACACAAGTCATATTGAGCTCCAAAGGATAGTCGGCAAGACATACCGATATCGCCAAGAGGTTTCTCTAAGATCTCTATTGTCACCCCAAAGCTATCAACAGTCGCCAAGACATATGCCCTTCACTGAGTGATCATACTGATCTCCATATGTTACCTCGAAGGCTTCAACATAAAGCGCTATTAGTGAGATATGTAACTCTCGCTAAGACTTCTCACCGAGCTCTAGGACTTACCCCGAAAGCTTCATCTGTCATCAAGAGTTATACCGAAGATCCCAAAAGGTGTTTATGTCAGTGAGACCTTCAACATTCACTGAGACGTCTTCCCAGGACCTTTGAGTTACCCTGATAGCCAACCCTTGAGCCTCCGTCAGTGAGACATTTGTATATCACCCAGAATTCATAACGAAGCCTCTGTGTTACATTGATAACTCCCGAGTGTGTCCCCATTGACATGACTTTCATCTATCGCTAAGACCTTTCTCCGAGACTCTTTGTGTTATGGCGAAGGCATCATATGCATTCCTGTCGGCAAGACATTCACTGTTCGCTGAGACTTCTCCCCCAGTGTTGAAGTCACTCTAAAACCCCAGTCGCCATGAGTCTCTCTAATTCATGATTGAATGCCCTGTCGGCCAAAGGTCTCCCGAGTGCTAAGAGGTCATACCGAACACTCCTTGTCATAGTGATAGCTCCATAGTGAAAGCATTCAGCAAGATAGAAAATTGGTCACAACGACCTGTACAATACATGATGCTACCAATCTGCTAGTTGGCTAGACATGATAGATGTCATATCAACTTTGCTCTAATGGAGGTTTCAGCCTATATTTTTTTAGGCTAATATTTCCAACAATCTTCCACTTGACAAAGATCATACAGGAACCTCCAGAGCACAACATAATTTACTGAAAATCATGGGCAAAAGGCCCATTGAACTGGCACACCACCTGAACTTGTATGTGCTCACTGGCTTTGTCAATGAATCTGCAACATTCTCCAGAGTATCAACCTTTTCCAAAGTGATCTTTCCATCCTCCACCATATCTCATACAAAGTGGTACTATACATCTATATGTTTTGTCCTGGCATGGAAAGTAGGGTTCTTTTCCAGACAAATTGTACTCTAACTGTCACAAAAAATAGGTATTTCCCCTGCATCAAAACCAATGTTAGAACACAAACATTTCAACCACACTGCTTCTTTACAAGCATGAGTAGCTACCATGTATTCAGCCTCCATTGTGGACAAAGCGACTATAGTTGTCGCTTACTCATCCAACTCACTGCACCACCATTCATCATGAAAATGTATCCACTGGTGGATCTCCTACTGTTAATGTCCCCTGCCCAATTAGAATCCACATAGCCTCAAATAGTGAGAGTCCTTTGTGATTCAACCAATTTCCCATGGTAACACAAAGCAAAATCTGAAGTGCCCTTCAAATATTTGAAAGCTCTTTTTACAGCATCCCAATGTGTTCTTCCTGGATTGGCCATAAATCAACTAAGTACTCCCACTGCTTGGGCAATGTCTAGCCTTGTACAGACCATTGCATACATGAGACTGCCAACCGCACTAGCATAGGGTACACTAGTCATGTCCTCCATCTCAGTAGGAGATTTTGGACAGTCCTCAACCGATAGCTTCATTCCCTGCATGATTGGAACCACTAGCTGTTTGCAATCATTCATACAAAATCTCTCAAGAAAAATACTAACATACTTACTCTGACTGAGCCAAAGGTTTCTATTCTTCCTGTCCCTAGTTATCTCCATCCCTAGAATATACCTTGCTACACCAAGATCCTTCATTTCGAACTTAGCAAACAACTGAGACTTAAAATCAGAAATCATTAGCTTGCTATTTCCTATGAATAGCATATCATCAACATAAAGAGAAATAACAAGAACTTGATCTCCTTTAGCTTTATAATATACGTAGTGATCAGATTTTGATCTTACAAATCCCAAAGACAATACAAAAGTATCAAATTTCTGGTACCACATTCTAGGTGACTATTTTAACCCATACAGAGACTTCTTTAATTTGCATACTAGTTTTTCTTTACCTTTTTCAACAAAGTGCTCAGGCTGGGACATATAGATTTCTTCTTCAAGATCACCATAAAGAAATGTTGTCTTCACATCCATCTGTTCAACCTCTAAGTCATATGTAGCTGCAAGTGACAAAAGAAATCTAATAGATGTCAGCTTTGCTACAGGAGAAAATATTTCCCCATCATCAATTCCCTTGACCTAGGAATAACCCTTTGCAACCAGTCTTGCCTTTTACTTTTCTACACTGCCATCCAAACCAATCTTTTTCTTAAATACCCATTTGCAGCCCACAGCTTTTCTGCCTTTAGGCAAGGACACCAAACTCCAAGTTTCATTTTTCTCTAATGATGCCATCTTTTCATTCATGGCTTCCAACCAAGAGTCTGAATCAAACATTTTAATTGCCTCTTTTATAGTCCTAGGCTCATCAGTACTAGAAATAAAAGCATAGGCACAAGTAGAAACAATCAATGAGAACCCATACTTATTTAGCTATTTTCTTTCATGGGTTGACCTCCTCAATGGTTGAGGCTAAGGTTCTTCTTCAGAACTGCTTGAGCTCTCCTCAGTTTCAGGTACATTTTGAATTTCCAATTCCTCTTTCTCTGGTGTAGGAGGAATTAATGCTACATCCTTATTATTTTTTGACTTTGTCTCTGACTACAGATCCAAAGTGGAAGGTTTTAGCTCATGAAATATTACACTTCTATTGTATACAACCTTCTCTGTATCAGGATTCCAAAGCTTGTATCCTTTTATGGCAGTGCTATAGCCAATAAAAATACATTTGACAGCCTTGTTCTCCAATTTAGATCTTTTCACATCCGACACATGAGCATATGCCTCACAACCAAAAACATGAATATGTCTAAGAGAGGGCTTCTTACCAAACCACGCTTCCAAAGGTATTTTCTCAACAAGAGCAGGATTTGGAGAACAATTAATTAAATAACATGCAGTAGATACAAACTCAGCCCAGAATTTCTCCTCCAAGCCAGCACTACTGAGCATACTTTGTGCTCTCTCCATCACTGTCCTATTGAACCTTTCTGCAACTCCATTATGTTGTGGAGTATAAGGTGTAGTCTTGTGTCTTTTAATTCCATGGTCTTTATAGTATCTTTCAAATTCATCAAAACATAATTCACCACCATTATCAGTCCTTAAGCATTTTATTTTTCTACCAGTCTGATTTTCAACAAGGTTCTTAAATTCCTTAAATTGACTGAACACTTCTGATTTACTTTTCAAAAAATAAACAAATGCTCTTCTTGAATAATCATCAATGAATGACACATAGTATCTTGATTTAGACAAAGAAAGAACATGTACTGGACCAAACACATCCGAATGAATATAGTCTAACAAACCAGAAGATTTATGAAGACTAGAATAAAACAAAACACGGTGCTACTTTCCATCTATACAGTGTTCACAGAATTCAAATTCAAGATTACAATCTTCAAGCCCTTAAACCAGGTTTTTATTCTTCAAGGTTTTTAAAACTTTTTCTCTTATGTGGCCTAACCTATGATGCCAAAGCATAGTCTTCTCTATAGGAAGTTTTACTTCCATAGAGTTTACATAATTAGGGATATTTCCCTCTTTACCTCCATGAGCAGCTTTCAGTGACTTTACAAAGACACTGTTACATTGAACAGCCTGTGCATCCAGCTTGTACAGGGTACAATTTGAGCACCTCTATCCAGCACTATAGAACCTCTAATCGTCTTGCAGGCATTTCTAGAGAACATGACTTGTACTCCAATATCATTTAGCATACCTACAAAAAGTATGTTTTGAGCCAGACCTGGTATATGCATTATATTATTAATTCCCTTTACTCTGCCATCAGTAAATTATATTTTGACTCTTCCACTACCAACTATCTCCAAAGTTGAATCACTTGCCAAGTACACCTTTCCACCATTGTATTCTTCATACTTCGTGAACCATTCTCTATGATATGTCATGTGGAAAGATGCTCCTGAATCAATCAACCAGACATCATCTGATGCCTAAGTAGCCAAGGATGCAATGAAGGCATCACCATCACTATGAGAAGAACCATTATTGGAAGAGCCCTTCTTCTTCTTTTTCTCCTTTTTACAATCCTTTCGGACATGACCAGGTTGCCCACAGTTCCAGCACTTCACCTTGGACTTTTTGCTAGGAGACTTTGATCTCCCCTTTGATTTTTAGTTAGACTTCTTGTCCTTCTTCTTGCCTTTCTCTTTCAGTCTTCCTCTGACAGCAAAAGCTTCCTTCGCCATCTCAGAAGATTTCCTTCTCATCTCTTCTGATGGCAAAGATGCAACAACATCTTCCATCTTGAAACTGGATGTTGTACTCCCAATCGCCATCACCAGATGATCCCATGAGTCTGGCAAAGAACACAATAGAAGCATATAGCGATCCTCTTCTTCAGTCTTCACACCAATAGATGTCAATTGAGCAATTAGCATATTAAATGCATTCAAATGATCAGCCATAGACCCTCCTTCCTGCATTCTCAAAGAATACAGCTTCTTCCTCAGGAACAGTTTATTCACCAAGGACTTCCCTTGATAAATAGACACCAGTCTCTTCCACAAAGAAGACATAGTCTTCTCCTCATGCACATTTAGAAGCACTGAGTCTACCAAACAAAGCCTTATCAGCCCCTTAGACTTCCTATCTGCAAGGTCCCAATCTTCTTGCTTCATGCTTGTAGGTTTAGTTCTAGACACTGCAAGCCATAGATCACGATCAACTGGAAGATCCTCCATCTTGAGTTTCCACAACTCAAAGTTACTGCCATTGAATTTCTCTATTTCAAAATTTCCAAATGTACTAGCCATCTCAACTTGTAATTAGAAATAACAAACTCTACAAGACTCCCACTGAACAGAATTGACTCAAAAAACCCAACGTACCCACAAGGATAACACAACTGGCTAGGCTCTGATACCACTTGTAAGGAAAATTAGATGCGGAAAACAATTCTCCTAATGTCAATACCTTAGGGAAGAATGCAAATACACTTTAAAATTTATAATTACAGTCCAATTAAGATGCACTATGAAACAGATAACAGAAATAGAGTATTTGACAATCACACATGAACACCAAATATACGTGGGAAAACCCTTACGGGAGAAAAACCCACCACACCAAGAGAAATCACTTTTTATTACAGTAACAGAGATTACATACAAATGCCATACTTATCTTTCTAGTGTCATTATACAGCAGCATTCACCATGAACATTCTTGTATAGGAACCTTCAAGCTATAGTCTTTAAAGAATAGAATTCATTTACTAATCCAATCACTAAACCATTTGTTGATCCAACCAACTGATTGCAATTTGCAATCACAGAGTATAACCATGGTGTTCCCTGTCCATCGAACTTCCTCACAGAACCGTCACAACCGATTGTCTTCCAACTATTCAGATTCGGCTTCTCCTATTGGTCCATGAGACTCCACATAGGACAGTCAAACGGTCAACAGAATTTGCATTGTGTTGGCATCTCAGTGAGACACTAACAGTGTCTCATCAATGCCACATAACATTCATATCGATGTCGCCAAGATTCATAGTTATTTCCAAGACGTTCCATTGAGGTTCATGTGTTACACTAAGTCATCAAGCAGTCGCCTAGACCTATCGCTTTCATCAGGAGATTGTAGCGAGTCACCAAAGGTTGTACCGAAGACACAAGTCATATCGAGCTCCAAAGGATAGTCGGCAAGACATACCGATATCGCCAAGAGGTTTCTCCAAGATCTCTATTGTCACCCTGAAGCTATCAACAGTCACCAAGACATACGTCCTTCGCCGAGAGATCATACCAATCTCCATATGTTACCCCGAAGGCTCCAACATAAAGCGTTGTCAGCGAGACATGTAACTTCGCTAAGACTTCTCACCGAGCTCTAGGACTTACCCCGAAATCTTCATTTGTCGTCAAGAGTTATACCGAAGATCCCAAAAGGTGTTTTTGTCAGTGAGACCTTCAACGTTCGCTGAGATGTCTTCCCGGGACCTTTGAGTTACCCGAATAGCCAACCCTTGAGCCTTTGTTGGTGAGACATTTGCATATCACCCAGACTTCATAACAAAGCCTCAGTGTTACATCAATAACTCTTGAGTGTGTCCCCATCGGCATGACTTTCATCTATCGCTAAAACCTTTCTTTGAGACTCTTTGTGTTACAGTGAAGGCATCATATCCATTCTTGTCGGCAAGACATTCACTATTCGTTGAGACTTCTCCTGAAGTGTTGAAGTCACTCTGAAACCCCAGTCGCCATGAGTTTCTTCGATTCACGATTGAATGGCCTGTCAGCCAGAGGTCTTCCAAGTTCTAAGAGATCATACCGAACACTCCTTGTCACAGGGATAGCTCCACAGTGAAAGCATTTGGCAAGACAGAAACTTGGTCACAGCGACCTGTACAAAACATGATGCTACCAATTTGCTAGTCGGCCAGACATGATACATGTCATACCGAATTTTCTCTAATGGAGGTTTCAACTTGTATTGTTTGAGGCACATATTTCCAACAACACCAAGTGTGCCAAACACCTTTGTATTCACTCTTTCCATTTTCCATGGGATCCATTGGGTTGATTTTTTGCTTCATTCTGTGCCAGAAATTATTTTCATTTCCTTTCCAGGACATGTCAATTCTCCCCATTTTTCCTCGAGTTGTTCAACCATATTGAAATATCCACCTCCTATCCAAGGAACCTCTGGGAGGTTGGTGAGCCATTTCCAAATCCTTTCTTTGCATCTATGGTCATTAGGGGTGTATATGGAGCAAACCCCAAAGACCATTTCATCTTTCTTTAGTGCAACCCACACTACCCTATTACAAGGGGAGGCACCACTATCCATGACCAGATGATCCCATTGCTTGGATATTAGAATTGTAGCACCTACCCTTCCTCTTTCATGTGAGGTAGTGAAAAAGGTGGGCCCATTCCAAATGAATTTTAGGTTGGTTTCCAAAGTGAAACCTATAGCTTTGGTTTCTTGCAAGAGAACAAAGTCCTTTTTCCAAATTAAAAAACCTCTTGATGATATACTTCTTGTCAAGCGATTCTAGCCCCACGACATTCCAAGAAACGCAATTAATGTTCATCATCAATGACCATGGGGGTATCAATTTGGTCATTCATAAATTGTTCGAAGCATTTTGGAATCTTCTCTTCCATTTCCACCCTTTTGGTCGTGGGTGATAGAATAACTAGGTTGGTTTTCTTTCTTTTATTCTTTGCAATTGACGAGGTTTTTCCACTTTTAATGAAACCTTGTTCTTTCTTGGCCTTCCAGGACTATCTTTCAACTTAGGTTCATAGTCAGACTACCTAAGAGTGACATTCTCATTTTTTTATCCTCTATATCCTCACCTTGTTCGGGGTTTCTATCCCCCTTTCCACTAGACTCCCCACTCTCACAAGCCTTATTAGGATTGAAATTTTTCTCTCCTTTAGGGTCCTCACTAGTGGGAGATCCCTCTAGAGAGTGAATATTAGTAGATTTTAAGCAAGCAAGGGGGTGGGAAAGACAATTAGTAGAACCCTGAATAAGGTTAGACCTGTGGGTCTAGTCAAGGGCAACGGGGTATCCGATGCTAGCAAACACAAACTTCTCAACCCCAGAGCCATTTTGGTTGGATACAATAGCCCTATTAGAGCTTTTGGAAGATGAATCAGAGAGAGGAGAGCAACCCTTAGTGTCACATTTTGGGCTTCTAGAGGCTAACACCGTCGGGGGGCCGAAGGGCTCACAAAGGGCATTGTCAATAGAAATTACGAGATCTAATGAGGGGTCCCTAGAGCTCCCACCCACACACGTGTTCCCAACATTTTTCATGTTCTACGCATCCAATTGGAAGGAAAAGGGATTGGTGCCTTTCTTGAGGTGAAACATAGATTTTTTTTAGGGTATTTATCTGGATTAAGGATTTTTTCCTCAATTTGTTGCCTAATTTTTTTCATGGAATGTTGTTGAACGTTTATCCTCTAGAGGAGCAATACATCCCCAATTTCTTCTTGCTTGGAAGATCGACAAGAGAGGCTAGGGTTTTCAACAACCCCACTTGTGGTGAGTGTTTGATCCTCACCCTCGCCACCACAATCCTCTTGCGCAAGAGCACTGAAGGAAATTTCCAATTTGAGATTTATAGCCCTGTTAGAGGGAGTATGAGGACTAGAGTTTTCATCAATGGTAATTGAGTCACCATTGACAGCTTCCATCTCAAGGGAAGGAGAATTCTTAAGGTCCATCCTAGTGCCAAGTCTTAAATCTTCTACAGGCTATGAGGGGTTTGAGTTATTGCCAAGCTCCATGTTCACCTGCAACTTAGGAAAGACACCATTAGGGTTAGAGCCAGGGTTTCCCCTCACCGACTTTCCCTTCTTTTTTCTCAATTATGGGGCATTTTTTCCTAATATGCCCCTCCCTTCTACAAAGAAAACAAGTGTTAATCCCACCCAAAACCTCAAGCGAGAGAGAAAAGACACAAGAATCCTCAATAATCTTAAAGTTCTTATAGATTTCAACTCCAAGATTTAGGGAAACAAGGGCATGAGATTCCAAGTTTGGTAATGTCACCTTGGTCTTGTCCACCCTAATAACTTTACCAACTGCTTCTAGGATTTTGGGAAGAATTTTCCAAAACTCTGAGGGGAGATTCTTTATAATTACCCATCTAGGGGTTGAGAGGCAATGACTTCATTAGCAATGGATGAAAGAGACCATGCAAGGGCATGAAATGCACAACCCCCAATGTTCCAGTAGGGTTTAGCTAGGGCATTTTCCTACATGGCATGGATCTTCAAAAAATCACAAATAATCCTTTCTACAATAGCCTAAAGTAAGTTAATTGAATGCAAAATTTATTCAACCATACATTAGAAAACCAAGCATCAATAAATTTTCTAACAAGAAATTTGTTAATATCTACAACCGCCAAAAAAAAATGGCAGAATCTTTAAGCCTTCATCTTTCATTACTAATCATTTCTTTTATTACAGAATTTGAAAGGAGATGAAAATCCTTAGGGTCTTCAGAGGATGCCTTACCTTCCCTATCATCCTCATTGTGCACCTCTTCAACTAGGAAACAGGTGCCTTCCAAAGTGACAAACCCTTGTTCGGCCACCACTTGGCTGAATGATTTTTGCAAATTATTTTGGGAATCATCGTTACCCATCTTAATAGGAGGGTCAAGTGGTTTTGAACCCCCTCCATAAATGATAGTAATACTCAGCAATGAAAGGCTGAAGATAACAAGTTTAAATGACATAAAATCAAAGGTGAAGAGTTCCCTACAACAACGCAAACCTCCATGGGGGATGGTACAGCCTCCCCCACCCATAGTCAACGCCTGGCATGCTTCCCACACCCTCTATCAGATAACCTTCTTCAATCCCTTGATAGATATCTAGGTCCACTTCCAGAGCTCCAAACAAATATTTTTTGCAAAATATATAAATGGAATTCTAATAAAATAATTTATCTTAAAATACAATTAAAACTATTGTATTGAAGAATAAGATAATTTTAAAATAGCATTCTATTATATTGAACAACGTTTAGTATATTACAGGATAATTATGTTTGTATTCAAGATTGATCGAGATCTAATTTATAGTATTGTCTTTAGAGATTAAATTTTTCAAGATAATTATTATATATCATACAAATATGGATAATAAATAAGTGCCTTTCTCTATTTCATAATTTGATTTACATTTTTTGTTTTAGTTCCATCTTAGGTTTTTTCATAAACATTAATTGATGTATTGAAATAGTTGCCAAAAATTAGTTGATGTTCTAAAACTCCAAACTAAATAGCCAAGCTCTCAACCTAAAATGGCAATAATTAAGAAGTTTGAATCCATTATGAACCTAGAAATACAGTTTAATATGAAAGATGATTTGTAGCTATATATTGTAAGCACTAGAGTGGATAATTATTTACCCTTTGTAATGTGACTTTTCTCTAGAGTATAAAATTGGAAAGATTTAATATATCAAAGCTAGTTTAGTTTGGAAGAAACTATGCTAATGTTATTACCTAAGTTTAAATATTATTAAATGTATCTAGAAGTTAGAAGTGCACAAAAAATCATGTTTACCAAAATTAACCTATTTAAAAATTTAGTAGATTAAGATTACTATCATTGATATATATTGACATCTACCAATATCATTGTTAATGTAATGTAATAAATAAAACCTATAGAAAATTTAATTATATTTACTCCAACTCATTTATATATTAATTCTAAATATGTTTTAATAACAATAAGTTCAATAGTTATTTGATTCAAATCTCTTCGAAAATTTTCTCACCCAAGTGGAAGATTTCAATGGTCTTGACCCTTATAGCTATGGAACACTCATGCGATCCCTATGTAAACACACAAGTTCCTATGCACCAAAAGCTAGGAAAATCATGAGTTGTACTTTTTGCCCAAGTTAGATGCACATTGTATTCCTTGTCTCATGCCCATAACCCACCAAACCACATTATTCCTTAAGTGATTTGCATGCCCTTTCTAAGTCTCACATGAATTTTTATATGATGTTGTAAGGATTGATTTTTAAACCATCACACCTTTTCACAAAGGTTGTCTTTAATTTATTTAGTCAATAAAATTATTCCTCCCATTTAAAAGGGATCTTATTAACAATATTTATTATTTTTCCTTCTTTAACCAAAGGGTCATAGTAACCTTTATTTTTCTCTCCTTTAAAATAAAATGGACATCAATAACTTGTATCCCCTCATAATTTCAAAGGGTCATTCATATGATATTTTTTTCATTTTGGAGAAGTCTCATAAAAACCTTGGTGGATTTTGTCCTTCCACGCTCTCTATGTAAAAAATATGCAAGAGATATAAAGAAAATGAACATAAATATAAGCAAAAAAAGAGAAAAAAATATTTGTATTATTTTTGTAATGCCACTTTAATGGGACAACCTCCCAATAGAATATACTTTCCAAATTACAAATTTCCAAGATACCTCCCACTTGGGTAGGTTATTACAATAGAAAAATTATTGTTAAAGACAACTACTACCCTATAATGCTATTCTAGTTTTCCATATGTACAACTTACAAACTCATATAATATTAACTACAAACTAATACTGATAACAAAATGAAAATTTATAAAATTACCTTCCCCTTCAAAAATCTATCCCTAAAGCTTGAAATTGGGAAGCTTGGAAAGAATGCTAGTTGGGTTGTATGTGACATCTTGAAGTTAAAGACCTCCATTGGACTAAAATTTCACAATAGAATGAGCCTAAAGTTTCTTGTTGTGTTCATCCAATATAGTTTATAGATCTAAAAAGATGGATCCCTCTTCATACAATGTGGGTAGTTTTGTTGGAACTCTTGTAGCATGCCCAATCACTTTCTTGAGGTAGGAGATAAAATGGTGGATTTTTTAAGGGAATTGGAATGAAACAATGTCACATCAATAATGTGTTGTACATCTTGATAAGGGCCATAAAATTTTGGACCCACATTATATGCAAGGATAGATGTTAGTATGCTTCAAAACATACCCAAACACTAACTACAAAAGTATGCTTTGTCATAAGCTAATCCACATACTATTACATATGGTTTTGTGCCTATATCAAATATTCCTTAAGGACCTTGAGAATATCTTCCCATGTAGCAAGGGAAATATAATTGCTTCAACCTTGAAATAAATTGCAATATAATTAGCCAAAGAAGGTTGAGGTGACCAAAGAGGGCCTCGTATGGAGTCATCTGGAGGAAATTTGATAAGTGATATTATACTGCCACTCAATGGAAGGTAACTACCCAACCTATTGACCTTTTTTTTAAATATAAAACAACGTAGTTAACTCTCAAGACACTTATTCGCAACCTTAGTTTGATTGTCAGCCTAGGGATGAGAGATGAAATCATTTTCAATGTAGTGCCCTACAAATTAAACAATTCTTACTAGAATTTTATGGTGAAATAAATATCACAATCACTAATAATGTAGCAAGGCATACTATAAAGCTTGAAGTCTAAGTTTGTGAAGTGTTAAGCTACAACAGTCGTGTAACTGTGAGATAAAGCATAAAAATGAGCATAATTAAGAAATCAGCCAAAAACTACCAAAAGGACATGTTTACCAACCAAATTTGGAAGCCTAAAATGAAATTAATAGAAATATATACCCAAGATATGTCAAGAAAAAGAAGCTTTAAAGGGCCTATCAATTTGGTAGTTTCTCCTTTGTTGCACTAACAAACATCATATTTTACAACAAAATTTCTTACATCTCACGTAAGGTCATCCCAAAATAAGCCACATTACAATAGGGTAAGTATGAAATTTTTTTATGACCCTAACCTTATAATATGTGTTGGGTTATGAGTACTCATCTTGTGGTTACTTTAACTCTCAAATAAGTTACATAATAATTATTATAATCATATATAGGTATTTAGGTCATTGTAGGAGTTATATTTATCTAAGTTGATTTGGGTGGTATCTAACACATAATTATGGTATATATAGGAGGTATAGTTTGGTTATTATCATCGTGTTGAGTATTGATCTCTTATTGAAGACTATCGGAGGTATCCTCCTTAAAATTGGATTAGGAGGTTGTCCCTCAAAGTGGCATATTATTATCAAGTATTTGTAGCATATTTTGTATCGTTTTTCTATTGTGCAAGTTATTTCATTACAATTTGTACCAAAGAATGATCTTGGCACCATGAAGGAAAAGCATTTTTTCAATTTTGAAGGTCATTTTGAGGAATGCATATCTATCAAATTTTGGATTTTTTAAATTTTAAGTGGGATTTTCAAGGCCATATTGAAGCTTCTACAATCCAAATTTCAAATAAATTAGAGCAAAATTAATTGATGTAGAATTAGGGTTTCCACCAAATTAATTTTGGGAAACACATACCTCTCGATTTTGACAATTTTTTTCCTAATTTTTGGAGAACACATCAAGACTTCTATAGTCCAAATTTCAAATAAATTAGATCATAATTAAGCAATCTATTGCAAAGTTAGGGTTTCCAACAAATTATCTCTCAAGATTGTAAATCAATTGATTTCTTGGAGATGTTTCTTGGTAAGTGAGATCTAGACCTTGGTAAGTTATAGTAAAAAATTTAGATTATTTAGATTTCATTTGTGTGATTTATTACAAAATTATTTTTTCAAAACTTCTTCACAACAAGAAGTGTGCTACAATGAAGGTTATCATTGTACCAAAATATCGACCTGTTAATGCATGATACAACTGCCAGAGTCAATGAATCCACAAGAGGTGGTTAATCCATGTCACAAACCCAATCGTTGCACTACAAAGAATAAGGAGACCAAGGGCACACACCTTACAACAATCCCCCTAGCGCAAGCGATGGGTTCGAACTTGTGACCCAAGCTCTCATACCAATTGTTGCATAGATGATTGTTGTTGCACCAAAATATCAACTTGTTAATGACTGATACAACTGCCAGAGTTAATGAATCCATGGGAGGCGATTAATCCATGTCTCGAAACCAAGTGTTGTGTTGCACAACACAAGGATACCAAGGTTGCACACCTTGCAACAAAATAGCAAAAGAAGAAGAAAAAGAATAAGAATAAGAGAAAGAGAAAGAGAAAGAGAAAGAGAAAGAGAAAGAGAAAGAGAAAGAGAAAGAGAAAGAGAAAGAGAAAGAGAAAGAGAAAGAGAAAGAGAAAGAGAAAGAGAAAGAGAAAGAGAAAGAGAAAGAGAATTTGCAAGAACAAGAACAATAATTGGTAGAAGAAGAAGCAAAAGCAAAAAAGGAGATGAATAAGAAAAAGAAAAAATAGATGAAAATGAAGATGAATATTTTTTGCATAAGCATCCATAATTAATTAGAATTAAGGTCAATGCTTTTGTAAAGAGGGGGGAAATGTTATGACCACAACCCTATAATGTGTATTGGGTTATGAATAGTTAAATTGTAGCTACCTTAACTCTTAATTAATTCATATTATCATTATTATATTCTTATTTGGTTAATTAGGTTGACTTAAGGATTATATGTCGTTTAAGTCAACTTGGCTGATATTGTAAGCATAAGTATGGTATATATAGGAAGTATAGATAGTTATTATGACCATGCAGAGTATTGTGTTCTTATTAAAAAGTATTGGAGGTATCCCCCTCGAAGTGGATTAGGAGATTGTCCCCTTAAAATAGTATAATATTATTAGGTATTATCAACACATTTCTTATTATATATATTTCTTGTGTAAATTATTTCAGTACATGAAGGCAAGGCATTTTTTTAATTTTGGAGGTCATTTTGAGAAGCACATATCTTTTAGATTTTGGAAAAAACAAATCTAATATTTGGATGGTTTTTTGAGGACATATTGAAGAGTCTATAGTCCAAATTTTTAAAAAAAAAATAGAGAAAAATTAAGTGATTTATTGGAAAAATAGTGTTTCCACCAAATCTATTTGAAAAGTGCACATCTCTCAGATTTTGGCATTTTTTTTCCTAAGTTTTGGAGGGTTGTTCAAAAAATACCAAAGCATCTACAATCCAAATTTCAAAGAAATTGGAGTAGAATTAAGCAAATTATTGTGGAATTAGTGTTTCCACCAAATTTATTTGGGAAGCACATATCTTTCTTATTTTGTGGAATTTTCTCCTAATTTTTGGAGGATTTTTAAAGGACACATTGGAGTGTCTTTGTGAAATTAGAATTTGTACCAAATTCACCTCCAAGGCTACAAAATAATGAAGTTTTTGAATATGTTATTAGAAGGTTAATTCTTCACAATAAATAGAAAAATGAGAATAACAAGAAGAAAAAGAACAAGGGAAAGAGAAAGAGCAAGAGCAGCAATAAGAGCAAGAAAAAGAACAAGAAACAGTAGAAGAAGCAAAAATAGAAAAAGGAGATGCAGAAAAATAAAAATAAAATATCAAATGAAGATGAAGATTTTATGCAAATGAATTCTTAATTAATTAGCATTGAGGGAAATGCCTTTATAAAGAGGGAGGAATGTTATGCCCCTTAACATATAGTGTGTATTGGTTTATGAGTAGTTAGCTTGTGGTCACCTTAACTCTTAAATAATCATACATTAAAATTATATATAAGTATTTAGGCCATCCTAGAAGTTATACTTAAGTATCTAAGTTAGCTTGGGTGATATCCAAGGCATAAGTATAGTATATATAGGAGGTATAGGTTAGTTTTTATCATGTAGAATATTGTTTTGTATTGAACAATATTGGAGGTATCCCTCTCGAAGTGGATTAGGAGGTTGCCCCCTTGAAGTGATGTATTATTATCAAGAATTTATAACATATTTATTATTGTATTCTCCTATTGTGCAAGTTGTTTCATTACAAATTTCATGAACAATTAAGACGAGCTAGAATTTGGGGCATAAATAGAGGTGGTCATGATATTTTAGTAATTGTTTGTCAATTGAAACCCCATGAAATACTAGAGGTCTTGTTTCAACTGACATTTGATAGCATAAATTTTTGATTTGGTTGATCATTCCTACCTTTTCTCTTCCATCCAAGTGGATACTAACACTAAAAGAGAAAACAATCTACTTTTCTCCCAATACTTAAATGAAAGCACATCACTATCAACATTCTATTTTCCCTTCATATTGATGATCTTGTAATTATAATCTTGCATTTTAGTCACCCACTTGTTGTTTGGGGGAGGATCACTTATGTATAAAAAATATTTCAAGGCATTATCATCAATTTTAATTTCAATTTTTAGACCCAAAAGGTATTCCATTGTTGGACAACATGAAGAATAGTTAGTCTCCTTCTTATATGTGAATTTAGTCATATTGCACCTTGTCAATTATTTTTAGGTGAAGGATAGGGTCCAACCTTCTTCATTAAAATGACAGCCACATGTACCCATTGCATCACATTATAGAATAAATGGTTTATTGAAATATGACATTACCCAAACTAGAGTAGAACAGATAGCAGCTTTGAGTGCAAAGAATTCCAAATCAACTTCATCGATCCAAAAAGTATTTTTTTTAGAAGTGTTGTTAAAGGGCTTATAATTTTACCATAATTAGAAACAAAATTGTGGTAAAAACTTATCAAGCCTAAGTAAACTTGTAAGATTTAATTTATTTGGGTTTAAGACACTCCTACATCATCTCAATTTTCTCAGGATCAACCTACACTCCCTCCTATGAAACAATGTGGACATTATACTATCTATTGAACTCTAAAGGTACATTTAGAATGCTAAGTGAAAAGGGACTAATCCTATAGAATTTTTAGGGCAATATCCACATGCTTAAGACGAGTTGATAAATTTGTTACTATAAATGAGAATTTTATCAAAAATAAGTAAATTTGTGAAGACAATCATGGAACACCTTATTCATCATATTTTGAAAAGAAAATGGAGCATTAATCAAGGTGAAAGGCTTCACCAAGAATTCATAATGACCATGCATCTGAAAAAATTATTTTCAATGTATTCTCTTGCTTAAGTTAAATTTGATTACATATAGATGAATATCTAGCTTAGTAAAATAAACTTCCTATAACAACTGCCCCTCAGTTGCTACCATTTTTTTGTTTTTTTCTTAAATCAATTGAAGACAAATACCAAACTTAATCATGAAAATCCTTCATGTAGCTTACAATGGCTAACTTCAAAACTTCTTCATTTACCATGGTGGCATCAACTAGATGTCAACACTTATTTTCATACACATGGGAGTAGTAAGCTCCCAAGGTTAAGGTCATTCCTAGACCCAGACCTAATCCTCGAGGGTTTGTTCTTGATGACCCTACCTACGTATCCCTTCATAGGAAATTAGAGGCTTCGTAGCTCATCCCACAATGTTAGAGGGAGTTCATTCTCTCCTCTTGTATGAGATATCTAATCTCTCTTTAAACCATGACTATTTATAAAACTTGTCCAATCAAATATAACAATAGCAACTCACCATCAAGTGTCAGTATTATACCAATATTATCAATAGTGTGCAAACATACACAAATACTCAAGGGTCATATCATTCCATAATTCCCTAATTCCCATAGGGAGTGACTCGAGCATACATCACATGTACACAAGGTGACTAGCTCATACACATCACATTTACATAGTGATTGGTTCCAACATATGTCACATATACACAATGACTAGCTACAACATATGTCATAAATACCCAATGACTAGCTTCAGCATATGTCACTTATACTCAAAAACTAGCTTCATCATGTCACATATACACAGTGATTGGCTCCAACATACGTCACCTATACATATGACTAGCTCTAGCATATGTCACTTATACACAAGGTGACTAATTCATATGCACATCACAGGTACATTAGTGACAGCTCATATGTACATCACTTCACAACAATGACTAGCTCATACATATCACATATACCATAGTGACTAGAAAACACATTCGCATAGGCTAACCCACACTTCCCCTTAGTATACCCTAGATAAAAAAGGAATATCGATGCATTGCGCACTACATTGTGGGTCCCATCCTTTTCCCCAATCTCTTGCATCATCAAAAAATTGGGAGGATTCGATGCATTCCTTACCACACTGGAGTTCCACCCTCAACTCAACAGGGTCAATTATACCATTTCCACATCAAGATATGTCAAAACTATACTATGAGGTTCATCAAATATTTACCTACCTATTCTTCATTAGAAACTCTCTTCCCTACAATCCATCAGATGACTAAGCAACTAAGGGTGGCCATCACTGGCATAGAATGCTCCTTCACTACTGTCCATCTTGAGCATAGTTTCAAAATTAAATACTATTTAGAAAGGGAAAAAGTGAGGAGTGTACTTATCTTTTGGAACGATGTTGAAAGCATTTCTAATCTAGGCGTTGAAGTCTTCATCTTGTTACCAAGGTAATCCATTATCCTGTGACATAGAGAGATATTCCAACCATAAGTTTTCTATCTATCAAACAATAATTTGATTGACTCTGATAGTCTCTTTCCCAAAATTCTCATTTTTGCATAGGGAGGATGGTGTCAAAGGTTATAGATCCTCAAATTACATTGCCAATTGCATTCTCTTCAAAGTTATTGAGCATTTTCAATAGCTCCATCTCGTGAATATCATGTCGCCATTATAGACTAAGAAACCCAAGTTGTTAAGGTATTTTGTCTCCATTTTACGCTCTTCCCCTCTTTGTGCATGTCATACTCTCCATTCCTATCATAGAAAAAAACCCAAATCTCAGACAACCTTTTACTCTCTTTTCATCATAGGCAAGGAGGACAATAAAAGGTTGTGGAGTTTGGCGTTACACCTACCAATTGTATTTTATTGAAAATATCTTTGTTCTTTATCCCTTGATTCTCTCATTCCTATACATTTTTTTATATCCCTCTTATTACTCACATTCCTTTGATTTTCTTCTCTTGCACGATTTTACTACCTTCTCCTCACTTTCTCTCTATTGTTTCTACCTCACCTCATTCTCTACCTCCCCCTTCATATTTTCTACTCTAGTAGACCTCTATTGCTCATGTCTTGTAAAAAAATAACTCCCATGCCCTTCAACTCCTTCCTTCTTCTTTCTCACCGATGTCATTCTCTACATTTTTCTTCCTCACATGATTCTTCTTCCCTCTCTCTGTGTTCTTTCACGATTCTCTCTACTTCATTTTTCCATGCCATTTTTTTGCATTTTTTTTCTTTCAACTAGGCTTGAAAGAATAGCTATGGAGATTTCATGGGGTTTAAAGACTCTTGGCACCATTTATTTATTTATTTATTTATTTATTCCCAATTTGCCTTGAATGTTTAGATGGCCAACACATTAGGATGCCATACCACTCTAATGGCTTGATAGAAGCTATATGTTCATATAATGCCCAAGCCCTCACTTTCTACCTACATTCCCATAATTGTGGTCAAATGCGTTGATGAATGGCCATTACGTGCTCCCTTCTGTTCATTTATTTTGTGTGTCACCCATGCCTCTTGATGGTGGATATGAATCGCCCATGCTTATGTTGCAGGTTTATCTCTCGTATTCAGGTCCTCTTGTATGTTTTTCCTATTGAGTCATTGACAAAAGCCACAACTTTTTCTATGCTTTTATTTGTTTTCATTTCCATTTGTATGGTTTTACTAACCATATGACATCCATGTGAGGGTCTTTTATTTGGATGTGACACTGCCCTAGAAAGTTCATCCAACAAATCATCAATAACCAAAATAAGTAAATTGTCCTAGGTCAATTTATTTAATTCCCAAAAATTAGGTTACATCCACCATCCTTTTAATGAGCATTATCACAATGGGGAATAGATAATTGTACTAGAACTTATGAAACCTAACTCCTATAGCTCCTTAACTATCTTTCCAATTTTAATGTGTTTTTCAAAAGGATAGTAATAAGGCCAAATATTTGGCAATTGACTCTCAAGAAGAAGTGAAACGAAATGGTCATGTAACCTTTTAGAAAGCAATTATTTGGGTTCCTCAAACACTTGATGATATTGATCTAATATTCCTTGCATAGCTAAAGTAGGATAAGATTATGAAGGAATTTGAGTCTCAATAAAGTGGATTAGGCAATAATCCCAAAGCTTCCTTACCTTTAGACCTTGCAAAATGTATTCATTGCCTTGTTGACTAAATTTCATCCACAATTAGGAAGTCAAAAGTGAGTTTCTTGAATGATTGTAGTAAGTAGATTCCCAACATCACATCTACACCTGTCAAAGAAAGAGGATACATATTAGAGGTCATTTTATTCAAATAATAATGGATTTGGTTGGTTGATTTTTTGCTAATGAAATTATTGGTACCACTCTCATCCATTAGTACCCCTTTGGAATTTAATATAACCAATGACGTTGAGGATTTAAGGGGAATGTTAGCCTCCTCTAATGGTTCAATAACTAAGCCCTTAAATTTGTAACTTAGAGATTAAATATTTGCACTGAGTAGTTATCTTGCTCATCATGAAGGTTCATTTCATTGTCAACCTAGGGATGTGAACTTGAAATGGGTTAGCATTGTATGTGCACTAGGACTCAACTGTAGTCATCCTTATCCTACAACTAGAAAGGAAACAGTACTGAAAATAAAATGTTGAAAGGGAACTAGCATAAGCACTGAGCATGAATTACCAACTAAACTGAGCATCAACAACTGAACTAGAATGGATGACATAAATGGAAATCTTAGCAAATAGATAGGAAGTTACTTTGTCTTCCCTGGCTGCAGGAACAAACAACTGCTAAGACCATAACTAATTATTGAACAGAAAAATAACTATTAAACTAAATGGATGGAATTCATACCAAGTGGGCCCCCTTGAATGAGTCTTCCCTAAGCTAACTCAGATGCAGCAAATCAAAGTATCATTTTATTTATTGAAAACATGATTACATCATATAAGCAATATGACTGTATTACTTGAAACTGAAAATGAAAATACAATCTCAAATCATCCAACCTTGTGAAAAGGGGCATCTGACCATTATTTATAGGAGAAATTCTTCTAACTAATTCTTAACTAACTAGGAAGTCGACTCCAACAGAATAGGAGGATGCCATTTATTGAAAGCATGAAAAAGGGGGAGGAAGTTATGCATGTGCCAGATTTAGTCAAAGCAGACTCACCTCAACGAGGATCCAGGACAGCAACACCCCCTAGATTTGCTCAACTAACAGATATGATTATTTAAAGGTAAGTTACAACTTCCACTCGAGCTAGGAGTTTCCCTCCATTGACCTCTTTAATGGCCATCTTTTTGACTTCTTTAGCAACCGGCCAACTGGCATGAACTCCTTCCACCTCGCAATCTTCATTTATATTTGCATCTTGATTTAAACCTGCATAATAACATTAGCATGCACAAAACAATTGTGTATCCATAGTCACCCTAGAATAACATTCATTCAATCACATGTAAGATTAACATAAATATATCACATAGCAGGTTAATATTATCAAAAGTCACAAGGATAAGTTCATGCCCAAGGTTCATAATTTTAGGGAAATAACATAGAGAGTGTCAATAACCAGGTGCTAAATTCTATGGTAACAATAGCAAATATATGATAAACCCTATCAAAATTGAGCCACTATTTGGACTCATCAAGGAATAAGATGCTAATAAAGCATGAATGACAATGTGATAATCCTCGACTACCACATTATCTAGTAACTCAACTGCATCTTCCTCTTCACAAGCTTCCTTATTGTCCCTAGGAATCCCTACAAAATCAATGAGAAATGAATTTTTTTCATGGCATTTGTGTTGTCTCCCCCATTTTTATTGTAATTTAAACATCACCTTTGCCCATTTCTCTAATAACTCATCTTGATATTATTTGTGAATAATGGGTGTTTATTGTCTCCATCAAAATTCCCTTCATCTACTTGAATGACTAAGAGAATCCAAATATTTTTCATATGTTGCAAGTTTGGCTAACTAAAAGTCTCTTCCTTTGCTTGAATGAATAACAAGAAAATCCCAAATATTTTTCATGTGTTGCAAGTTTGGCTTCAGCATATCTTACTATCAACCATATAGGGGGGGGAATTTATCTTCCCTTCTACTTGAATCCCAATTTCAAGCCCTAAAATAAAGCAATTGTGAAGAATAAAATTTGAAATAAATACTTTTAAATTAGACACCACAATTTCAATATAGTATGTACCAATGCCCTTTTTGGACCACCTTGAATAACGTGCCTTCTAGGTCCTCATAGAGCACCTTGTTAAAGTGAGCTACTTGTGGTCTTTGGAACAATCAAACCATCTTTTATTCCCAAAATGTTACATATACACCAAAGATACCATTGGGCTAAGAGTCTAAAGCAAAGCTCACAATTGTGACACTTTCAATTGGGGGAACTCGATTCAATCAAGGTAAAATCCTTATCAAAATGGTGAAGCCTTACTTGTTAAATGAGAACCAAAGGGAGAGAGTTCTGAGAAATAATAGACATCTTTTCTTGAAAGTTAACTCCTTGAAAAACATTCTTATTGAGGGAAGTCACTTTGGTTTGGATATCCTATGCATCAACTCATTCTTAGGATCTACCTTGTATTGAAAGTTAACTCCTTGAAAATTGAATCCTACTAACTCTTAAATTACTATTCAATGCTATTAACACTCTTAGTGAGGGAAGCCACTTTGGTTTTGATATCCTGTGCATCAACTCAGTCTTAGGATCTATCTTTGGAGGCATGTTGTTGATGTTGAACATGATTTTTTGGAGTGGATGAATTTATATGGCAAAGTGATCAATGTGAAGTGATAATCGTAATAAGGTAGGTGCATGGATGAGGTAAACAATAGCCCAAATGATAGGATTATGTGGAGAAATTTTTTCTCTAAGTATTTTTTGCTTCGGTCCCTACAGTTCTTCTTTTCGATTCTTGTCATGCGCTTTGATGGCACTTTTCCCTAAAGGATAGAGTTGTTCCCACAAAAAGGCACACAACACACCATGTAGTGGTTGCATGACTTTTTATAATTACCTTCCTTTCGGGCCCTAAATAGGACACGTTGCAACATGGTAGGGATTCTCCCCAAGCTACTCTCATAGACTCATTTCATTTGCCCACCACTATACCATGTCACTCACTTTCGTCGAGCAAGTTGTTTCACCCGCAAGCGTATCATTTCTTTGGAAAAAAAATTTGGAAACATAGTGGATCTTATATCTTTGGGATCGGTCTTTTGGGGAAACATCATTTTCTCTTCTTGTGGTTGATCGAATAAGATTTCTCCCAAGCTATAATAATTTCAGATTTTTCTTTGACAACATATCTTCACAAAGCTTCTGCAAGCATCCAAATCCATTAATGAAGTAGCTCGATTTTTATTAGTGAAGACTATTGTGATCAAATCAAATATTTGATCAGATTGTGGGGTATCAGATAAGGACACCTATCATTGGTTCATCTCTATCGGCTATAGTTGGCTCATCTCTTTGGCTCTATAAAAGGGGGTTTTCAATGGCTTGTGAAGGAGAATCATCAAGATCATCAAAATAGAAATTTTACCTATTAGAAGATTAGAGTAGGGAAGGAATAAGAAATATTTTTACAAAGCTTTGTTTCACTCTATGGCATGTTAAAATTATTGAGACTATTACTCGGATGGCTATCTGACCTTTGTGTTTATGTGGTTTATTGCAACAAGTAATAGTAGGAGGAAATATTTGAGATTGTGCATCTATAGCCTTTATCTCATGTTTTATTTGTCTATTCTATATGTGTTGAATTTTTGTGTTAATTCATCCAAGTATAGTCTTAGTGATTGCATTATATTCCATTAGCTTTTATGTTTGAATTATGCTATATTTCATAAATTGAATCATGTTCATTGTACTCTTTCATTTTCTACAAAGATTATGCTAACCTTCATTCTATGTTGTAAGAGCAAAAGGGTTCTGTAAAGATCCAAAATATTTCTTTTAGTATCAGAATTCTTATTTTCGTCGAACCTTAATGGGTGCTTCCTATGGGGAGATCTGAATGACTATGTTGTGCTCCTTTGGGCCTTAGTTGTTCATTCTCTTTCCAACAATGAAGGGTATGTGGTATTTTGTGTCCAATCCATCAAAAATAAAAGCCTACGAGGGTTTGGAATATTCTAAAAACTTTGTGGTGCATCACCTTAGATAGTTGTCTTTCTACATTTCTTTTCCCCTTTCCTCAAAACACAAAGAAGATTCGGCTTCTATAAAAATCCTAGAGGTCATTCAATGAAGCGCAAGCTAGTCCCCCACTCACTGAATTTTCCATAAGGTTGTTCAAGAGAAGCGCAAGCTTTCATGATCAACAATTTTTTTTCTAGCACACCCAGTGGGACATGAGTTCATTCATAGCGTCTAATAATCAACCTTAAAGAGGCAATTTCTAAATCAGATTAACATGAGAAGCTGGCAATCTCATGCCCAAATTCCAAACTAGAGCATCCTTTAGAGGAAATTTCTAGTATTCTCAATTACCTGCTTCGGCCCCTAGGAGAAGACGAGTCACAGGTTTTGTATCACCCATCAAAAACAATAAGGTAAGAAGTGCTAGCCTGAATTCTAAAGCTTTATCCACCCCTCCAGACAGTCAAACCTTCAAAATCAGAATACATATCTACCCAATCCATAGGATTTTTTTTTGATAGCTCTCCAAGGTCCTCCTACTCCTAGAAATTTTGACTTGGGATAGTGATATTCCACTAGTTCCACCTACACCTATAGATGTGTGGCCCCACCATTACCCGCCAATGCCCTCAAAGTGATTCCAAAGTTCACTGCGGAGGATTTTAAGACTCCTAAGAATTTTTTAGGACATAGAGGAGGTTTGCAAGGTCCAAAACATCACTTCAAGCAAAATGTAGCCCTCATATTGCTAGTTGTGTCTTTAAAAGAACAGCTCAAGGCTGGTATAGATCCCTAGCTTCAAGCACTATCTACTCTTGGGACAATCTCAGAGACAAGCTCTTTCACTGCTTCTCAAAGAACGGAGACCGCTCATCTTTATTACAGCAATTGATCACAATCAAGAGAGATCCACATGAGCCCATGATCAACTTCAACACCAAGTTCCATAAGACCTGGTAGAGGATTCCTGTGAAATTCAAGCATTTGACGACTATGGCATTCATGTTCTATTTAAAGGCTTTCAATTCAGACATCGCAGTCATGGTACAATCATTGGGAGGTGATACCTTGCCTGACACATATG
The DNA here is from genome assembly GCA_007258455.2 of Sequoia sempervirens. Taxonomy (NCBI): domain Eukaryota; kingdom Viridiplantae; phylum Streptophyta; class Pinopsida; order Cupressales; family Cupressaceae; genus Sequoia; species Sequoia sempervirens. The sequence goes on from VDFB02000007.1 coordinate 181,683,803, forward strand.
ATCTAGTTTTGCAAGAAGAGAACAGTCTAATAGATGCAGGGAAGCTTCCACCACGGCCACCAATGCTCATGTTCGTAGAGATCTCTAGCGGAACCTAGGAGGAGGTAACTCCAAGCACCTCTACCTCACTCCCTAGCACATTGGATGCACCACCACCATCAATGTATGTGTACCAAAATACACAACCCAGCATGTCAAGCTCCACTTTGTTGGAAAGGGATGTCAAGGACATGAAGAACCTAATGAGGACCTTCGCAAATGAGCTAGTTATTATTCGAAGTCAACAGATAGCACCCCTGAAGCCCCCTATGCAAAATTAACAAGGGAGGCCACTTTACTAGCATAACCCATACCAAGGTGCTCTAAGAGGAGGTAATCAACAACAGGCATCCATGGGCCAAATAGTCCTGATTACCACACTGCTCCAGACTGTCAAGGATAGCCCAAACAAGGATTTGGTCCTAGGTCAAAACAATCTAACAGAAGATGAGAAAGCATGGTGCTTCCCATGCAATGATAATCACATGCCTCAAAACTTTCCAAGAGGAAATATTTAATAGAGGGTAGCAAAACAGAGAAGCCAGGGCATATTTTTGAATGTAGAAGACTATCAGTCTCCCAGAATGGAGAATGCCCAGTTCAGTGCGCAAACACAAGGTATGTTTTTGGAACAGGATTTGGACATCTCCCCTGACCAAATTATTTTCTCTTGGATGGAGGAGGAAAATTTAGTATTCACAAATGACATTTTGACAACTAACGCCCCACAGGTACAATCAGATTACAATACTAGATCAAAAAGAAGACTTACTGGGGAATATGTGCAATAGACTACCCAGCAGCCACAGCCACAACAATTCTAACCATAGGTATAGCAAGCTCCATAGATGCAACAAACTCAGCAATCACAAGCATGACCAGTTCCACCAAAAGACATGGATAAGGTCTCAAGCCCACCAATGATAGACCGTCCTTTCCCTAAGGCAAGGGAAGCACCCCCATTTAAACCAAAGGCCCCACCAATCAAGACGCTCAATGTAGTGGAACAATTGAAGAAAGCCCCTGCAAACATGTCCTTGTGGGATGTCCTATCAATATGAGAGCAGAAATCCTTGCTCCAAGAGGCATTGAAAAATGAAAAGCCAGATCCATGGATGGATACAACCCCACTACATAATCAAGATAAAGGAAAAAGGCTCGTATTGGACCCCCAACCTTCGAGAGCTACAGCATATGTGAATACAATAGACAAAGCAAACATAGAAGAGGTAAGTAAGCCAAAGCCCACTCCCTTTTTGACATTCATCGTAGGAGATTAGCTTTTGCATAATAATATGATCAATTCAGGGGCTAGTACTATGGTCATGCCCAAGCAAGTGGTTGACACTCTAAATTTGAAGTATGAGCCTCTTGACAAAGGGATTATGCAGTTAGATAGGAACAAGGTCCCAACCATCGGCGGCATCAAAGACCTCTCTCTAACCTTTTTCCCATCTAAGCCAAACCGTCACATAAGAAGTGGTCATAATTGATATCCCTCCCATCTTTGAAATGTGTTTGTCAAGGGATTTCATGGAAAAGCTTGGCAAATATCTAGAACTTGATTGTTCTCACTTAATATTATGAACAAAGCATGAAGCAAACATGAAGATCGTGTTTGAACCTTTGCATCTCAAACATCACAGAGCATGCAGTGTTGAGTTTTGAAGCAGTGCATGCCTCCTTTTCCAAGAAGGAGATGTATTGCGTAGAAATGTTGGAAGAAGAAGAGGCCACTAGTGATCGGACCCCCAAAAAAGAGATCTTGCTTAATCAATTCATTCATTCTGACCCATTCAGGAATATCCATGGTACTGGGCTAGGGACTTATGTGATATTTGACGAGGACCAAGCCCTCCCAAAATTGGTGCAAGAGCAAGGGAAACCAAGTGAACTGGGCGACAATAATGTATGGACACTACATTTTGATGGCACCAAGTGCAAGATTGGTTTCAGAGTCAGTGTTTGGATTGTATCTCCAACCGAATCTAAGGCTTCCAATTCTCGTGTTCTAATAATGATGCAGAATATGAAGGACAGGTTCATGGTCTGATTCTAGCAGAGCGGATGAGCGTAAAAAGAATACAAGTAGTTAGAGATTTGAAGCTAGTTGTAAGCTATATCTGGCGACAAGTGGCCACCAAAAATGTAAGGATGTGGTCCTATCAACACAAGGGATGAGACCTAATCGAAGGGTTTGAAACTTTTAACATCCAAGTTATCCTGCAATCTGAAAACTCTATTGTCGATAGGATGGCCTCTATCAGCTTGTAGTTTGAGCCAACTCTTAGATCAACTGAAGACCAACATGTGGTGTGTACAATCACCATCGTCTGACCATTTATCCCTAACAATGACTAGAATTGGAAAGTCTTTGAGGACGATTCCCAAATCACTACCTTCTTACAACAGTCAGGAGAATTTTTTGATCAACCACAGCCCAGATCTGGAGAGGTTAATGAAGAACAAGTGATCCAACTAAAAGGAAATAAGCTCCCATGAGGCTTAATCACCCTCGATAATTTCTTCGACTATGAGGACACAAGAAACAGTAAGCGGAGATTCATGACTAACAAAGAGGACTATGAAGACCTCGACGTCGGAGGGGGCAGGAAGTTAAAGGTCAGGAGGAATGTGCCATAGGAAAACAAAGAGATGTTGAGAGACTTGTGTGCTAAATACAACAAAGTTGTGGCCTGGACCTATGACAATCTCAAGGGATATGATCCTAGCATTACCCAACATACTATTGACTTGGACGAGGGATCCAAACCCATTTGACAAAAGTAAAGACCGATTAACCCAAAGGTGGAAGCAGTAATGGCGCAGGAGCTTACAAAGCTGATCGAATCAAAGATCATATATTCAATTAAGGATTCCACTTGGGTGTCCAATCTAGTCCTGGTTTGAAAAAAGAATGGAAACATACGGCTTTGCATGTACTTTTGAGATGAATAAATCCTCATTAAAAGACCACTACCCTTTCCCCTCCATAGAACATATCTTATAGACTGTAGTCGGGTCAAAAATGTTCTCGCTACTCGAGAGGAGGATCAACACAAAACGAGGTTCACCACTAAGTGGGAGACGTTCACATATGCAAAAATTCCCTTCGGCCTCTCCAATGTAGGTGCCAACTTTCAACATGCAATGGATATCGCTTTTAAAGGATTAATCAACAAGATCATCCTAATCTATTTGGATGACCTAACTATATTTTTGAAATCAAAATATGATCATTTTGATCATCTAGAAATGGTTTTTTAGAAGTGCCAATAGTTTGAGATTTCTTTGAATCCCAAGAATGTGTATTCAGAGTCTTGCACAGCAAGTTGCTTGGATTCGTGGTATCTAAAGAAGGAATAGCCATAGACCCTGAAAGGGTGAAGGCTATAACGTGACTACCACTGCCTATTAATTAGAAGGGGTAATAATTTTTCCTAGGGAAGATTAACTTCATCAACCGATTTATTTCAAATTTCATAGGCATTGTGAGACCTATCACGTTGATGTTGAAGAAAGGCTTAGCATTCAAATGGACCCAAGAGGGAAAGCTTTCCTTCAAGCAGATTAAGGCAGCCATCTCTACCACTCTAGTGTTAGCTAACCCATACTTTTCCAAAGACTTCCTAATGTATGTTTACAGCGGCCAACACAGCATAGCTTATGTGCTCACGCAAAAGGACGAGGGAGGTGGAGAGCATCCCATTGCTTTCCACTCCAGGACCCTTAAGGGACATGAAACTAGATATAATTTCATTCAAAAGTAGGCCTTTGCTATTGTCAAAAGTCTCAAAAACTTCTGACATCTAGTTTCAGCCAACAAAATCATAGTCGTCGTCGCCCATCCCAGCATTAGGGAATACATCACAGAAGGTGAGATAACCGAGAAAAGGTCCAACTGGATGACAAAGATCCTAGAGTATGATGTGGACATCCAACTGACAAAGCTAGTATGAGGGAGAGGACTATGTGAATATTTCACACAAGAGCTAGACCCTAGGTAGAAGGAGAGACCAACCAGGTCTACATAAATCAATTTGAATTTGATAAGTCATGGGTGGCTGACCAGATGAGATTCATGCAAATTGACCAATACCCATTTGACGTCCCACTGCACAAACGAAGATATTATGGACTTCAAGGCACCAGATATGCACTAATCAAAGGGGTTCTATTTAAAATAAATTATGACAAAATCCTCCTCTGTTGCGTGGACAAGCCACAAGCCGAGATAATTTTGAACGAACTCCATAGCAACCCAGAAGGCAGACACTTCTCTGCCAAGACCACCGCTTTAAAAATCATGTAGGCAAGCTACTACTAGCCCACGATGTTCTATGAAGCTCACCATCTAATGTGAAAATGCACTCAGTGCCAATATTTTGTCGAGAAGTGGAAGAACTTTTCCATGTCATTGAGTTTGATCGTGACCGAAGAACCCTTCACACAGGGGGGGTTAGATTTTATTGGAATGATCAATCAATCCCATATACAGCATGGGTCATAAATGGATACTCACAACCACTGATTATTTGACAAGATGGGCAAAAGCAATTCCTCTAAAGAATGCTACAAAAGCATATTTTGTCAATTTTCTTGAGGAGTTAGTAGCAAGATTTGATTCACCAAAGACCATTATCTCAGATAATGCTCGAACCTTTGTAGGATCTGTGATGATAGACTTCTCCCTCAAACATGGGGTCTACCTCAAGACTTTGTTGAATTATTACCCGCAAGGGAATGGACTGGTGGAATCCACCAACAAGAACCTAATCAGATTGATAAAGCGTATCGGGTTGGAGCATCAATGGGAATGGCACAGGCATCTATGAGCGGCCTTATGGGAAGACTGTATTACACCTAAGAAAATTTTGAAAGCCTTTCCCTACGAGTTAGTGCATGGGAAGGAAGTAGTCCTACCCATTTCGATGGAGATCTCAGAACTACAACTACTAAAGTCCTTGGAAGTTGAAGAAGATAGCAAGATGGAAGTATGGCTAGCTAAGTTACTAAACCTCAAAGAAAAAAGGGAAGAATTGTTAGATGCCATGATTGAGCGACAGCACGTGGTCAAACGATGGTTTGACAAGAAGGCCTCTAGCCCAGGTTCCAAGGAGGGAGTCTTGTGCTAAAATTTGACGAACGAGTTGCAAAACTAGGGCAGCATGCAAATTTTGATTCTTTATGGAAGGGTCCCTTCCACATTCACAAATGCAAAGAAAGCAATGTGTATGAACTTGAAGACATGAACGGAAACGTTTTGGATATACTAGTAAAGGTATTCATCTGAAACTATTCTATTAAATACACAGTTCATTTAAAATTTACCTTATGTACCATATGTAAATTCTGTAAATAAGCATTTTTGTGAATAAAGCCATGAGCGTAAATAGAAAATAATATATTATATTCATGAAAAATCATTTACATATAGTACGAATCTTTGAGCTTAAAGCTCAGGGAAAAGCTTGAAAATCTTCCCCTTCAAAAAGCCAAAAAGAGATTCATCGTTAAAGAGCCAAAAGAGAGCCAATATAGAAACGGCAGGGAGATTCAACCTCTAGAATAGCGACAGTCAAAAAACATAGATTTTAGAGTTCACGAGCAAACGACAATAGGTTTTTCATTACACAGGCTCACGGACACTACACAAGCCTCAATCCTCCATGTCGAGGTTAAAGACCAGGTTATTGAAGGAGGTAATCCATTCAACACCATAAATGGGCTCCACATGGTTCATCTTCAAGAGGAACGTGGCCATAGGTCAGGATCATTGGTGGTGGCGCTCAAGATCCATGGTCTGAAAGTCAGTAAGGAAGGGCAGCCAAGGCACCACCTCTACATTATTGATGTGCCCATGCAAGTCCATTACAGATGGAATACCAACACCGTGGATGGCAACCTGAACAATTTCATCCAGCCCATCTAGCTATGATAGATGGAACATTGCCTGGTAGAGATCAACTATCCATGGTTTGGAAACATTCAAATCTAGCAGTGAGGCCATGAACCAAGAGATAATATTGGTGTTGCAACAGGGTTGGTTCACATCCTTCACATTATCCCTCCCCAAGACCCATTTGAACACTACAATGATCAAGTGGTTCTTCGTCCACAACAATCACTTGAGCCTATCATTGCTAATCTCCCCGACAAAGGAGCCTTGCAACTTTTGGCTCCAAAGTTGAATTGGAGTGCCTACATCGCTCATGATGCAATAGGAATTTACAAGACTCAAAAGGAAAAAGAACAACCAAAGAAACTTGCATACTCAATGCAAACTTAATGACTATTCTCACAAAATGGACATGTTATTTATAGAAAAATGTGAGCCAAAAAATCCCATGAATGGAAAATTGTTTCCCATCAAAAGACAATGGAAAATGTAAGTTATTGGTGAGGATTAAAGGGTAAATTGTACAAAGAAGATTTGGAAAGCTTTGAAGAGTTAATTTAGGCGTTCGAAAATCAATGCTTGCATATATGACCTGCTGCCATGTGTTCGTCACCTTCATGAACATCCACCTGCTTGCTTGTGTGAAAAGACATTTTTTGAAGCTAGCTCCTACTTAATACAAATATATTTTCTAAGCACACTTCCCAATCCTCAAGGTTATCATTCTCCAAAGTCTACGTAAGGAACGTACTAATACCATTCCTACAGCAAAGTTAGCATTTCCAAGAAGTATGGGCCGCCCACTCCACACGTATTGCTTTGTTGGAAGTGCTTAACGAGCTATCAATAACGGCAACACATTTACTGCATGTGTTTGTGAATTGAATGAGTCAAAAGAAAAAAAATTATAAGTATTGAACCCTTGAGTAAAGGCTTCTCTGAGAGGCTAGTTTGTAAAATTCTTCCAAGAACATGAAAATGGCTAAAGTATCATTTTCTGGCCAAAATGTTGGAATTGTTGGATAGGACGATTGAGAGGGGGGTGAATCACTTGTTACAAAACTTTTAAATCATCCATTGAAGCTAAACCTTAATACTGCTTAAATGAATAAACATTAAGTACAAGTGCAAAAACTGAAAACCATCACACAAACACAACACCAAATTTACATGGAAAACCCAATAAGGGAAAAACCATGGTGAGGATTAACTCGCACTATAGAGAATATCAAAACATATTACAAAAGGCTCACTGCCTGAGATACAAGGCTCACTAGCAAAACAAGGACTCATTGTCTGGAATAGGACTCACTGTCCAACAGGGCTAACAACCCGGAGGGCTCACTACCATAGAGATATAAAGAAGATAGAAGAAATATGTTATAGAGAGAAGGCAATCTCAATGCAAAAGAGAAATCTACCACAATTTTCTCAACCACTTGCAGACATGCATGAATGATAGAGTACACCTTCTGCTCACTGTATCCGAAAAGTCAACATTTAGGCTTTGCACTGATGTGCCACACTTGCATCACACACACTCACTGATTAGCATCAATCTCGCATCTATTTGTTCTATTTCTTCGCACGTATCTCTCTTTGTACAACATTTCACCACTAACTCATCCTGTAACTATATCATCTTCAACTTTGAAACATATCCAAAGTTGGCCATCCAATATTAAATTCAAATTAGGTCAGCACCAAAACATCTTAGGGTGGAATTAGAATGAGGACGACCCAAACACACACTTGATGAGGACCCAAATAGATCCGACATGCTACATCAATTATGAAGATAGCTGTCAACACAAGGTCATCCAAACCAGTGTAAAACACATAGAACAATTAAACTCAAACCTTCCAGACACCGAAATTATCTTCAATACAATCATAACAACTCAATTCTAAAACCGCAAGTCATAAAACTTCATCAAAGAGAAATTTGGACCAATATTTTTTCTCCCAGGCCTCAACCAAAACATAGAAAACCATAGTTCACAACTAGTGAACATAATTCACATTGACAATGAATTAGGAGCCAAAAATATGGATATAGCAGCTTCCAACAACCATGGCCAAAATATTTGAACCACACAACCATAGGAGAAAAACCCAAAGCAACCACTAAACACCTGCAAACTTTCTTCAATACAATTTTTTCAATATCCTCAACATATACAGCCAATAACCTACAACCATGACATCAATGACAACACCTTCATTCTTTTATATTCTCGCAATAAGAATCTTGTTCTCCAAGCCAGGTTATGTTAATATATTCAAAGATATATCTTATGCCAATGCTCTGGCGCCATAGGAACAAAGCTTTCCGCATACCAAAGTCATACAGCCAGGCAACCACACCAAAAATGAGGCGGTCAAGGATTTCGCAGATAACATCTTCGACCCCAAGCTACACACAAACCCTAAAAGCCTCTGAGAAGGAGCATTGCAGAGAATGATTGCCAAAAGGATGATTGAATGCCTTAGAATGAGACTATGGAATTGTGGTCTAAAATAATACATGTTGCCCTCCACACATCCATGCCTAGAGCTAGTAAGCATATGTGCAAAAAACCTAGACAAAGGCACCAAGGTTATCAGTGGTGACAAGCTAAAAATAACCATAAATGTGGTGGCTATCAAGGACATGCTATGTATCCCTTCAAACATGGAAGCTAAGATATTTTCGCAAAGGAGAGTGCAAGAGTTCTGGCAAACAAGGAGAGACCAGTTGAAGTTCTACAAGGATGAAACGGGAAAAGAGCCTGCAAATTGAGAATTTGTCTTTCCTCTATCATACAAACTCTTCCATTTAGACTTAAAGGCCATCTTCTCAATGCTAGCCTTCATATACGGCCATGAAAGAGACGACAATGTTCTCAAGTACCAAATGGACCTAGCTTTCATGTTGAGGAAGGAAAAGATCTAGAAGTGATTTGACTTTGCTAAAGCAATCACAGATAGAATGCTTTAGCAATTGAGCAAATATAATCACTCTTTCAAGTTAAGGTATTCCTCTTTTCTACTGCATTTAATTTTACATCAAAACCCTGGGTTCTTCAATAGTCATTTACCGCTCAGTATTTTTGGTGTTAGGGTTATATAAGCCAGTTTCATCTTAGACCCATGTGCTTTCAAGCACATGGGATTATTATTCGTTTGTCGATTATTTCTTGTAACTCGTGCTCCTTCCTGGATTTTTCCCCTGAGGGTTTGGAATGGATGAAGAATCACTAGACCCCGATAGATTACTTTATGGGGGTGGATTTTAATTCTATTAGATGTCATGGATTTAACGAGGACCCCTTCAGATTGCCAAAATTTGTAACAAACAGGACACTTGCCTTGGAGGCATGTCGTCAAACAACAATTGCAGATAATGCCTATGGTGCCAAGAGGCACAAGAAGCAGATTCATGTGATTACCCTCACTATCGCCAAAATCCAAGTAATGCTCATAATGAGGGAAGAGCAAGAGGTTTTAACCAACAAGTTGGCCTACCTCATCCTAGTTCTCATTTGCGATAGATGGAAATACAATCCCATTGGGCATTTTTCATTCAAGCATGAAAAGCAGCCATATTGGGAGGAAAGGAAAAGGCCCAACCGAAGAGAGGACAGAGGTCTATATCAACCTAGCTTTCATACCATTTGTGTGACTCTCATGGCTCACTTTCTACCCAAGAGTAGCAGAATTCCGACAAAGTTTCCTTATGGAAAAGTCCCTCAAAACACAGCTAAAGAATCTAGGGTGGTCGAAAAGGAAAACAATTGACTTCTAGAGGTACCGACAAGAGATCAAGTAGTTAGGTCCCTTATATGGAGTTGTTAAAGCAACAGATGAGTGCTTCGATGAGATGTATGATTAGGAGGTCAAATTTGATTCTGACCTAGGGACCGATCGGGGGCCTGAATAGGAGCATGCACCAATTTTCGATCCACGACCTCAGGCATCTAAAGTAGGGAAGGGGAAGGAAAAGGAATCACAACACAAAGGGTCACATCTCTCATCTTCTGCCAGCATTCCGATAAGGGCGAAGCAGACCCGACAGTCTCCAAGAAAATCTTCTGCAGTTCAAAATCCCAAGGTTCGTCGAGGTCCATTGTCGGAGAATCTAAAGCAACCAGCGCAACCCCTATAAAGAGAAGGAAAATCCAAGACCTAGGCAGGAAATGCTCCTCAAACAACGCAGAAGAAGTGGACTTCACCTCGTAGGTATCTTCAGCCTCAACAATCTAGGTAAGTTTTGCACCTGCCATGCTCTCTTCTAATGCATCTTTAGTAACTGTTGTCCCCTCATCTATAGAGCAAAACCCCCCATCTGTTGATTTTGATTTGCTCATCCTTAACACACCCCTAACTATATTTGGTAATGAGCCTCATATGGAAACCCCACGCATTGAACGTGCATCTTCCGTTGCAGCTATGATTGACACTTTGATCGCTTTATCCAAGGTGCAAGTGGTAAACATAGAAATGCCCATGCTACAGATTTCATCACCTTTGCCTACCTCTAGGAATATGCCTCTATTTCTGCCCACTAGCCCCTTTACCCCAATGAGCACTCCCTTTACCTCGCAAGTCATACATGGCATTCTAAACTTTTCACCAATAGCGCTTCGTTTTGCTTCCCCCCAAACTCAATCAATCGAAAGCACCCCTATTGTTACCCTCTACGACCTCCTCGCAGGTATCCCCGTTGTTGCGCAAAGTATTGAGTCCCCGCACATCCTTCTGACTCAGATGGAGTTAACTAGGCAGGCCCGACAAGAAAGGAAATAGAAGTTGTGGGTAAAGGTTGCAGCGAATCCAACCACCTCGAAGCTAGAAACCTGTTTTGATGGAGAGCGAAACGCTCTGATGATCTTGGCTATGAGGCCGCAAATATCCAAACCAGAGGGGGAGATCCAGTATGAAGATTATGATATCCAAACTGTGGGTCTCAACCTTAGCGAAGCTCTCCCGCACGACAAGATAGGCCTTGCCAAAGCAACACAGAAAGTGGTTTACACTGACTATGAGAAATTGGATAAGAAATTGAAAAAGCGCAAGGCAGAGTTAGTGAATGTGAAGACCATGGTGGACAAAATACAAGTGGAAATCAAGGCAAAGGATATGGATATGATCCACTTAAAGCAAGCACAAGATCAGGAAGGGGAGGTGGCCAGATCTCTTAAGGAGATGCAGAATGAAAGAGATCGGCTTCGCGTCGAAGTGTAGAAATTGGAGCGTCAGGTCGAGGCCAAGCGCAAAATGACAGAAAATGTCATTGAAGAACATTAGTGGAAGCAAAAATAATTTGATGAGACAATAGGTCGACAAAACAGTATATGTGTGGAGTTGCAAAGAGAGCTCTAGGAAATGGGAAAGGAAAAGGATGGTATGCAAGAAGATTTGGCTAGCACAAGATCTTGGACAACCGAAAATCTTCAAAAAGCTTAGGCAAAAATAGAGAGATGGGAGAAGTAGGACATCGATTCTATTCTGCACACTCTCAATGGAGAGGTAGAGAAGTTGCGCTCGAAGCTTTCGAGTGCCCTCCGAGAGACGGATCAGTTGAAAGAAAGCATGAAAGCTAAGGAAGCTCAATTCTAGCAGGAATTAGCTACGATGCAAGGGTTTGGGCTTCTCCTGATACTCCAGGGAGTGTTGTCTTCCCATGGGGAGAGATTCATGATCATGGTAGCGGCCCTGAAACCAGCCTTGAAATTCTTAATGAATGTACAAGAATTAAACGTGAAGGTCAGCTCGACAATTGACCAAATTCTGCCTACGATCACCAACCCCCCCCCCCCCCCCCCCCAGGCCACCACCCCCCCGCATTCTAAATTGTTAGGTAGGTTAATCATCAAGCTATATAAGGCAATCGAGGAAGCCTTGAAGGATGTTGGAATTCCATATCAAAGGGCAACTACAAGGAAGGCAAACAAATTCATCACCTACAACCAGGTCACCCAGAAAAGCTAGGCTTATTAGTTAGCATTCGCTAAGAAAGTCGGAGAGAAGGGAGGACCTCAGAATTCTAATCCAGCTTGGATTACGCTCCTTGTTCTCAGTATACGGATAGGTGTTGATAGAAGAGCAAATCAGGGAAGCCATCAAGCTCAAACAATAAGACTTCTCGTCGCTCCAGGGCCTAAGCCCATCGCCTTCGGTTGAGGAAATTAAAAAGGCGCTCCTCCATTTATCTCGACTCTACTACCACATCGGAGTTGCTTCATCAAAATGGGGTGGAGTTTCTTTCAAGGAGGCCCTCGATCTCGACTAGGCCTATGAGACATTACGCGCACTTATTTCGCCTTCCAATAAAGACCGGGAATTCCAGCATGCTACCTTCCTCTAAACTCTAAGGATTCTTTTTGTTTTATGCTAGATCTGGGCTCATGCTTCTGCAAGCAAAGCCCCCCTATGTGTCACCAGAAACTGTGGAGCAATTTTTTCTCTAAGTATTTTTCGCTTCAGTCCCTACAATTCTTCTTTTCGGTTCTTGTCGTGCGTTTTGATGGCACTTCGCCCCGAAGGATAGAGTTGTTCCCAAAAAAAGGCGCGCAATGCGCCATGTAGTGGTTGCACGACTTTTTATAATCACCTTCCTTTCGGGCTCAAAATAGGACACATGGCAGCATGGTGGGGATTCTCCCCAAGTTGCTCTCGCGAACTCGGAATTCGCTCGCCACCATACCGCTTCACTCACTTTCGTCGAGTAGGTTGTTTCACCCGCAGGCATATCATTTCTTTGGCGAAGTTTGTTAGGCAACGCAGTGGATCTTATATCTTCGGGATCGATCTTTTGGGGCGGCGTCATTTTCTCTTCTTGCAGTTGATCGGATCAGATTTCTGTTAGGCCGTAATAATTTCATATTTTTCTCTGACAACATATCTTCGCAAAGCTTCTACAAACATCCAAAGACATTACTGAAGCAACTCGATTTTTATTAGCGAAGATTGTTGTGATCAAATCAAATCTTTGATCGGATTGCGAGGTATATATAAGGACACCTGTCAATGGTTCATCTCTATCAGTTGTAGTTGGCTCATCTTTCTGGCTATATAAAAGGGGGTTTTTAGAGGCTTGTGAAGGAGAATCATCAAGATCATCAAAATATAAGTTTTACCTGTTAGAAGATTAGAGTAGGGGAGGAATAAGAAAGATTTTTACAAAGCTTTGTTTCGCTCTATGGCATGTTAAAATTATTAAGATTATTACTCAGATTGGTATTCGACCTTTGTGTTTATGTGGTTTATTACAAGAACAAGTGATAGCAGGAGGAAATATTTGAGATTGTGCATCTATAGCATTTATCTCATGTTTTCTTTGTCTATTTTGTATGTGATGAAAGCTCTATGTCAATTCATACGAGTATAGTCTTGGTGATTGTCTTATATGTCATTAGCTTTTATGTTTGAATTATGCTATCTTTCAAAAATTGAATCATGTTCGTTGTACTCTTTCATTTTATGCAAAAATTATGCTAACCTCCATACTATGTTGTAAGAGCAAGAGGTTTTTGTAAAGATCTGAAATATTTCTTTTAGTATCAGGCTTCTTATTTTCGTCAGACCTTAATGGGTGCTTCTCGCGAGGAGATCTGAATGACTGCTATGTGCTCCTTTGGACCTTAGTTGTTCATTCTCTTTCCAACAATGAAGGGTCTATGGTATTTTGTATCCACTCCATTAGAAATAAGAGCCTACTAGGGTTTGGAATGTTCTAAAAACTTTGTGGCGCATCGCCTTAGTCGTCTTTCTACATTTCTTTTCCCCTTGAAACACAAAGAAGAGTCGGCGTCTATAAAAATCTTGGAGGTCATTCAATGAGGTGCAAGCTAGTCCCCACTCACTAAATTTCTCATAAGGTTGTCTAGGAGAAGCGCAAGCTTTCATGATCAACAGATTACAATGAGACAATTGCAAAAAGGGGTTCAAAATTGACCCAAACTTTTATTAGTGAGGGTTTTAGGGGATTTTAGTTCCTTCTAGGTTTAAGAATTGCAAGTTAATCAATTGAAACCTACAAATTGCTATTGAATGTTATTAACACTCTTAGTGAGGGAAGCCACTTTGGTCTAGATGTCATTTGCATTAGCTTCAATTCTTAGGATATACATTTTAGGCATGTTGATGTTGACTACAATTTTTGGGAATGGATGAAGTTATATGGCAAAGTGATCTATGTAAAGTGACAATCACAACAAGGTAGGCACATGGATGAGGTGAACCACCCCAATGACAAAAAAAAGGTTCCTACAATTGTATATCAAAAAGACCAACTCAAAAAGAGGATGTAATTGTTACACTAATTGTCAATGTCTCCCTTCGAATTCGGCACATGGACCAACCACCTCCCATGGAGATATTGTATCGAGCGTTAACAAGGTGATCTTTTGGTGCAACAACAAACGTGTTCCAACAAATGGTATCAAAGTCGTGGTCGCAGGTTCAAATCCCCTCGAGTGATGTTGAAGGGGGGTTGTTGGACTAACTATCAACATCTCCCTTCGAATTTGAGGCATGGACTAACCACCCCCCATGGATCAGTTTCCCTGGTATTTGTATTGGGCATTAACAGGTCGATCTTTTGACGCAACGGCAAACATGTTCCAACAATAATATCATAAACTACTCAATCTCAATTTTGAGTACTAATACACAAATCTAGCTGCACAAAGTAGCATATAAAGGAGAAGACTTCTAGAATGTGCATCTACTAATTTCATTTGTAAATAGTGTCAATACAATTGTTTCAAAGCACCAACTATAGATAATAAACCATTATTGTAGCCCACTATTCCGTATCCAAGGTATGGAGTGAATAATTTCCAAGGTCTTATTGATTACTAATGCATCACAAATTTCAAACGTTATAAGGCAACCTGAAGTTGAAGTTCTAAAAAAATATCTACATCGTCTTTGAATATACTGGAGTGTATCTTAAAACTCACAATTGTATACAAATTTGTCTAAAACTTGGATCTTAAATTCAAAGCACACCTTACTTCACTAAACCCTTCATAGGGAATCTGGATTAGCCAAGAATTGACATTCTTTTTTAAAAGCCCCGACACATGGCTTCTAACCTACAAAAAAAAAAAAATTAAAATGTTTTTGAATGAAGTTTTAAAAATGTTAATTTTAGCACAATCTTAAGAGCCACAATATCCATTGTATTGCTCCACCAAGCACAGCGAAACTAATTCCCGAAATTTAAATGGTTTGTGTTACGTGCACCAAAAATTGCTGTATTAGGTATCATAGAAAATATGTAATAACGAGACATGTCATAAAATACATTTATAGGGCATAGTTATTAACTAGTGCGTTCCATAGAGCCATTTTTATCACATAATCCTAATAGCATATATCTCACTATACTAGAGGAACTTCTTTAGTCGTCCTTTACAATAAATTCCTCAGCCTCTTAGAAAACACAGTCTATCACATAATACCTTCAGCCTGAGCATCAAGCATTTGGTTGGGCTTTGCAGATCTCAGAAATTGAGTTCCATGCCCTTAAATGAATGTCTGAAAGTCTCATTATAACGAAGTTCCATTTGACTTGGTGTACATCGAAATGCAAATTAATGAACATTGTCTGCCACAGAATAACTTCAGGAAGATCATCATGCATTCCATTGAGCTTTTGCAAGTCTTTGAAATTGAGCTCAGCATGTCCGTAAATGCATAAGATTATCGTTTATCATGAAATGAAGTCTCACGCACCTTGTGTACGTCTAAAATATTTCTTCGAAACTATTTCCATAAAATATCCCCGGTTCAATAATGATATTGGGAATATGCTCTACTATATAACGGATATCTAAACTTCCTGAAGCTGCCCCACTTTCATATTTCTGAGATTTAATTTTTTGGCATTTCAAATGCTTTTAATCTCCAATTACATGAAATGGGGTCACATGTGTCTCTTGTACATCTAAAATGCACATTAAGTTTTCCATGATGAGGAGGGTAACAAGGTTATTGTGTAGGAATTTCTTTGAGACAATTTCCATAAAATATCCCCAGCGAATGGGTAATATTGGGAATATGCTTTAATATAGAACGGATATCTAAACTTCCTCAAGCTGTCCCACTTTCATATTTCTGAGATCAAAAAATTTGGCATATCAAATGAATTTCAACTGCGATTGCATATTTTACATAACAGAAATGTATGCATGCCCCGAAAAGCAGATGTTTCCAATTACATGGGTGTGATTTCTTTATCAAACCATTTTAGGATCAAGAATGAAATGCCCACATCCAGTTAATGCCAGAAAAAATGCGGAAAAGCATTCATAGGCAACGCCCCCAAAAATATTTATGGTCATGACAAAGCTTTAAGCGTACACCACTTGTGTTGGAAGAAACCTGTCAAAAACCCTAGCACTCAGAACCTACACGATTCTAAGATTCAATAAAACAAGACACTTGAATTTGTTCCAGAATTCGGTAATGCTGTGTCTGATTCTGCTCATCATACATATATTATTACGTCTAGCTCCCATTGGAATAATTTTCAGTATCTGTCTAAACAACTTAGAGATGCATGTACATTAAATTTGCAATGTCTGGCCGGTACTGTCTAAAACACACAGCATCTTCTACCATTTGAGAACTCTTCTTAAGTTTCCCCATCTGAAAGCATAGAGAAGTTCCCTCTTACAGCATATATCAAGCATGCTTTCACTGGCATATATAGCCCCAAGGGTCATATATTTCTGTGTGATCATATTGGCATGATCCAAAATGGCAAGTTCAATCGAATAAAAGGATGAGCTGCATAAAGTTTAACTCCTTTACATTCTTGGTTAACATACCAAAGAAACAGATGGATTTTCCTGACTCAGCTATGATTACATGCTTTCACCTTCTCTTTGTATTTGATACAAATTTAAAACAGTTTGTTCGAGCTTCAAGGATAAAGAACAGGGCAAGATTTGGCTCCATTCCTTCATCCCAGAAATTTCAGGCATGTGCAAGGATGGGCCCATCATGATGTTATTAATAAACACCAAAATAGTTATAAAATTACAAATCAATTAGACCACTAATTTTGGCCTGTGATTAAAAAATAAAAGTATTGCCTGATGCAGTACATGAAAATTATGCCCTAGCAAAAAAATCATTGAGGCCAAGGTAAACGTCACCATGAGGGACAGCATCTTCAGGTTCGGGCATAAAAAGACTAGAGGTGGTATCCTACACAGACAAATAACAATTAGAAAAATGAGGTAATCTTTGACACTTAAAGCACATAAATTTTATTGAATTTATCATGTCAGCTTACCTTTGCATTGAGCTGCAGTTCCCCTGTAGTCTTATCTCTGATAACAATTGCACCATGTGCTTTCAGCCATTCTTCACACTCATCAATTCCATCGACTTCATCACTACTCTTGAAAGAAGTAGCATCTATAAATCCTAATATCTGAGCCATGAAAGCAACTGGAACTGTTGGACGGTAAGAACGGGAAATGCATCTGACAGCCTCAAACCGCATTTTCTCCACATAAAGATCTACAATTTTAAAGTTGAATTTAATTAACAAAATCATATCTATAAATCTCACCAAAGAACAATTCATAATTCAAATTATAAATTTACTGTAAACATTTCAGATCCATACCCATCAGACATGCACTTAAGGTAGAAGCAGTTCTGTATAAACGGAAAAAGGAGGTGTAATTTCCAGAAGAAACAGCTGCTCGGACTGCCAATGCATGCTTTACAACATCATCACTTTTGGCTTCAATTGACAACCTGAGCAAGGGAATAAAGAAAACTACAAGGTGTAAGAACAAAGGAACTATACAATATCAGCCATACAGCAGTCAGGTCAAGTTCAGAAATCATTGGCACTACAAGCTATTGGGACATCTGAAGTCTCGTGTACTGCACAAATATTATATTATTGCTCTCTTTGACTTTTTATAACGATCCAAATAAACACATTCATCTCCAGTAATTATTTGTGGAGTCATCCCCAAAAGTTTGTTGGCAGAGACAATATTTTGAATCATGAGTCTTTGGAAAACAAATATTATTGTCATATACATGTAAATACTATCGTCATATGCATGGAAACTTTCACATAATTTAATCCGATAAGGATTGCAGAAAGAATATTTATGTAAATCAAAAGTACAGTTTGTTCTTACATATAATAACTACCTTCTTCTAAAAGATCAATTTCCATTAAAGCTTATGACTAAGTTGAACTTTCATGGTTGGAATATAGTCCTGCTTTCATAATGAAAATCATATTTCTCTTCCCCCAAGGATGTCAATAAAGCTGTCAACCCTTCTGTTTTTATGACCTATGTATTCAGATATTTCCCACAGGCAGCTGAGTGCAAGGATTAAACAAGAAAATTAATCTCCTTGGCCAAAAAATGTGTAATAACATATTATATGTATTGCCTTTATCACCAAATTTACTGAAAAGTAAGTTGTTAGAATATAATTTCTCAATATATTTCACTTTGCCTCTGATATACAAGGCCCCCTGGTAGTATGTTCATAACAATTCTATCTGGACCGTAAGAGCTCAGTAGAAGGTAGGATTGGTTTCAGTTGGGAAAGTAGGAGAGAGAATTACCTCAGCCTATTCAATACCCCCTCAGAAGGGCGGCGGGCGTATTGAGCCTCAGGGAGGATATCACGTAGAGAGTTTCACATTGGGATAATTAAAAGGAAATACTTTAGTTCCCCCAACTGGAAGATTCAGTTTAGCCCAGCCGTCCTTTCTTTCTTTCTTTACTGGATGGATGGAAGGAAGTAAAGATGTAAGGATGGAAGAATACTGACTCTACTCTCAGTATAGTAGCTCCAAACAGACCTATAGTCCACAATATGAGAATCAATAAAATATTTCTACCTGGTATATATTAGCAGCACCAAGCGGTTGTATACTAATACAAGTGATATATATCATGGACAACCTCTGCATTCTTAAGCTTTGTCTCCTAGGGCAGTAATTCTTATCATCCAAACAAGAGCGAATGGTAAAGAAAATTTATTTCCTTGCTGATATGGAGCAGGGAAGAAAAAGCCCTACTAAGCACCTAGTTCTGTACTTGTTTATTTCATATGATATTTTACTCTTTTCAAAGTTAAAAATCCAAGTCAACTAAAAATGCAGATGCAAATTAAAAAACAAATACTTTTTAGTGATTAAGATCATTGAGCCCTCACTTTGTATACACAAAGATGAAAGTCTCTAATAATAACCGCTAAATAGGCAAAAAGGTAGCAGGGCTCTCAGTGAGCACACAACAAGAATCCGTAAGGATTCAGAATGGGCAATATATAGGATAACAAGGTAAAGAATAATAGGGTGAAGGATAGTTACGACAAGGGCTAAATGTCGGGCAATATGGTGATAAATGCCATGCATACAATGAGAAATCAGATCTGCATAAATGTAATTTGCGATACCCACCTAGGGCTGACTTCTGGGCACATCAGTTTCTCCCTTATATTAAAGCGCTAGTGGAGATGCAGTTGTAGGTGAAGTTGAGGCATTTAGGAGGAACCTTCCTAAATCACAAGCTAGATACTCTAGAGACGTGGCATACATCAGAAGCAAATACCTATCCATGAACCTTCAATAATCCAGTTTTGACAGCTAGTTTTCTTTCCTCTAATTATCTAAGGGCAGATGCAAACACGACCATGGCAGATCGAATGATTTCCTCTTCCAGAAATGGAGAAGGAAAACCTATAAATATGTTCCCAACCCTTGACTTTCATTTCCAGATTTGACCAAGATCATTGGCCCAACCAATGATGTTGACTGGACAAGGAAAACAAACATCACTGGCCCAGTCACTAATGTGCAGAGGCATAAAACTCAGAATATCAGCAACCTGTCCAGTAATGTTTGTCAGACATGGGCATAGATGAAGAAGGACATTAAGGATGAAAAGATAAACCTAGACCACAAGTCTTAAAAGACAAAGGAGAAGGGACCTGCAATCAAATCTCATCAAATGCTTAAGCCAGCATTCCATTGAGAGAGATTAATGCAGCCACAACAAAGACAAACTACTTACATGAAAAGCCAGGCAACACAATGTGTAAGAGAAGCCTCCTAATCCACTCTACCAGTGTACTGCACCTCAATGGTTCTCCAACTCTCAAGCAAGGCTAAGTATGGAGTTTGAACTTTCGAGTAGAAGGTAAGCGATCCCAATGAGTTATTTATGCATACATAAGATATCACACCTTCTATAAGGTGATTTGGCTCTTAAGCCTTTGTCTTTTGTTTTCTTTTTCATGTGCTTTTACCTTTTTGCCTTTTGAAATTTGCCTTTTGACATTTTTATTTTTGTTCTTCCCCCATATGGGTTTAGAAGGTCAATGGGTGTGTATAATGACAACACTAAGTGAGTTCATACCTAACCAAGAGGGGGATTTAATTAAATGCTTAGAGACTCCTAGACTTGCACCTTATCAAAGAATGTAATCTTGAATACAACCTTGGTGTGCCAATAAGTAAAGGGCAAAAGAAAAAATGTGATGAAGATTAGAGAACTCTAGTTGAGGGTAGAATGATACAATGATAGAAAAGCTTGAGACTTTGTCAAGAGAAGGGTGAAACTGTGGATGACCAGCATAAAGAAGAAAAAATGTGTTAGAATTACAGCCTATGAAAAATAAGGAGATGCAAGATCCAATGAGAGACAAAACAGGGCAGGGACAAAAGGAAAGCGCAATCTTCTGGGACAAACAGGTGATGGATTAGGAGTAGGAAGCAAAGGGGGTGAATGGGAAGATAAGGAAGCTATGAGGACATGGGAGGTGAGCCAGTTGTTCAAAGAATTTGAGGATGTGAGAGGTAAGGAATGATGCATGCATGAAGCACAAGGTGAGATGCGCAAGATTAACTTGTATGGGCTGAAAATGTAGGCTGTATAAGTGCAATAGTAGTCCAAAAGCTAGAAACAAAGCAAATGGTGCCATGCCATAGTGTGGGGTGAGATGTGTTGGTAAAGGTTCGGGGAGCTTCTGGTGGTGTTGGGAAAGAGTTAATCCCATTTTGTACATCATACAAATTTGAGCAGATGGGAGATAAGTATCATCAACCATTTCAGTAGGTGGGGAATAAATATCAGACCTTTTCAAGTAGGGAATAATTTCTTATGCCATAATTGTTATATTAATAGTTTTTATCTTGTGTAAAACGTAAAAACATAGATTCCTAGTTATGTTGTTAGCCAAGTTAACCAGTTGTTGATTTGTTTTGATTTTAATCCTCCCATTGGTTTTTCATCCAACCAACAGGTTAATTTAAGGATTGTTCAAATCTTGTAATTTGGGCATGCTTATGCCTATATAATCTTCGTAAATTTTCAAGAAAGTTAATCAATTGTGTAGCTTCCTTTTGCAGAGATTTTCCCATCGCACATTGTCAAGCAGACCTCAAACTGCTACATTAACTGGTTCTATATCATAATTTGTGATTCCACTCACAGATCAGAGCGTCATATGGGAGATAGCTAGTTTGAGTAGGTTAAGGCAGTTATCATGAGAGTGCCCCCGAGTTTAAATGTAACCAAAAAAAATTGTTGCAATTGTACCATTGCGAGAGTGGCCTAGAGGTGTCTTACCTCACAAAATCAGGTGATCATCATCATTTGTTGGAGCTTGGTGGCACTTAGAGGTGTGCAGGAAGAATAAGATGGGGTAGCTTTAGGTTTAGGAGAAAAAAGAGAGTAGGATAGGTGTGAAAAGGTTTTGTTAGATTTAGGACTAATTGCATTAATGGTAAATTGTCAGTCAAAGGAATTGAGAATATGGGTGATTCCATTTTCAATGGTACGTTCTTTTTAATTCCCAACAAAAGATATAGTGGTTTTATGATGATAAGGTTGCTCAAATGTAAACATGAAATGGTCTTATAGTTTGGCTTGGCCAAAGGATTCTTCTAAGATTTTGGAAGACAAGCAAAGCAGACTTCACAGTGGAGATTGATTTCTAAGGACACGAGGAAAAGTTGGAATAAACTAATGGTCAGTCATGATGTGTTCCAACATTTGATGTAATCATATGCATATTCATGTTTCGATTCCTTGGAATTTTGAGGTTTCATAGGTTATCATCAGGAAAATGCTAGTTTGGAAATCTTCAAGGGCATTAAAAAATTGTGTAAGGCATAGGATTAAGTGAGCTGGAAGTTTATTGTAACATTCTAAGGTGTCTCAATAAGAGTTTTGACAAACATTTTGGTAGCAGCATATTGGTTTGTATGGAAGCAATCCATGTAAAGATTACCAAGAGATTTGAGGTATGAGTACTCTTGGGTAGGGGGAATGAATCCAGTGTCAATGGTTTGTTGTGCGTGGAGCTAGAGATTTGTTTTCAATAGATTGTAGAAACCATAGCATCAAAAATCTTTTGGGGAAAAAATTGCCAAACCAAAACTATAAGATTTTTTCAAAATTATTTAAACGGGAAAAAATCGGATATAAAAAAGCTTAAAAATGTAGAAAAAGGGACAAAAACTTCTTGTTTTTGAAATTTGAAGGCATAGAGAGCAAATAAAATTGAGTTTAGCCGATGAATTGTAGTATATAGATTTTTGTAGTTTATATTCATATCACCGATTACATTGCGTTGCAGAAAACAGATTACATTGCGTTGCAGAAAACATACTTCAACATGCATAAATAATAACTAGATGTTGACAGTTTACAAATTTTCAATTACAATCGCCTCCTTTGCCCTATACATGGCCTCATGCAAATAGCTCATGGGGGAGAAATCACCTCCTTTGCCCTATACATGCCCTATATAGATTTCTGTAGTTTATGTTCATATCACCGATTACATTGCGTTGCAGAAAACATACTTCAACATGCATAAATAATAACTAGATGTTGACAGTTTACAAATTTTCAATTACAATCACCTCCTTTGCCCTATACATGGCCTCATGCAAATAGCTCATGGGGGAGAAATCCCCATCCACTAGCCTCAAAAAATTTACACTAAGTCAACACACTCAAGAGTTAGACCCCAATTCCTTGTAACCCCCTCATTGTAATCAAGCTTCTAATGTGTTACACGGGGACGCGTCCCCCCCCCCCCCTCAAACCCTACGTCCCCGTCCCCTGTGGCGTTTTGGGGAGGAGGGGACGGCAGGGGATGTCCCCTAGGCGTACCCCCTGATTTTCAAAAACTGGGAAACAGCAGGAAACGCGTCCACAAAAAAGGGGACTGGGGGAAAATAAAAGGGGACGCCTAGCGGCCACGGGACGGCTAAGAGTCCCCCAACGATATCAAGGACGCCCAGGCGTCCCCTTTTTGTCAAAGTAAAAAATGTTTTGATTTTTGGCAAATTAAATAAAAATTGCTTGATAAATATTAAATATTTCATTATATTTGATCAAACATTTAATTTTTAAACAAACTATTTAATTTTATTGTCAAATTAAATAAGAATTGCTTGATAAATATTAAATATTAAATATTTCATTATATTTGATAAAACATTTAATTTTTAACAGTGAACCCCGGGGACGCGTCCCCCCCTCTAGGCCCTAGCGTCTCGGAGACGGGGACGTCCCGGAGACGTGGGGACGGCGTCCCGACGTTTCCGGCGGCGCCACCATTGCTCAGCTCGCCGCCGGAGACGCCTGGGCGTCCCCGAGACGCCGAGGGAGACGCCTGGGCGTCCCTCGAGCATCTCGGGGACGCCCAGGCGTCTCCCGCGGCAGACAGCCATTTGCAACATTAAAACTCAATTTTTAAAGATTTTTTTAATAGTCTATTTAATAATAAGGCGTCTCCCGCGACTGACAGCCAAAAAGCAAATAAAAAAAAAAATTTAAAACATTTTTTAATATTTTATTAGTTCTATTCGAACCCTAAGGGCATGTGGGACCCATCCATTGTCGTACCAAGCATCGACCAGGAGAAAGTAAAGTCTAAGAGAAACAATGCAAAATATGTATTTTTCGGCTTCGTTAGCACTATTCAGAACCTGTGGAAAAATCATGAAAATGAGGTGCGTGATGTAGTTTCGAGTGGTTTCAAAAGTGTTAAATTGGTCTTAGTGGCGGGGGCGCTGCCCCTCGACCCCGCCCTGTACCGCAACAGGGAGCGTGCCAGGGGCGCTGCCCCCGGACCCCGCGAGGGGCGCTGCCCCCAGACCCCCGCAAGGGGCGCTGCCCCTTGACCCCGTTGGAGGCGTTGCCCCCAAACCCTCGCGAGGGGCGCTGCCCCTCGACCCCGCTGGGGGCGTTGCCCCCAGACCCCCATCAAATTTATTGGAATTGCCAAATTGCAATACAATCAACCATCATAGTACAGTTATAAGAGCAGTTGGCAGCTGAGCAAACGAGAGTGGCAGCTCTTGAGGAGAAGTTGGCAGAGAGGGATAGAGTATTGGGTCAATTGATAGAGAAGGATACCCAAGTGGCCAATGCACAACGATAGAGCCAGAGGAGCCATCACAGATTGATGAGGATGAGGATGCTTCAGATATAGGGCTGGTTGGTGTTCCTTTGGCAAATCTTGACCTTGAGGAGTCCAGTGGTTCCAGTGATGAGGAGTTTGCCGACCTCCCGAGGGATGATTAGAGGCCTCTGCCTCCACTACGTTTTGTCATTTTGACATTTTGATTTTGTACTTGTTTTGATATCATATAATCATGCTACTCATTGTAATCATCTTTATAATCAAATATTTTTGATATAATATAATAGAAATACTCCATTTGCCAATTCAACAATTGTTACATTCTAGTATTGAGTATTACTATTCTAATTTCTAATTAGTAATTTGATATTGAAAGCTTCAATATTCAATGTTCAATGTTCAAGTACTAATTTAGTATTTCAATTTTGCTATTTTACTTCTTAATAGTCTTATACATCTTTTCATAACTAGCATTTTAAGTACCATATGTATAGTATATAGTATATACACCCTGTCCCCCCTCCCGCCCCCCCGCCGCCGTCCCCCCGCCGTCCCGAAATTGAGGCCCCTTTGTCCCCCCGTCCCGGAAACTTGTCCCCCCGTCCCGGCGTCCCCCCGTCCCCGACGCCGGTGGAACATAGATTTTTAAACAAACTATTTAATTTTATTGTCAAATTAAATAAAAATAAAAATTGCTTGATAATTGATAAATATTAAATGTTTCATCAAATATTAAATATTAAATATTAAATAATGAAATATTAAATATTAATTTTTTTATAATGAAATATTAAATATTTCATTATATTTGATAAAAATGTTTTATCCCCATTCAAATGGCATTGACTAAATAATAAAATATTATTCTATTCACTTTAGTCGTTCAACCTAAAATTGAAATGAAGACTTTTAACTTTTAAGTTTTATACAATATTTTTTTTACTTTGCAATGCACACATGGGTAGGGTAAACATGCAAAAACGACCAGGAGAAAATATCGCTGTTATACTACTATTATACTCTTTATCTATACACATATTGTCATATTGATATTGTTGCACATATTTGATATTTCAAATTGTTCTCTTTCTCTCTATATATATAATATATTTTTAAAAATTCATACATACATACATATATATATATATTGAAAAATTTCTATATTGCCATCCCCCCGCCATACCCAAAAATCTACCCTTGGACTGTCGTCCCCGAAACGCATCCCCTGTCGTCCCCCCGTCCCCAAAACGTCGTGGAACATAGAGTTTCTTACATGACAAGAGATCCTAATAACTAGTGGGAGTGGATGTGGAGACCCCAATGGGGTTGAGGGGTAGCATCCCTTATGAAGGTTTGGGGACAACACCCCCAACAAGTTTGAAGGGCAGCCCAAATTAAGGCCTTTGGAACCACACAAACCTTTATGATGCACGCCATTTTCACAATTTCATCACTTACAGACAATATTAGGTACGAAAGCACTTTTTTGTTTATTAAAGTATTTTTCAAAAAGAACTTTTTTTGTTTATTATATTAATTATATCAAAATTAATTAAGAAAAGTATTTAAATTTACAATTAAAATGTTATTAAATTAATCTTTTAAATGTTAAAAAACTTCTACTATGCCATAAAATAAAATAATTGTTCATAATAAAAATAGCCAATCAAAATAATTATTGAATAATATTCCAAAGTAAAATAAAATATTTTTAATTTATAAATATTGATAAATATTTTAAATTTTAATATATTTTTGTACTATATAAACATAAACAATGATTTCAAAGAGTATGTTCAGGGAATGTATGGCCTCTAGACCACAATGATGCATGTTTTAAGGAATTTATCTCTTGAACAAAAGAAACTGTAATGGTATCTTGCATAGGGATTTTATGTGCACAAGATAGTCGAGGAACTGGAGACACTACTACTAGTTTTGGATCACCAAGACTGGGTGTCACGTATGTAGAAACAAACCCTACGTCACTGCAAAAAAACCCACTAAAATCCAAAAAAAAAAACCCATTGAAATTCATAAAAAAACATTGAAATCATTGTTGTGTAGGAAAGAACCTTCAAATCACATAAAATCAGGTTAAATTCCGTCAAATCTGCAATCAATGATTTATCTAAAAATCAAAATTTTAATAGGGAAAAAATCGACAAACATGTTTCACAATTAATCACGTATAACCATGATTTTTTCGCGATTTTTCCTTTCTGGCAGAAACTTGTTTTCCATAGGTGGTTGAGGGATAGGTCTCCCACTAGCATTGGAAGGGGAGGTGGAGGGTAATTCAATCAAGGTTCCTTAATGAGTTGAGGAGAGCTAGCTATTTGAATCATTTGTTGTTGTAATTAGAATTGGGCATTGCTTGAGTTTGTATTTGGGCAAAGTCGTCTATGACTTGCATTAGTGCTTGGGTAATGTCTACATTGCTAGGGGTTGTATTTTGTGTAGGAATTGTGTTTTGGGTGGAAATAGATGGAGTGTTTTGTGTAGGAGTTGTCAATGGAGACAAGAAGTTGGTCAGGTGTTTTTAGGTGGGAGACTAGAAATATGGAGGTGGGAATAAATAAAGTCAATGAATATTTAAAGAGGTAAAATAGGGGAATAAAGGAGTAGACAAGGAAATCCATGTATGGAAATTAGGAAGAGAATTTTCATAGGGAAATGATTTGACCTTAAAAATATTGAAAATTGAAACTGAAATAAATTTGACCTAAAGTAAAGTGAAACTAAACCAACCAAATGAGAAGGTAAGATCATGTCAAATTCACCAATTAACATATACACTAAAAAGAAAATCTATAATAATAACCACCTCTCAATAGGTAAAATGCAGGTGGTCTTCTTTAGTCAACACACAATAACAGCAATCTATTAAAATTCAGAATGGGCAATAGATAAGATAACAAGGTATACAGACAATATGGTGAAAAAAATATTATAAGGACAGCTATGCCAAGGACTGAAAGTAGGGCAATATATTAGTAAAATAATAAGCATGCAACAACATAACAAGCACACAATGAGAAATCAGATCTACATATATGTAAGAGGCAGGTTTCGTTGCATTAAACTCCCCCTTGGAAGCACTTGTTGATAGGTGGATGTAGGAGAAGTCAAGACATATGGTAGAAACCCTACAAGACCACAGCCAAATAATCTAGTAATTTAGCAAACATCAAAGACAAATCTGTATCCACAAATTTCCATAGTCCATGTCTTTGCTACACACCTTGCTTCAGTTTAAGTACTTCATCCTCTAATCCTTAAAGGGAGACATGGGCATGAGCAGAACAGAGTATATGACATCTTCTTTTTGAGACGGCAAAGAGCATCTTCTAAATAAGGTTGCAACCCTTAATTCTCATTTCCAAATTTGGCCTACATCAACAGCTTGGCCAATGATGCAAAACATCATTGGCTGACAGATGATGTTGATTGTGCAAGGAACGAAAACAAAAAACACCAGCCCAACCAATGATGTACATAAGGAAAAAAGAAAAAAGAACGTCACAGACCCAAACTATAATGTGTAAAAGGCAAAATGCAAATGAAAACATTAGTGACCCAGTCAGTAGTGCTCATCAAAATGGGAACCAACAAAGGGGATAAACGGAGGGCACAAATAATGGCATGAATCACGATGGCAAGGCAAAATGGAGAGACCCTTAAGAAAAAGCAAATATAGCCACAAAAGCAACCTAATTGAGAGGAAAATGAGCCTTCAAGCCTCAACAAAGAAAAATGGTATAAAGGACACTCTACGTGTGTGCAAATGCAAATAGTAATAAAGCATATAACCTCTTAACAGAATTGTCTAGATATTCAATAGTATGGCACATATAACAAATCTTAGAGAAAACTCATTCATGTCAAAGGACTTGGTCCCAACTGGTTAATCCAATTGGTTCTCATGTTGGAGAGCCAGGTTCAAGTGCCCAAAGTGACATGTCCATTGATTTTGTTGGGTCTCTTGGCTCTAAATTGCTACTGTTGTTTTTGTTGAATAAATCAGGTTAATTACCACATCCACTTCTGGGTGTGGCATACCCCGACAGTCAAGGCTAAATGCATGTACTTGGTGAATTTGATGGAAGAGATACCCCTCACTCATTGCATCTAAGCAAAAATACTCTCTGCAAGGGGAATAAAGAATCCAAAAACCAAAAAATCCTGAAGAAAAACCAAGAGACGGCCTCATAGTCAAAATATGTTGTACCTCATCCATATCCAAACAAATGTTAACCAGATCTATAGAACACCAATGAACCATACAATTTGAAAATTGCTAAATGGATAGCAATTATTATGTTTAATACAGGTTAAAATTAGGTCTCATAAGTAGTGAATATTAAAAATCAAAGCTCAAAATAAAGTGTCAGTTGACAATGTGTAAATCCATACAAGCCAAAGCATTAGCACTTGTTCAACATAGTCACATTATGTGTTCAACCAATAGATCCTATAAGATCATTCTACTGTAATGATAGAGAACCATTAGTTAATGGGCTTAATAAGTAATTGGTGTTATTGACAATTGAAATCAAAGCAGCTAATTTATGTAACTAACCCCGAACAAGCCTCCAAGAATGAAATGAAAGGCCAGTCTAAAATTCAAAGCATACAAAGATGCTATATGGATATCACATCCTGGGCACACATATAGATGCAACAGGTGTTCCAAGAGGCTGAGCAGCATGGAGGATTATGGCCAGAGCTATGTGTTACGAAAATATCAACAATAATGGGAAGCAACCTTAGTTTTCTTCATTCAAAGTAAAATATTTTTATTGGATTTTGATAAAAAGACAGTGATTGCAAGTACAATTCTTCCCTCTTCCTGATGATCGTTAATCATTGTCTTGCTCTCTAAGTAGCAGTCAGAAAGGAATGCAAGTGCTATATGATGGTAAGCCACCTGTAAATGTTGTCTTCCTCAACCATTGCCTTTCCTTCTTAACAGTCAGAAAAGAATGCAAGCGCTATGCGCTATATGATGGTCAGACACCTGTAAGAATTGTCTACATTTAACTGTGGTGACAATTGCCTTCCAGTATTGCCAAAGTCTATTGTGCCCTTTCTAATATGCTCTATTGTGCCCATTCTAATATGCAACATTGTGACTTGTGTGTTGTAACTTGTAAGTGCCCATGACATTAGAAGGAGCACTTCGAAACTCTTCCAAAGAGGAAGAAATATTTGATACTAATGGACAATTGGCTGTGTCATAGTTACGAGACTCGGACTCAGCACAGACTTGGCGAGGGTGAATCGACTCAGGAATCTGGACTCGACACCCAAACTCAACGCAGACTCGGCAAAGTGAAAAACCAAGAAATTTAGAGATTTTTAAGGGTTTAAAACTTGTTTCATGCACCCTTTATTAAATAAACCTTAAAGACACAATAACATCATCAAATAGAAGTTAATTTGATCACATACACAAGTATACATCAATCACATAAGTATAAACACAAATTGTAGCTGAGCTACTGAAAGAAATAGCACACTTAGATATATAGTCAAAGACTCAAATGTATACAAAACTCATGGAATATGAAATCCATGACATCGATTGTTCCAAACAAATATGAAATATCAAAACAATAACTAGACGTCTATGGCGCAGAGGAGCTTGCATCCTTCATACGAATGCGTCTAAGATAGGTCCTAGATGATGCAGCAACCATAATCTCAAGTTTGAGGGCAATTGCCCCAACAGGATTGAGGGGCAGCACCCTTTATGAGGGTCTGGGGGCAGTGCCCCCACTGGGGGGCAACATCCCTAGTGGGGTCGTGGGGCAGCACCCCTCGTGGGGATCTGGGGGCAACACCCCCAACGGGGTTGAGGGGCAAAACCCCTCGTGGGGGTTTGGGAGCAAAACCCCTCGTGGGGGTTTGGGAGCAATGCCCCCAACGAGGTCAAGGGGCAAAACCCCTCGTGGAGGTCTAGGGGCAACACCCAAATTAAAACCTCCAAAACCATACAAACCTTCATGGCATACATTATTTTGCATTCACAATAAGTAAAAAAAAATAACAAGTTTTAACTTTAACTTTATGTTTTTCTTGCACTTTGCAAACCTGCTTGCACGAGTTTGCCTGACGGAACTCGCTTGGACTCGGCAAGTCCAACGAGTCTCAACAGGACTCCGAGTCCAAGCCCCCCTGACTTGGCTGGGGTAACAAGACTCAAGACTCACCGAGTCCAAGCGAGTCCTAGCGAGTCTCATTTCTCTAGTATTTTGTGTCCCATATTGAACCAATACAATTGTCAAACTATATTACCACATGCATGAGATAATCTGGTTTGTAGATGATATTTATCACTCATCCAATAGTTTCATTGACAAGACCAACAAACACCCATAAATTTTGATGTCTTTGTGTTAAAGTCAACATGGAAAATATTTGCTATCGTTGTTATGAACTTACAAAAGCTATTTCCATGATCTTACTTGCAATCTTCAATCATATTTCTTAATAGGCCAAAGATTGCTTCACTTGGTCATTCTCACATTTGCTTTAAGCTAGAGAGAGAGAGGGGGGGAGTGTCGTGGTAGAATGCTTTTAATATTTCATGTGAAGAAAAGACAAGGGGTTGTGCTCCATTATTAATGAAAAGATTGTACTAAAGTGACAAGAAATGAGCAGTGTTCATTTCATATTTAGATGAAATATACATATGAAAGCTAACACAAATCTATATTACCATCAAAAACTTAAATCCCCTCAGAAAGATCTCCATGTGTTTAATTTCCTTCCATATGTGTAACACAAGCTATATTATCTAACACCTTAACATACACTTGTTATAAAATTATATGTGATGTTCATTTGTTGGTGATTATTTGGCCTACATTATAGACTTCATTTTATTGAGCAAGCGAACAAGGTGCCACATGTATAAACCATTAACTTGATTTAGTTAAAGCAAAATATGCGTCCCACATGCTAGTGCTAATGCTAATGTTGATTCATGATTTTTTCCTATTTTGCATGAGAAGACTATTGCATATCATCTACATCTCTACACCCATAGTTGAAAAACTTGGACTCCTAATAAATCGGCAGGCCCAAAAAATTTAAGAACTCGGGACTTGGCAATAACTCGGCAATAAGTCAGCAATTTTATTGAACATTTTAAAATACATAAGTTTTTAAAATATTCTTCAAAAACACACATATCACTAATTTTGTAGAGCGTATTGTTGATTTCCATCATATATAAATCAAAATTAGAGTTTAATACATATCATAGAGCAAAAACTAAGTTCAATCTCTAAATGAGTTACAATGCCACTTCCACTAGCCATGTCATATGTAGAAATTGCCTCATCTAAAGAGGTTTTTGGCAAGTTGTGCAAGAGTAACATCTAAGTTAGCACACTCGAGTTATATTTCAAATTTTAAACTCCTTATCACCCCCTCATTGTAATCATTTTTTTCTTTTGACAAGAGATCCTAATAACTAATGGGGATTTGGCAATGGAGATACCAATGGGGTTGAGGGGTAGTACCCCTGATGGGGGTTTAGGGGCAATGCCCCTAGTGGGGTCAAGCAGCAACGACCCTTGTGGGGATTTGAGGGCAACACCTCCAACGGGGTCAAGGGGCAGTACTCCTTGTGGGGGTTTGGGGGCAACGACCCCAACAGGGTTGAGGCCTTTGAAACCACACAAACCTTCATTGCTAGTCGCCATGTCACCGCATGCCCTAAGTCACCAACCATGTGTGAAAATGAAGTAAAAATCATGTTTTTTAAATTGCAGGCAAGATAATATATATATATATATATATATATATATATATATATATATATATATATATATATATATATTTTGACGAGTTATTGATAGAAAACTCGCACTTTTTTCCGATTACTTACAAGTTTTTTGTAGAAAAATTGCCACGAGTTTCTCAAAAACTCGTCGACAAGATTTTGGGCAAGTAACTCACCTAACCATTTGGTTCATGAGTACTCGCAAGTTTTGCAACTATGTCTACACCCATAAGGTCAAAAATTAGAAGCTAAGATATTCCTCTATACAAGAGTTTGTTGCAAACACAATTACAAAAATTAGAAGCTAAGATATTCCTCTATACAAGAGTTTGTTGCAAACACAATTACTAAAATTAATTTGAAAAGCATTTGTTGACCATGCATTATTTTCCTTGGCTCCAATGAATTTGTCTTCAAATTGTCTATGTGGCATAAGATATCCACCTCACAAAGTTTACAAAACTCTCTTAATACAACTAAGAGATTTCTAGAAGCAAAGGGAAAATCTTAGCATCATGGTGGATATCAAACTTTACTGTATGAATTTGGCTTCAATTCAATTTATTCAATTGTAATGAACAGGCATGATGTTGGCAATGAACATGGTGGACATCAAACTTTATTGTGTGAGTTTGGCTTCAATTCAATTTATTCAATTGTAATGAAGCAAGCATGATGTTGGCCAGTCATGTCCATTGGAAACACGGGTATTAGGCAAATACATACACAACCAATTTGCAAGAGATTGACATCTAAAACTTTTTATAAAAATAAAGAACTGTTTTTCTTGCATCTAGACTACAAATTAAAAAATAGTAGCAAATTTTAGACCTGCCTTCAGCAACCACTTATACCGTACCAAACAAATAACAGTAAGATATTTCAATAAATATAGATGAATATGTTGTGTGACCGTAAGCCAAATGAATCTTCTTCATGAGCATTCCCTTCTGTATTTAAGCCACTTGCTATGTATGGCACTGGATACACCACAATAATGAAATACAAAAAAGCAAAAAGTAATCAAAAACACACAAGCTTAGAGACCACATGATTTGCACTACAAAATGCAATTCTACAAATTAAAACCTTGCCCTTTCATAATATAGTGTAAACACGAGCATATAAAAACTAAGTGAATCTACCAAAGAAGAGAACACACAAAATTACATCAGAACATCAAATAATATTATTGCATAAAGTAGTTTTAAGTTTAACAAAGAAATAAAATCAAAACCAATAAGAGAAGAAAATCTTCATTGAACTACTTAAAACAAACTCATCAGGACAAGCTAATTCCAGCCCCTTGCATAGAAAACTTAAGAGGAAAACATAACACCTTGCCATAGACGACAAGAGATCGCGAGTGTTGCCCAAGTTCAGACAACGGTATAACAACTTATAAGCTGCAAATTCATGATGACAGCCCTTGATGCCTTCAGCATATAATCCTTCCAGCTGTGATTGACACTGCAAAACCAAATATAGACCTTAGATCCAAAATGACTTGCTAGTGGTGGAGACATATTTACAAATGTTGACAGATGAAAATTTATTTTAACCTTAACAAATGATCAACTTCAAGATTTCCTTGCTTATTTTGCAAAACATTATCATAACAATACACCATACAGCCAATCATAGATTATTACACAGAAATGTAACTAGGATGAATAAAATCTGTCTTCCATATATTCTAATGATGCTTTCCACTATTTTAATCCAAACAGATACTTTCATTATTTTTCAGTGCTACTAAAAATAAGACATCATATAAGTTTTACTTGCTTATTTGGCAACAGTTTTCTCATAAGAGTACACCATACACTCAGTCACAGATACCGGTGTACCTCTCCTATGCACTAATAGATATCTGATTTTCAAATATTCATCCCTTGCATTGCCCAGATCTGGCAGGGCCAGTTTTTAACTGGTCTGGATTCAGTGCCAATTCGCCAGTGGTGTCAGGGCACACACAAAAGCTAGGAAAACCTGTGATGAACCCAAAAGAATCATGTGATACCCAAAGCAATCCACTCAGAAAAATGCCTTTTCTAATTTATTTTTATCATGACATTCAAGTCTGACCAATTGACGTTGAAGTAGTATTTTTAAATTTTAATGGTTGTTTTGTTTATTATATGATGCTATCATTGCTATGTGTTATTCTGAACTAGATTCCTGTTTTTAGGATGCAAATTTGTATATATTTCTGTTTTTTATATTTTTTTGTACAGAAGAACCCAAAATGAACCCATCCCCAAAACAAATTACCAAATCTGCATGCCAAACCCCATACCCAAACCCAAACCAGTATCACGGAATAAAGCATAAGAACAAATGATGTCTCTTTCTACTCATTTTGTTTTATTACCTAGATGCGATTTATTTGATTCCGGACTGCATATGTTCTTAGATTTTTGGAGTTTCTGAACCTTCAATCTTTTTCCACCATGTTTTTCTACTATAAAACCTGGTAAACTTTTTCAGCATAAGGACAATTGTATTACCAGATTTATATCTCAAAAATCATGAGATACCAAAGATAGAATTTTCTACTAAATCATTTTCATGTTGTAAGATAATTAGATAAATGAACTTTTTCATCCTCCATCCCATTATTAAAATATTAAATGTAATATTAATGGTCATCTTAGCTTTATTTAGTCTTTAGTTAGTCGTAAGTTTACTTGTAGTTAACTTAGTCTGCTTTTAGTTAGTCTGCTTGTAGTTAACTATTGTTACTCCCTAATTTGTAGGGTTTGTAAATTCTATAAGAGCAAGGCTCTTCTGTTAATAAAAACTCTCATTATTTACCAAATTTACATGGTATCAAAGCTAAGGTTCAAAGCGGGAAAGATTTTCATTTTTTTTTTCTAGCACCAATTTGTTTCTGATTCTCGTGTTTTTTTTTGAGTCTTCTCTTGTTCAAATCGCGTTTTTCTTTGGTGTCTAAAAATTGCGACTAAGATTTTCTAGAAAACGCAGATTTAGAAGACTCTTTCTTCATGCAAAATCGCGATTTTTTTTAAGGCGCGTTTTTTTGTGAAAAATTTATGCGGGATTTTTTTGAAAGCATTTTGAGAGTGGATTTGGCATCATTTGTCATCTAAGGGAGGGTTTCTGAGCATGTTCTTTGGCTGCAAGATGGGTTTCAAGGGCGCAAAACCCTAAGCGCAGTTTTTGCAAGAAAAAAAAAACATGTGCTCTGGGCACTCAACCTCCCTATTTTCCTAAAGTTTGTGTGACTATTGTCACTTTATCTAGGTCACGAATTTGTTCTCTTTTTCGGGCATGATTTCTAACCTCTGAGTGCGACTGTTTTTTTTGGGCCGTTTTTACCCACACGACCTCTTGTCTTCCACGTCGAGTATTTTCTGTTCAATAGCTGGGATTTAAAACTCTCGGGTTTTCTGCTAGCGCGACTTTCAAGGGTTTTTCTGAAGATTTCTACACATTTTTCTAAGCCGCATGACTGCAGATATTCTATTTTTCTTTTACGGTTTTTTTTTAAAATCGTGGGCAGTCTTCTTCATTTGCAGTGACCTAGGGTTTCACTTTTCTAGGTCACCGAAATTTGTTCTAGGTTCAAGGTGAATTTTTGAGATTTAATGGCAGCTTGAGGGTTATTGTTTTTGGAGCCAATTTTGACAAAAATTTTGGGAAAAATAAAAAATTTGTATAGAGTTTTTGAATTTTTTCTTTAAAAATTTACTCAGTTTTTGAGGGTTTTTCTAAAAAGATCTACAGATTTTGAGCTTCTTTTTCAGATGATTTTTGAAAAATCAGAGTTGTGCCAACTGATTGTCCAATGTTTTGCCAGCTGATCACAAAGTTACCTCGTTTTTTGTGCTTTGGAAAACGGGAGGGATGGCATCTTTGTCCAATATTATGTTGGAAAGTTCACAGAGGTTCAATGGAAAGAATTACAACACATGGAAGCAGAGGATGCTTACCATCTTTGAGTACCAATGTCTAGATGCACTTGTTCTTGGTACAGAAGTTTGTCCCACTGCTGCAAGGAAGGATCAGGACATGTATGATGGAAGTAATAGGGAGGCAGTCATGCTTCTTAAATTATCTATCGCCAATGAGATGTTACCCGAAATACCATCTGGTAAATCTGTTGCGGAGATCTGGAAGCATTTGAAAGATTATCATGAGACCTCAGACAAAGGAAGGGCTTTCTTTCTGAAGAATATGCTCTTTCCTATTATGATGGATGACCAAGTGTCTTTGCAGGAGCACTTGATGAAAGTAAAAAATATCTTGATCAATTGGAGGCCATTGGTCGTAAAATGGAAGAGAAGGATGTGGTGGTGATCACTTTGAAGAGTTTGCCACATTCCTACGAGCACTTCATCGAAACGCTCAACATTACATCCACCAATGTTGACTTGAAGTTTGATGAGCTATCAAGCTTTTGCAACAGGATCAGTGGAGGAAGCAGTTTGGGAGTAGCAATGAGTCTCCTAATGTTAAACAAGCATTTACTGCCAAGGACGTTGGCAAAGGCAGGTCCACTCAACAGAAAAGACGATGTGATTCGAAGGAGGGCTCCAAGAAATCTTTTACTTGCCATTACTGCGAGAAGATTGGTCATACACAGAGGTATTGCAGAAAGCGGTTGGCTGATGAGAAGTCCAACCAAGAAGCGTCTCAGCAAAGTGCTCTAGTGGCAAAGCAAACTAAGCAAGAGTCTGCACACTATGCATTTTGATGACCAGCACAATATGGGAGACTTAGTTTTTTTGTTTGTATGATGACCATCAAGGGAGGGTATTGAAATATTAAATGTAATATTAATGGTCATCTTAGCTTTATTTAGTCTTTGGTTAGTCGTAAGTTTACTTGTAGTTAACTTAGTCTACTTTTAGTTAGTCTACTTGTAGTTAACTACTGTTACTCCCTAATTTGAAGGGTTTGTAAATTCTATAAGAGCAAGGCTCTTCTGTTAATAAAAACTATCTCATTATTTACCAAATTTACACCGATGTCTCCAAGTTCTAAATCCAACAGCTCATCTTTCCAAGCTCCAATGTGTTGAGGCAAACATTCAATCAAACCTGTCTTGAGAAATTGTTTTTAAGAAACAAACAAACAGAGAAATTGTGTTTTATGTCCACAAATGGGACCTACAAGTATAACCAACTTAAATAGAGAAGAGCTAGGGTAAAAGGAACCTAGGCAATGAAAGTAACTAAACACTAAGAAAATTTCAATTTAAAGAAAAGAAACAAAGCAAGAGATGGCATAAAACGAAAGTGGTTGAAACCCCCGTAACATAACATGTAGAGATATCTAAGTGAAGGAAGGAACCACAAAAGGCGAAAGCATGTCACCAAGAACAGAAAACATAATCGTCACACATCTGTTGTAAAGTTGGATCAGAAGAACCAATAAATATGTACCTCAATCAAAATTGTCTCATAGCATCTCAAATATTATAAGAAAGAAAGGAAGTACATTGATGTCCACAAATGACCCAAGTAGGTCAATCAAACTCAAAGGTCAACCAATTGCAATGGAGAAGAGATCGGTGATTTTTTTAGTTGCTAATATTCACCAATTGGCTAATAGTTGAAATTGGGGAATCAAAATTTGGCTAATAGTATAAGTTGTAAGGCAACCTAAATACCTACATTTTTATAAATTTTACTTTAGTCATGGTTAAATTGCCAGAATATTTATTTTATTAAATTTTTAAAAGTCAGAAATTTGCCATAATAGTTGATACCTAATTAGATCATATTTGCCTAAATTTTATAAGTTATAGTAGAAAATTAAATTAATTAGCCAATAATATTATATAATTATTGGTTACTTTAGGGCTATGTTAGTTTTATTTAAAATCTAATGTTTAAGGTTGTATTCAATGGGTTAAAATGAACCCACAGAGCTCCAATTCCAATCAAGCCCAAAAATATATTTGGGTCATTGAAGATTTATAATCTAACGACTGGTGCAAAATCTTGTGGGCCAAAATATACTCATAGAGCTTTGATGCCCATGGGGCTTGAAATAAAACCCAAACAGTTATATTATAAATAAAATAAATGGTGGTAAATAATAATTTAGGGTTGATTTAAAATATTCAATGTTTGATTAAAAATATTAAGAAATTATAGACACAAGCACTACACCTTAAACTAGTCAATCAAGGCCACTTTGAGGCCCTTACTTTTCCATAGGAATTTTTTTTTTCAAAAGGAAGGATTTGCCATGGTAATTAATTCATTTTCCTATTTTTCATCGGGATTTACCAAGATTTTCTTCATATTTCTAGTGATTTTAAAAAAATTGCCAATAAAACTAATATTTTTTTCAAAAAAATGAAAGATTCACTAATAGAACTTAATTTTTTTTTGCAAAAAAATGAAAGATTCGCCAAGATTTTATATCTTTTATAGGGAGGGTTTCTTAAAGTTATCACTGGAAGAGATAGAAAAGAAACCTAGGCTAGGGATGTAACTCAACAACCAAAAGACTAAAGCAAAGGATGGTATATACACCCAAAATGGTTAAAAGACTCACAACATAAGATGTACAGATAGCCAATGAAGGAAGGAACTCCCAATAAAGCACGAAGTTGAGGAAGAGCAAACCATGTTACGAAGAATGGAAAGTGGCATTGTTGTATCTATAGTAAGGTTCGAGCTAGAAGAACCAATGAAATTGGACTCAATGCTAAGACTTCTCATGATTTTATGTAAATTGCCAATTCTAGTATGAGGTCAAGCATAGGTATGGGGTTCTAGTATGCCAATTCGACCAAAAAATGCTTGGGTACAATATGGCTAAGTACAACTATATAATATATTAATGCAAAAAAAATGATATATATATATATATATAGGATTGTAAATACATTTGATATGTCATATAATATTATATTTTGAATCTTTGATAGTATGACATTGCTTTTCTTATAGCCACCTGGTTACGCTTCACTAAGTAGATAAAGGACTTGAAACCTATTGAAAGAGAGAATATCAATAAAACTTAAATATTAAAAATAAAAAATAATGGTAAGTACTGAAGTTTACAAATTTTACAAAAAAAAAAAAAAAGGCTTACTTGTGATCTAACCTTGATTGCAAGAGGTTGGAGGTACAAATAATCTTGCCTATGGGGTCACTAGCATGTACAAGCATCTTCTTTGTATTGGAGAACAAAAAATAGATCTCATCCTGAGATGAACTTGCCAAACTCTTCAAAAAAAAGTTTTTGGAATGCCAACTTGTACCCATTAACAACTTCACTATCTCTATATGGTGCATTTCTCCCTAGCAAAGAAAGTAACTTTGTGCTATAATATTTGGGAGATAATACATATGCAAGGATATGCAACGGTGTGTTCATCTTGTTCTTGCAATTACCACTAAGATAAATGACTTGACCTTTTGGACCGTCTCTAAATTTGATTGCTTCCAAATACTCCATTCATGACTAATGACCACGGCACCCAATGCCTCTCACACTTTCACAAGTCATCTCAAAACAATTGTGTGTGATGTGAATCGAGTCTCAACAACCTAATGTCGTGTAAAAAATAAGTTAATAACACA
The DNA here is from genome assembly GCA_007258455.2 of Sequoia sempervirens. Taxonomy (NCBI): domain Eukaryota; kingdom Viridiplantae; phylum Streptophyta; class Pinopsida; order Cupressales; family Cupressaceae; genus Sequoia; species Sequoia sempervirens. The sequence continues at coordinate 181,723,533 of VDFB02000007.1, forward strand.
TTAAAATGTACATAAATATGACATGAATTAAATTAAATTAAATTTACCTTCAACAATTCCAAAGTTGAGAAAGTCTTGAAGATGCATTGTGATATATGATAGTTTGTCACAAACATTTGGATCTCCTCACACTCGGTGTATATAGCTTTTACCCACCCTATCCTAGTTCCAATCGCTTGCATCATCGAGTTAAGAGAGTGTACAATCATAGTTACAATACTTGCCAAGACTCAACAAGTCTCAAGGCTAGTCGGTCAAAACATGTCCAGGGGACTCGAGACTCTGGTACCTGACGAGTCCTAGAGACTTGTTGAGCTTTCCAAGCTCGCCAGACCCGACAAGTCTCACAAGGTAGATTTGGTTGTGGCAAGCATGAGTTAAAGTTAAAAAAATCAATCCAAAAAACATGAAGCCTTAAAATAAAACTTAAAATCATCTCCTCCACTCTAAAAAGACATTCATTTTGTTTTCAAACACAAGGAGGGGAGAAAAACTACTTTTTGAGCAAAAATTATGTCATTGGAGATAAAACCAACAGATTGGTTGAGGACAAACACTAATTGAAGATCATTTGGGCAAGTTTGTAGCAGCCATTGATGCATCTAGAGGAGTTTAAGGAGGCTTTGGAAGAGGCCGCCGCTAATTTGGAGCTACATTTCTTCATTTTGGAGCAAATTTGAAGAGGTAAGTTTGTATCTTGAAAAAACAAAGTCTTTTATTTTCAAATTTCCATTATGTTCTATATTTGTTTTATTTTATTTTATTTTAAGTTAATGGAAAAAACAACAAACCCTAGCTATCAAATAATCAAACCCTAGTTGTTTTTGTATTTTTCTTAATTCTTTAGCTCCAAACCCTAATTGTACTTAGTTTTTTCTTTTTCTTATTTTAATTTAATTATAAAGTGTAAATGTTAATTTTTTTCCATTTATAATTTATTGCAGCCTACTATTCATTTATAAATTGATCCAAATTTTCAAGCACAATGTTGACCCTTGTTAGAAGGGATCCTTATTGGAAACATGACATCCCTAGGGCAAAAAAAGGGGGAAATAAAATGTATCCATTGCAAAGTGAAAATGCTTGGGGGAGGTATTAATGATTGAAGTATCACCTTGCACACATACTGTGCCATGATGCTAATGGAGAGAGTTCTTCAATTCCTCCATTTCTTAGATCTATGAGTAGTGGCATTGATAGTGTAAGTATTGGGCCTAGAATTCGTAAATCTTCATCTAATTTAGGTTCTTCGTAAATCTTCATTTAATTTAGTTTCATATGTTGTTCTACACACTACTCCAAGTTCCTAACCATCACTTGAGAGCATGGATTGGAACAAGGACAAGCATGAGGCTGCAAGAAGTGCAATTCAAGACTTCTGGTTCTATTGTTCCATTCCATTTCATACAGCTAGGTAATTATTATTATTTTTGTTTTAAAAAACATAGTTTGATTTCTATGTCTATTGATTTTTTTTAATTTAAGGGTATGTGAGCATTGAAAAAATTTAAGTTAAACTCTCAATTTAAAATACTTATTTTGTTTATTGTACTTGTTTTAGGTCTCCTTATTGGTGAAATATGATAGATGCCATTATTGTTTGTGGTGTGGGGTTCAAAACCCCTAATGGCGAGGAGATAAAGGGATCCATTTTGAATCAAACGATGTGAAAACCAATTGATGAGCAGCGTGACATATGGAAGAAGATGGGTTGCACCATCATCACTGATGATTGGGCCAATAGAAGTAGAACATTGTTGAATTTTCTTGTTTCTTCCTCAAGTTACTATACTTTGTGAAATCCATTGATTTAGTGATTAAGAATTTTAATTTTTAATTTACTGAATTGCTGATTTTGTTTCTATTCTCATATGGCACAGTGTTCATGAATTCAATTGATGCTTCAAGGAACACAAAAAAATGTTGAATTCTTTTGTGAGGCTTTGGAGGGAGTCTTGGCCGAGGTGGGTGAGGAGAATGTAGTACAAATAGTTACATATAATGCAACAAATTATGTTGCTACAAGTAGACTTCTCATGGATAAGCGCACCTCCTTGTTTTGGACTCCTTGGGCTACTCATTGTCTTAACCTCATATTGGAGGATCTTGGCAAACTTCCATGAATCAAAACATTGATAGAGTATGAAAAAAATACTTGTAAATATATGTATAATCATACTTAGGTCCTCAAATTTATGAGAAAATTCACAAATAAGAAAGACTTGGCTCGTCCTAGAATAACCTACTTTGCAACCAGTTTTATCATGTTGCAATCCTTGCTTCAATCAAAGGTCGCTTTGAGACGCATGTTTGTTAGTGAGTAGTGGTCTACATCATCATATGAAAAGACCAACGCAAGGGTTGACATGGTTGATTGGATCTTTGATGAGCATAGTTTTTGTTTGTATTTCCATTTCATTTGTTTATTTTTGTTCACACTTATGTTAATGTTTCACAATGATAGAAATTCGCAAAGCCTTTAGTTGTTCTCCTACAAGTTGTTGATGGAGAGAAGCCCACAATGGGCTACATATATGAGGGTATGGATAGGGCAAAGGAGGCCATTAGATCTATTTATTTAGGGGTTGAGAATAAGCATCATCCCATATGAGAGATCATTGATCGACAATGGCACCTTCAGCTTCACGAGCCTTTACATGCAACTGCCTATTTCCTCAATCCAACATTCCAATTTCGTCTAGATTCAAGGCTGATGAGGAGGTGTTGAGTGGGCTCTACACAGTTGTAAAGAAAATGGCACCTGATTCATTAATTGGAGCGAAGACAATCAGCAAGACAGATATCTTCAAGCTTGCACAAAACCTATTTGCACAAAACATAAGCAAGGCAACTTATGTGGCATTGCAACCAAGTAAAAATCTATTAAAGGCATAATTTAAATTTAAAAATTAAAACTTTTCTTTGTTTTATGTTAATAACTTAATATTGAAATTTGAAAGTGAAAATCAATGTTACACAATAGAATTAATTTTTATTTTTTCTCATTTAGGATGCATGGTTGGAAAGGTTTGGTGCTAAGGTGCCAAATCTTCAAAATTTGCAGTTCGTGTTTTGAGCCAGCCATGCAATGCTTCAAGATGTGAGCACAATTGGAATATCTTTGAGCACATACAATCCAAAAAGCACAATAGGTTATCAGTGCAAAGGTTGAATGATCTTGTGTATGTTCATTACAACCTTTGCCTCTGTCACAAACAAATATTGGGCATTGACTTATCTCCTATAACTTTAGAGGAGGTTGATCCACAATCAAAGTGAATCACTGAGGTTGACGATCCTATCTTCAGCGATAAGGCCTTGCATGGGTTGATCGGGTGTATTGAGAGGCAGAAGCAATAACCATGGAAGAGGAGGACAAAGCACAAGGAGGCCATTATTGAAGGAGAATTTGTAGGTGGCTTCAATGATGTTTTCTTTGCTAAAAGATGAGATTTTAATTTTTCTCACTCATAGCATCAACTACTTCTTGTTCTCTAATGAATGCCATATTTGTTTTCTTTTATTGGCAACCCCTTCTTATTTTGCCCTTCACATATTCTAATTTCACAGACACTTATAGCACATAAGTGAGCTTTCACTGAACTACATGAGCTCTTAAATTGGACCTCGCAATGATTACAATTCCAAATAAAAGACCCACCTCTTGGAAGTCATTTGAGCATCGTAACATATTTCCATAGAGATGTTTGATGATACTTAAATTGTTTATTTGCCTCAAGGGCCGATAAACTTGAACTAGAGGTCCTTCCAAATAGATTGCAAGTTGTTATTAAAAATTATAAAAATTTAAATTAAAAATTAAAAAAAATGCAACCCTACAATATGTATAAACTATTAAAATTTCAAAACAAACACCAAAAAAACATTCTGAAAAAAAATTCAAAAGAAAAAATGATTTTTTTAAAAACTTGAAATAATTCATTAAAATTTTGAAAAATAATTTGTTAAAAAACTAAAAGAAGTTGTTAAACTACTTACCTAATCTCCTTTGTGCAAGCTATATTTGTCCCCTTGGCACTTTCCGCTCATTCTCCTTTAAAAAAACCAGCTATCTTCCAAATTGCAAAAATGTCATAACAAGAATGAGCTTGTGTGAAATAGGTTTGAGTTTGTCAAACAACAAACATAATAGGCACAATTTAGGTTTTAGGCACTTTCTATGGTTTTTTTTAATGTTTCAATGTTCAAAAAATGTTTTTCCTTTTCCTTTTTGACATTTTTAGTTTTTTTAAACCAGCCTGCCTAGGCATACCCACCAGGAACTCAGGGTGGTAGGGACATACCCTAGCCACTCCCCAGCACTCCTATCGTCAAACCGAAACCCCACCTGATTGGGTAGGAGATTGTGACCATAGGTACAGGAACCAAGTAACATGGGATTTGAACCAAGAGAACCAATAAATTACAAAAATTATAAATCTAATAACATTAGGCATCCTGTATTATAAAATTAGAGAGCGAATTAATTTCTAATATAAAAGAGAAATTTTGAAGTCCATGCTTAATTAGCCTCATTTTTTTTAATTAAGTTTCAGGACCAAAATATCAATAAAACATTCTAGAAATAAACTTCAAGAATGGCATTCATTTATATTTATTTGATTCTGCCATGGAATTTCTATAACAGTTATTCTTCTTGCTGCAGATTAAAAGGAAATTATTTTATTCTAATTTCATAAACGAACACTTGAAAATACCATGAAACAAGTTAGGACCACATATTCTTCTATTAGAAGCAGTCAAAAACATCCCATCATGTGACAAAGCTATGATATTTCTCTATGTCAGATGTTAGAAATCCAGTTCATTGGCTTTACTTATTATGCACTTCAAAAAAATAAATGCAAGGCATGCGATGCTCACCTAACAATTAAACCGTGAAACTGAATGATATAACTACAAACAAGTAGAGGGGGAAACGTAACAAAAAGCAACACGGGCTACACAATTCAATAAGTCATACCTGGTTGAATTCTGACATATCTCCAGCCTCCAGTGCTAGTCGTGCATGAGTTTCATAAACCTGTATGATTATAAAAAATATCAATGATAAACTTAAATCTATCCTATCAAGGTCTCAGGACTTGCATCTAATTATAAACCTATGAGGCTAGGAAGACTCCCATGACTTTCAGATACCAATTATTAACTTAAATCTATCATATCAAGGTCTCAAAACTTACACTTAATTATAATCCAATAAAGTGAGGAAGGCATTAAATGTTATGAGTCCATAAAAGACTCCTATGATGTTCAGATATCAGTCTGAACCATAAAATCAAATTTTAGAAGGCAAGAATTAATAGCCATTTCTTTTAAGTGCATTTTGACAAGGATGAAAACGGTATATATGTAAAATCATTGTAGACAGTTGCAGATATTACAGTGTATTTTACATAACTGTATCTCACTTTTATACAAGATGAAAGCATAAGTGTGGTTTAATTTCAGGCAAACCAAAAGGAAGCAGACCTGAAAAAGAGGATTCTAGTTTTGTCTAAATGTAATGCAGATAAAGACCTTCATTAACCAAACAAGAAAGAAAACCAGAACAGTTATGACTGGTAGAACATTTCTTTGATCCTTTTAAATATGTTTTTGTACAATCCCCTTGCACTCTGCCAGCACATTAGGGACCAACAACATACCACCAAGAGGCAGGGCATTCACTCTTTACAGTACTGAAATATGGTTTACAAATCAAGAAAAGAAACTGATGAAGGCTTATTCATATGAGTTCCAATTCCTCGGGTAGACAACTCGGCCAATGAGTTACATGGTGCATCAATTTCCCAAGATTGATCTAAAATCAATGTACTGCCAGTTCAGAATGTTATATGCGGTCATGAATGCCCCAGTCATATTTCCATCCACTATTGTGGCATATCAAAAGGGGTCATTAAATAATTTAAAATAAGTCATCATTTCTAGCAATGCTTCCAAGCTGTGTATTGCCATATTTCTGGTTGAAGTTATGAGATTTCTAAGAAACCTAGAATAAAATTTACTGATAATACTGAACTGCATCTAGCAACCATGAGAATCGATTTTGAAACCTACCAACCGTGAATTACCCTATATCACAGGCTGGGACAAAGGGCAAAGTAAAGGCAATTCATTATTGAGCTTATTATATTAAACATAATTAAAAATTAAAATGTTAAAAATTTGGTTCTTTTAAGAGGAAAAGAAAGTTTAGAAGTTTGGAATTTAAAAACAAGTTAGTTTTGGTTTGGGAAAATCTAAAAATTCAAAATCACACTTTGATTTTTCTCAAAAAATCAAAAATACAAAGAAATTGGCGTATTGAAATTTATTTTTATAAAATTTTGTTTTACAGGCATTTTGCTTTCAATTTGCTCTTCTGTTTTTTAATTATATTAATTAAAAAAATGTATCCAGGTTAAGTTGGATAAAACATCATCCAGATTTAGCCAGACCCAGCAATTATAATGTTCATTGCATAGACAATGACAATGAGATAAATATAAATAAGAAATATAATTTACTAAGAAAATACAACTAAAAGGCTAAGTGTATTTAATTTACTTTCAATACCATAAGCATTGTTGCAATCAAAGCTGCACTTGGGATAATATCAGATGATAGCAAGCACCTGCGTGCTTGGATCCTTGGACAAATTAACAGTACAATTGTTGACTAACAGTTTTCCTAACAATTCAAGAATTGCAACAGGTTTCCTGCAAGTAACCTGACACAATTTTTGGCTCACCTTACCCTCCCTTATTTTTTTTGGATGCCTTGCTTTTGGCAAGAGCTTTTCTCTAACACACCATGTGCATTGTGACAAATCTTGTTAAGCAGATTTCTTTCATGAATATATTCTTTAGATATGAGCAAATCATGTATTATGTTGTGTTGATGGAGATATGGCGAAAAAGAGAGTGGATGTCTCTCTCTCACATTGTGTATCTGCCCAAATGTAGGGGGGAAGGTGGGGGGGATCAAATTTGCACCTTACCCAGATAAACACGAGATCTTCATAAAGTAGATACGCTAGCTGCCACTGTCACACAATAATACTTACATAGATATCTACAAGTTCTGAATAATAGTCTTCTATATAACGTTATAGGTTATATTGAAATAGACATCTATGATCTGGCTGAATCAGAAAGTGAGTATTAGTGGCTTGAAAGCAAGGAAAAGTCTCGGGTTCTAATAGTCATTATTATGCTGTTTTATCAAGATTCAACTGCGTAATTTTTGAGTTGAACTCGTTGACCCATATTTCATGAGAAGCAATTCATATGAATTCATCTCTCATGAGGATCAATGGTCCACTTAGCACTCATTGCATTTAGGTGATGCAATAGTCATTTTCCATCTTTTAATTTTGAATGCTCAAAAGATTCTATTTCTGTTGTTGCTTCCCAGTTTGGGATAGATACTATTCAACCATCCCCATAATCATAAAGCAAATGAAAATGATTATATAATGTTTTGGCAACATTCAACTACGTAGTTTTGAGTCCATCTTTATCTACCCATATTTTCATGAGTACTAGCTCACAATAACTCATCTCTCATGAGCATGTATTCTCCAATTAGCAGTCGTTACATCTAAGTGATGCTCATAGGAGTGAAGTATCAGGACTTCCCAAGAGCATTCATTGAGATGCTCATAGGGGTTAACCTTCAAGAGCACCCAAGGTGATGCTCACAAGGGTGAAGCATCACCCATCACTCATGAGCATGAATGGTCCACTTAGCACTCATTACATCTAGATGATGCTCACCAAGGTGAACCATCAAGACTTCTCATAGGTGAACCCATATATCATGAACATGAATGGTCCACTTGGCATTCGTTGCATATAGGCGCTGCTCACAAGGGTGAAGCTTTGGGACTTCGTATGATCATGAATGGTCCACTTAGCACTCATTGCACTCATTGGGACCTCGTACGACCATGAATTCTCACATGTGCAAAGCATCTAGACTTCCATCACTAAACAACTACATGGAAAAGAGAGTCAAGAAGAGTTGGGAAGAGGCACACCTCCTACTTGTAGTTGGACCCACCTAGCACTCCCTTTTGGGTTGTACCTACTTCTCTCGTGCTCTCTCAAGTTGGTCATGCCAGTTTTGGATTTTTGGGAATTGATCACACTCGACTTGACCTTTTGATTGGAATAGTATACGACATTGATGGGATCAAGAGGACTTAGCCTATTCACCCTCTATCACTTGACCTTTGAAAATTGTTTGTCAAGGAAGAGATGGAGGGGGAGAACTGTGCTTGAAATAGGAGAACCAATAGTCAACTCGTTATCACATTAATAAGCATAATCAATTGATGCATAGGAGATCAAGCATTGTTGAACTACTTCAATCAGCTGTAACATAGATCTACCCAAGTCAATACTATATAGATCGAACATAGACCTACCCAAGTCAATACATACATATCCAATTGAGGAAGATCCTTCAATGTTGAAATAGTGACTTTTGACCAGTATACAATCATTCCACCCATGGCATACCTCTTATCTATGGATCTCTTCCTTATTTAAAACAATTAATGCATTTCTCATAAGTGTTATCAATAGAGACCGTGAAGTACCAAAATGAACGTACGTTTGTGGTTCCATCAAAACAACAAAGGTACTCTTAGCTATACACCCCAAGTCTATGTATCTATATTACTCTCCTAAAAAAACCATTTATCCCTTTCATAAGCTACTATTTTATTGGACCAATCTTCCCTGTGCACAAGATACATTGCTACTACTCCCATCCATTATAACCAATAGAAATTACCTAAAAGTGTGATGCCAAATCAAAGCCCCTATGCAAATCATGTTTATCTACGCAAATTTGAGGGAGCAAGGAGTTGTGCCCTATCCCCTAGCCATGGGTGGCCTCACTAATGAATAGAGGTGCCTATCTACGGGTGAATCGAAACAAAAAGGAACTTGAAAAGGTTAGAAGATCTAGCCAAACCAAGTTATGTGATGACCCTACAGACAAACCCAATTGTTCGAGCCATTTCACAATCTCTTATTACATGTCCCTTCAAGAGCTGTTTTTTCGTTGTTGTAACTGACTTAGTGGCACATTCTCCTATCCTCAAATAGCTTGTGGGATTAAGATGATACATTGGCATCATAAGCTAATATATGGCTTGTCTTTACATGTGCATCAAATGCATGGGAGTTTAATTACTTCACTCCTTGCAACCATGCTTCTACTTCTACCCTTAACCTGCTCTCAAACTCATTAGTGGCTTGATTTTACAAAGTTGCTTAGTCAATTTGTCAATATCAAGGTACTTGTCTAGTGCCTCAAGAGCAACTCTCCTTCAGTGTCTCGAGGTTTTAATTCTCCTAAATCAAGTGATTCTTGTTCATCCATTGCCCAAGTATCTGGTTATATCCTCTCACTAGATACAACTCAATGATCCTATCATCCTAAATCCATGGTCCTAAAGCTAATAGAGAGTGCCAAGCAGTTGGTTGATTACTGGAATTTGTTGATTCCAAATTTACATTCTCACTTCATGGTAGCAAGGAGGTTGGGGAATCTAGTTTTCCACAATGAGGTTCATGGGGAGCATTGCCTTCGCTTCAACCACCCCTTGCACCCCCAATAGAGAAGATGGGGCCACCACATCCCAAACTTCCTCCTCAATTGCTCCACCTCACCTTCCACCACCGGAAAAAAATGGCCTTGAAAATCACAACATAAATTAGCTTCTACCAGGTTTGCTTTCTTTGAAGTCCCTAGTGTCGAACTTGTGTTGTGATACAACATGTCATATCTCACTTTTACACACACCCCTACTATAGTTCTATCATTATATTTTTTATCTAATTCCACCATTAAATGTAAGGGTTGCAATAAGTTAAAGGGATTCCCAATGCTTTGCTCATGTGAGCATCACCTAAATGTAATGAATGCTAAGTCAACCATTCATGTTCCCAAGAAGTCCCAATGCTTCACCCCTGTCCTGTGAGCATCACCTAGATGTAATAGATGCTAAGTGAACCATTCATGCTCATAAGAATTAGGTTCACCTCCATGAAGTCTTGATGCTTCACCCCTATGAGCATTGACTAGATGCAATGAGTGTTGAGTGGATCATTCATGCTCATGAGAGATGGGTTCTTGTGAACCACTACTCATGAAATATGAGTCGATTAAAATGGACTCAAAACTACATAGTTGAATCACGATTAAACATCATATGATATGATACACTGCAAAAACACCACCTAATTGTAGATGAAAATGATATCAAGCCAATGCTGCACAAGAGAGAGCTATTTGGAATAACTCTAATCAAAGGGAAACATGTAGGGAGGGGATCATCCATATCGTGTATACCACAAGCTACCATACAAATATGATTTACATTCACACATGTTGATAATTATGAATGAATATGGTACTTCACCTTTTAGTTGTCCTCATTCCTCACCTACTTCATTCCCATACCCACACTAAGAACACAAGGCATTGAGGAACATAAACTTAAAAGATCACACAATATAACGACTACAAACCAAAATTCAAAATACATAAGCTTAAGGCATACTCAGAAACAAAGGTAACCTGCAGATGCAAACTGAACAACAGCAGGCAGATCAAATGAAGATAGATCAATGGCTTGGGACAAACCCTAGGGATAATCCCTATATCTCCTTTCCAACATTCATGCCCTAAGAGGAAGTGAAAACGATGTGACAGAAAAACAAAATAGCCTCTTACAACATCCAATGTTAAGGAAACCTGAAATCAGAATCCATTTATGAGGTGATTTTCGTCCTAATAATTCCCAGCTGAGTACTCAATATTAACATATGAATATTATTTCATAAACATTTATCTAGTCTAATTATCATGTTATCAATCCAAAAACATAGAAGTTAAAGCTAAGGAAAATGATTAATCAATTTACAGCATGTTATATCTAGCATACAGAATTTGAATACAAATCCTCATACTGACCCTTGCTGTAAATTCATTTCTAATACGCTGTACTGTAAGATCTTGACGAATTGACTTCAACTGATCACATTTATATAAATAGTTCTTTGTTGAACTTTGCACCATGGCCAAAGCATCCTGCAACACTTCTTCAGGTCTCACCTGTAAAGAATACAGTATAACCAAAATAAGTACTTAGTATAATATAATGAAACTAAACACCCAAAATGGGTATTCTTGGCTGCAACACTACTAGAAAAAAAGGAAATTTAATATAAAAAGACAAAAACTGATGCCACTCAAAAAGAGCTTATTACAGTGTTTGGATCAGGTGCAGATGTAAGCCGCAGATAGCGTTTCTCAATCTCTTGGCATGTCCCCTTCACTGTTAGTGAATCCCAGTCAATGTCTTCAACTGCTCTTCCCCCAGCATCTCCATAGTTTCTTGCAAGCAGTAAAGCACTTGCAGTTCTTGCCGCACTTACAGCTCCACTCACAGTAATTCCAGGCTGTCTACATTTAACGTTGCTCCCATTTCCTTTATCAAAGCGTCTACTCCTACTTTCTCTCCGTTTCTCTTCTTCTAGTGTATCAGCCAACTCTCTGGTACCAAAACAATGTCCTCCTTGTCCAGCCTCCTCTTCATTATCACTGAGATTATCCCCACATCCACCAGCAGCTTGGTCAAGCACTTTCCGTGCCTTCTTTGATGGCCTCATAGGCATCTTGCTTGAATCAAACTGCTCCTGCAGCTGTAATTGCTTGGTCTTGCTCCATACTCCATTGATAGTATTCCATTTGGCAAAGGATGTTTGCATCACCTGTGCCATGCACTATCATTTAATCTAATCTACTAGGAAAGCAATAAAATTAAACTTAAACTTTATGAATAAATGTGTACGAAGATGACCAGTGTGTATGCAATCCATTCAAAATTGCAAAGAATTCCATCTGTAAAGAGAATATTCTTCGCAACAGTAGAAAAAAACCATGGAAACGAAAATGATCATGCTATCTCAGAGATTCTATAGAACACCACAACATGTTAAAAAATAACTACCTTATTCTGGCCCTCTTTCAATACATCCTCCTTGATAAATTCATGATTTACAGCCACACCGTGCTTCTTCTCTGGTTTCTCTTCAACAACAGGCTCCCATCGGCTCTTGAAGCGTTTCCCCTGGCTGTTTTCAGATTTTTGCAATGAGCCTACTGTCAAAGAGCACTGCATATTTCTGACACATGCCAAGAGTTAACATCAGAAATCCAGAGACTAAACACAAAATGGAGTGTTTAACAGAGTTCTATGAGTGGTCCAAAGTCTTCTGGTTATAAAATTCAAAAGATTATACTGATCTTACACTTATAGTCTTAAAAATCCATTAACTCAAAACATCATTCCAGCTTCAACCACAAATTCAATCTGGAAATATGAGAATGCAAAAAACACAAATTGCATATACAGAAATTCAGGTATTATTCTTGATCAATAGCATATGTATGACAAAACTTTACAGCAACTTTGTTAATCAAACACCAGATTGTTGGATGACACATTTTGGCATAAAGATTTAGCATTCTAGCTTAGTATTCCATCAGCAAGTTAATTTAAACATCTTTTGCAAAATTAAAACAAATAATATTCATACATATAGTTTTATCTTAAATAAATTATTAAATCCTGATATAGATTTATCCATAAATAATAGACAAACAAACATGCACTACAGAAATTTCATATCTTTGGAAACATATTAAACTAGCATATACTATAATTATCTTAAATACATCTATCTAAAAGATGCCAAGAGATATCAATATAAAATATTACTTATATAATCATAAATTAGTTATTAATTTCTATATCAATTATTTTATTAATATAATTATGCATTATTCTATCATATTAAATAACTACAATTAAAGAAAACTACAATGGCAGCATATAATGTAAAGATACAATTTAAATACTATAAATATTATTCTTAATACTATATAAATATTATACTTGAATTATCTGGCATTTTGACATATAGAAACCTTTTCGATGTTTTATATGTTTTATTACTATAAATATTAATATAATTATGCATTATTCTATCATATTAAATAACTACAATTAAAGAAAACTACAATGGCAGCATATAATGTAAAGATACAATTTAAATACTATAAATATTATTCTTAATACTATATAAATATTATACTTGAATTATCTGGCATTTTGACATATAGAAACCTTTTCGATGTTTTATATGCTTAATCCTTAAACCTGCAATGCCTGCTCAAGGCCCAATGGCCATCATGGAATGCATGTTTCAAACAACCATATCTGCAACCTTTTGTCTAGTATATTCAAGGTTCAAAAAGTAAAAAATCTTGGCCAAATCAAAGAAACGTAGGGATCACATAACGGCATTAAGCTCCATCTTCGACAGGCTAGAAGAATACAAGGTCAGACTCAATCCAAAAAAGTGTCTTCGGGGTACAATCAAGCAAGTTACTAGGGTACAATTGAGATAGACCTCGCCAAAGTCAAAGCAATTCTCAAAATGGAGGCAACAAGAACATTGAAGCAATTGAGGGGTTTGCAAGGAAGACTCCAATCCATTCGCCAGTTTATAGCCCAGTTAGCAGATAAGGCTATCCCATATTCTCATCTACTCCACAAGGGGGTAACATACAAATGGGACGAGAAATGTGACCAGGCTTTCAATAAAATCAAGAAGTACTTGCTCACACCACCAATTCTCATGCCACCAATCCTAGGCAAGCCCTTGATCCTGTATATATTGGCAATAGCAACAGCCCTTGGCACTCTCTTAGCTCAACATGATGAAAATGGGAAGGAGAGAGCTATTTACTACATCAATAGAACTATGGTGGGACACGAGCTGAATTATACATCCATTGAGAAGGCTTGCTTCGCAATCGTGTTCGCCGCACAAAAATTCAGACACTATATGTTAGCACATCAAATAAAACTCGTTGCCAAGATAGATCCTCTCAAGTATCTGCTCTCTAAAGCAACGCACATAGGGCGAACAACTAAATGGGTTATGATCCTGACAAAACACGACATCGAGTATGTAGAACGGAAGGCCATTAAAGGACAAGTGATTGCAGATCAGCTAGCAAAAGCACTGATGTATTCAAAAAACCCACTTGTATTAGAATTCCCCAATGAGTCCATCTGTAACATAAGCATATCAGATCACTGGAAAGTATATTTTGATGGATCTTACACACAGCATGGGTCAAGAGCTGGAGTCTTCTTCATTACACCACAAGAAGATTGCATACCCAAGTCATATAAGTTGTCTTTTCCTTGCACAAACAACATTGCAAAATATGAGGCCCTTGTCATAGGACTCAAAATTGCAGTACAGTGGCAAATCATGGCACTCAAAGTCTATGGAGATTTGCAGCTAATCATCAACCAGGTCAATGATGAATACCAAACGAAGGATGACAAATTGACCCCATACAAGAAACTGGTGGAAAGCCTCAAAGAGTTCTTCATTGACATCATGTTTGAGCAAATACCAAGGGCAAACAACAGAGTAGCAGATGCTATGGCAACAATTGGATTGCTACTGGATATCCCACACAACGTCCCTAAGCAAGAATTCCTTGTAGAGAAGCTTCTCATACCAACATTCGAGGTACCAAAGTTTGAATTCATGTGTGAAATCGTTGGTCCCAATGATCCTTGGTATCATGATATATACACCTACTTGAGAATAGGAGTCCTCCCCGCTGATATAACCCCAAACCTTAAAAGAACATTTGTTAAGAAGTCATCCCGCTTTGTTATCTTAGGAGACACCCTGTACTGTAGGAGTATTGAAGGAGCCCTTTTACGATGCCTAAATGCTGAGGATGCTTTGACTGCTTTAACCGAGGTACACAATGGCATTTGTGGTTCACATTCGAGTGGTATGACCTTGGCTAAGAAACTGCTGAGGACTGGGTACTATTGGCCATCAATGGAGAAGGAAGCTCATGAGTATGTCAGGAAATGCCTACAGTGTCAACAGCATGGGGATCTCATCCATGCACCAGCTCAGGACCTCCACCCAATCATTACACCTTGGCCCTTTTCACAATGGGGGCTCGATCTCATTGGTAAAATCACCCCCACCTCATCTAGTGGACATAAGTTCATTATCACCGTCGTGGAGTACTTCACGAAGTGGGTAGAGGCCATCCCTATGACCCATATTACAGGAAAGCAGATATCCAAGTTCATCTTGAACTACCTAATTTGCCGCTACGGTGTCCCTCAAGCCATTATTTCAGATAACGAGACACCTTTCAAAAACCAGGATGTTCGCGACCTATGCCAAAAGTTCAATATCCTGGGTTTTAAAAGGTGTCTCGTTATTTGAAATAATGGCTTGGGGGACACCGTAGTGGCAAATTAGGTAGTTCATGATGAACTTGGATATCTGCTTTCCTGTAATACAGGTCATGGGGATGGCCTCTACCCACTTCGTGAAGTACTCTATGGCGGTGATAATGAACTTATGTCCACTGGATGAGGTGGGGGTAATTTTACCAATGAGATCGAGCCCCCATTGTGAAAAGGGCCAAGGTGTAATGATTGGGTGGAGTTCCTAAGCTGGTGCATGGATGAGATCCCCATGTTGTTGACACTGTAGGCATTTCTTGACATACTCATGAGCTTCCTTCTCCATTGACGGCCAATAGTACCCAGTCCTCAGCAGTTTCTTAGCCAAAGTCATACCGCTCGAATGCGAACCACAAATGCCATTGTGTACCTCGGTTAAAGCAGTCAAAGCATCCTCAACGTTTAGGCATTGTAAAAGGGTTCCTTCAATACTCCTACAGTACAGGGTGTCTCCTCAAATAACAAAGCAGGATGACTTCTTGACAAATGTTCTTTTAAGATTCAAGGTTATATCAGCGGGGAGGACTCCTATTCTCAAGTAGGTGTATATACCATGATACCAGAGATCACTGAGACCAACGATTTCACTCGCGAATTCAGACTCTGGTACCTCGAATGCTGGTACAAGAAGCTACTCTACAAGGAATTCTTGCTTAGGGACGTTGCGTGGGATATCCAGTAGCGATCCAATTATTGCCATAGCATCCACTGCTATGTTGTTTTCCCTTGGTATTTGCTCAAATGTGATGTCAATGAAGAACTCTTTGAGGCTTTCCACCAGTTTATCGTATGGGGTCAATTTGTCATCCTCCGTTTGGTATTCATCATTGACCTAGTTGATGATTAGCTGTGAATCTCCATAGACTTTGAGTGCCATGATCTACCACTATACTACAATTCTGAGTCCTATGACAAGGGCCTCATATTCTGCAATGTTGTTTGTGCAAGGAAAAGAGGGTATGCAATCTCCTTGTGGTGTAATGAAGAAGACTCTAGCTCCTGACCCATGTTGTGTGTAGGATACATCAAAATATACTTTCTAGTGATTTGTTATGCTTATGTTTAAGATGGACTCATCGGGGAATTCTGATACAAGTGGGTTTTTTGAATACATCGATGCTTCTACCAGCTGATCTACAATCACTTGTCCTTTAATGGCCTTCTGTTCTACATACTCGATGTCGTGTTCTATCAGGATCATAACCCATTTAGTTGTTCGCCCTGTGAGCATTGCTTTAGAGAGCAGATACTTGAGAGGATCTATCTTGGCAATGAGTTTTATCTGATGTGCTAACATATAGTGTCTGAATTTTTGTGCGGCAAACACGACTGCTAAGCAAGCCTTCTCAATGGATGTATAATTCAGCTCATGTCCCACCATAGTTCTTCTGATGTAGTAAATAGCTCTCTCCTTCCCATTTTCATCATGTTGAGCTAAGAGAGTGCCAAGGGCTGCTACTGTTGCCGATATATACAGGCTCAGGAGCTTGCCTGGAATTGGTGGCATGAGAACTGGTGGTGTGAGCAAGTACTTCTTGATCTTATGAAAACCTAGTCACATTACTCGTCCCATTTGTATGCTACCCCCTTGTGGAGTAGATGAGAATATGGGATAGCCTTATCTGCTAATTGGGCTATAAACCGGTGAATGGATTGGAGTCTTCCCTGCAAACCCCTCAACTGCTTCAATGTTCTTGGTGCCTCCATCTCGAGAATTGCTTTGACTTTGGTGGGGTCTATCTCAATTCCCCTCATAGATACAATGTACCCTAGTAACTTGCCTGATTGTACCCCAAAGACACTTTTTTGGATTGTGTCTAACCTTGTATTCTTCTAGCCTGTCGAAGATGGAGCTTAATGCCATTATGTGATCCCGACATCTACACAGAGTACTTATAGAGCAGCATAAAATCATCACAGAAAGTGAAACATTGCACAGTTTCATTATCGTTTCTACTATGCACTTGCCAGATTGACGGATGAACACATTGTGCCATAAAGAAACTAATATAGGTACTTTTTGAAACAAAAAAAATAACAAAGAAATAAAAGTGATAAGCATTATAGCTTGGTATTCCAGTAGCATGTTAAATTAAAAATCTTTTGCAGAATTAAGACAATTAATATCCATCCTTATGGTTTTATCTAGAAAAATCTTGACACAGATTTATCCAGATATAAGACACACAAACATGCACTGCCCCAATCACAAATCTTCAAAAACTTATTAAACAATACTTTCTAAATAGGTCCCTAATATATAAATTTTAAGGAGGTTTCTTAAAGCACAAATCAACATTTCCTTGATTTATTCTCCAGAATAGGAAGTCATTAGCAAAGACCAAAGATCTCTGATTGCGTGAAGTGAGTTACAATTAAATAGTTGATTGTTTTTTTCAAGTTAAATCTGAGCAGTCTCCATTATATGAGAAAATATATCACATTAGTTCAAGAAGAATGTCTATGTGGAAGGAACAAGAAGGAAAAGGAATGTCATACTCCATGCTTGCTACCATGTTTGAAGTCGGTAGAGGAAATAGTGGCTCTGTGTCCCAATCTCTAGTAAATAGTGAACCATCTGCAGAAGCTTTTGTAATCATCTGTTACGACAGAAAATTATTTCATCAGGAAGATAGGAAAAACAACCATGCAGAAAACGCACAAGACTCTGTTAAAATTTCAACTTGCTAACAAAATGACAGAAATTAATATAAATATAAAATAACTAAGTTACCCAAAGCAAACAAGAAATTAGTTATTGCATGAAACCTTGTAAACTGTAGACTACAACAATGTTTAAATTAGATGGAACAATCACTCAAGTGATTGAACTGCAAAGCACGCACCATTGTTCAAATAACTAAGAATTGATACCGAGAGCAACCCTTTACAGTAAAAAATAATAGCTTTACAGAAGAACAAGAAAAAATTATAAAATCAATGCCATTAATGAAGCATGTACATCACATTGTAGCCACACAAAAAAAATTCCAATTTTCCACAGAGATGCATCCCCCCTGAAAATCCAGTTTATTTCCGGCGATAAAATCCGACGGCATCTGCGCGAAACATCAAGTTCGCCATTCGCCACTTCCCGCTTCCAGCGATGTTCTCAAAGACGACGTATTCTGATGTCCTCAAGATGGTGCCGATTTTCCTTGGCCTTTGGGGATTGCTGGCATAGATGACGTCCCCGGCGATCCTTTCAGGAATCAGTCGGTAATCCCCAAACGCACCCAAAATTCCAACAGTCCTGGCGAGCCAAAGTGTACCGGGTAAACGTGTTTTTTAATAATAAAATCGTCCATCCTGCCTAATGGTTTGCGAACTGCCAAACCCCAAACGACTGCAGCAATGGCATCCAGCCCCACAAACGGTTGCAACGTGAGCGCAGAATGTAGTTGTGAGCAAGCCGTGCGAGCGAGGAGCATTAGGTTAAGCAGCAACAGCAACAATGCCAGCAAGCAAAATGCCACAACTCATCTACTTGAGGCAAAACAAAAAGCCAAGAGGTTTCCTTGGCAGGCCACTAGCTTTTGCAACCTGCCCCTTGAGCCCACTGGGAGCTCTGCCCCCAAACCCCTACCATTGTCATTCCCAAATCTAGGCCCTTGGTCCCCCCATCCCCAAGACCTGTCACCCCATCCCGAGACTTCATGGAACGTAGAGAACTTCTACACATGATATAATGAGTTGTAACATGATAGAACTTAATGTACTCAAGTATTTAAAAGGAGGCCTGCATAAGACATTGTAGCCATAAAAAAGAATTACTACAAATGGTATATCAAGAGTTAAAAAAAGGGGTAAAGATAGGTTTTTAGGTAACCACCAATCAAGACACCAAATTGGTGTATGAGATCCCCGATAAGCAAGCACTCCACAAAGGGATTTTTTTTTCCATACAAGCAGATACCATTAAAATATATTCTAATATATCTTTTCTCAGCAGGGTCCTGAAATTTTCTTAAAAATAACATAACTTTTTCAAAATATCTTTGACCAAAATTTTCACCAATATAAATTATTGGCAATATGTCACTAGTAATATCAGTCTTTTTTCAATGTAAGCATCAAACCTGCAAGTAGCTGTTAAGATTACCAGCTGCCAATACTAAATAGCAGTGAGGTCTGTTGCCAACGGACAACAGCAATTATTGCTGTCATTATTTCAAAAATGAACATGGTTAGCTACAGTTGTGAAGACACTTAGCATAATTGGGTTTGAAAACCTTGCGAATAGGGAACATGATTGTCTTTATTGTGATTAGTGACTCACTGTTGCCTTTAATAACAGCAAACACAGATATCATTATTCATGATTCAATAGCATAATCATTACTAGACCAAACTGTCAAATGATTATCCTATCCTTTGACTTGTTATTGTTGTTGCATCACAAACGTTAGTGCTATTATTGACTTGCTGCCATTTCTACTCATCAATGGATATTGTTGTCATTATTTCATTTTAAAAATAGTTATATTATTGAAGTAATTGTCTGGCACTTTTAATTGTTACAGATCAGCTGTTAATAATGTCATACCCATTGAGATTGTAGTTGTCATTATTGTCTTTTGACATAACTCCTTTTGTGACTAGTAACCTTCTTATGATTACTGATCAGTAGCATATTGTCATAATTGTTACCTTTACATTCTTGATTAGTATGTTGTTCAGAAGCATCCTTATTAGTACTGTGATCAATTAATATGGGCATCAATACTGCTGTCAACATTATAGTAAATATTGCTGATCATTGTAATTAATGTTAAACATTGTTAGGACAGAACATTGCTGTCCTGAAATGCCAAGCGTGAATGTTGCCACTGCTGTAAAATTAGGAGGTATTTGAAGAGGTAAGGGAAACTTTTGTTGTCCACTGTAGTTACCATTTTGTGTATAGTCTATTGGACTCTATTCTTTTCGATGTGATAGTTAAAGAGAACTGTAGGGTTAATGGGTCATATTTACCTTAGTTGCATTTTATTGCATTAAAGGTTCATTATCATTCTGGCCAAGGTATTTTTTAACATTGTTAAACACATTTATATTATAATTATCTGTAATCAGCAATCTCAAAATTAATGAGAAAAATCCATATTTAAATTCATGATGTACACTCTTGTTTACTTTCACTATCAATCTCTATGCAATTAGGATGGCTTTAAATGTAAAAAGACATCAGCTATTGCTCTCTCTCTTTTTTTTTTTTTAACTTTAAAGCATTTTTAGGGTTCCTGATATTTATCCAGTTTTTTTCCAATAATATTCTGAGAAATTGAAAATATCTTTATCTTTTGGGATGCCAAGAAATTCCCGAGAACGATATTTGCTTCTATGGTTTTGTCTGTTTACCTAATATATTATATATTGTTCATTAAGGTGTACAACACCAACCGCCCCCCAACCCCCACCCCCCATTGAATTTGAACATGTGACCTTCAATATTCAGTACACACTTGCACCATCAAGACCACTCAAGTTGTACTTTCACACATAGGAAACGTGATAAAACACCATAACCTTGTCCAAGTCAATTTGTAAGATTATTAAATATGGTTACAAAATTATGTAATTTTGAGCACGTCTTTCGACAGATATTGTGATATTTGCAAGTCAATTTATATAGATCTGTTAGACATACCTTCCAAATCATATCTGCCATAGTAATGACTACTAGATAATGCATATATATTCTTGTATAAATGCACATGTCATCGTCTAGGATGCTGGAATACTAATGCTAGATAATTACAGAGAAGCCATCACAGAAATACGAACGAAATGTAGGCATGAAAACCTTAGCTTTATTTATATCAGTAACACATCGTATGAAGATGGTAGCCTTTATTTAGTCTGTACCAAAGTTGAGCTTTGTTGCTAAAATGTACTCAGTTTCCATTAAGAACACATTGACTTGCACACAGAAAAAAGATGTATGAACTTAAAGTTGTAAAGATGCTTACTCAAGACGTCATCTACTATAAGTATAACAACTTAAAGTCAGATATTTTCTCACTTGGAATCATCAAACTATTATTTGCATCCTTTCCTTTCATGATGCTAACATAACAATATTAATTTGCAGAACTACCAAATCCAAGTTTTAAAACAAATCATGTTTGTCATTGGATGTTCTGATTCTTGAGATAACCCTCAAACAAAAATAACAGAAACACAAGAAGCAAAACACTAAATCTAACAAATACCAAGATGACATCATAAGAAAGTCTATTTTAAAAAGTATGAAAAATACAGAGACAACAAAAAATAATTATAAGAGTATACAATATGAACTATAACAATGAAATAAAGTGGAAATAAAGGTAGGCATATCACCTGTTTCATTATATCTTGACAAGCAGTCTTTTGGGATTCATCTTTACAACGAGCCAAAGCCCTTTCGACGTAATGAAACAAAGAAGGAGGAAACATGCCTGGCTGCATAAACAAAATAAAACATTTTACCTGATAACAAATGTAATGCCAATATCCAATAATGAAAAATGAAAGTTCAAAACACAGCTATCTGAAAAGTAATGGCTAAATTCAAGGGAAGGAAATGAGAAATTAAGTAGAATATAGTCTCTCGTGACACAAAATAAAAAGTAACGAGGGGGAGAAGAGGAGTGAAAGTGAAACTTTTCTTTGCTTCCTATTTTAAGCTACAAAACTGCTGTCAAATGTTAAAGTTGGAATTGTCATTTAGAAAATGCTCAAAAAGTACACTTATTAGTCTCACTGCCATGATTATTTATTATTTAAGATTGTAATTATTTATCACATTGCTCTACAACAAAATACAAATCATATGTTATAGCCAATGATAAGCTACTCCTAAAATTTGCCATCTAATATAACAACAAACATCCACCTTGGAAGGAAATACATTTCGAAAGCTGATAAGATTTTTTATGTGTTCTCATTGAGTCATTAGAATTCTCAGCTAGGTATTTGCAAGCTTAAGAAACTTCTGTGACAAATGTTTGCTAGACTAGAAAACCCAAGATAGGCATTCCCTGATTTCTGTCTCTTTGTTTTCAAAATTTATCAAAGTAAACAGAATAAAACCATAGCTATTTGTCATATATGCAGTAATTTTGGGTGAAGGATAAAGGTAATTCTTTTAGGTCACCATCAAGCAAAAGAAGAAATCAGTGTGTGAGGCATCCCTTATGTAACCATTGCCTTAGGGGACTATTTTTTCCATTTAACTTACATATTGTTCATCAAGGTGTACAGCCCTACTCCCCAACTGTTTTGAACCTAGGAGTACACAGATATAGTATGTATAATATAAAAAATTGTGTGTGTGTGTGAGAGAGAGAGAGAGAGAAAGAGCAGTTAACCCTTTCCAAAACAATTGAATGTAACAATTTGAAAAAACTTAACCATTTCACAAACTACTGCCAGTTCCCCATTCATGCAGCAGAGAATTTACTGAAGTTCTACTTCAGCGTCTTACTCCCGTCAAAGTTTAACTTTTCTGGAGATAGCACTTCCATTCTATGTCACCAAACTTCAAACATAAAATTCATAATCCGACAAACTTAAAGGAAATTTTAAAAAATGTTCTAATTCGCTGCAAAATTTGTATGGAAAAAAATCAGGGTTTTTATAAAAACCAATGACGCTTCAAACGCCAAAGATTTTTTTTCTTGTTTTCTGTTAGTTTTAAATTGAACAGATTAGATGCACAGAAAATTAATTCAAAAACAGACAAAATGACACAGCATATACCCTGGGAAAACCCTCCTCTTGAGGGAGAAAAAACCCAGCAACAAAGATCTCTCTTATATTTGATGTAACAGAGGCAATTTTACACATTACAATGACGTCTAACACAAGACCGATATACACCACCTGGCAATGTAGAATGACAGATGATAATGTGCTAAATCACACCTGGCGATGACTGAAATCAGATCTGGTAATATTCGCATCACCAATGGTACACAACCTGCTGTAAGGAGTTCACACTGACATGATGTTTTGCACTGAAGGGTCTTCAAACTGAATGATCTCCACGCTTTATAGAGTTCGCACTGAGTGGAGTCATAGTGCTGAATAAGATCGCCCTGTGTTTTAAAATTCGCACTTTACTTAGAGTATTCGCACTTGCTGACATGTACGCACTTGAAGATATATTCGCCCTTTATGATACAGAACAGATATCAATAACCGAACTCTGCTAGTATCTTTACAATGAGCAAAACAAGGAGAATATATACAAGAGAATGGGGGAGACACCTCTCTTAAGAAATCGCTTATTTCCTTTATTGAAATCGGCCTTGATAAATGTTCACACCTCTTCACAAGAGGTCGGCCACCTTATGATAAATCATGAATATCCTTTTGATGATAGTCGGCCTCAAATAAGTATTAAATATGTTCTAATAAAAGATCAACTTGATTTCTTTTATGTCGGCCATGAGATGAGTATACTACAAAACAATGAATGTAAATTGAATAGCCAACGGCTATCTTCAATTTATGTCTTCCAAGAAAATGCTGAGCTGGAAGGAGCTACCGAAGCTGCTAATACATTAACACTCCCTCTCAGCTAGGGAGAGAACTTCCAGCTGCACAATATAAGTCATCTCAATATGAGATCCATCAGCCATCATTGCCTGCAATTAGATATAAAGAGAGAAGTATCACCTCAATGGGATAACGAACATCATGGCTACAACCATGTGTGAAATGGTATATCACCTCATTGTGGTGTTGACCACCATGGCTATACCCATGTATAGAAAGGAGCTTATCACCTCATCGTGAAAGCATATCACCTCAATGTGATATCAACCATCATGGCTACACCCATGTGTGGTATGCACAAGTGTTCATCACTTGCGTGATGTTGTCACCTCAATGTGACTTTCACCATGGCTCTCCCAGAGGGTGAAGTACAAGAAGATCATCACGGACTCTCTCACGTGATGTTGTCATGGAGTCACACACATGACATCCACCATGACTCAGCTTAGAGGGTGGAAACGAGGGCTTTCACCTCAAATTCTTCCGTCCGCGGATGAAAGTGCAATGAAGTAAGGAGTACAGTGTTCATCGCTTCGTTGATGTTGTCCTCATCGTGACTTTCCTGCGGCTCTCGAGGGTGAAACACCCGGTACAACATATGTCGTAGATTAAGCACGCATGAGCATCCACCATGACTTCGGCTGGGAGGGTGGAAACAAGGGGCTTTCACCTCAAATTCTTACGTCGCGAGGAAGAAAATGCATTAACAAAGTTTCACCTCGAACTTCTCTCTCGAGAGAAGAACTCATTAAGCAAGGCTCACTAACCTTTGAGACTCATACTTTCGATCCAAAGGTTGGATTCTCCGGTATACCAAGCTTGTCGAAAGTATACAAACTTTTATCTGGCGAGAGGCTTGGTGAATATCTGGCGATCACGCTCATGGTCTGTCCTCAGTAGGCCTTCCAGCGATTACCATATCTCACGATATGAAGTGGTACTTGATCTCAACATGCTTGGATCGTATGGAAATCTGGGGATTAATGACTTCACCTTCGATTATCACAATGAATGATAAGTAGGCTCCATTGATTGTCCGGACAATCTGCAAGGGGTAAGCGAAGCCATTGCTTCAGAGGTTGCCATGTAGGTACAGTATACTTCGACCTTTCTTTGTACTCAATGCTACATAAGGCTGCTTCTGGCGCACCGGAAAACATAAGCGAGAGCAAAGTGGAAACTAGCGGCGAGGTGCTCTTCCGATCTAAGACACAGCACGCCCAATCGAATCCGGTGGAAGTAAAGTAACTCCAAGTCTGCGCCGAAGTATGCATCAACCCATATCCAAAGCATTGCCGCAAGTATCTCGAGGGATATGTTTAAGCTGCAACAAGATGTATGCATCTTGGATCACCCACATAGGCCCGGCTAAGTGCACTCACTGCACCAGCAAATGCTCAGTCCTGGTATTAACTAGATACATCAAGGATCCAATCAGTTGTCTATACAATGTAGGATCCACCAAATCTGAACTAGCTGCAACCTCCATAGATGTAGACATGGATTTGCAATTCATCATGCCAAATCTCTTCAACAATGGTGTACTTCCCTTGACTTAGAATCATACCATCTGGTTTCTGCCAGACTTCTAAGCCAAGGAAGTAATGCATGAGCCCAAGGTCCTTCATCTCAAATTCAGAAGTCAATTCCTTGAAGTAGAGATTTGGATCAGCATCATTCTTCAAGAACCCAAACTTGATAGGTACTGATCAATCCTTTCGTACCATGCACGAGGAGCCTGCTTAAGACCATACAAGGCCTTCTTCAGCTTGAAAACATGTGACTCCTCCCATGTACCTCGAAATAGTGAGCAACAGGAGCAATGTAATCAACTCCCTCTTTCTGAGAAAACCCACGAGCCACAAATCTTGCCTTGTACTTCTCAATGCTTCCATCTGCATTTCTAAGTATTTGCATCAATCTTCTGACCTCATCATCTAAGATTGCCTGCAACGCTTGCCTTAGAGAAATGGATTCCAACATACACCTCTGTAGAGATATAGGGTTGTCCTCTTCGACCTCATCCCAGAACATTCTATTTTATTCTCAGCAAGTCATAGAACTCCCTCTGAAGGTTAAATCTACTTTTTCGAAGAGATGTCTTCAGCCATCCACTCGGTCCCATGGCTGCATGATGTGTCTTCATACTTCAACCTACAGAATGCAGAAAGCAATCTCTTACACTTCTTGGTATGTCATGAAAGCATTAAGAAGAGATTACTAATGGTTCATGGAACTCAACTATCTTGAAGAGAAGTACCATTGCTGGAAGCATACATGATTGAATATCTCAAGGTTTATAGCATGAATTACATATTAAATTTATGAACAGAATTAAAACATGGATTAAACAAATCAACCTATAAGAGAAATACATCAAGGAATCAGAATGAAGGGATAAAGAAACTTATCTTTAATGAATTCTGATATATCCTGCTTCCATCTTTTGCTCCTCTCAAGAGTGTTAAACTCAGCATCAACAAGAGACAGTCTGCACAATTATAGATTTCTTACATGCAGCCAGCATGTTCAATATAGGACTAGCCTTCTCAAGGCACCATCGCAATCTATGAACATGGAGAGAGATGTCGATGTGATCATCACAACGAAATTTCATTTTACTTTTCATCTCAGAGTCACACTCAGAGATCTGTACTACAAAATGCAACGAGAGATGACATCTGCCAAAGATCTCTATCACACATGTTTTAAGTAAGAAATGCATCTGCCAAAGATCTCATGCCAGTGAATACTATCACGAATTTTACCAAACATTCATGATTCAAGTAAACAATGTCAGACCTACTCAACATAAAAAAATACTTATCTGAACTATTCAACAGATGTAGAGTGCTAATTCCATGTCTGGGAAGCAATTCCAGAGGCATATGCTCGGTCAAGGCTCTATTCGATGATCTCTGCCTAGATGGTAAAATGCCAGAATGAGGAGAGTGTGAATCAGAAAGGAAACACAAAAGGAGATCAGAGTTCCTCTTAAAGATCGACAACTTTAAAATGGTGAGCACCCAGATTCCTGCAACATCATACTTCGGTCCTGAAAGCTCAAAAACTTTTCTCTTCAGCCTATACAGATGATCACACAACCTCTTTATTGAAGAAAATGACCATTTACAGATCTAAGTCGTCAGATTTTAGCTTCGCTGATTACACAAACATCTGATCGACCCGTGAAAACTTCCAAGACCTTGTCAACTTCTTGTTCTTGTCAACACGGAAAAACTCCATTGAATTTTACGGCATGAACACTTCAATAACTGCTCGACCATGAATAGGTGGAAGGCACGAATAGAATAAATATGACCATAAGAAATATAGGCCCACAAAGTTGACGATCGCAAATATGGTCCAGTGCAGAAGTGTTGCATGAATGGTAATCAGAATGCTTGTACCATATATGAATCTGTTAGGATAAGAAGAATTTTGGCACTATGATTGCATCTGAGCTATGTCGACATTGACCAAAGACAATGAATCATAATCATCAGCCAGAATAATGAATTTGATCGCTTAAATTCTTCCAAGAAATCCTCAACTCTGATTGAATTTTCACACAGAACCTTTAAACTAACCTGATCAGATCTTTTCACCGACCCGCTCTGATACCATGTTGATTTTAGGTGAACAGATTAGATGCACAGAAAATTAATTCAAAATCAAACAAAATAACACAGCATATACCCTGGGAAAACCCTCCTCTTGAGGGAGAAAAACCCAGCAACAAAGATCTCTCTTATATTTGATGTAACAGAGGCAATATTACACATTACAATGAGGTCTAACTCAAGACCGATATACACCACCTGGCAAAGTAGAATGACAGATGATAATGTGCTAAATCACACCTGGCGATGACTGAACTCAGATCTGGTAATATTCGCATCACCAATGGTACACAACCTGCTGTAAGGAGTTCACACTGACATGATGTTTTGCACTGAAGGGTCTTCAAACTGAATGATCTCCATGCTTTATAAAGTTCGCACTGAGTGGAGTCATAGTGCTGAATATGATCGCCCTGTGTTTTGAATTCGCACTTTACTTAGAGTATTCGCACTTGAAGATATATTCGCCCTTTATGATACAGAACAAATATCAATAACCGAACTCTGCTAGTGTGTTTACATGAGCGAAACAAGGAGAATATATACAAGAGAATGGGGGAGACGCCTCTCTTAAGAAACTTCATGTCGGCCTCTTAAGAAATCGCTTATTTCCTTTATTGAAGTCGGCCTTGATAAATGTTCACACCTCTTCACAAGAGGTCGGGCACCTTATGATAAATCATGAATATCCTTTTGATGATGGTCGGCCTCAAATAAGTATTAAATATGTTCTAATAAAAGATCAACTTGATTTCTTTTATGTCGGCCATGAGATGAGTGTACTACAAAACAATGAATGTAAATTGAATAGCCAACGGCTATCTTCAATTTATGTCTTCCAAGAAAATGCTGAGCTGGAAGGAGCTACGAAGCTGCTAATACATTAACAGTTTCATCATGTAACAAACTGCTGGGTGGGAGGGGATTATAGCAGCTACCTTTCTGTCATACCGTCCAATGTCTGATGAGGTGGCTCAAATCCCATGTATCATCTGCTATTACAGGTTTACCCACACTCACAAAATCGGATAACCATCTTTCTCACCAACTAAGCCGAACGCATTTGCAGAGTCGTTAGCTATTGAGTGCCTATGATCATTGTTGATTGCTGTTGCCGAGCCGCACAACCTAAAACATCTCCCTAAAAGCATATATGGCTTTCAAAATAAAATGAATATACTTACTTTTTATACCTAAAATGTATCTGCCCTTTTATCTTTATTATTTAAGATATAAAATTTAATATACTTATTATTTATATATTAATACTATTTAAATTAAATTTTTAAACATATTTATATTATAATGTTTTTAAATTTATTATAATGTATTCAAATTAACATAATATTGTTTTATTTTTATGATTTTTTCTTTTTGATATATTAATTTGGCACTAAGGGGGCCAGGCCCAAAATACAACGTTGTTTAACATTTACACAATGGCACAAAATTACAAAAAGGACAAAACTGCCTACTAGCAGTTCTCCACTGCAGCTTTGTCCATGTCCTCACCTGCCATCTCCTCTCCATGTATCGCAGAGAGTACCAAAGGCTCCTATTAACTCTTTCAGAAGTGCTACACAGCCAGCCACCTCCTGCATTCACACCTCCACATCTTCTCCCACACTCCATGCCACAAATGGAACCCATGGCCCATTGTAGCTTAGCGTGAGTTGCGGTCATATCCCAATCGTGGGTCTCAAACCCCATCCAACCACAGCCCACTCCAGAAATCTGTTGATTCCCTCTCTCCACCGAGCTTTCACCAGACTCCTCATCAGCCATTTTACCATCCATGTATCTTCCCGCACCTGTAGAAGCCATGCCATGAAAATGGATGTGGTATCATTGTTGACACAATAGCGATTGTTGGAGGCAAGAAAACGTGAGCCTAGAATGGCTTTAATCGCATCCAATGTCTCTGTTCCCTGGCGTGGAAACCTTTCGCAGCCTCTGATCGATCACTCTTCCTTTAAAGGCTATTTGCCTTTCTTTGGCGTTGAGACAGATTGTAGTATACATAGCTCAAACTGTCAGATTTCCTTATCTCGCATGCTCATAAAGCTGCTTCGCCACCACCCTCTCTCCCTCATTTATTCCTCTCTGTCAACGATATAAATGCCTCCCATCCTCCAAGTACCTCCTTTGCTGATCTTTGCACATGTAATTTCCTTCGGATCTCCTCAGATCACCTCATCATAATTTGTCATCATGTCAATTGCCGATTTAGATAATTCATCAGCCTCCACATTACCTTCGCAATATATGTGTGGCAATTTAAAATCTTCAAAATAGGCGAGGCTTTCCCAAATTTTGAGGATAAATTTCCAAATCTTCCAATTGGGAGTCTCTTTTCTTCAAATGGCATTGATTATAATCATCGAATCTCCTTCCAGATGAATCCTTTTGAACCCCATTTTTCAACACGTCTATCCCAATCCATGCTGCCTGTATTTCGGCTTCATTATTCGTTCCTGCTGGCAATTTTCTTGCCTCTACCACAAGTATCATACCTGTTTGGTTTCTTAAAATGCATCCTGCTCCCAAGGGCCCCGGGTTTCCCCTGGACACTCCATCGAAGTTAACTTTCACCCTACATCCGGTGGTGTCCACTTCACATCAATCCTTGGATTAATAGTAGGATTAACCCGACACTTCCCATAAACAGGGGAAATTGAATTTATTTTTATGAATTTATTACTTATATTTTTTTAAATAAAATTTTTAATTTATATAAGGCGAACTTAATCACAATTTTTTTTTCAAATTTTCCCCTGCCAAATTTCATCTGAATTTTGTTGTTGCCAGACACAAACACAAACTCAAACCTTGTGAATTAACTTACATTCATAGCTAGTTTTCCAAGACATAAAAAGGATAGGTTCAAATTGAACAACAAATATCTTTAGAAGTTTGTCAAACAACTCTTCTAGAAACCACTCTGATTTTGTAAATTAAAAAGTAGAAACCTGAAAGAAAATCCATCTAAAGCATTGCTTTAACCAGTAGTGTCTTCTGTGACTCGCAATAAATCAAATTTCTTAAACTCAAAATTCCATCCATTATCCAACATTGGAGAATATACATACTTTTAATATATCACTTGTCTAATGCAATTTGGCAACATTATGTCATGCATTTCATAGCCACATAAAACCACCAAAATGAGTGATTAGGTGTGTCAGTTCACAGGCTTGTTCTACTTGTAGCTTAAATTACTTTCAGTTATTATTACAGTTCACTAGTCATCTTTCTGATTCCACCATTCTACACTAATAAGCTTTATAGATTGGCTATGATGCAACATATTATGCACCTGCATGACTCAATGGATTTGCATTTCTATTATGCATATATGAATAAGGAGGCCCGAAACCCGGATTTATACTAGAGTGCATCTTCTCTTGCATCACTGAGACCTTTTGGATTTTTTGGTGTCCCAGGGATGTTCCTGTTCTGGGGGGTTACTTCGGGACATCCCTAGGACATCAAGGGATGTCCCAAAACTGCTAAAAATATCCTGGCATCCCCCATGTCAACAGTTGTTCAAAAAGGAAAATAACATATTTGTAAAATTAAAATAACAAAAATATGGGGAATTTCAAACAGTTATATTCATGGCCATTGATGAAAAACAATCAAATATTTACATTTCACTCAAAATTTAAGGTCATTTTGCAAAGGTTAATGTTGAAAACATGTTCTTCAATGTGAAATGTGAAATTTCACTATATTTTTGAGTTCATTTTGTAAAAGGTCAATGCTGAAAGTATGTTCTTCAATGTAAAGTGTAAAATGTGACAGACTTTAATGTTCCTTGAATTTCAGCATTTTAGAATGATTAATGTTGTTTAACAGTTTGATTATAAAATTGAAAAGCTATACAATATGTTTCTTATATTTTCTGTTTTAAATTAAGATACTGTAATCCACTGCCCCCTGACCACCCCTCTGCCCTCCCAAAAATCTAAGAAAAATTTTGCCATTCCAGAAAAATGTCTCATCATCCTAGAAACATGGAGGCATAGCAGCAAAACCTTTTTTTAGAGCATGTGACACCAGAAATAAGCAATCTGGATCCAAAAATTCCAAATCACAGAGGATTAAAATACTGCTAAAAAATAGGAACAATCTTGCTCGTGGTTTCATCATTATTGACAAAAAAGAAGATTGATGTTATCCTGCATGAAAGTTATGTATGCTGATCACAAAGGTTAGAATAGTTACTAGTTACTGAGAAGAACTATTCTTGACAGTGTATTGATGCATCGTGCATTCAAACTCTTTAAACATTGCATGGAATAAGCAGCAAGTACTCATATTCAGCAAGCGGCAACATTGGAGTGTAAAGCACAACAATAGAGAAGATTGAGACTCCGCTCTCTCTATCTACAGATTATAGATAAGCCTTCTACCTCAAATCCTATGAACAGGGTTTCGACGCTTGGTAGGTGCATTTGGCAAGAGATCTAAAATGAAATGAAGAATGCAGAGCTGGTTTGAATGTAATTTTACAGAAGCTAGGCTGAAGGTGATGCTTCTAATGGATAGTTTCGTTTTCTAGGAACCATATGTATTGGTGCTCTGTTGGTACAATGATCTAGACAACTGTGTGCACTAAAAATTCAGGCAGATTTTGAGGCAAGGTGATAGCCATGATATTCAAATATCCTTTTTCTCTTAGCATTTTCATTTCCACGGATTGAAAATGTTAACTTAATTTCATTTACTTTGTGATAAATAAGAGATAAATCTGCAGATTAGATGCTTATGCATCATCCTAACAAAAGAGACTGATGCAAAAAAATTCTACTCATGCCACCGAAGTATATTGTGGTTTGAACTGGTTTTAGAGAAGGTTTCTTACAGCTTCTTCCAGTAACTAGGAAATTTCAGCATGAACTCAGAGAGACAGGTAGGGTATCAAAACTTCTCAATATTGTGACTTTACAATGGTTTGCAAAAGTGCCTTTTGCAGTATGAGTCTTGGGTATCCAATATATGTCTCCTGCCTGGGGCCCCTGACTGAATTTCAAAATGCTTAGTTAGAGACAAAAGCACAGAACTTCAACCCATGCCCATGTAGAGACAAGAAGCATGGACCTTCAATCATTGCCCATGTAACTGTTAACTATAGTTTATCATAGTCAAAAGAATTTATACATGGATTCAGTGACACAGAATATTAAGGCAACCCCTACAAAGAATCCTATAAAAAGTTCTAAAGATAGATTCAGGACCTTTATCCAATTTCAATTCTAAAAAATGACAAAATCTAAAAACATCATCGAGGTAGATAAATTCTAAAATCAAAAGGCTTAACCCATACACGGACCTTCTGGTTAAGACAAATTGTTGGTTTAAAAACTTCTAACCACACCTTTTCTAAACAATGTTGGGATAAGCCCATTAGGAGCTTTATATTTATTTATTACAATCATATTGTAGTGTTCATATTGGAGCTTGGTTATTCAAGGATATTGCATTCTCTAACCCTAATCATTACTTTTTTCTGTATTATTGGGTTCTTGGTGCTCCCAGGCTGTACTCAGATTGGTAATGGGTCCCAGTCCAGGTGTGGCCTGAGTTTGCTGAAGATACTGCTCAAGGCATGTGGATCCATCCTGGGTATGATAAAGGTCCCAGTCCAGATATGGCCTTGTTTCACCCTGGACAGAACCCCAGCAACCCAACAAAACCCACAACAAAAAATAAGGAAACCTAATCTAACCCTGATTAACCCTAAAAGTGACTTTTAAGTTACTAACAACACAAACAAAAGCAAAACTACATTCCTACCTCTCATTCCTCACCCAAAACACCATTTCTGCTTGTTACTAAGGAATACAAAAAATTTAACTTATCTTTATTATTTAACATTGACTTATCAATGATCAACCATTTCTTTATTTAATTTTGTTTGTACAGCTGAACCCAAATGTAGTGAACTAGGAAAAGAAATCAATTTTAACTGCCAAAACCAAACCCAAACCATCAACTTAATAATGGTGGTGTGCCACTTGAGCAGACACTCCAGTACCACACTGATGACACACAGCCCAGAAACCACACACGCAGCAAGCAGAAGCAAAGGGGTTTCCCTTATACTACAGGACAACCTACAACAACTCATAGCCTAATCCCTAAGGACTAACAACACCTGCAGCAACACGCTCTCAGCAACAGCCACATGATGAACCTTTTCTTTGCTGCAAAACAACTTGCAGCTAGACTCAACAACCAACAGCAAGCAAGTATAATCTAAAATGAGACCCTTTTACTCATGCACACATACACATTTGACCCATGACAACATTTGAACAGCAAACAAAATGACACTTTTATCACATAACTTAGCTTTTCACATTCAATTACATGCAGACTTTCAGGGACTTGTGCTTCTGCTGTTCTTTCTCTTACTTTTGGTTCTCAGCACATACCGGACTGTGTCCACCACTTCTTGGCCTCCACACATGACCTTCACGTTTCCTTTTGTGTGGCCTCCTTAGTTCTGCCATGCACAACCTGGCTCTCCAAGCCTCCACACATGCTCGTCACATCCAGCAATTGTGCAGCCTCCTCTCTCTTTCTTCATGCCACCCAATCAGTCTCAGGCACAGCCTCCTCTCCTTGGACCTCTCTGCCATCACTTGGACATTCTTCTATCTGCCCTATTGTGTTCTCTAGTAGCCTGTACATGGCCTGCTATCCTCTTGGCCCTCTACCTTCTTCCTTGTCTCTCGGCTGCACCTCTGCACACACCTTCTATGCCCTACAATCATGGTCTCCCTCCTTGTCTTACATGCCCCCTTGTCAAAAACTTCCTCTTTGTCAGCTGTCTCTCCTTGAATTCCACTTAAATTCTTTGGGAGTTCAAACTCACCGACCTGCCTTGAGTGCCAAAACTGCATTCAATGTTGGACATGCCACATTCAAGACCCAATTCCCCTTAGGATCTTACTTGATCATTCCCCACACACAAAAACCCATGTATGCAGGTCCGGTTCTAGCAGAATTTGTGATCCAGGTCAATCAGGCCATGGAATCGTTAAGGGAGCAGAATAATCACTGTGTCCCAGATGAAATTTTGTGAGTTCTGATAATAAAAAAATTTAAAAATTAAAAGTTTTTATGTCCATTTTAGGCAGATGCAGTCTTTTTT
Organism: Sequoia sempervirens; assembly: GCA_007258455.2. Taxonomy (NCBI): domain Eukaryota; kingdom Viridiplantae; phylum Streptophyta; class Pinopsida; order Cupressales; family Cupressaceae; genus Sequoia; species Sequoia sempervirens. Next base: position 181,758,250 of record VDFB02000007.1, read on the forward strand.
CAGCTCACTTCTACCAGTTTAATGCTATGTCGGCTTAATCTTGATGTGGAAAATTTAGCTTAATGATTGATCTTCGTGTGGAAAATTTAAGACCCTGCATTAAAATGAGAACCAGCAAAGATGGCTGATGAGTATGTGTGCATAAAAATGAGGGAGTTTTGGAGGTATTATGATCCAAATATAAATGTTGCCATCACAATCTTTAAATCTGCTCTTAATCTTCATAGTAAAATCAAACTCCTCAATTTTATTAGCCACCATCCTCCACAACCTGCTTACAAAGCATGAGGGAAAAAAAGAGGAGCCAAAATGTATTACAGCTCTTCTCATTTGCACATATATTTGCTCTTGCTATGAAAATAAATATTAGGTTAACTTCTCTTCATTCATATATTATCACTGTTTTAAATTTGCTGTTTTGTTTATTAATAATTAATAATATGAATTCATGAAATTTTAGTAGTTGTTTTGTTTATTAAATATTAGCCATAAGAATTTATTTTAAAATTAGTTACATATGAATTTATGGAATTTTTATTAGTTACGTAGTTATTTTTATTTTTAGGTTAAAATATTTATATTTTTATGATTTTTATATATTTTTGGTATGGAAGAACCAAAATCGAGCCCAACCTCTGAAAAAAAATTGCCAGATTACGAACCTCATTTGCAAACCCAAACAAGGATCCCAATCAAAAACAGCAACATAGATAAATGGGTATAAGTTCAATAAATCAGATTGCATTTTATTTAGTCAAATCCTTCATCCTTATTGCCCTGTTGAGAATTTAATAATAAATATTGTACTACTTTCATTTTTTAGTTCAGAATCTTCTTCTTCGTTGCCTTGTGGAAGCTTTTAATTGAATATTGTACAAATTAGATTAACTTTACCTTTTTGTGTTATCAACTTTGTAATTACTCTTTATTCATTGTGAATTTGTTTGGATAATTTATTTAGCCTCATGATATCTTCTATAGTCAACAGGCAACAGTCACTGAATTGGACGAGGACAGTAGAGAACTTCAGATACATTTGTTGTTTAGAAAAAAAAAAACCCACCCAACGATGAGGAAAAAGGATACAAATAGTTCTCCACTTCAATGCCAATTTCAAAAACATGGACAATAGAAGATCCCAAACAACAACTGGGAGCTGATCCATACAAAAGTTCTAGCTATTAATTAAAAAAAACTTCAAATGCACTGTCCAATTAAGATCAAGAAGTGTCTGAGCAAAAAAATGCAAGTTTGAACTTCAGCTAACTTTTAAACACTAGATGCAAATCTAAAACCAATTTTATGGCACCCATTTGAATACCATGAAATATCAAACCAAAACTATAAAACATTGCCCACAACCATAAACCCAATTGTTAAGAATGAAAAATCAAAAGCTGTCTGGGATCCATTACTCTGAATTTCATACCTGTCTATTTCAATCTGCAGTCACTATGTTTGCATCACAATATGTAAACCAGAAGGCAAAGCATAGTACAGCAAATGAAAATAACTCTTGACAAGAACTTATTTACCTTGAGCATAGCATCAGCCACATCATTTGATGAGGCCTTCTGATTTGTAGATTTTACATTAACACTAGTGTATGCCGGTTTGGGGCTTGGAGATGCTCCTTGTGCATTCTTCTTAGCCATATCTTTCAAACCAAAGGCTGTATTTGGTGCTATTTTTGGATTTGTTGGAATTTGAAGCTTCCCAATCTTTTTTTGAGAACTTGAAATCGGTTGTACTGAGGATGTCAAATTCTGAGAAGCCTGATAAGTTGTAAGGGATTGTGCCTTTTGCCCCTGAGATGCTAATGTCTGCTCCTTCTCTTGCACCTGATGATACTGAGGGACTTGCAATTGCAAAGGCTGTTGAAAATAGGGTCTGTGTGGCACCTGCTGAAAATGAAGAGCTCCTGGCTGATTATATTGATCACTTTGGTAGCTGCTGATTGTGGTTGAATCCTTAACACCATAGCCATGTTCCGCTACTCCAACAGAGCTTACATTCTGTAGATAGAAATAAAAATTGGCAGTAGGATGGCACCAGTGTTATAGTGGCATGCAAAACTGATAGTTAGGGATAAAATATTTGAGATATCAGTGGCACTAAATTAAAAAACAGTGCATCAAAAAATGGGTTCATAGACATCATAAATTGACAGGTAACTACATCTCTTGAATTTTCTAAATCAAATCTTTTCTAAATGAACTGCATAGAAGCTAATCATGCTTTTATCTGACGTTTGGAGTGAGCTAGCTCTATCTTCAAAACATTGCACACTAGACATGGATTAGCTTCCACACAGTTCATCCCAAAAAGATTTTGAGTTTTGACAACATGTCTTCATGCAAAGATCTTATAGATCAAAAAACATATCTTTATGTTCCTGAAAAAAAAACAATTCACAATTATTATAATAACAGAAAATTTTACCTCCATCCAACAACACATTCAATAATCAAATCTTTAGCATAGAGAATGTGTGGGATAGTCTTAATCATTCAGTGATATCACTGAGGAAAATCACTTGATTGTAATAAGATAGCACTTGTTTGATAAGACAATACTCAACAGAAAATGGTGATGTAAGAGATCAAGCAGTAGACTCAACGAACTAATAGTATTGATTTGTAGGACTCTAGAAAAACAAAGTAATCATTGAACCTATATGGTAAGAGAATATTGCCACATACCAAAGGTATATACGGTGCTGTCCAGATTCACTAAAATGCAACAACTTAATTGTAGTTGCATAATTAACTCCTCTTAACATCACAAAAATAAAAACAAGGAATGGGACCTTGAGTATTCAAAATTATAAATATTGCGATGTTATTGGACATTGTAGCTCTCAGTTGAATAAAAAGACCATAATTATGAGATATTGGATATTATTTTATGCAAATAGACTAAAAATAGATATAAGCAGTCGCATTTCACTGAGAGTCATTTTTTAATTATGATCAAAAAGCACTCAAAAACAAAACACAACAAATTTGACAAAGAAAGACATTGACTTTACTGCTGCAGACCTCAGGACTAACTTTCAATTTAAATGTAGGCAATGATAGCATGTTATTTTACATCCAAAGCAAAATGTTAACACGACCTACAAAAGAATGCATCATAATCTCATGCTAAAAAAAGCTATCAATTCACATAAAGATCCAGACCCTCAGATTATGAATGTATTCTGTCCTCAGATATAGATTACCGACCATGCTTACAACTTAAAGGATCCAATACTTATGTCAAAGCCCAGTGGTAAAACAATGAAGCTTCTGCCCAGGCAATGGATGGTGCACAAAGAAATAAGGAAAACTATTAGAAAGATTACCATCATACCTGCAACAATGGAGCCTCACTGTAAGTTTTGATATTGGATTGCCAAGATTGTTGCGTACCAGGTGGGGGTGGTTGGGTGATTGCAGCAGAACTATTGCTTACTCCTGGAATTGGGCAATCCAAAGAAGGTGGAGTACTTCTGCTACCACTAACAGTGGATTCCGTTCCAGGGGCACAACTGACATCAGATCCTGAATGTCTATAATATTCTTCCCATTGTTGGTACTCCACTTGAGTCTGATCAGACGGTGTGAAACCTGGATAATTTGGATAGCCCCCATAATTTCCATAACCATTGTCACTCCATGAACTTGTATGGCCACTAAAGCCTGTGCTCTGGTACCCTTCTGAGTTCTGATAAACATCAGCATTGTAATAAGTTGGGTTGCTCTGATAATATGGTGGCTCTGTATATGAGCTTGCATTGTGAAACGAGTTATTAGGCTGATATGAAGGACCAGAATTTTGATAGGCTCCCACATTCTGAGAGTAAGGATGGTTACCTTGCTGCTGATAGCCATAATTGTAACCCGGATAACTTGGGTTCCCATATTGATAGTGATTGTAGGCACTTGGGTATGATGATGTGTATCCACTGTAACCACCACCATATCCATTTTCTAATGGTGTGCTTGATGAGGCAGATGGTGAAGAAGAACTAGCAACTGCTTGACTGTCTTGCGCACCAGGTATGGCATTGTGCTGATAAGGTTGTTGCTGATGATAGTAACTTGTATTTGGAATGTTAGAACTGTCTACTCCAGAGTTGCCATCCATCTGATGTGATGAATTCCATGGCATTGTAGCATGCCCTGAAGGAATGGGCGGATGTAAAAGAGGTGCAGGAGGCAAAAGTGTGTCACCAGATCCTTGCCCTTGGCTCGACTGAACAGCTTGCCCTCCTTGCTGTAGATTCAGTGAAATATTTTGTTACAAAAAATCAACGGCAAGCTGGCATACTTTGCATCACATATTATAGGTAATTAGAAGCACAATCTGTAGTGATTTAACACATAATTCTACATATTTCTATTGTACCCATATTTCGCCTTTGTTACAAACTGGACTTACTAAAACAAAACATAAAATCAACGATACTAATTACTACAAACATATTCTTGTGAAAGACAGAAAAAGGTCCACACAAACGCATAAATTGATAGCTTAGCACAAAGGGTACCAATTTATCAAAGCTCTTCCAAATCATCAAACTGAAGATAACATCCACCATATCATATATAAGTTATAACCCATAGACCACTAGTAAATTTGTTCTACAAATCAGTATAACTAAGCAGAGACCAGTATGATTATTTTCCCCTAAAGAGTACAGCCTCAGCATTTCTGTATATATCCAATCAGTAGTTCTAGGAAACTTGAAAGATAACACATTTGACTCATGGGTCAATGGGTCAATGAGTTTGACTCATAAAACTACACGGTTGAATCCTGATAGCAATATCATAAGATAACACATTATCAAAATCAAACACAGCTGATTCTTATTTCAAAAAAGGGGACAACCAGAAGCTAAAAACAACTCTTTGTTCTCAATTATAGCAAACTGTGCAGTTGTTATGCTCCCAAATAATTAGGTCAGGATTATGGACTTAATCTCCTTTAACACAAATCCTCACAAATGTATTATGAAGCATACCCAAAAGAAAACCCTAACAGCTTGAAGCTTAAATGAAATCCCTAACAACTTAAGGATAAATGCTAAAAACTTCTAATGGTTTTAACCTTCGTGTTACCTCAGAAAAACACAACAAAAGACAAATTCGGTAATCTTGAAATATTCAGGTTGTGGCATTACAGAAGGTGAGAAGTACATTTCTCTCCCTGTAGCAGAATGAAAAAAAGCCCTGACCTTGAATCATTGTAATACTCGAGATCAAAATACTCGAGGAACTATTTCCTGTCAAATTCAAATGACCTAATTGCGTGAACCTATATATCGTAGCGGGATTTTTCATATGTTTATTGGTTTGACGTTTGCATTTCAACAAATAGATGGGCAAAAATATCACGTAACCATATAGTTTAGAAATTTGTGTGTGAGATAGAAAATTAAAACGTTCCATAAGCGCTAGGTTAGCATAAAAGTTGATGGTGGAAAAAACCTTTCTCCATTGAACAAATAGCAAAGAATGGATTGGTTCGCCATCGACGAATTCAAGGTGCAACAAAATAAATTGAAGAGAAACCAAATTTAATTTTGAGTACATACCTCAAAACCCCGAACATTTTGTCTATCGTCTGTTGCTCCAAAAGCGGCCACTGAGGCGGTTGCCATTTTCAGTGCATCCTGCAACTAAAACAAAGACACAATATACAGAGACTAATGTAAACACAGTTATTAAAACCCTCCTCTTAAGGTGAAATCTGTCTGAATATTTGAAAGAGGGCCCTGATTGACTTGCGCTAAATGTCGGTTAAAGTTGAGCAAGGCAGGGAAAAAAGATTGAAATTAACTAGACGGAGAATGATCGAATGGCACTGCTTTTGGATCCACCAAATCAGCAATACGATTTAAATGCAACTGAACTTTCTGCTTATATACATTTGCAGGTTAAGTTTATTTTTTGTCTTTTTCCTTTACCAGAGGAAATCTCTTGTACGGGAAAGGGATTTTGCCAAAAGCTGAGCCGTCCATCCGAGAGGTTACATTAAATGAAATGAAATTCTCCAAGCTATGGCATTTTTCCTGTCCGAATAGAAATCGGAGAGCTGGAGAGCTTGGCATATGACGGGAATTCTATTGGGCTAAACTGCCTGAGGGTTCAATTATTTTACCATCATATGTATTTATATCGAAGACATGTCTTCTTAATTAATCGTCTTTTTTTGGGCATCATATGAATATAAATCGAAGACTTGACTTTCCGATTAACCGGCCACATCGAAAAAAACTATTTGTTGGGAAATTTGGGTAAAACAATGTAGTCAAAGTAACTGTTCCCATTTTGGTTTTTTGGTTTTTTTAAGTTTGAAAGTGAAAAAGGCAGATAGGTAGACTTTAATGGAGGGGTAGAAACCAACCAATACTTTAAAAGGAAGAAGGATTTTTTTCTCCGTTAAACACTTATAGATAAATTCTTTTAAGTTTATGTGGGAAAATCATTAAGGAAAGAGAAATATTATTTTGAGTATTTCAATTTTATTTATGATCATTAATAAAAAAGTTTACATAAAGACAAACATATTATGAAGAGGAACACACCATTTTCAATATGAAATAGGTAGATGGAAAAAGTCTAAAGAACAATAGGAGGAAAGAATTTGTATCTTTTGAATGATAAGGACAATTGAATCAAAGAAGCACTTTATTTTTAGTGCAAAGTTTATTATGATATTTGGACCAGATATGTGAACACTTTAGTAGCCACTTCATTGCATAATTTGTTCTACAAGGATAAGGTTGGAAAAACTAGGGAGTTCAACATCAAGCTTCTTAACAGTCATTCTGCAAATTTGAAAGCTAGAAAGACAAGGTCTATTATCACATAGGCTATCTTTAACATCATAGATGTTAAAATTCTTATATTCTATTATTTTATTCACATTCTCACACCCACTCTTTATTGTAGCATAGCTTTGTCTCCAACTACTATTACTAACACAATGGGAACCTTGTGGAGGGTGGGTTAATAGCTTATTTTGTTATGTAATGGTGTATGATTTATATTTATTTTTCTTAACATAGGTTCATTTTAGATCGGTTATTCTTTATATAATAATGAATGTATAAATAGTGTATTTGTTGTTGGAAATTGAAACATAGTTTTAACTTGTAACGGAGAGGATCTACCACTCCCGAGTCTCTAGGATAGGGAAGAGTCTGCAGGGAGTGGATGGCTCTCTATTACCTCGGGGACAAAATCTCAAGTGACGGGGTGACAGTTAAAGGAGAGTTTAAACTATATTTTTGAATTTTCTAATTGTTTATGAAAAGGGACTTTAGAATCTGAGTGAATAGACCTCAAAGGTCTCGGGGAATAGACAGACAGGCTCTCATCTAGAAGATGAAAGTGTGGACCAAGGACAACTGCACGACACGCGGGCATCTTTATGGCGCATTGGCATCTCATACAGACCAAAGGCAAAGTCTACTATTTGAGACACTTTGGACTTGGTAACTACCCAAATGCTAAAGTCTAGTAGTTTTAACTAAACTAAACAAAATGTTGAAAATGTAAAGAAGTACAACAAAAAGAATACTTAAATAACAAATAAACTAACTATTAAGCAAAATGGCAAGTAGTGGAAGAAAAAGGATTAACTCACGGTAGGTCCAACCTCCTGCAAGCTCCTTAAGGACAGAACCTACACATAAGGAAATGGGAAAAGTGTTGGGGTTGCTTTTCAGGGCTTGCCTTGGTCAAACCCTCACTTTGGTGTTTCCACCTCCATGAACAGCCAAATAGACAACGATATAGAAAGATAGATAAAGAAATGACAAGACAAGGCATAGAATATGCAAGATAGTAGTATGCTAACCAATAACAATGATAATGTAATGAAAGTAAATGTTAACCTCCCTCCAACGAGCTTGGTGAAGCTGAGAGGAAGAGTAGTAATTTGAAGACGTGAAGCAAACATGTAAGAAGGTGATATAGGAGAGTTTGAACTTGCAAGAAAAGATGGTGTAGAGCTGCAAGAAGAGAACTAGATTGAAGAGAATGTGAGAATGAAGTGTTAGAATGAGAGTGATAGAGTGAAATTGCAAGAATGGAATAGAATCAGAATGAGAGGGAAGAATATGGTCAAATTGCATGCCAAAGAGTCATTCTTGGGCATGTATGCGACTGCAGAGGCGTAACACTTCATGGGCAGGTGAAAGTGTAGCGTCCCAATGACCACAAGATCAAGAATCTTGTTAGGACGTTTGTGTGGCACATGGACATCTACACAACGTGGAAGCGTCCCAAACAAAATTCCTCCACCAACAAAAAATGACAAGGCAAGGACGAAAATGAAGGCTAGGAAGGCAAGTTTTTGCATTATCGTCTTATTAAGCTAAAGTAAATGTTAATGTTATGTGAAATTGCATAGGGTATAATTTTATGCCATAACATTTTGCCCCCACTTTAGCGAGCATATGTATCTAAGCATATGTGACCTAAAGTAGAAAGAGATTAAAAAGAATATACCTACGACAAAGAGGAAGTAGACCCTCGATCTAATATACTTGACGTGAAGAAGCTCCACCAAAATATGAAGAGGACGCAGGTCTTCAATCCTACAAAGCTAATTGCAATCTCACTACAAACATGTTAGCTACAAACAAACATGTTAGGCAAGAAAGCGAAAAATAAATGTGATAACAAATTTTCATAAACAAGACATAATGATTTGATCATATAAAAGATGGTGTTGATAGGTATAGCTAGCATGGTTAGAGTCCATATGACGAGCATATAGGCCTGTGGCTACTACAAATTATGTTGCAGGACAGTCACAAAAAAGACAAGACAAGTCTAATCAGGTTTCCCCCAAGCTAGATGACAAGACATAAGACATAGACATAAGACAATAAGGAATCCTTTTGAAACTCTTTGAAAATTAAGCATATATGATAGCCCCCTCTTAGAATTATGTGTGTTATGCAGAGGAGCACATGTCATTCTAAGGAGAAGAGAAAGATGAAATGATGTGCCATGAGATACATAGCAAGATGCATTCATGGAATGTTGTCACGCAAGGGACAACACATAGAAACCACAACAACATGAAGTAGAAAAGTAGAGGCAAAGAAATCAAGAGCACAAGGGGATTTAAATATTTGAGGTCAGAACTACTCATAGATATAGATAGATAGATATAATATAATATATATGAACTGTCATCACCCCCCTAATGTATCAAAACGTGAAGAAGAGCACATGAAGACAAAGTAAAAATAAAAATTAGGTCAACATGGAAGATCCCTAAATGCCCCAACGCTTTGCATCATTCCCGACATGAAAATCAAGATTTACAATACATAGAAGAATGATGAGACACATAGAAGAAGTGTACGACAAAGTTTCTCTCTTGTATCCAAGCAACTACAAGGATAGCAAGGGTCCTTCAGGTGAGAGCACAAACATATATAGACAAGTACGAGGAAACACATAAAACTAATCTAAAGATGAAGGAGAGGGTGTCGCTCCCAATCTATATCATCATATGGGGAGGGAGGACGATCCCATAGGGGAGGGATAGCTAAAGTGACACCATATGACTCACCTGCAACAAGGGTTAAGAAAGAAGGCCCCTCGAGGTCTTTGTCATTGATCTTCTATGAGACTAAAGTCATCGACCTAGCAAAGATCGAGGATAGAGTCAAAATGCCCTCCAATGAGTTGAACATGCACTTTTCATGAGTAGCATGTGTTAAATGAGTGATAGGAGTACAATACACCTGAGAGTCACTTTCGACCTTAGTGAGAGGGGCAATGATAAACTCTATGGAAGTCGGCATTGCTTCCATCACAAACAGCGCAAGCCAGAGCAGAACAACACTTAAGAGATGACAAAAAAAAATTTTGACCATCACTCAAAGCAAGGTCACTCTCCAACTTTCCCTTCAATGGAGGATGCGGAATCCCCATAGATGAGGCAGAAGTAGAAGAATGAGACAGAGCCATAGAGGATACCACCTTTGTGAAAGGCACGTCTACCTATTGTGAGAAAGGAGGCATATCATGAAAAGAAGTAAGAAGGGTTGACTTCACAAAAGGGATCAATGAACACCTACACCCTTTTGGGGTGAGGTTCATCAGGATCCATCGATGAAGCTGGAAGAATAACTAAGGCGATGGGAACTTAGGTAGAAAAAGAGATAGGAGTAGAAGCAATTGAAACAAAAGGAGCGAAAGTAGAAATAGAAGGCTCCTCCACAACCTTCTGTAGACACGTAAAATATATTGATTGACGTTGTGCACTTGACTCCGACCTACTAACATCGTTTCTTCATGAATCATCCCTCGATCTAATCATTTAATCAAATCACCTTATCTGATTAAATTCATCAACTTTCATCCCTTAATTAAATAAATCATTTTATCTAGTTAAGTCGGTCTCTTTTGTTAATTAAATCAATTCATCTGATCTAATCATCCCTATTTAATTAAATAATCAATTTATTTGATTAAATATCTAAAGTCTATCCATTAAATTAAATAAATTAAAACCTTATTTGATTTAATCTAACACCATATCTTTTAATTAAATAAATCAAAATCCTTATTTAATTAGTCTCTTGTCATATTCCTCCCTTTGTTGATTTAAATAAATCCATAAATTTGAGTCAAAAAGGTCACATCATCTAACCTCTCTCATTAAATTAATTAACCCTTGATTAATTTAATCTCATCTCATGTCCCATCCTCTAGATAATGCAAGTTGCACATGAAAATAGATTTAATTCATTTATTAAATCTCTATTTTCCTCACAAGGCATCTTTTGGAATATTCTCTCAATTTGAATTCAAAAATTCCAAGTCAACATGTGCATCCAACACGGTAATAACTTTATCTTACATGTCCTTTGCCTTGAGCCAAGTGGCATTTATTGCATTTTCCCTTCCCTCTTGCAAGTCATTTCAACATTTGAAATTCAAAATTATGCATTTATTGGCACAATCCCCAAATCTTGCACATCCTTCATCCATTCATAGATTGCCAAGTGGCATCATACCATTGGATGAATGTTAGTCCCACATTGCTCAAATTTGGACATTCATCCATCTTGGCATTCTATAAATAAAGTGCTCATATTCTCATTTGATCATCCACAATTTATGTAAAGTTACCATGCTCAAATATCTCTCAAATTTCATCTATTATCATTGAGTTCTTAGCTAGGTTTTTGCAAATTTTGGCTTGGAGCTCTCACCCTTCATCAACAAAGTGGATCAATCTCATCAACATATCAAGTTTACATCTTAGGAATTGGGAAAGGGCCAATTTTCACATCAAATTGGCACCAATTCCCCCATGGGAACATGAGTTTGCATATTTAAATTAGGATTGAATCTATGTTTCTTGGTTTCATTGTGTTCTTGGTTGTTTTCTTTCCTATTTTGAAGTTGTAAATGGATTTCACGGGGAATCCTTGTTTTAGCTTGCAATCTCTTGTTTAACTTGTTTATTCTTGTTGTTTTGCAGGTACTAGGATTGGGGTTTGCACATTTGGCGCTAGAAGGAGGGCTGGATATCATTCTCTATCACTTTTTCCCAAAATTTCTGCATTTTTGCTCATACACAGAAAATTCCAACGCTGGGAGCGAAGTGTTGCTGTTTTGGCACCGCTATCTCTTCAGTGTCGCTATATAGCACCGCGGGAGACTCAAAGTGCGACGTTGGACTTGTCCCGTCAAGAAAATTTGAATTATAAACTTCCCCGCTGGACTCGTTGACTCACAAAAAATTTCAAAAATATCAAATAGCGACGCTGGGCGAAAAGTGCGATGCAGTTGAGCTCTCTGTCCCGACACAGAGCGATGTTGACTAGCAAGCGGTGTTGTGAGAGCACTGCTCAAAAATCAAACTGCGACGTAGTTACGAGTTGTGATGTTGGAAGGGAGTAAAAAGGGGAAATATAATTTTAGCACGTGCTCTTTGATTAATGATTAATTTGTCCTCTGTTTTCTGCTTTTTTGTCTCTGTATTTTCTAGAATCTGACTAGTTTTTTTCAATATAGGTTGGAAATTGAAAACGAAGAAAGGAAGAGCATGAAGGGGATGTCTCATCAAATCAAAGTGTTTTTAAACACTTTAGTGTTTGCTTAACACTTTGTTAAGAAATTGTTATCACTTCTTTAGGACACTAATTTCATTTTGGTTTAAAAAGAATCTTTCCATTTCTTGCAAAAGGCTAAAATGAACATTAGGATCACAACACACTAGAGTTTGTTTCTTTGGTTAACAAATTGAACAAGATGTCTCTCACTTGTCTTTTGGTGCTTAAAAAGAACTCACATTTTTCTTTGAGGATTTAAAAATAACAAGTGCAACTTTGTTTTTCGTGAAAGCTTACTTAAACTAAAGGCATTGTAAAAAGACGTATGCACTTCTCTCGCACTTTATAGCAATCTTGAGAATCAAAAGGCCTTTTTCATGACTTTAGGGTGAGATAAAGCAATCACCTCCACGCTTCGATTTGGGTTTAAAATTGAACAACATCTTGTGCGAGTGTGGGTAGGGGCATTGTTGCGTATATTCTCTCTCTTTGTTGCCAACAAGGATTGATCGAGTTACGAATATTGTTCCTTATTTGCTTTTGTTTATCCTAGAGTGCCTGCCTTGGGGAAAAAGTACACACCCAAGGGAATGACTCAACTGGTAACACTCTAAAGCCAATAGTATTTCCAATTGGTATATAAATGTGGGTATTGGAGTAAACGCCAATATCACGCGGTTGATTCTGACAAGATGGATCTGAAAGGGGACTCTTGCCGTATGGGTCAATCTCCATGAACAGAAAGTCCTTATTAAAACCCATGTGCTAGAATTTGCCAAAATCCTTTAATCTATTTGTTGGTGCAAGAACGGTCGTTCTAAAGCCACCCCACACTTTTACGGTCTTTTAGTAGAAATGGAAAACATGCCATGGGAGTTTCATGGGTGTTGGTGCTTGGTTGCCCCGTATAAGTGAGTGTCGTGGAGGGGAGCCAGTGGGGTCAAGCATCTAACCATTTGCTAAAGATAAGCGTAGCTGGACTTGTCCAAGTGGGAATCCGACAAATATTGTCTTACACATCCATAGGATTGTCCTTATTCTTGGGTTACAAAATGCATTGCTTGATCAAAAACGTCTCGAAAACAAACACTTAACATCATCCAAATTTCAAACCCTTTTGGAGACAAATGCCATTGAATCGATCCATATGTTATTGCTTTCCCTTGGGATTCACGTCCTTAGAGGTTTCTAAACATTGGATTATATCTCATTTGTCTCCTTAAGTAAACAATAGGAAAACCCTTGCCTTAAGTTCATCAAAATTCCACATAACATATCTTGTGGGGTTTGAAGAAATTAAGACATTGGACATCTTAGTTTGAAAATTTAATCAAAGAAAGTGTCTTTGGTAAAATGAAGCCATTAAGCAAAGTTAAGCAAAATGAACTTTCATATGTGTTGAAGCCTCACGATTCTTGAAAAAGTCCAAAGCGAAGGTCAATGGTTGGAAATCCGAAAATGTATGTTCAAATAGAATCATTTCTTGGTTATAAAGGTCTTTAGGAAGCATTTGCATGTTCTTCAATACCTAGGTCTAGGCAAACAAAGTGTCTTTTTTAGGTTCATCTTAGGATCAAAGCAAATCAAAATCTTCTTATCCATCCTTCATCCATTAAAACAAAAATCATCTCACAATCACCTTTTGGAAAATCTTGAAATTATCCTTAATGCTAGGATTTTTGGCAAAATCAAAATCATCAAAATCCTTGAGACTAAATCCTTTGGCTAGGTATGTGTAGATGCATCCTTTTGCATATGCTTAGTCAAAGTTATCTAAAACATCTTGTTTAGCTTAGTATATGTAGATGAATCCTTCTTCATGTGCTTAGTGAAACTATCATCTTGTTTGAATAGGTGTGGGTAGATGCATCCTTCTCCCCGCACATATTCAAATTATCATCCTTTGATTAAATCTATCTTAGATAATCATCCAAACATCTTAGGGTCTTTTTTTTTTAAATCAAAATCAATCAAGGACAAATCCCAAGGGAAAATCAAAATAAAAAACTGAAACATATCTGAAAGTCCCAAAGAGCCTAGTATCTCTCATCAAGATTTATCAAAAGACCATAGCATCCAAATCATTCATCCCTTACATCATCACCATATCATCTCTTGATCCTTAAGATATCCTAAAAATTTCTACTTTGGACATAAAGTAAAGATCAATCCAAAGAATCAAGAGGTTCATCTCTCCTATTCTTGAAATTTGATCCTCATTTTATGGTTCAAACTAGATCTCAATACAAGAAAAGCATGGAAGTCAACAAAGAAACACCCGCTTCAAGTGATCTTAGCCAAACAAACGTTGAAATAAATCCTGCGGAATCAAGCAATCCGTTGACCATCTCATCATCCCAAAATCCGCAAGAAGAAACCCAAGGAGAGGATCTTACCTTTGGAATGTCTCACAAAGAAATAACTGAAATGCTCCAAAATTCGAACAACCATAGAATCATCAACATCATGATGAGGCTTAACCCTTTGTTATACATGCTTGAGTTAGTGAAACAACGGTCCAAACTACCTTCGGATTTTGACGTGAGTACCATAGTGGAGACATCTTTTCCTCCCATCTCATCCACCATTCCCATCTCATCTACACCCCCATCCCAAAACATCACCCAAAACATTCCGCAAATCATGACATCTTTTGCTCCAACCCAACCCAATGTTAACAAGGGAAACACATTTCTCAATGCCATTCAAGCACACCCCCTTGTTAATAATCAAAACTTAGATGCAAATACCACCTTGGAACAAAACATATTCGAAAACCCATTACATAAGAATGTTCCTCTCACCTTCCATCATGATCCATCATCATCATTTTTTCGCGCAACGCCTCAAACTCCTCTCCTCACAAATTCGCAAGAGGAAGGAGACATGTTCGGACCAAGGGGCATCTTTGACACCACAACATTTTCACAAGAACTTGCACCCCTCACATTTCCATATCTTCCACCATTTCCATCATCATCCACATCACTCCTTGATTTAGGGATTCCCCCTCTACCGAGTATCAATCAAACCACTATCCCAAATATCAATCAAAGCATTATGCCAAACGCTCAAAATTTGTCATTGATATCGCAACAACAGACGACAAATGCACAAGCAATTGCAACATCATCAAACACCCCCTTAACATAACAAAGCATGGTTTCTCAAGGACCAACCACATCAACAGCACCATCCATCCTACAAAACACCAACACCACCTTCACAAACGCCATTCCAAATCCACCACCACCCCCACCACCACCAAATTCCATCACATCAAGCCAATACAACACAGCATTGCAAGCTTCTTTCCAAAGAGGATTCCAACAAGTGCAAAAACAAAAAGATGCACAACTAGCCACTCAGCAAGTTGCTCAAGCTACGCAAGCAGCGCAAGCCACGTTACAAGCGCAACAAGCCCAAGTGTTATTGCAAAAACAACAACAACAAGCCACTCAAGCTGCTCAAGCATCGCAAGCATTACAAGCACAAAAGGCTACTCAAGCACAACTTTTATTGCAACAACAAGTTGCTCAAGCGCAAGCTCAATATCAAGCACAACAAGCCCAATATCAAGCACAACTTCTTGCACAAAGACAAGCAGCGCAATTGCAAGCATATCAGCAAGCAATTAAGCAATATCAAGAGCAGTAAGAAGCAGCCGAATTAGCAGCCCAACAACAAGCATTGTTGGAACAACAACAAGCGCAACACCAAGCACAAATGTTAGCGCAACAATAGCAAGATCAACAACAAGCGTTGTTCATACAAAAGCAGGTGGAAGCCTACCTTGCTCGACAGAACATACAGATACCATCGACCAACACACCGACCAACCCACCCATCCAACCCACGATTGAAACATCTCAAAACACTTTCATCCCACCCCCTGATCCGCAAAATGATGTGACAACACAAATCAAGTTGCTCTCGCAACAGGTGCTCGATCTTTAATCAGGGCAAACAACGAAGACACCAAGCAACTTGTGTCCCTATCCATTTGATAGGAGCCTAGTAATGAAACCATTCCCTAAGGGATTCAAGATCCCCAAATTTGACAAATATCGAGGGACGGGAAACCCTGAAGATCACATCAGAGAATTCCAGGTTCATTGCATGGAAGTCTCATATGACGATACTTATTTGATGCGGCTATTCCCTAGGAGTTTGGTAGGCCACACTATGGAATGGTTCTCTTGCTTACCTTCAAGCATTAGAACATTCCAAGAAATTATGGACGCATTCATTAAAAACTATGCATGCAACATTGCAATGGATGTTAGTCTAGAAGAACTTTTAGCTCTGAAACAAGGAAAGGGTGAATCATTCGCTTCATTCCTACAACGATGGCGATCTAAGGCCAATCGGAGCAAGTGGACCATGCCAAAAGAACAACAAGTTTGCACCATCATAGCCAACCTTGAAGGCCGCTTGGCATTTCATCTCAAGGTTCAGGGCATCACCACATATGATCAATTGATTCCCAAGGCACTCGGCATCGAAAGAGCCCTCATGACTCAACCCGTGGAATCAACATCATACCCCAAACAACAAAACAACCGCCCACCATCCAATTACAATGATAAACCTCGCACGTGGGAAAGAAACAAAAACATTACTAATGATGGTGTCGTCGATGCCAAGGTGGTCATTAGTGCTCCTCACCAACATATACCCACACCACAAATCCAAACACAACACCACAATAATCATCACACGACACACCAACCAAACAACAATCCAACAGTCAATAATCTCAATGATCAAAGAGGACCACCCCAACGCAAGAGTTATCCCAAGCGAAAGTACACCACTTTGGGGGAACCACTCGAGGACATCATGAAAAAGCTAATAGACGAAAAATTCATCAAAGCTCCCACATTTGAGAATTATCAAGAATTGGATGTGAAACCTCCTTGGTACAACAAGAATCAACTTTGTGAGTTCCATAAAATCAAAGGCCACACAACAAACAGTTGCATGAGATTGAAAAACATCGTTCAAGATCTCATTGATCAAAGAATCATAAACGTGGAACAACCTACAAGAAATCAAGATCTTAAGATATATACGAATCCAATGCCAAACCATGGTAACAAAGGGAATAAAAATGACAAAGGGAAAGGCACCCACTCAAACGTAAGTCATGTGTATGAAACAGTTGTTGCTTCCCTAGATGAAAATTGCATGGTCATCACCATCAAAGGCGCCCATGCCGATTGTGGAGTCACCATAAGAGGCGGCAAAGTAACCATCGCAAGATCATCCCAGCCAAGCAAAGTCCCCGCATCTAGACCTGTTCCTAATGGCTATAATGTCCTAGATCAACTCAAGAGAACGCCAACGCAAATCTCCATCATGGAGCTGCTAAAAATCTCATCTGCCCATAGGAAAATCCTTGAAGAAGCGTTGGCCTCATCCACTGTCCCCGCAGACCTTGAGGCAGAGCAATTCCAAGCTATGGTTGGAAATATCATTACGTCGAATCTCCTTACATTTTCTGACCAAGATTTCCCCGCCCAACCATCTCACAACCATGCACTTCACTTGGAATCCATAGTACATAAGAGCAAAATCAAAAGGGTCTTGGTGGATGGAGGTGCGGGTTTGAATATCTGTTCTCTCATCCTCATCAAGCAATTGAAAATATCAGAAGATTCTATCGACAAAGGGAAAGGTATCACAATAAGAGCATATGACGATCAAGAGAGAGTGTCCCAAGGCACGATCAAACTCCCTATTCAAGTAGGGCCAACTCTCATGGAAACCACTTGTCAGGTCTTGGACCTTGACTTGTCGTATAACATCCTCCTAGGACGTCCATGGATTCATGTAATGAAGGCAGTAGCGTCGAATTTCCACCAATGTGTGAAATTTACACATAACGGACAAGAAGTGACCATCCATGGAGATCCCAAACCTTTCTCGTATTGCAAAAATATTGAAGCAAAGTATTACAAAATACCCCAAGTACCAAAAAATGATGAGGGCCCATCCACACCATACATCGACCCTACCACTCTCACATCCACTTCTGCGACAGAGACACCCGCCACTCCCGTCATTCCCACCATCTCTGACATCAAGCTCATTATCCAAGATAACGGTTGTGGAAATTACAAAATCCCTAATAATGCTTTTGTGGTAGGAGAGTTACCACAATCTCCTAGATCACAGGGACATCCACAAGAAAACCAAGCTTCCACATCACAAACGTCTCCTGAAGACTATCCTAAATTCACAAAGTGGTGAGACCTTGGCCAAGAGGTTATTGAGGCAAATCCATCACATATGCTATATCAAGATGAAAGACCAGTACCAGATTTACCAATGGATAATGGAAGCAAGGGTCTGCAAATGATGCTCGCAATGGGCTATGACAGAAATCAAAGACTGGGACAAAATGACAATGGGCTCATAATACCTATCATGCCAGAGACGCGACTAATAACAAACCTTGGCCTTGGATGTACCCCTCTGAGTATAACCATACATGGTCGAGGTCCTTCGGTTAGAAAGGTTAATATTCCTCCTTAGCCAACCGCAACAGAAGTACACTTACCAATATCCATAGATAGAGACATACATAACTTTATAACTAACATTTATAATAGTAGCGATAATGAGGATACCATGACCAATCTACCTAGGTTATTTGAGGATACCAATCTTTGCATGATTAGTACCCTATCCTTTGAAACAAACCATCAAAATAATGAGATCCGCTTAGTATATCCCCAACTCATCGACTACAACCAACAAGGACCACCAGTTCTTGATACATTCAAAAACGATGACGCGCTCTCAGAATTCATGGGATTGTGGGACAACATTCCAAATGGGGATCACAAAGTAGGGTTTATAATAGAGTTGGACACACATGCCTATTATGGGGAAATGATTGAATCCTTCAGTCGCAAAAGTGAGAAATTAAGAATAATATCCAAGTCCTTGAGTGAAAACCACACTGTGACACTCTCTAACAAGAAAAAAGTAAAAATAAAGGACACATACAATGGTGAAAACCTCTCTGAGGCACCCGAGGATGGGGGATTCAATCTTCCTTTAAGAGCCATTCATCAAGAAAAGTTAGCAGTCTTCGCAGAAAAATGTAATCCGGTCAACCTAGGAATAGAGGAGATTGCGCATATCACATTATATGCGGAATCACTACTATCAGAAGAGCAAGAGCTCCTACCAGCATTCCTAAGGGAAAGACAAATAAATTTTGCATGGAGTTATGCTGACATGCCTGGACTTGATCCAGAGACCGTGGTTCACCACTTAGCAGTGTATCCAAAAGCAAAGCCTATCAAACAAAAGCTTCAAAAAATGCATCCTCAGATCACCCTATTGGTCAAAATGGAGCTAAAAAAGCTATTAGATGCAGGATTCATACAACCAATAGATTATCCAGAATGGGTATCAAACTTGGTACATGTTTCAAAGCCTGACGGAGCCATTAGAATCTGTACAGACTTTAGAGATTTGAACAAGGCATGTCCAAAAGATTACTTCTCGCTTCCCAACATCGACATAATAGTAGATATGACAGTGAGACATGAGATGTTGTCACTAATGGACGGATTCTCAGGGTACAATCAGATCATGATAGCTAAGGAGGACCAACATAAGATGGCTTTCACTTGTCCATGGGGAACATACTGTTAGAACATGATGCCATTCGGCTTACAAAATGCAAGAGCAACATATCAAAGGGCCATGACATTGATATTCCATGACATGATTCATAAGAATGTCGAAGACTGTGTTGACGACATTCTAGCTAAGTCCAGAAAAAGAAAAAATCACATAGCAACCCTAAGTGCCATCTTTGACAGACTGGAGGAGTACAAGGTCAAACTAAACTCAAAGAAGTGGGTCTTTGGCGTACAATCAGGAAAGCTCTTAGGATATATAGTGTCAATGAGGGGTATCGAGGTAGATCTAGCAAAATTAAAAGCAATCCTCGAGATGGAGGCACCGAAAACACTAAAGCAACTGAGAGGTCTACAAGGCAGACTCCAATCCATTAGAAGATTCATAGCACAACTGGCGGACAAACAGAACCCATACTCTCACCTTCTCCACAAGGGAGTAGCATACAAATGAGATACCAAGTGCGAAGAGGCATTCAAGAAAATCAAGGAATATCTATTAACACCACCAGTCTTAATGCCACCCATCCCAAGAAAGCCATTGATTCTATACGTGTTAGCAATAGCAATAGCCCTTGGAGCTCTCCTAGCTCAACATGACGAAAATGGAATGTAGAGGGTTATCTATTACATCAGTAGGACAATGGTTGGTCATGAGCTAAACTATTCATTCATCGAGAAAGCATGTCTTGCAGTAGTGTTTCCATCTTAGAAATTTAGACATTACATGTTGGCACATAAAATAAAACTCATTGCCAAAATTGACCCTCTCAAGTATCTACTATCAAAGGCAATGCTCACAGGAAGAATGGAAAAATGGGTAATGATATTATCATAATATGACATTGAATATGTGGAGAGGAAAGAAATCAAAGGTCAAGTCATTGCAGATCAATTAGTAGAAGCACCAATCTATTCAAAGAACCCCCTCGTCTCAGAATTTCCAGATGAATCCATTTTTAATCTCAACATAGCTGACCACTGGAAACTATACTTCGATGGCTCATACACACAACATGGATCAGGAGTTGGTGTTTTCTTTATCACACCACAAGGGGATTGCATACCAAGGTCCTACAAACTGGCATTTCCTTACACCAATAACATTGCAGAATACGAGGCTTTGACTATAGGTCTCAGAATAGCAGTGCAGTGGAATATCATAACTCTCAGGGTATACGGGGATTCTTAATTGATTATAAATCAAGTAAACAATGAATACCAGACCAAGGATGACAAGCTCACTCCATACAAGAAATTGGTGGAGACTCAAATAATCTTTCATAGAAATAACATTTGAGCAAATTCCTAGAACCAACAACAGAGTAGCAGATGCTATGGCAACAATCAAATCCTTACTGGACATCCCCAACAATGTTCCAAAATATGAATTCCTGATTGAGTAGCTTCTCGTGCCTGCATTCAAGGTACCAGAATCAGAATATGTGTGTGAAATCGTTGGTCCTGGTGATCCTTGGTATCATGAAATTTATACATACCTTTGAATAGGAGTCATACCTGCCAACCTACCCTCAAACCTAAAACGAACCTTTGTCAAAAAGGCATCCAGATTTGTCATCCCAGGAGATACCCTATATCGAAGGAGCATAGAAGGAACCCTACTACACTGCTTAAATGCTGAGGAGGTATTAACCACTCTAACTGAAGTACATAACGATATTTGTGGTTCACACTTGAGCGGAATGACTATAGCTAAGAAACTGTTGAGGATGGGGTATTATTGGCCCACAATGGAAAGAGAAGCACATGATTATGCTAGAAAGTGTCTACAATGTCAGCAACATGGGGACCTCATCCATGCTCCAGCTCAAGAGCTTCATCTTATCGTCACACCTGGCCCTTTTTGCAGTGGGGACTTGATCTCATTAGAAAAATCACACTCACTTCATCTAACGGCCACAAATTCATCATAACCACAATAGAGTACTTTACTAAGTGGGTGGAAGCCATACCCATGATGTATATAACTAGGAAGTAGATCTCAAAGTTTATCCTGAACTACCTCATTTGTCGTTACGGTGTCCCACAAGCCATTATCTCAGATAATGAGACACCATTCAAGAATCAGGAGGTTCGTGACTTATGCAAAAAATTCAAAATTCAACATCGCTTCTCCACCCCATACTATCCCCAAGGCAATGGCCAAGCAGAAGCTACAAACAAAACCATTCTAAAAATCCTCAAGAAAATAGTCAATGACGCAAGTCATGACTGACATTTATAGCTCAATCCCACCCTCTGGGCCTATCGAACTAGCATCTGCACACCCACCAACGCCACCCTTTTTTCCCTGGTCTACAGATAAGAAGCAGTACTCCTTATCGAGATTGAGCTCCCATCCCTCAAGATATCACTACAAAACCTCATCACAGATGAAGAGTACTGAGTATCAAGATTGAATGAGTTGGAGTTGCTAGATGAGCAACGTATAGATGCATTAAACCACTTGCAAGTCTATCAGAATAGACTCAAAAGGAGCTACAATAAGAAAATCAGAAGCAAGACGTTCCAAGTTGGAGAACTAGTATTGAAGGAGAATCAAAAGAATGTCCCAAACCCAAGCAGCAAAGGCAAGTTTGAACCCAATTGGTTGGGACCATTCGTCATTATAGCAAGTTATAAGTTAGGGGCATATCAATTATCAACACCCAAAGGGGAACCTCTGCAAGAGCCCATGAATAGCTCTCATCTTAAAAAGTTTTATACCTAAATCTAAGGTATAGAACCAAAAAATCCAAAAAATCCAAAAATGTCCTAAAAAAATGGTTACTTTGGTGAAAACCTGGCAAACAGGTGCCATGGTAACACCAAAAATATCCAAAAAAATCAAAAAAAGGATTGAAAATAGTAAAGAGAAAAAATCGTCCTATAGTGAAAACCACTTTGGTGGCACTTTGGGCAAGTACCTTGGTGAAAACCTGACAAACAGGCGCCTTGCATAAATAAGCACTTTCCATCCACCAGGATCTTTACGGCTTGTGCTGCATCATCCATCCATCATCCATTGCATTCAGGTCTCCATCCATCACTCATCCACTCGCATCTGCACCATAGCTTGGTCCTGTTTACGTATCATGATCTCTCCTAGTACTACTCGGCCCACCCTCAAGGTCAGTTTGTCTTGCCTTTATCGGAGTAGTCTATTGCATCATGTTGGGGGCATGTTCTTATTAGATCAGATTAGTGTATGCTCTTAAAGTCCTCAAATCAGAAAATCCAAAAAATGAAAACATCAGAAAATCCAAAAACATTCAAAACATATCAAAAAAATCCAAAAATAGGTCAAAAGGTCATTCAAAAGCCAAAAACAGGGTTGCTTTGTCGAACTACGTGGTCTCTGCATGTATAACGTAGGCAAGGATAATTTGTTGATCAGCCCCCGAGGCCCCTAGGATAGGTCCTTAGGTTAGTCTCTTGGTCAAAATCTCAAAAAACCCAAAAAACATTGGAAAATCGAAAATCAAAACATTTGAAAATTTCAAAAAATACCAAAAATAGCCTCAAAACATTGAAAAACTCTAAAAAAATCCAAATATTTGAAAAAATCCATCCATCTCATCTCGCTTGCACCCACAATAAACACCACTCATAATAAACTTATCATCATCCTCAACCTTTGGTGAAACAGTTAGAAACAAGTCTAGCAGGTTAAAAGTGAAAACTCAAAAATGTCAAATCTCAAGTCTAAGTCAGTACATAAACAAGTTGGTCAATTCCTTGTGTCGATAGTCCATCATCCAATTACTCCCATATCAATCATCTGATAACATCATGTCCTAGGATGAATCCTTCCTACAAGGGGCATTATTTATCAGAAAGAACACTTTAGATAAACGAAATGACGTACCGCCATCCACTAACATGTCCTAGGATGTATCCTTCCTACAATGGGCATTATCTTTTGGCAATAGTTTTGGTTCTTATCCTTGAAAACACATTCCCTTTTGGTTAACAGTATTGAAGAACATCAACTTGTTCGTGTGCTTTATCTTTGTCTTTTGACTTATCTTATTGCGCTCACTCCAAGGACCTCTTGATGATATCTGAACGAAGGATTTAGAGAGATAGGAATGGGGCAACGATCATTATCCTTTTCTCTGCTATGCTTGTTGGACGTTCTTGTAATATAACCTCGGCGAATACTTGCTTTGTTAGGTATGTAGGGAGGAGGTCTAGGGCAACTTGTTGACTATTGCATGGATAGGTTTACCTTTCCACGTTTTGGTCCGAGATGTTTGAAACTTCTAAAGTGCATCCTAGCAAGGTTTTTGTATGTCAGGTGTGAGCAAGAATACTCCTATCTAGTTGTCAAGTTAAAGTCCATCACATTGGGTACAACGCCATTCTGGTTTTCTATACCTTGATGCATCGTACCACGTGTGTTATCAAAAAATAAGAAAATGTGGCCCTTTGAAAATCCCAATTCCTCGGCAGGTAATCATCATCATTATCATCAATTGCATTTGCATCATCTTGTGTCTTGTTGAAATGAATTCTTCTTTCCTTACTGACCGCACTAACAAGGTACTATGACAGTTGATCATCATCATCATCATCATCGTCATTGATCCTGCATCCACAAATCATTAGCATATTGCATAAACATATCATATAGGAAATATACACATTGCATATCCATTATCATATAAACATATTATCATAAGCATCCATCACATTCATCCCTTGCATCACATTTCCATTATCATATAAATCATCGCATAGCATCTACAAAAGCATTCCATAATCATAAACAATAGGTATATAAGCATTTAAATCATTTGCATACATACTTGCATAGCATCATGACATTATCTCACCATAATACATTCACATTACATTCATATTACATTACGCATCATCATATCACTTTGCATTAACATAACATCGCATCCTATTAAATGCATCACATACATTATATCATCATTTAATACATTTAGGATAATAACATTTGTTATTCTAAGCATCTCATAAAACCATCTCATTTGCACCATTTCATTTGCATCATATCACGACCATCGCATTCATATTTCATCATCCATATCATCTCATAAATAACATCATGAATCATTCATTAAATAGGCATAAATGTACAAAATTCATTACAAACAAAGCATATATGCATCCATTCATAAACATTTCATAAGCACAATTTACATATCATTTCGCATGTGCACCATAGATCATATCATTTCACATATCAGACCATCGCATTTGCATTATCATAAATAGATCATCACATTTGCATATCATAGGTTAACATAATATAGATCTATTAGTCATAATCATAATGCATAAATCATTAGAAATGAAAGCATCCACATCATATAGAAGTAAAATCATACATAAAGAGAACACAATGCATCACATCAAAATCATCATCGACTCATATATATATATATATATATATCATCAATAACGTCACTGTCATAGTACAAAGAATAAATCAGATCACTATACATATGTGTCAATCAACACAAAAGGCCCATTGGGGCTATAAAAAATAAGCCCATAAGGCACAAAAATTACCATAACATATCGAATCAAGCTCAATCCTTGTGAATGTTGCCCTCGCCCCCTGTCACCATGACCCTCTACTGGTCTGTGGCTGGCCCGCTCTGAATACTTTGGGACCCGCTCTACTTTGGGTACAACCTCATGATAAAACTGTCAGTAATACTCTACCTCTCGGATGACATCCCTATAGGACCGAACTGATATTGTACCCTGGGAAGAGGAGGCTGTCATGCTCTCTATCTGCTGTCTCTGACCTAGCTCAGTAGCTGCCTGTAGCTCTGCAGCCTGTCTCTGCTATACGACCTGATCCCTCTAGGCCCTGAGCTACTCTCTCTCGACCCTCACCTGATCTCTCTCAGTTGTCACGGATTGAACCTGGGCCTACAGCTGCGTAATCAAAGTACCTGTGCATCCGCCTAACCCACTGGCTGCACCCGAGGCTGATCCTCATCTCGTGGTGGCTACTGCTACTTGGTCCTGCATGTGCACGTCTCCATGCACTAGTTGGACTGGAGGCACTAGTGGCGGGTCCTGTTGAATCTTGGCTCTCCATCCTCGTCCTCCCCCTCTGCCTCTGACTCTCCGCACATCTAGGACTGCACCTGGAATCATCAACTAAAGCAGAGGCCGAAACCAATCCCTGTAGGCCTGGGTGGTGCCTGGATCTACTAGCCCCTGATCATAAGCCCATGGCCAGGCTACTAGTTGTTAGAAACTGTCCACTTCCTTTGAAGCAGGAATGTACCGCCCCCATGAAACCTGTGTCATGGTGCGGGTGAAGACAACTACATAATCATCATCTGGTCGATCCTGCGACTCTCTGAATTGCCGCTGCACATGCCCAGGTAGGTACCTCTCGAGCATAGTGTGCTCCCGCCCCTGCATGAAACAATCTTGTCGGTAGTAAAACCTTTGATCGGCATCGTTGGCCCATCTGGGCTGACCAAGGTATGGGTGCCAGGTGAAAACCTGCATCTCATCCAAGACTCTCCTCGAATAGGAGATCCAGTGCTCGCCGGTATGAGTGAAAGACACATCGCCTCTATATTGTGCCACGAGGGGATCGTCTAGCCCCATCAGAACTAAAATGACATGTGGACGTAGCACGAAAATGTGCTCGTACACCCAGACATGAAGTAGAGTCACCCCTACTCCCAGCGCTCTATCGTCCATATAAACGTACTCATGGAGGTCTCTGTAAAGTGAAGCGAGAAGAACATGCCCCCATGCAAAATGAACTAGCCTATCTCAGACCATCCGCTCCTAGCAATATCCCCAGCGGGGACTGAAGTATCGCCCTCACCTGTCAGGGGCAACAAGGCCCGAAATGATGGCTGCAATCACCTAGTGGTAGGGGGTGCTAGGATCTTGTGTCGCTCAAGCTCTATCTGCCCCTCACAGAAGACAATCTCGTCAGTAGCAAGGACTCGAAAGCAGGCCTTGCGCCCCTCGTCCATGTCGAAGATCACCCAACAACCGTGAATAGGTAATCACAAAATCCGCCAAACATCCTCTAGAGTGATGGTGGCCTCACCAGTGGGAAGGTGGAACGAAGATGTCTCGCTGTGCCATCTCTCGGCCAGCACTGACAGCATCCCTAAGTGAGTGTGAATGGGTGCCACATACGCAATGTGCCACAACCCCGCAATCCGGAGTCGATCCTGGTCCCTGTGGCTCAGGTCCCGCAAGTAGCCAGCTAGGTCTCACGACTTGTGCTCCCAAGAGTAGAGCTCCCTCGCCGCGTTCTGCATCAAGGAAGGTCACCATGTTAAAAAAATTGAATTTTTTTCATCGAGCGTCCAAAAAACTTCCCCAGCGGTGCAACCCATGAAGGCGTCGTAGTTTGATTTTAATCAAACTCTGACACTAGGGCTGAAAAGACCAAAATCGCACCACCGCGGTGCAATTTCCCTCCCAGCGGCGCACTTTGAGCAAAATTAACGCCGCCACGTTGCGCTTTGTAAATCTACCCGCCGGACCCAAGCTCAGCGTCGCAGTTTCTAAACTCCAAACTGTACCGCGGCGGCGCTATATCACACCACGCGATGCAGTTTGACTTTTGAGCAATGCTATATAGCGGCGTTACAGACAGACCAACTCTTTAAAGCATTAATTAAAGCAATAAATGAAAGACGAAGCTTGCGTAAGGACCACTTACCGGTGCCCCGATGCCAGGTGGCCGCTGGTATGTCTGAACTTGATCTGAAATGTGCAGAGGAAGCTGTCATTGCGCCATATCGTCAGGAGGCATGAGCTCAAATCTCGTGATCACTATTGGAGATGTTTGAAAATGACTTGAGAGTGACCCCTCGGGCCCCATTTAAGCATGAAAATTAGGGTTTTTTCACCCTGAATGGCTGTCTTGCTAGGGTTTTGGACCCTCGAACCTGTTTTTGTCTGGTCAAGGCTTGTTTTTTATTGTTTTATTGCATTTAGACACGTTTTTAGCCTCCCGAAGCCCTTTCAGACCTATTGGGTACTTTCTCTTTTTTTCACGAGATCACCCAAAAATTAAAATTTTTGTCCAATCTCTCGAGGGGTTATTATAATGGCATGTTTCCTCTCGCCATGCAACAGTGGGGCAGTTTTTTAAATAATGAATTTTTTGGCTTTGATTGAGATTGTTTATTCTTTGAACCAACGCAATGAGTGCATTGCTTCAAAGAGGGGCAAAATGTAGACACGTAAAATATATTGATTGACATTGTGCACTTGACTCCGACCTACTAACATCGTTTCTTCATGAATCATCCCTTGATCTAACCATTTAATCAAATCTCCTTATTTGATTAAATTCATCAACTTTCATCCCTTAATTAAATAAATTATTTTATCTAGTTAAGTTGGTCTCTTTTGTTAATTAAATCAATTCATCTGATCTAATCATCCCTATTTAATTAAATAATCAATTTATTTGATTAAATCTCTAAAGTCTATCCATTAAATTAAATAAATTAAAACCTTATTTTATTTAATCTAACACCATCTCTTTTAATTAAATAAATCAAAATCCTTATTTAATTAGTCTCTTGTCATATTCCTCCCTTTGTTGATTTAAATAAATCATAAATTTGAGTCAAAAAGGTCACATCATCTAACCTCTCTCATTAAATTAATTAACCTTTGATTAATTTAATCTCATCTCATGTCCCATCCTCTAGATAATGCAAGTTGCACATGAAAATAGATTTAATTCATTTATTAAATCTCTATTTTCCTCACAAGGCATCTTTTGGAATATTCTCTCAATTTGAATTCGAAAATTTCAAGTCAACATATACATCCAACAAGACAATAAATTCATTTTACATGTCCTTTGCCTTGAGCCAAGTGGCATTTATTGCATTTTCCCTTTCCTCTTGCAAGTCATTTCAACAAATTTGAAATTCAAAATTATGCATTTATTAGCACAATCCCCAAATCTTGCACATCCTTCATCCATTCATAGATTGACAAGTGGCATCATACCATTGGATGAATGTTAGTCCCACATTGCTCAAATTTGGACATTCATCCATCTTGGCATTCTATAAATAAAGTGCTCATATTCTCATTTGATCATCCACAATTTATGTAAAGTTACCATGCTCAAATATCTCTCAAATTTCATCTATTATCATTGAGTCCTTGGTTAGGTTTTTGTAGATTTTGGCTTGGAGCTCTCACCCTTCATCAACAAAGTGGATCAATCTCATCAACATATCAAGTTTACATCTTAGGAATTGGAAAAGGGCCAATTTTCACATCAAATTGGCACCAATTCCCCCATGGGATCATGAGTTTGCACATTTAAATTAGGATTGAATCTATGTTTCTTGGTTTCATTGTGTTCTTCGTTGTTTTCTTTTCTATTTTGAAGTTGTAAATGGATTTCACGGGGAATCCTTGTTTTAGCTTGCATCTCTTGTTTAACTTGTTTATTCTTGTTGTTTTGCAGGTACTAGGATTGGGGTTCACACACCTTCTACGAGGCAAGGAGCCTTTCGTCAGAGCTTACACTCATGTGCAAGCCGGTTATGGTAGTTGTGGGCACTAGAATACGTAGACTAAGAAGAGGGTGAGGGATCTTGCTCTACTGAAAGAGCAACCTCCACAACCATCACCAGTGGAAGGGTGGACTCCTAAGGAGAAGCAGAAGGAGGAGGCACAAAGGAAGAGAGAGACATGTGTTTCAGCAACGATCCCTTTTCCTTTCTCTACCTTTGGAGTAGGTAGAGGAATAGGTGGGGACCATGGAGGTGAGACACAGGAACAACCCCACCGTAGTGCTTCCCCTTGTCATAAAGGGTGGGTTAGGGTACTATGGGTAAGATTGGAAGTTATAAAACTTGAGGCTTTGATTTTCGTAGCGCGGGAACTTCTCCTTTTGTTGTGCTAGGCATAATAGGAGGAACAAAAGATGCCACCAAAGGTTGGAAAGAAGAAGTAGAAGGTGTAGAAGAATAAGGGATAGAATAAGTAGAGGGGGAAGACCCAAGGGAAAGAGCAAGCTTGTCCTTCCCCTTTGGAGGGGCAAAGGATGAAGCACGTTATTGTGTACGCAAGGAGGTCTTCAAGGAGAGAGCCTAACTAGATGAAGGAAAACCACTCTTCGGCATTGAGCCCCTAGTCTTATACCTAAAATATTATCTATCTAAAAGATCCCCTCTAAGAGGTAGGGATCCAACCGGGGCGAGCCAAAAGTGATCTAAGGAGAAGCCCCCACGCGATGCCAGTGGTTTATATCCAGTATCTTGGATAGTATGTATGGTACCCTCGTGGGAAAAATTTAAACATTTGTGGACTACTGAGGCAACTATATTCATGAAGGCCAACATGGAATGCCTAGCCTCACTCTAAATAAGTCAAACTTTGGAATCACAACAAACGTGACTTCCAAGACCTTAGGTCCTACTAGGATTGATAAAGAATAGTGCCAATAGGTGCAATAAAAAACTCATCGTGTGTGTGAATGCTAGCCTACGATTCATCGTACTTCTCCTTATGTAAATTATTTATAAAAAGGGTCTCCTTCGTAATGACATTCACATGACTCGAAGGATCAACCATGACACCTGTTACAACGTTATCGTTGATTCAAGCAGGAATATATAACAGGGAGGGCTCCTTATTCAAAGTCATATCATGTGAAGTGAATGTAATATTAGGAATAACATTCACATGATTTGAAGGAGGAATACGAGTGAATGAGACTACATTTACATACTTGGATGGGGTGAAATCAGAAGATGAAGAAGATGGAGTGACAAGATTAGCAGAATGAGATGGGAATGGATCTGTATAGATCTGTAGTTGGCTATTGGGCTTCACTATAAATTTGTTTGAGTTCTTCTTCCTACCATCAAGTTGGATTTTCATGTTATTGATGTGATCTTTAATTACATGTCAAAGATGAACACATCTCTCGGTATCATGTCTTGAGACTCGATGGTACTAGCAGAACTTTTATGTGTTGTACCATTGAGGATATTGCTTAGATAGTGATCTAATCTTTGGCAAAGTTATTATTCCATCTTATAAAAGTTTTTGCAAGACATTGTTATAAGATTTTGATAATTTAGTAAATATTTTATTTTGTCCTATGGAATTTTTATCTATGGGAATAGATACCATGTTTGCTACAACTTTATTCTTTCTAGATTCACCAGAGACTAACACAGCTACTCGGCCATCCTGACAGGAGTGCGAGGATAAATCCTCGTACTATGCCATTGTTTGTTGGTACTCGCATGGAGCGACACACATATGTGCAAAGGATGAATATTTCATCAAAATAAATTTATCTCTCAACCCCTATTGCAAGTTTCTGATGAACACTCTTTGTACATTGGAATTGAGCAAGGTATAAGAGATATGAGAAAATAGGACCTAATACCGAGCTATAAAATCAATTACCTTCTTGTGAGGCCCCTGCTTACACCAGATGAGATTAGCAAATGTGACCTTCAACCCAATGTTAGCCCAAAACTAACGGAGAAACTGATTTACAAGCTGATCGAAAGAGAAGACGATATTGTCAAACAAGGAGCAATACCACTCCAATGCAGTGTCCTTAAGAGAATGTGAGAATAGTTTTGCTAGAAGTGCATCATGGTGGAAGAAATCCATGCACATGGCATTAAAGGACGAGACATGATTATGCGGGTCCCCACAACCACTATACTTTTCAAACTTTGGAATTTCCACCCCTTGGGGGATGGGGGTATTCAAAATAGCGATAGACAAAGGACTGTGATGATAGAAAGGTCAGAACATCAGCTGAGAGGATGAACTAGCCAAATTCACTAGTTGAGTCTACATTCATCCCATATTTTGTAGGAGAGCATTAAGGATGGGGTTAGCGAACAAAGTATGACTAATAGATCCACCAACATCAACATTAGCACTAGTGGAACCACCAGCACCACTGGCAGAGCCACCAGCACTAGAGGTGTAAGGTGTTTATAATGTCTAATTAGCTTGGTGTTTGCAAGTAGACACATAATTTAGAAGATGGGTTCCTAATTGAACAGTTCACCAAACCTTCACAAAAGGTTGCATTTAATTATCAACCAAGGCCCCAAGCTTTTGACAGTGTTGGCACTATATGTGCATCCAAGGATCCTAACTACACCCTATATCGATGGAACATAGGTGTTCACACATGTACTGAAAATTGTAAAAATTGGAAAAAGGAAATAAAGCATGAAATTGTAAAATAGGGGAATTAACATAGATCTGATGCTTATGCTACAGATACTTACTGTTCAATACTGTAACTGATAACTATTGAATCTAAACTTTCAACTAACTAATGCTTAAATGACTTCTGACTTCTAAATTTTTCAGAGAATAACTCAATGTAATGTTACAGGATGTAATTCATGCTACAAAATATTATTCATGAAATTCACATGCATATAATTAAAAACTTATCTTAAATGGATTTAGTAATGTAGCATCTAATCTAGCAACAAAAACTAAGGTGGGTTGGCACTACCTCGAGCGTCCCTTGCTCAAGTTGTTGCGCCCACAATATCAAATATGCACTACTTGATCAATAAATCATGACAGCAAACTAAACTCCTTTATTGCATGAAAATTGAACTTCTTATAGTCTAACAAGAATCTCTAAGGATTTATCATTCTGTAGACATGAAAAATGTATCGATTGACATTGCACATCTGATCCCGACTACTAACACCATTTCATCCTAAATCATCCCTCAGTCTAACCATTTAATCAAATACCCTTACTTGATTAAATTCATCAATTTTCCTATCTTAATTAAATAAATCATTTATTTGATTAAGTCATTCTTTCTTGTTAATTAAATCAATCAATCTGATCTAATTATCCCTACTTAATTAAATAAATCAATTTTATTTAATCAATCTCTAAAGTCTACCTATTAAATTAAATAAATTAAACCTTTTTTTATTTAATCTAACTTCATCTCCTTTAATTAAATAAATCAAAAATATCTATTTAATTAATCCTTTTATCATAGTCTTATCATATTTGATTTAAATTAACCCATAAATCTAAGTCAAATTTGTCACATCGTCTAATCCCTTATTAAATTAATTAACCCTTGATTAATTTAATCCTAATTCATTTCTCATCCTCTAGCTTTTGCCATTTGCACATGAAAATAGATTTAATTCATTTATTAAATCCCTATTTTCTCTCAACATGGCATAATAGAGGAATATTCCTTCAAATTTGAATTCAAATCCAAGTGGACTTTGTCCTTCCAACAAGGCATTTATTTCACCTCACAAGTCCTTGTGCATTCAGCCAAGTGGCCATTACTCCATTTGACTCTTCATCCACCTTGTCATTTCACCATTTTCAAATTTCAAATTTATGCATTTATGGGCACATTCATCAAAATGTGCACATCCTTCATCCACCCATCTCTCGACAAGTGGCACCTTGCCATTGGTTGAAAGTTAGTCCCACATTGCTTCTTTTTGGGCATTTCTCCAACTTGTCATTCTATAAATAAGAGGATTCTTTCCTCATTTCATCATCCACAATTTGATCAAACTTACTATACTCAAATCCATACTCAAGCATAGCAATTCTCATCCATTTCATCAAGTCTTAGCTAGGTTATGCAGGTTTTTCATCATGGAGCACACTTGAATCTTCAACAAAGTGGATCACTCTTCATCACACATCAATTTTGCATCATAGGAGTTGGGAAAGGGCCAAATTTCACATCAAATTGGCACCAATTCCCCCATAATATCAAGAGTTTGCATTGCCTTTTAATAGGATTTAATCTATCTTATTGCTTTTTGTAGTGTTCTTGCTTTCATTCCTATTTGAGCATTGTTAAATGAATTTTATGGGGAACTTAGATTCTAACTTGCATTTCAATCTTCTAATGTGTATGTTTGTTATGTTTTGCAGGTACTAGGATCTTGGTTCACACATTTGGTGCTAGAAGGAGGGCATATCTCAGTTTCTAATCACGTTTTTTCATCAAATTTTGTGCTTTTTTTTTCTCTATTTTTGTGTCTATAGGGAACTCCACCACTGACAAACTAGCGTCGTAGTATAGAAACGCTGGCATCCCAACATCGCTATATAGCACCACTGCAAATTTCAAACTACAACGCCCCAATGTTCCCGCCCAGAATTCAAATTTTCAAACTACACCACTGGTTCTATTTGTGCACGCTAGAATTTTCAAATTCCAAACTCCATCGCTGGCCAAAAGAGTGACACAATCACAGTCTCTGTCCTCGCTGCAAAATGACCTTGATTAACAAGCGACACTATATAGCACCGCTGGGTTCTTTAAACAATGACACCTGTGTAGAATCCTCCATTGGGTTCTTTAAACAATGACACCCATGCAGACTCCTCCACTGGAGTAAAACAAAAAGCAAAACTCAATTTTTTGACATGTGCCTTTTTCAATTTTGATCATTTGGGTTATTACTTGCCTTCCTAACCCCTATTTTGCAGATCTAACTGGTTTTCTTGTAGGTTGGCTTGATCAAAGGTAGAGGAGCAAAGAGGCATGATGACATCACTATACCAAGTGTTTTTAAACACTTTTGTGTTTGTTTAACACTCTTAGAGAATTCATAATTTTCTCTTACAAATTTTTTATCTTTCATATGCTTAGGACCTACTAATTTTCTTTTGGGCTCTAAAAAGAACATTTCAATTTTTTGCTACAAAGGGATAAAATAAACTTTAGGACAAACTCACTAGATTTGGTTTAAGGATTAACAATTGAACAAAGGAAATTTTCACATTTCATTTGGTGCTTAAAAATAAGTCATTGTTGCTTTATGGGTTTAAAATGAACAAAGTGCTTCTTTGTCTTGTAATTACTTTCTCAAAGTAATACCATCGAAAGGACGTATGTGCTTTTTTTGCGCCTCACGACGATCTTGAGAATCAAAAGGCCTTTTGTTGATCTTGAGTTGGGTATAGCAATTACCTCCACATTTCATTTTGGGAATAAAATTGAACAAAACATCTTGCGAGTGTGAGTGGAGGGTATTGCGTATATTCTCTGTCTTTGTGTTGCAATAAAGACTGATCGAGTTACGAATATTACTTGCTTGCTTTTGTTTATCCTAGAGGGCTTACCTTGTGGAAAAAAGTACTCACCCAAGGGAACAACCCAACTGGTAACATGTGAAAGCCAAGTGTATTTCCAATCGGTATATAAGTGTGGATATTGGAACAAAGGCCAATATCACGCGGTTGGTTCCGAAAAGAAGGGAAACAATGGTCTCTCACCGCATGGACCAATCCCTACAAACAAAAAGTCTGAATTAAAACCCTTGTGTAGAAAAGGCCAAAATCCCTATCTATTGGTTGGTGCAAGAACGGTCGTTTTGAAGCCTTTCCACACTTTTACGATTTTTAGTAGAAATGGAAAGTATTCCATGGGAGTTTCATGGGTACTAATGCTTGGCTGCCCCATATAGGTGAGTGTCATGGAGGGGAGCCAGTGGGGTCAAGCATCTAACCATTCGCTAAAAATAAGCATAGCTGGACTTGTCCAAGTGGGGACTCAACGTGGGGACTCAACAAATACAGTCTTTCATATCCATAGGATTATGCTTGTTCTTGGTTACAAAACACTTTGCTTGTTCGTAAACATTTGGAAACAAACATTCAACATTGTCATCAAAACTTCAAAACCCTTTAGTAAGCAAATACAATTGACCAAATTCATGTGTTATTGCTTGCCCTTGGGATTTTATCCTTAGAGGTTTCTAAACACTTGGATTTATATCTCAATTTGCTTACTAAAGTCAATAATAAATTTCGTCAAAGTTCCACATAACATATTTTGTGGGATAAGAAGAAGTTAAGACATTGGACATCTAGTTTCAAAAAAATCTAATCAAGAATTGTTTGTGGTAAAAATAAGTCACTAAGCAAAGCTAAGAACAATTGAACCTCACACATGTGTCTCAAATGATTTCACACAAGATCAAAATCCAGAAACCAAAATCAAAAGCTCTTAGTCCAAAAGAACATCAAAAGCATCTCTCAACACTCTACGAATTTAGACGAAGATTACTTTTTGTTATGTGACTTTTTTCGCAAGAGAAGAGAAAGTTATGAAATAATCCTTTAAAATTAAAGGCAGAACAAAGGATATTATGATCCTTTGATTAAAAGAGATATTAATAAAGAATATATGTAAAAACTCTCCTAAGAAGGTAAAAACATAATTATTTATTTAAATAATTAAATGCAGCCTTTGTGAAAGGGTGTGATGGTTTGGAAACCACCCCTTAAGGCTTATATAAGAATTCATGTGAGACTTGGAAAGTAACACAAGAAGGAGAAAAAAACAAGTATAACACATTGTGGGAATAGGGTTCCAGGTTAGCAGGTTGTGAGCAGGACGGAGAAGGGGCACTCCTACAGTGGGTGTCCAACCTGGGGTACAAGGACATGCACTCAGGATGGTCCTGGCCAGGGCATGGTTTTGTGGCATGAGTGTTGAGCATTGTTCTGGTGGAACCAGCACTCGTGTAGAGTAGCAAAGTCTGCTTTTCTCCCAGACTGCTCACAAACGGAAGAGACTGAACCAAGGACCATTCCAACAATAGTTGGGGATTTCTTCTACACATTTCTAAAAGATAAGTATTAATGCTTTATAAATTATCTGAGCAATGAAGTGTTTTAAAACCTTGAGTTTATTGAATTAATAATTTATTGACAGCATGATTGAACGTATTTGAACACAGTTTGTTTTTGAAAAGGAAAAAAGTAGGTTTTATAGGGACCTGAAACCATGAAGTTCAAACAAACAAAAGATAAGCATAAAAAGTACCAACAACCAAACAACTATCCCAAAAAGGAAACGACAGCAACAAAAGACAGCAGGGTCCAAAAAAAGGACCACCCAAAAAAACTAGAAAACCAAACACCTCGTTACTCCAAATTATTCAGTAATTCATCAGCTTCTTTTTCAACATTCTGCATATCCTGTAACCCCTGCTTAAGGATTTGAACTGTGTGTGAAGAAGTCGGGGTTTTCCTCTTTATGTTTGCTCTGGTACGAGTCGAAATACCTTCACCAGCCGATTTGTTGCCGCCTCTGTTCGCATCCAGATCCACCACCAGCAAACCCTTTTGACTTTTTTCAAGCTTTTCCACCATCACATTTATGATGATTGTATTATGCCTAGCAATCTTGTGGTTATTTGCAACAGTGGCCCTTATGTTTTGTCCAATCTTGGACATATTACATTCAATACTTTTCAATCTATCCTCCTGTAGTTGCTGTCTTTTCCTCGGTAAAGGAATTTCCTGTTCATCATTATACATTCAATACAGTTTGTTGATTAGTTTATTATATGCAATTTAGATTTCAGAGTCTTTAAATATTATATTAAAATTTGTGCATAAAAGTTTTAGAATTCATCTAAGGAAATTAATTTAAATCATTGCATTTTAAATTTGAGAATTAGTCTCATTTCATTTGGTATCAGAGCTTTTCGATCCATTTATTTGGCTGCATTTATTTTGCAAAGTAGATTAAAATATTATAATAGTTACATTTATTTATTTAAATAAATAATAATAATATAAGTAAAATAAATAAATAAATAAAATAAAGAGACTCTTATATATTAATAGTTTAAATTTAATTGCATTCATTTTTTGCAAAGAAAAAATAATAATAATAAAAGTTTTTTTTGATAATAATAAAAAAAAGTTACTTTTATGCATCATCTTAAAGGGTAAAATCAATTTAGGGTTTCATGAACTATTTATCTTTTCTTTCCTAAGAGTTAAAACTTTTTACTTCTCAAGTATCTCACTTATTGATTTCATAGGGAATTCTATTAAATTTACAAGTTATGAATTTTTTTTCATTTAAATTCCTGTCAATTGCATTGAGAAATAATTTTTTAAAATAATGAAGATTCAAATTCAGCATTTTTTCCCATAAATTGCATTAAGAAATATATTTTTTACCTTTGAAAATTAATTAGGATTCAAATTAGGACCAGTTAAAAAAAATCCTTTCACAAAAATCTTCAAGCGGAGTTCAATAATATAATTCAACAAGTTCAAATATAGTTCAAGTTCGGTATGTTCTGTTAATGCACTAAAATCTTCAACAAATTATACCATGCACAACCCCTGCAAACTCAAAGAATTTACCATCAGATTCCCCCATTATCTGTATATTTTAGACACATTCTATATTGCCAGATTTCCCTTGGCATTGCCTTAATCTACACCACCAAATTCTTTAAATTATGATATGATGGAACGCGACATAGAGATTTTTTGCAGGGAAATCATGAGTGGTTGGTTGACCGTAGGCTAAATACCTAATAAGAAATTATCCTAAAGCATTGTGCCATTGTCCTACAGTTGAGTTCATGGTTCACACAAAGTTGACTATTATATAACTCATCGTAGAGTGGGTCTTCCTTAATATACATAGTAAACCTTTGGGACATAATTAGACTTTTATATCTAAAATTTCTAAAATAATCATGATCATGTGTCATAGTTATGAGATCACAGTGAATCCTTGGTGGGTTCTTGATTTTGTGTGATCTATTATGTGTTGGGTTGATTGAACATGAAATTTTAAGAATTAAACAAAGCTTTCAAATGTCTAACCTAGTATTAATGTTTGTAGATTAAATCATGGCTCATATCTCAACATAAAATTTGTTGAAATAGTTGTAAAATCTCACTTTAGTGATTTCCCTCTTCTTTACAAAAAAAAACCTCTTCATAAGATAAATGATGTAATTAATTATGGGAATAATAGTTAAGCCTAATTATTTTCTTTGAGAGGTTTGTAGTGATCTACCCACCCTTGTCTCATCACATAAACATGTGTATACATATTGTTATCATAAGGATGTAAGGTGTTCCTACATAATATTTAATAACAAGTAACTCTTAAAGTTTATATAATCCAATTGTCAAGTAGTATCACTTAATAAGCCCTAAATGAGTCTTATCTCATGGAACATGGGCCTTGATGTGTTAAAAATAATAAGGGGGGCTACCTACAGA
The DNA here is from genome assembly GCA_007258455.2 of Sequoia sempervirens. Classification (NCBI taxonomy): domain Eukaryota; kingdom Viridiplantae; phylum Streptophyta; class Pinopsida; order Cupressales; family Cupressaceae; genus Sequoia; species Sequoia sempervirens. Next base: position 181,797,050 of record VDFB02000007.1, read on the forward strand.
TATCAAGTGCATTCTAGTTTTATTCTAGATGGGTGCACTTTGGTTACATTAAATGAAAGATTAGTTCTGATGATTCTCTATGAAGTACTCTGTGCATGTTAATAATTTACTATTGTTCTATTCATGTTAAGATTCCTTGAAAGATTACCATATTTTATTCTATCGTACTTTTTTATTGGACCTGATCAACCCAATAACTTTATACATGTGTCCTATAAAGTATTGTATAGAAAATAATATATAAACTCTTTTTGGGGAAACTTGTTTTAATTCAATTATACTTGACATATAGGAAAAGAGGATACTCATGTAGTCCAGAATGCATGATTATCATCTTAGAATATATTTTGAGTATATATATTATATGTAGTTCAACGGTGAGTGACTACATAGTATGGGATATTCATGTCATTTACTAGGTAAGTGCTATGTCAACACATGATAATAATTTTGTGAATTTAATGTTGAAGTTACATGTAAGTGATTAAAATATCTATATTAAAGAAAATTGGTTGCATGAGAGAAAATTGATAAGGTTGTAATATATGTGAGTAAAAACATAAAATACCATTAGTTTGTTTGATTGTAAATTCCTAAGATGTTTGTATGTATAGCTCTTGTCATTGAAAAAAATAAAATAGATTTTCTCGTAATTACTTGTTAACTTGAAATGCAATTGAAAAAGTGATATATCTATGAATTAAAGGATATGGATGAAGTAAATATATATAAACATTATGAAGAATACTTATATTCAATATTAGCTTCTTTAATTATTGATTATGTGTTTTTTGAGTTGTGATGTAGATGCATCTCTTGTCCTATTGAGGACAACAACTAATTTAAAAGGGGAGAATTGTTATGTGACTTTTTCGCCAAGAGAAGAGAAAGTTATGAAATAATCCTTTAAAATTAAAGGCAGAACAAAGGATATTATGATCCTTTGACTAAAAGAGATATTAATAAAGAATATATGTAAAAACTCTCCTAAGAAGGTAAAAACATAATTATTTATTTAAATAATTAAATGCAGCCTTTGTGAAAGGGTGTGATGGTTTGGAAACCACCCCTTAAGGCTTATATAAGAATTCATGTGAGACTTGGAAAGTAACACAAGAAGGAGGAAACAAAACAAGTACAACACATTGTGGGAATAGGGTTCCAGTTTAGCAGGTTGTGAGCAGGACGAAGAAGGGGCACTCCTACAGTGGGTGTCCAACCTGGGATACAAGGGCGTGCACTCAAGATGGTCCTAGCCAGGGCATGGTTTTGTGGCACGAGTGTTGAGCATTGTTCCAGTGGAACCAACACTCGTGTAGAGCAGCAAAGTCTGCTTTTCTCCCAGACTGCTCACAAACGGAAGAGGCTGAACCAAGGACCATTCCAACAATAGTTGGGGATTTCTTCTGCACATTTCAAAAAGATAAGTATTAATGCTTTATAAATTATCTGAGCAATGAAGTGTTTTAAAACCTTGAGTTTATTGAATTAATAATTTATTGACAGCATGATTGAACGTATTTGAACACAGTTTGTTGATTAGTTTATTATATGCAATTTAGATTTTAGAGTCTTTAATTAAGCTTTAAATATTATATTAAAATTTGTGCATAAAAGTTTTAGAATTCATCTAAGGAAATTAATTTAAATCATTGCATTTTAAATTTGAGAATTAGTCTCATTTCACTTTTCAACTTTTATAGAAGAGCTTCGAGAAACAATCCCAACTTGTATGAGTTCTTTTATCAACAAAATCCAAATCTTTTCAGGAATTTGAACACCTTGTTTAGAGTAAAGCATGTTCTTCAAAACCAAGGTCTTGTAAACAAGAGTCTTTTTAGGTACACCTAGGATAAAAATAAAAAACCTTCATCCATCTTTCGAAACATCAAACCAAAAATCACCTCACCATCAACTCTTGGAAATCTTGAATCATCCTTCATGCTAGACTTTTTGGAAAATCAAAATCCTTGAAACAAATCAAAATCCTTGAAATCCTTGAATCAAAACATCAAATCATCTTTGGTTAGGTATATGTAGATGCATCCTTCTTCATGTGCTTAGTAAAAATATCCTCAAATCACTTTTGTTTACCTAGGTATATGTAGATGCATCCTTCTTCATATGCTTGGTCGAATTATCATCTTGTTTGAATAGGTGTGTGTAGATGCATCCTTCTCCATACACTTAGTCAAATTATCATCCTTTGAGCAAGTCTAGCACATAGATAAAATCCAACATCTTGGGATCTATTTGTTCATTATCCAAAAGCAAAGAAATCCAAAATCAAATCAAGTTCAATCCAAAAAATCCAAGAATCTAAAATCAAAATCCAAAACAAATCCAAACGAATCCAAGAAGTCCCAAAAGTCTAGCATCCCCTCAAGATATTTTAAGAGTTTAAATCATCCACATCATCCATCTTTCACACATCTTCATAATTTCACCTTTGATCCTTAAATCATCCTAAATTTTCTCTTTTGTACCTAAAGTTAGATCAATCCAAAGAATTAGAGATTCATCTCCCACATTCTTGAAAATTGATCCCCATTTTATGGTGCAAAGTAGATCTCAACACAAGAGGAACATGGAAGCCAACAAAGAAACATCCACTTCAAGTGACCTAAGTCAAACAAATTCTGAAATAAATCCCGTTGGATGAAGCAATCCTCTAACTTTCCTTCATCATCACAAAATCGTCAAGAAGAAAGTCAAGTGGAGGATCTTACCAATAATCCCTTTGGGATGTCACAAGAAGAAATCACTAAGATGGTCCAAAATCCTGAGAATCATAAAATTATCAACATCATGACAAGACTTAATCCCTCACTATACATGCTTGAATTAGCAAAGCAAGGGGCTAAACTCCCTTCCGATTTTGACATGAGCACTATAGTGGAACCATCTTTTGGGATCATGCCTCCAATTTCAACCACATTCCCAATTTTTTCTACACCTCCATTCCAAAGCATTACTCAAAACATCCCCCAAATTACATTTTCCATTGCTCCAACTCAACCCATTGTTAACAAGGTAAGCACATTTCTCAATGCTTTACAAACACACCCTCTTGTGAATAATCAAGATTTGGACACAAACACCATCTTGGGGCAGACCACACCCCAAAAACCATCACATCCATATGTCCCCCTCACCTTCCACGACCCTAACGACCCATCATCACCATCATTTCGCACAACACCGCAAACTTCTCTCCCCATAACCTTGCAAGGAGAAGGAGATTTATTTGGACCGGGAGGCATTTTTGACACTACATCCTCATCATGTCCACAAGTAAGTATGCCACTCACATTTCCACCACTTCCACCATTGCCATCGATATCCACACCACCTCTTAGTTTAGGACTTCCCCCTTTACCAAACATCAATCAACAAAATCAAATCAACCCACCAGGCATCAATCAAAGCATCATACCAAATCCCCAAATCTTGCCATCGATATCTCAACAGATGGAAACCACATAGGTAATCATCACATCATCAACCATCCCCCAAACATCTCAAAACATGGTCTTGCAAGGACCAAGCATATCAATCACACCATCCACCACTCAAAACCCACTCATCAATACGACGGTGCCTCTCATCACCACAACAAGCACCATTCCAAACCCACCACCACCACCACCAAATTCAAACACAACAAACCAATACAACATTACGTTGCAAGCCACTCAGCAGACTACTTATCAGAAAGCATTCCAACAAATCTAAAATTGACAAGCTACACAACACGCTGCACAACAAGTGCAACAAGCACAGCAGGTTGCACATGCCCAAGCCTTATTGCAACAACAACAAGAAGCCGCTTAAGTTGCTCAAGCTGCACAAATTGCACAAGATGCCCAACAAGAACAAGCACAAGCTCAAGCCCAAGCCCAAGCGCAAGCTCAAGCTCAGGCACAAGCCCAATACCAAGCTCAACAAGCACAATATCTCGCACAAAAACATGCATATCAACAAGCACTGAAACAATATCAAGAGCAACAAGAAGCAACTCGATTAGTAGCACAACAACAAGCATTGTTGGTGCAACAAAAACAACAACAAGCCCAACAACAGGCACTATGAACACAACAACAACAGGACCAACAACAAGTGTTGTTGATACAACAACAATTGCAAGCATATTTGGCGCAGCAGAATGTGCAAGCACCATCCATCAATACACCAACCAATCCACCCATCCCACTAACAATTGAACCACCACAAAACACCTTCACTCCACCCCCTAATCCGCAAAATGATGTGACAACACAAATCAGGTTGTTCTCGCAACAAGTGCTCGATCTTCAATCAGGGAGAACCACCAAAACACCCAGCAACTTGTGTCCCTATCCATTTGATAGGAGCCTCATAATGAAACTATTCCCAAAAGGATTTGAGATCCCCAAATTTGATAAATATTGTGGGACGGGAAACCCTGAAGATCACATCAGGGAATTCCATGTTCATTGCATGGAAGTCACATATGATGATACCTATCTGATGTAGCTATTTCCTAGAAGCTTAGTTGGGCACGCCATGGAATGGTTCTCTCACCTTCCTACATGCATCAAGAAGTTCTAAGAAATAGTTGACGCATTCATCAAAAACTACACATTCAATATCAATATGGATGTTAGTTTAGAGGAACTATCAGCTCTAAAACAAGGTAAGAACAAATCATTTGCTTCTTTCTTACAATGATGGCGATCTAAGGCCAATTGGAGCAAATGGGTCATGCCAGGAGAACAAGTCTGCACTATCATTTTGAATCTTGACGAAGCCTTGGCATTCCATCTTAAAGTGCAAGATATCACCACATATGACCAGTTGATCTCCAAGGCGCTCAACATCGAACGAGCCCTTATAACACAACCTGGGGGATCACTCGCATATCCTGAACAACAAAACAATCACCCATCCAACAACTATAATGACAAACCTCGCACATGGGAAAGGAAAAAAAATGTCACAAACGATGGTGTGGTTGATGCTAAGGTTGTAATTAGTGCTCCAAGGAAAAACACCCAAACCTACCAATAACTGCAAAACAATGATCAAAACAACACCCAAACCAATGCAATATCATAGCATCAACCAACCAACAATCAAGCAACCAACAATGTTAGTGATCAAAGGGGACCACCCCAACGAAACAAAAACTCCCCCAAGCAGAAGTAAACTACCCTTAGGGAACCACTCGAGGTCATCATGAAGAAATTAATAAATGAAAACCTCATCAAGTCTCCCACTTATGAGAATTACTAGGAACCAGATGTGAAACCACCCTAGTAAAATGAAAACTGGCTTTATGACTTCCACAAAATTAAAGGGCACACCACTAACAGTTGCATGAGGTTGAAAAACCTAATCTAAGACCTCATTGATAAAAAAATCATAAACGTGAAATAGCCAACAAGAAATCAAAACCTCAAAATATACTCGAATCCGATGCCTAATCACAATAACAAAGGGAACAATAACACAGATAAAGGAAAAGGCACCTTAAAGAGCATGAATCATGTATATGACCATGTTGTCACATCCTTGGATGATTATTGTGCTACTATCACCATCAAAGGAGCCCATGCTGATTGCGGAGTCACCATAAGAGGTGGGAAAATTACCATTGCAGGATCATCTTAGCCAAATAGAGCATCTAATCCCAACTCAAGATCTATTCCCAACGGCTGTAATGTCCTTGATCAACTAAAAAGAACCCCAACACAAATCTCCATCATGGAGTTGCTAAAAATTTTATCCACCCACCGCAAGATCCTTGAGGAAGCATTGGCTTCATCTACCGTCTCCATGGATCTTGATGTAGAACAATTCCAAGTTATGGTCGGAAACATCATTACACCAAATCTCCTTACATTTTCTAATCAAGAATTTCCCCCATAACCATCTCACAATCGTGCACTCCATTTAGAGGTCCTAGTACATAAAAATAAAGTCAAGCGAGTCTTGGTGATGGAGGTGTAGGCTTGAACATTTGTTCCCTCAAGCTCATTAAAATTTTGAAAATATCTAAGGACTCCATCGAAAAAGGCAAAGGCATCACCATCAAGGCATATGATGACCAAGAAAGAGTGTCTCAAGGCACTATTCAACTCCCTATTCAAGTAGGTCCAATAATCATGGAAACTACTTGTCAGGTCCTTGACTTGGATCTGCCTTATAACATTCTCCTGGGACGTTCGTGGATTCATGCAATGCAAGTAGTAGCATCAACCTTCCATCAATGCGTCAAATTCACTTATGAAGGCCAAGATATCACCATCTATGGGGATCTCAAGCCATTCTCTTACTGCAAGAATCTAGAGGAAAAATATTATAAAATCCCCCAAGTGCCTAAAAATGATGAAGGCCCATCGATCTCATGCATTGATCCAACCACTCTCCCTTCCACTTTTGTGACAAAGGCACCCGCCACCCCCACCATCCCCACCATCTCTGATATCAAAGTCATTATCTAGGACAATGGTTGCGGAAACTATACAATTCCCAAAAATGCTTTTGTGGTAGGAGAGTTACCACAATCTCCCAGATCACGAGGACGACCGCAATCAAATGAAGCCTCCACATCCCAAACATATCGACCAAGAATTAATAGAGGACCTATCCCATTTCCTATATCAAGACAATAGATCGATAGCTAATTTACCTATGGACGACAGCAATAAAGGCTTGCAAATGATGCTTGCAATGGGCTATGATAAAAGCCAGAAACTAGGGAAAAATGACAATGGGATTCTAATACCCCTCATTCCTGAGATGTGAATGAGAAATATTGGCCTCAGATGTACCCCTCTGAGTATAACCATACGTGGACGAGGTCCCCCAGTTAAACTAGTTAGGACTCCCCGTCAGCCAACACCAGCTAAACTCCGCTTACCTGTGTCTATCGGTCGAGTCATAGAAAATTTCACGTTTGATATAACTGACCTTTGTAGTAATAGTGATGATGAGGAAGATACCATAACTGACCTACCAATGCTTTTTGGGAATTCCTCACTCCTTATGATCAACACCCTATCCTATGAGTTTGAGAACCAATCCCATGAGATAAAGCTAGTCTACCCTCAACTCATTGATCACGACCAACGAGGATAGCCTATTCTTGATACATTAAAAAATGATGAGGCATTCTCGAAATTCATGGGACTGAGAGATATGATACCATGTGGGGATCATAAAGCTAGATTTGAAATCATTTTGGACACATAGGCTTACTACGAGGAGACGATTGAGTCCTTTAGTCGCAAAAGTGAAAATTTGAGAATAATCTCAAGGTTCTTGAGTGAAAACCACACTGTGGCACTCTTTGATCCTAAAACAGTAAAAAGAAAGGACACATCCAACAGTGAAAACCTCTTTGAGGCACCTGTGGATGAAGGATTCAATCTTCCCCTTAGTGCTCTACACCGAGAAAAATCAACAGTTCTAGCAAAAAAATGCAACCCAGTCAACTTGGGAGCAGAGGAGACGCCACACATCACATTCTATGTAGATTCATTACTATAAGAAGAAAAAGAGCTCCTAACAGCCTTCTTAAGAGAGAGACAAGTTAATTTTGCATGGAGCTATGTGAACATGCTCAAGCTTGATCCAGAGATTGTGGTCCATCACCTAGTAGTCTACCCTGAAGCAAAACCTGTTAGACAAAAATTGAGAAAAATGCATCCTCAGATTGCTTTGTTAGTCAAGATGGAATTGAAGAAGCTACTTGATGCAGGATTCATAGGACCAATAGACTAACCAAAATGGGTGTCAAATCTGGTTCCTGTCTCAAAACCTGATGGGGGCATCCAAATCTACATGGATTTCATAGACCTAAACAAAGCATGTCCAAAAGATGACTTCTTGTTGCCTAACATTGACACAATTGTGGACATGATGGCAGGACATAAAATGCTTTATTTGATGGACGGTTTCTTTGGGTACAACCAAATAATGATTGCTAAAGAAGACCAATACAAAATGACCTTCACTTGTCCATGGGGGACCTACTACTGGAACATGATGCCATTCATCCTAAATAATGTTGGGGTCTGTGACCAGGTGAAAATCCTTGTTCCTAAATGTGCAACAACAACAAAAATGTAAGAAACAATGAAGAACACCTAATACCTCAAGATTGGGCAAAACGTTGAACTTGAACAAAGAAGATGGAATGAAATGATTATACCTTGTCAAGTTTCTCCTTTGTTGGCCCTTTGATCTTTGATGTTGTGTATGCTTCTTGGATGGCAAATGAGATTAAAGATGCAAGATGGGATGCAAGATGGTTGAAAGTGGATGAGTAGTGGATTCAAGTGCTACGATGAAGGAAAAATGTGCAAGTTGGCTAAGTATGGCTTCAAACAAAATGGCAAGAGTTTGGTATCAAATGCATAAGGCCCCCAAATGAGAGAAAAGAGGGGGTATTTATAGAAGAATTTGAATTCTCTAGAGAAATGGACGGTTAAGATTGAGCCACCATGGCCAAGATGTAGGGCTATGGTGAATTGAAGACTCACCAGCCCTCACATCTTGACATGTGGAAGGTGAAGTGGCCAAGGATGTGATGAGGTTTAAGTGAGATGGAAGAAGGACATGTACCTTGAAAGTACATTGGGAGAGGAGAAGATTGCTTTAAAAGGAAATTTCTTGTTCCCAAATGGTTGGAAAGTGACATGAGAGGAATTTTAGTATTCCTCAAAAATCTCTATGGGGAAGAGGAAAGTAGTTGGAAAAATAAATGTGAAATCTCCATGGGGAAGAGGAAAGTAGTTGGAAAAATTCACATGCTTGGAAGAATCCCATGGACAAGACAAGGTTCCAAAAAGGGAAGCAGTTGTCCACATGTGACTTGATGTGACAAGTCAAAGATTCTAGAAGATGCATGGGAAAAGGGGATTCTAGGAGGAATAAATGTGAATTAAAAATTCACATGGGGAAGAGAGGAGCTTTGGATGAATAAAAAGGAATTAAAAATTCCTTGGGGGATGGGGAGATTTGACCAAGATGTTGACTAGACTTAACTAATCAGTAATTAGAAGATAATTAAAGGGCAATGAGGATTAGAAGTCAACTTGCAAAAGTTGGAGGATGTGACACATCCTAATCAAGGATTAGGCATGTGCACATCCCTAATGAAGAAATTATGGGATTGATTAAGATTAAGAAAAGGGATGTGACATTTGAAGAGTAAGGTATTTAATTATTTAACTAGATACCTTAGGGATTAGAAGAACTTTATAAGGTATTTATTAAATAATAGCAATATTACTTAATTAATACAAATAAGAGGATGTTTAGACAAAATGGGATAAATTTGGACAAATGAAGTGTCCAAATTTGGATGTCTACATTTTTCCCCTCTTTGAGATGGTGTTACGAAGTAGCATTATTTCAAAGAATATTAAAATATAGAACCTATAAAAAGATGGTCAGATTGGAAAAGATGCCCCTGTCATTCAAAGGAGTGACTAGGAAGAAAGATGATGGGGGTGAAGATGAAGATTAGGGATGGAGGATTCCCCATCGAGAGGACATGTGGGTTCAAGAGAACACGGGTGTGCTCTCGAAATGGATGAGGCAATGAGGAAGATGATGCAAAGGGATGGATGAGAGAGGATGATAAGTGATAGGAGATGGATGAAGCACAAATGGATGTTAGGACAAATATGATGTTTCCCTAGTCAAGCTACAAGCCAAAATGGGTTGATGATGGATGGATTATTGTTGATGAGGGGATGAAATATCCTGAAACAACACGAGGATAGGGAAAGATACATCTCGATAATGATGATGACGATGAAAGTGTTGTTGATGACGGAAGGATACATCCCAGAACAACACGAGGATAGGGAATGATACATTCTGATGAAAGGGTTGTTGATGAGGGAAGGATACATCCCAAAACAACACTGAAGGATAGGGAAGGATACATCCCGATGATGATGACGATGGTGATGATTGGATCAAGGCTTGTAGCAAGGTTGGGAACAAGACCAAGGATGTGATTAGATGATTCATGCAAGATTGAATGGATGAGGATGGGATTGAGATGTGAGGTGGATGAAAGGATAAAAATGGTGGAGGATAAGATGCTTAGAATAACCAATCTATGGTATTCTAAGAAGATTGAAGAGATGATGACAAGAGATGGGATGGATAGGGGAGGGAGATTGATGAAGGATGAATGGATGGGGGGGATTTTTGAGAGATGAGAGGATGGAATGGGAGATGAAATGCAATCCTAATGCAATTTTTTTTTTAGAGCACTAATTTTTGCTATAGCATAAGACACTAGATTCTAGGGTATGAGGAACCAAGGAAGATTAATGTCTAATGCATAAATCAAATACAATAGACAAGAAGACTATTCCAACACCCCAAAGTCACAAAGACCTTGGTTGGGCTAGGTAAATGGATAACTACAAGCACAAAAGGATGCCCCAGTGTAACACAAGACCTCAGGGGTCTTGGTGGGTACTACGTGGGACAACCAAGAAGACACAAACAAATAAAAGATCAAGATATTCCCCTATGTTTACCAGTCAAAGCACACCATGATATGATAGATCAAGGTGACCATGATGAGGTGTGATAGGGAGCTCAAATGATAAACAAAAGACAAAAGCATCAAAAGATCACACTCAATTTCGAATGTCCTTTTCCATAGGATCAAGGGGATGGATGGGATTGATGAGGTCTGTTAGGAATGATGCATCCTATTGAGACCAAAGATGGGTAGTAAACTAAAAGATCAATATGACACAAGAAATTATGAAACCAATTGAATCTCATGATACGAGTGAATGTCATTTGTTAAGACCTAGCTAGATAAGGGCATAGCTTGATGAAACAACACAAGAAAAGAGAAAGAAACACCCTAAATACCTAGGGGCTTGGGGGTCGATCAAAGATTAGCCTTGCATACATGAAAGTGTAGAGCTCTCGTAGTTCGACAAAAGGTTGACCATGGAGAAAAGCGGGAAGAGGACAATGGAGACCTCGATGATGGATGACAGGACTGGACGGATGAAAGGAAACCAGGGGGTGGATCAAATGATCGACCTTGCCTACATAAAAGTGCAGGGGAAACATAGTTCAACGGAGACAAACGATGGATAAAGGATGATGAGATAACCTTGGATAAGGGGATAAAATGATGGGACTGATATGATGAGTCAAGGTAGACCTATTGGATTGGATAGGATGATGGTGATCAAACGAAGCTTAGGGATGTGATAGTTATCCAAATCATCAAAGGATGAATTGGGAGAATGATACAGTGGAGAGATGAATGATGAGAAGCGATAGGAGATTGAAAAGATGCGTAAAGGAAGCATGAGTGATGGCGATGAGATAGATGACATTGGATTGCATGGGGAGTGGCCTATAGCTAGATACCAATTTAAAGGGATTACAAGATGGGATGAGGATAGGGATGAACAGATAAGAAGAGAAAGATGGGTGGATAGGAAGAGTAGGATGGGGAGATGAAATGGATGCTATGATGGATGAATATAGGGATAAGGATGAGGAGATGGAATAATTGATATGATGGATGGGACGATAAGGATGGGGGGATGATAGGGATGTCATGATAGACAGATAGGAAGGTAAGGATTGGGAGATGGAAGGGATTGTTTGAGTGGATAGGAATATAATGGTGGGTAGATGGAAGAGATTGTTATGATGGATGATGTCTCCAAGGACTATGTCACAAAGGGAGATAAGTTCCCCCACTCTAAATATGTCATGTGTCATAAGGTAGGAGGGACACAAGACGAGTGGATGGGAAGATAAAGGAGATAACTAGAGGAGGATAGGATGGGTGACTAAGGAGTACGTAGAGCATGGATGAAGGGAATGTATACCAAGAGGTGTCCAAAGCATGCATAGATAGGTGCTCCTATTTTGATCAAGATCACAAGAAGGATGGAGGGATGGGAGATAAATGGGATATGATGGTAGGATGCATAAGATAGGTGGGATGGAGGGGATGAATGAAGAGGATGTATAGCAGGAAGATGGGTGCATAGCAGGAAGCATAGCGGATGGAGGGAATGCATATTAGGAATCTGCCCCCAAGTGTGGAAAAGGACGGATGGGGATTTACGCATGACGCTTGTTTTCCAGGTTTTCATCATGGTACTTATCCAAGGTGCTTGTTTTCCAAGTTTTCACCATTAGACGAATTATTTCTCTTTACTTTTTTTTATTTTTTTATTTTTTATTTATTTTTGACTTTTTTTATTTTTTTGATTTTTTTTGATTTTTGGATAGAAGGTGGATGGAGATGGACAAGGATAGAGGGATGTGGATAAACAGATACACAATAAGGATATGGATGAAGGAATCAAGTATCAAGTTCCATACGAGGTATTAAGAGCCCATGTGTGAAGTGACTATTTGATGTTGGTACAACCTTATTAGGATAAATGGATTATGCAAGAGGATGAATTAGAGGGATTTGATGGGGAAGATATGTGGGATAATGGATGGGATATTGGAAAGTGTGTGGATGGAATGATGGGGTGGATGTGTGATGGGGAGAAGTGTTCATGACCAACATTGGCACATATGGTGGTGGATGTGAAAGGATAGGAGGATTAACAGATGGAGAATGTGGGAATAATGGAGGAGATGGGATAGTGAATTTCGAGACATCAAGACCCAAAATAGATTTAGGGGATGGTGGATGAGAATGATTAGATTTTGGATTAAAAACTTTGGATGTTGTTACAAATTTTTCACTTGAAGGCATTACATCTTTTTTCTTTGGGATCCACATGGTTTTGATCTTTGCTTTGGTGGGCCTTTGCAGCCTGTGGATTTGATTTTTCTTTTATTCACCATGTCTTTTAGAGGGGACATGGGGAGCTTTAGATTCATGTGGATCTTTAGATTTAGGCATTTGTGCTTTGGCATCCAAAGTGCATTGAATAGCAATGGGATGGGTATGATGAGATGGGTGGTGTGGAGGAAACATGAATGGAGTGATGGAGATAGGATTTTGAGGATAATATGTGGATGGAGGATGTGTGGGTACGTGCCTTTGTTGATCCTAATTAGGGAACATGAGAGTGGGTCTTGGATGATGGGTGACAAGGATGGGTGATGGATGGATAGAAGGATAAATAGGACAAGGTGGAGGAGGTGATTTTGGGATATAAGGGCCCAAAATGGATTTAGTACCTAGAGGGTGTGTGATGGCGGATGGAGGGACATAAGGACCCAAAATGGATGGAGCAGATGGAGGAGGAATGCAGATGGTTGTTTTGAGGCGATACGATGGAGGAGGGATGGCAACAAATGATCTGATGGAGCGATATGAAGAGCCTACATTTCTTTTGGAATAGGTTCATTGAAGACATCTAGAGGTTGTACCAACATCTTTAGATTACGAGTCCTGAGAAATATGTCCAAGACTTGGCATACAGAGTTGTTCTTTGACTTGGATGGGCTCTAAAATAACTTGCTCATGAAGGCCTAAACCTTTTCCTTGATAGTTCATGTTCTTGAGCATTCGATCCATGATATGATTTTTGTTATTCTAGAAGAATGATGCGAGTCCATTATTAGGTGGAGGATGATGGGTGGCATATATGCTTTGTTTTTCTTCTACAAGGAGACCACCATGGAAGAATGTGAGAGTACTAAGGGGATATACAAGTGGTGAGGGGATAGTAGGTTTAGGCAACGATGGAGGATCATGAGATGGAGATGAGGGGGTAGCAACTTCTTGATTGGGACAAGGGAGGGGTAAGGGATCAAGAGAGGGATTAGGTGACATGATAGGATCTAGATTTGTGGAAATAGGTGATAAGGGATCATGCGATGGAGTGATTAGATCTTGAGTATCAGGGAGATCATGGGATGGAATGGATGGGGGATTGTGATCTTGAGATGGAATAGATGGAACGACAGGATCTTGATGTGGAGAAGGGGATATGTTGGTATGCTTTGGATCAAGCTCTTGGCATGACTCTTCTTGTGTGGGTGGTATAATGATGGAGTATTGAAGGGACTCTTCAAGTGGGGGAGATGGAAGGATGGAGGATTCATGAAGTTCATGGGAATGGATTTCGATAATACTAGGAGTGGGAGGAGTGGATTGGATTTGCGGATCTGTGATGGATTGGGAGTATCTAGGTGTAGGAGGAGTGGATCAGATTTGGTTATCTTTGATGGGCTCGACAGATCTTAGAGTAGGAGATGGGGGCTCAGTATATTCAAAGGATGTGATGGTTTCGACGGTTTGAGTGGTGCTAGGGGTGGTAGCATCAATGATAGGTGTGGAATGGAGAGGGGTCTCATCATTAGTGACCATGGATGACGGATTGGGATGGCATGGTTCCATGATTTCAAGATGTGGAGTGGGGAATGTCTTCTTTGTCATAAGTCCTTGGAGAACTTATGGAGTGAGAAATTTGCATATTCTAGGCTGAGATGGTGAGGTAGGAGTGGATGAAGGATTATGGATTGGTGGGGGATTAGGACTATGGATTGGTGGATTAGGATTAGATTGAGGAACAAGATTGGATGGAAGACTAGGAGTAGATGGAGGATTAGGATTAGATGGAGGGTTAAGGTAGGGCTATTGGAATGGTGAATTAAGATAGGAGGACATGGATGGTGGATCAATGCTAGAGGAAGTAGATTGGGAACTAAGATAGGGATATTGGGACGGTGGGTTAGGACAAGAGGATATGGGAAGTGTGTTGTAATAAAGGTATTGGGATGGTGGATTAGGATGGGAGGATTGAGATAGGGAGATGTGGATGATGAATTAGGATAAGAAGATGTGGATGTTAGATTAGGATAGGTTGATGTGGATGTATAAGTAGGATGGGTAGATTGGTATGGAGGATTAGGATAGTGGGCATATGCAGATGAAGGATTGAGATAGGAGGATGTGGACGGGGGATTAAGATAGGGGTATTGTGCTGGTGGATTAGGATAGGAAGACATGGATGTTGGATAAGGAGATGATGCAAGTGAAGGATATGATGGGGATGAAGGTGAGGAAGATAATGGATATCCCTTGTCGAAGGTAGCATAAGGAGTATGATTAGGCATGGATGAAGGCATAACGAGATAGCTTGAAGGGGTGATTGGATTGTGGGAAATGGATGGAGAAAGCTTACTAGCAATGATAGGGTCAAGGGGATCTATATCATATTCTTCTTGATCGACAAGGATTTCGTTATCGTCGTCAACGTAATTAGGGTTTCCCTTGATTACTATTGATGGAGGATAAGGATTCATGATGATGAAAGGATAAATAGGATGGATCAAAGTTTTTGAACGGAAACAGACTAAAGTTCAAATCGGGATTGGATTAAGCTCATATTAGGATGATTAGATGATGTGATGGGATTGATTCTGATGATTGAATTTGATTATCAAGGGATGATCACAACACCAAATCTATTTCAAGATGGAAGTAGATTGATTGGGTCGAAGGTGATTGGATAGGGATGTGATTGGATTAGATTGGATAAGATCGATTGATGAGACGATTGATAAGATCACATAATGGATATAAAAAGGCACTATAGACCCCGTTTGAAGATTACCCTAGGTGACTTAGGATACTAATTGATCAGATTAAAGGATAAATGGATGATTGTGGCACCAAATCCACCTTGATATTGAAAGTGGATTGATTGGGCCGATGATGATGATTAACTTAGGATGAATGACAATCCTAAGCGGATGTTGATAATGACGATCAATTCAGACACTTAGGTCAATTCGAATAATAACCTGAAATGAAGTTCAGGGGATTTGGATGGGGAAAACGATGATATGGTTGGGGAAATAGATGATAGAAATGGATGAACAACTACTTAGAATGAGAGGAGGTTTGGAATAGATGAAAGATTACTCGAAAGGAGTAAATGAATGATCGAGATGGATGAATGACTACTCAGAACGAGTAAACGACTGCCAAGAATGGATGAACGACTCTTAGAATGAGGAGATGGAAGCTCATAATGGATGGAAGAGTGATCGAAATGGATGAAAAACTTTCAAAATGAGGGGATGAAGATTCAAAATAGATGAATGAGTACTCAAAACGAGTGAACGAGTGCTCGGAACGAATGAATGAGTACTCGAAACAAGTAAACGATTGATCAGAACGGCTGAATGAGAGCTCAAAATGATAGAAGATGGTTTAGAATGGATGAATGTTTACTCAGAATGTGTAAACGAATGATTGAAAATGGTGAATAAGAGTTCAAAATGAGGAGAATGAATGTTTGAAATGGATGAATGAAAGCTTGAAACGAGTAAACGATTGATTAGAATGGATGAACGAATGTGTAGATTGGGAGACTGACTCTTGGAATGGATGAAAGGATACTCATAATGAGGTGAAGAATGCTCAAGATGCAAAGAAGGGTGCTCGAAATGATCGAACGAAGGGTGAAATCAGCTACTTGAGGGGCAGGTTCACCCAAGGTAGGGCAAGTGCATATTAGGATTTTGGTTAAAGCTCAGATTGGGAGTAGATTAAAGCTCAGGCTCAAATTAGGATGATTGGAGGATGTGATGTGATTTATTATACACCAAGTACAGGGGTTTAAAGGACATAAGGTGCTAACAATAAGATTTTTTCAGATTTGGCAATTTTCAAAAATTGTCAAATTTTTCCATTTTAGGAAATTTCACAAGCATACCTTTGAGAGTCTAGTTTTTTCCCAAAAACTACCCAAAACTAAGATAGGATGAATTTCCAACTAACATCCTAAGTTCGAGACATGAGTTTCGAGTTATTAATGAAAATGATTTTTTAGAAACTGAAAAAAACTAAATTATGATTTTGAGGGTCAAGATGAAAGTTTGAAGCCCCAAAAATTGGCCAAAACAAGGGCCAATCGAGAATCCACATGCCACCTCATAATGCATCCACCCAAAAAATTTCAGCCCAATTGGACACTTGAGTCAAAAGTTGTGGCCTTCAAAAGTTTCAGCATAAAAATCAAAACCCTCAAAACGAAGTCTAGATGATTGGAATGAATGATTTGATGATGGCTATGGAATCTAATGATGTTCTAAGTAGCGCCCATGTGGTTTGGTCGATGAAACAATGACTTACGAAAAAGTGTTGATGATGGGAAAACAGGTGCTCGAAATGACTGAATAGAGGGTGAAAAATACTGTTTTGGGTGGGTCTGCCCCTCTATTTTGGGCAGGTCCACCCCTTGGTAGGTAGGTCCACCCCTTGGCAAGGGCAGGTCCACCTATTCAGTGAAAAATGGGAAAAAATAGTTGTTTGGGGTAGGTATTCCTATTCAAGGGCAGGTCCGCCCAATTGAAAGGGGCAGGTCTGCCTATCCAAGGGAAGGTCTTCCCATCCAAGGGAAGGTCCGCCTATTCAATGAAAAATGGGAAAAAATAGTTGTTTGAGACAAGTAAATGGGTGCATGAAATGAGGAAATGGATGTTCAGATGAAGAGGATGAATGTTCGAGACAGGGAATGGATTCTTGGAATGGATGTACGAATGTTCAAAATGGGGAAACAAGTGATCGAAATGATGAAACAAGCGCTCAAAACGATGAAACGGGTGCTCAGAATGATGAAACGGGTGATAAAACTAACTGTTGAAGGGACAAGTGCACCCTTCCAAGGGTAGGTCCGCCCCTACAAGGGCAAGTCTACCCCTACTAGGGCAGGTACGCCTGTTTGACAAAAATAGGTTGAAAAAGGGCTAAGACAAAGGGCAGGTTAACCCCTGGTAGGGCAGGTTCGCCCCTCTACAAGGGCAAGTCCGCCCCTTTGCACAAATCTGAACTTGATTTTCATAAAAACGATTATGGAAAAGGACCCAAAACACAACAAACAACAATCAGAGGATAAGGTTGACTTGACTAAACAAAAAATCACTGGTTTTGCACAAAGAAAGCAGTTCAAACAACACGATCCTAAGATTAGTAGAATCGGTATGGCCAATAAAGTCCTCTATCTAGGATAAACATGGTGGCTAGGGAGTCCTTAATATACACCTGGTATGTGAGGCCTAAACTGTGAACACCAGCCTGTCACAAGCGTGAATCAAGAACCTTGACGAGATACTAAAGGCTCAGACCAACTCTGCACGTCATCCCGACACTTCACCAATAATGACGTGGATGGATTGGGGTACAACTTTGGCCTCCCCCCTTTGTATACCCCACTGGTACGTGTGGTTGGGATTGTCCCTTAGGGTGATGAAATCTCTAAGCAGGTCCCCTAAGAAAAATAAAAAAATGGGCGACTCAAAGGACTTGGTAGGCTATGATTTCTTGTCACCTAGGATCACCAAATGGCACAAGGGGATTGGATACACCAATAGCCTACCACAAGCATGACACACAAAGTAAATTTTTCCCCTCCTAGTTAAGCTATGTGCGTAAACTAATGAAAAATGATAACAAGCAGTTGATGCATGCTTTAAAAATGGATGGCCTTGCAAGAAATTTGTTTTTTGTTTTCCACCAAATGCTAATAAAATACTTGCACAGACACAAATAACCCACGTTAGGGGGTCAAAAATACTCAAAACAACAGAAAACGATGCTTAAAATGCAGTTTTTACCTTTTAGAAAATGTTGTTTTGGGCAGGTTCTCCCCTAAGTGGGCAGGTCTGCCCCTTGGCAAGGTAAGGTCCGCCCCTTTGCTTAAAGTTGGAAAACCTACTATTTTTGGGCTCTATGGAGGGCAAGTCTGCCTCTGTAAGGGCAGGTCCACCCCTCTGTGGGTAGGTCCACCTCTCTGCGAGGGAGGGTCCGCTTCTTTGCAACTTGAACCTACAGAAAGTGAAACAACAAAAAACTTGAGAGCAAAAGACTCATTTGTGGGTCCCACCAGGTGTGCCAAAAATGTGACCAGGTGAAAATCCTTGTTCCTAAACGTACAACAACAACAAAAATACAAGAAACAATGAAGAACACCTAACACCTCAAGATTGGGAAAAACGCTAAACTTGAACAAAAAAGATGGAATGAAATGATTATACCTTGTCAAGTTGTTCCTTGGTTGGCCCTTTGATCTTCGATGTTGTGTATGCTCCTTGGATGGCAAATGAGATTAAAGATACAAGATGGGATGCAAGATGTTTGAAAGTGGATGAGTAGTGGATTCAAGTGCTATGATGAAGGCAAAATGTGCAAGTTGGCTAAGTATGGCTTTAAAAAAAATGACAAGAGTTTGGTATCAAATGCATAAGGTCCCAAAATGAGAGGAAAAAGGGGTATTTATAGAAGAATTTGAATTTTCTAGAGAAATGAACGGTTAAGATTGAGCCACCATGGCCAAGATGTAGGGCTATGGTGAGTTGAGGACTCACCGGCCCTCACATCTTGACATGTGGAAGGTGAAGTGGCCAAGGATGTGATGAGGTGTAAGTGAGATGGAAGAAGGACATGAGATGTGGAAGAAGGATATGTACCTTGAAAGTACATTGAGAGAGGAGAAGATTGCTTTAAAAGGCAAGTTTTTGTTCCCAAATGGTTGGAAAGTGACATGAGAGGAATTTTAGTATTCCTCAAAAATCTCCATGGGGAAGAGGAAAGTAGTTGGAAAAATAAATGTGAATTAAAAATTCACATGCTTGGAAGAATCCCATGGATAAGACAAGGTTCCAAAAAGGGAAGCAGTTGTCCACATGTGACTTGATGTGACAAGTCAAAGATTCTAGAAGATGCATGGGAAAAGGGGGTTATAGGAGGAATACATGTGAATTAAAAATTCACACGGGGAAGATAGGAGCTTTGGATGAATAAAAAGGAATTAAAAATCCATTGGGGGATGGGAAGATTTGACCAAGATGCTGATTAGGCTTAACTAATAAGTAATTAGAATATAATTAGGGGGCAATGAGGATTAGAAGCCAACTTGCAAAAGTTGGAGAATGTGACACATCCTAATCAAGGATTAGGCATGTGCACATTCCTAATGAAGAGATTATGAGATTGATTGAGATTAAGAAAAGGGATGTGACATGTGAAGAATTAAATAAATGTCATATTTATTTAATTCATTTGATGAAAGGGGAGATTGAAGAGTAAGGTATTTAATTATTTAACTAGACACCTTAGGGATTAGAAGAACTTTATAAGGTATTAATTAAATAATAATGATATTACTTAATTAATGCAAATAAGAGGATGTTTAGATGAAAAGGGATAAATTTGGACAAATGAAGTGTCCAAATTTGGATGTCTATAGGGCCATCTACCAAAGAGCCATGATGTTAATCTTTCATGACATGATCCACAAAACTGTCGAAGATTACATTGATGACATACTAGCAAAATCTAGAAAGAGGAGAGATCACATAACAACATTGAGTGCTATTTTACGACAGGTTGGAGGAATAAAAGGTCTGATTAAATCCAAAGAAGTGTGTCTTTGACGTATAGTCAGGAAAGCTACTGGGATACATAGTGTCAATGAGGGGTATTGAAATGGATCCTGCAAAAGTGAAGGCAATCCTTGAGATGGTGGCACCCAAAACATTGAAACAATTAAGAGGTCTCCAAGGTAGGCTTTAGTCCATCCGCAGATTCATAGCACAACTGACAAATAAAAAAAACCCATATTCTCACCTACTTCACAAGGGAGTAGCGTACAAATGAGATGATAAGTGTGAGGAAGCCTTCAATAAAATCAAAGAATACTTGCTCACACCTCTGGTCCTCATGCCATTGATTCCAAAAAAACCACTAATCCTCTATGTGTCAGCAACAACAACAACCCTCGGTGCTCTTCTAGCTCAACACGATGAAAATGGGACAGAAAGGGCCATCTATTACATCAACCACACAATGGTCGGGCATGAGTTAAACTACTCATTCATCAAAAAATCCTGTCTAGCAGCAGTATTTTCTTCACATAAATTTAGACATTACATGGCACACAAAATCAAACTCATCGCCAAGATCGATCCCCTAAAGTACCTACTGTTAAAAGCAATGCTCATAGGAAGGATGGCCAAATGGGTAATGATACTATCAGAGTACGACATTGAATACATAGAGCGGAAAGCAATCAAAGGCCAAGTGATCACAGATCAGCTTGCAGAAGGACCCATGTACTCAGAGAATCCACTCATATCAGAGTCTCCAGATGAATCTATCTTTAATCTCAGCATAGCCGACCATTGGAAACTATATTTTGATGGTTCCTACATGTAGCATGTATCAAGAACTGGTGTCTTCTTCATTACCCCACAAGGGGACTGCATACCTAGATCCTACAAGTTGGCATTCCCCTACACTAACAACATTGCAGAATATAAGGCTTTAGCCATAGGTTTCAGAATAGTAGTGTAGTGGCATATCATGACCCTCAAAGTATACGAAGACTCTCAACTGATAATCGATCAAGTGAATAACGAGTACCAAACAAAGGATGATAAGCTGACTCTATACAAAAAATTGGTAGAGAGTCTCAAAGAATCATTCATTGATATCACATTTGAGCAGATTCCTAGAGCAAACAATAGAGTAGCAGATGCCATGGCAACAATTGGATCCCTACTAGACATTCCTCACAACATCCCGAAACATGAATTCTTGGTAGAGCAGCTTCTCATGCCTGCATTCGAGGTACTAGAGTTAGAATTTGTGTGCAAAAGCATTGGTCTCGGTGATCCTTGGTACCATGACATTTACACGTATCTGAGAATAGGAGTCCTCCCACCTGACATAACATCCAATCTCAAGAAATCCTTTGTCAAAAAATCATCTAGGTTTGTCATCCTAGGAAATACCTTGTATCGTAGGAGCATAGAGGGAACCCTATTATGCTGCCTAAACACTGAAGAAGCCTTGACTACTTTAATTGAGGTGCATAACGAGATTTGTGGTTCTCACTCGAGCGGAATGACCTTGGCCAAAAAATTGCTGAGGACGGGGTATTATTGGCTTACTATGGAAAGGCTAGCGCATGACTACGTCAAAAGGTGTTTACAATGTTAGTAGCATGGGGACCTCATCCATGCTCTAGCTCAAGAGCTTCATCCAATTGTCACACCATGGCCCTTTTCACAGTGGGGGCTTGATCTTGTAGGGAAAATCACTCCCACCTCATCCAATGGCCACAAGTTTATCATAAACGCCACTGAATACTTTACCAAGTGGGTGGAAGCCATACCAATGACCTACATAACTGGGAAGCAGATATCAAAATTCATCCTGAACTACCTCATATGCCGATACAGTGTTCCCCAAGCTATTATCTCAGATAATGGGACACCATTCAAAAATCAAGAGGTTCCTGACCTTTGCGATGAATTCAAAATCCAACATTGCTTCTCCACACCATACTATCCCCAAGGAAATGGCCAAGTAGAAAACACTAATAAAACTATCCTGAAGATCCTTAAAAAGAAAATCAATGACGTAGGTTGTGACTAACATCTGCAGCTTAATCCCGCCCTCTGGGCTTATCGAACCAGCATCCACACACCCACTAGTGCCACCCCCTTCTCCTTGGTCTATAGATTAGAAGCTATATTTCCCATCGAGATTGAGCTCCCAACACTAAGAATATCACTACAAAACCTCATCATGGATGAGGAATACTGAGTATCAAGACTAAATGAGTTGGAGCTACTAGATAAGCAACGTATGGAAGCATCAAATCATTTGCAAGTCTATCAAAACCGACTCAAGAGGAGCTATAACAAGAAGATCAGGAGCAAGACCTTCTAGGTCAGAGAACTTGTCCTAAAGGAAAATTAGAAGAATGTCCCAAATCTAAACAACAAAGGGAAATTTGAACCCAACTGGCTAGGACCATTTGTCATCACAACAAGCTACAAGTTAGGGGCATATCAGTTAGCAACACATGAGGGGGAGCCTCTGCAGGAGCCCATAAACAACTCTCATCTCAAAAAGTTTTATGCCTAAATCTTGTAAGGTATAGAACCAAAAAATCAAAAAATTCAGAAAAAGTCTTGAAAAAATGGTTACCTTGATGAAAACCTGGCAAATAGGCGTCTTGGTGACAAAAAAAAAAAAATTCAGAAAAATGATCAAAAACAGTAAAGAGAAAAATCATCCTCTAGTGAAAACCACTTCGGTGGCGCTTTGGGCAAGTACCTTGGTGAAAACCTGGCAAACAGGCGCCTTGTGTAAATAAGCACTTTCCATCCACTAGGACCTTCATGGCTTGTTCTGCATCATCCATCCATCATGCTTTTCATCATCCATCACATTCCATATCTTCATCCATCATCCATCGCATCCATATCATAGCTTGGTCTTGTGTTCGTGTCATGATCCCTCCTAATACTACTGACCCATTCTCAAGGTCAGTTTGTTCTACCTTTATCAGAGTAGTCTATTGCATCACACTGGGGGCATGTTCTCATCGGATCAAATTCGTGTATATTCTTGAAGCCCCTAAATCGAAAAATTCAAAAACATCAAAAAATCAAAAATCCAAAACATATCAAAATCCAAAATAGGTCAAAAGTCAGTCAAAAAGTCAAAAACAAAGTCATCTTGTCAAACTATGGGTCTCTGAGCCATGAACATAGGAAAGGTTGATCTTTGATCATCCCTTGAGACACTTAGGTCAATCCTCTAGGAGTCCATCATAATAAACTGGTAGTCCATTTGTTCATATCTCATCAAATAATCGAGTCTACGTAAGTCGAACTATGTGGTCTCTGCGTGTATAACGTAGGCAAGGCTAATCTGGTTGATCAACCTCGAGGCCCCTAGGATAGGTCTTTAGGTTAGTCTCTTGGTCAAAATATAAGAAAAGCCCAAAACATTTGAAAATTCAGAAAATCAAAACATTTGAAAAATCTCAAAAATACCAAAAAAACAGCCTCAAAACATTTCAAAAAAAAAATCCAAATATTTGAAAAAATCCATCCGTCTCATCTCGCTTTCACCCGCAATAAACACCATCCATAATAAGTCAGCATCTTCTTCAACCTTAGGTGAAACAGTCGAAAACAGGTCTAGCAGATCGAAAATGAAAACCTAAACGTCAAAATCTAAAATCTAGGTCAGTACGTAAGCAAGTTAGTCAACTCTTTGTGTCAATAGCCTATCATCCAATGAGTCCCATATCAAAATTAGATGATCTTGTCATGTCCTAGGATGCATCCTTCCTACAATGGACATCAACATCAGGGATCATTGTAGTTTAGTCTTGGCTAGCGGTATTGAAGAACATTAGCTTATTTATTTACTTTATCTTTATCTTTTGATTTATCTTATTTCACTCATTCCAAGGACCTCTTGATGATGTCCAAACAAAAGGATTTAGAGAGATAGGAATGGGGAAATGATCATTATCTTTTATCTGCTGTGCTTGTTGGATATTCATGTAATATAACTTGGTCATGCGTACTTTGTTTAGGTGTAGGGAGGGTGCTTTAGATATCTTGTTGACCACATAGGAAGTCTTCCCTTTCTATGTTTTAGCCTGAGATGTTTGGAATATTTGAATTGCATTTTGAATAAGGTTCCATATGCTAGGTGTGAATAGGAGTACTCCTATCTGATTATCAAATCAAAGTCCATCACACTAGGTGCAATGCCATCCTGGTTCTTCATACCTTGATGCATCGTGCCTATGTGTAATCAAACATAAGATAATTGGTCCTTTGAAAATTCCAACTCCTCGGCAAGTAATCATCATCATCATCATCATCTCATGTCTTGTTGGAATCTCTTATTTTCTTCTACCTCTTGCTTTTCGCACTAACATGGTACCATGAAAGTTAATAAAAAATCACTATCATCGTTGCATTCATCCTGCATCCACAAACCATCAACACATTTGCATATTGCATATCATATAGGAAACATTAAAATCATATCATAACATTGCATTTTCCATTATGCATAAGTTATTCTAAGCATCTCATGAATCATTACATTGCATTCATTTCACATAAACATAAAAACAATCATCCCATAGCATTATAAACATCTGCATCATCATAGCATAATCATCCCATAACACATATAAGCATCCATTACGCTATCACATACCATATATCAAAGTATCCATATCATAAAAATCATTTGCATCCATTATATCATATCATAGATATTGTCATAACATTCATAAACATCATTTACACATATCATCATGATATCACATCATCACATTACATCATACCATTCATCACTACATAATATAGATTTGTTAGTCTAAGCATTTTCACATCATAAAATTTTGCATACATCATTAAAAATGCATAAAAAAAGGCACAAAATAAGAAATGCATCCATACATCATCACATAACGTATCTATCCCATAAACATCATCATAGCATCATTGCATCACATAACATATAGAAAGTAAATCCATCCGTAATGCATCAAAGTAAAGATAGGACATATCATATCACATCACATCGCAATCTCATATCATATATCATCAAAATATACACCGTCATGGTACAAAAATTGGATCAATGTACATATGTATGTCAATAAGTACAAAATGGCCCATGGGGCTATCAAAAATGAGCCCATGGGGTGTAAAAAGAATCCTATCTGATCAAAATAAAGCCTAGCCTTGCTGGCTGTTGCCCTCGCTGCCTACTCTCTCACCATGCTCCTTTGTCGGCTTGTGGCCTATCCTTTGTGAAAAATCAGGGACTTGGCCTGGTCTCGACACGACTTGGTGGTAGTGCATCCTGTAATAGTCAGCCTCTTGGATGGCCGCTCGGTATGAACAAAGTGATACCATGTTCTGGGAGGAGGATGCTGCCATGCTCTCTAACTACTGTCGTTGGCCCATTTTGGCTGCTACCTATAACTCTACAGCCTGTCTCTGTAGGACCACCTGGTCTCACTCTACCCATAGCTGATCTCTCTCAGCCATCAATGCCTGTATCTGGGCCTGCAACTGCAAAATCTGCCTGTCTTTGGGGTCTGACTGGAGAGGTGGTTGTGCATTCGACTGATCTTGATCCCCATCTTTGGGTGGTGTCGGGATCCTATCTTGATGTCCCAGATCCTAGTCATGTCAGGGGCATCCTGTCTCTGCTCTCCCTCCTACTGATCTAGGAGTGCCTGATCTTGAATTGGCTGATCTGGTGTTGGTCCTCTACCTCCTTGATCCTGGTCTCTGCCCCCTCGACCTCGTCCTGCTCCCCTGCCTCTCGCTCTACATCGAGCGGATGCTGTCCCCGAAACTATCAAACGAAGCGGTGACCAAAACCAATCTCTGTAGGCCCGTGTGATCCCTAGATTTTCCTGTCCTTGGTGATATGGCGATGGCCTAGCTACCAACTGCATGAAACTCTAAATTGCCTCATGGGTAGGTATGTACCGCCCCTAGGAGCTCTGACTCATTATTCTCTTAAAAATGGTCACGTATTGATTTTCTGGCCGATCCTGTGCCTTGCCAAACTGTTTCTGAACCCTACTCGACAGATACATCTCAATCATTATGTGCTCTCACCCCTACATAAGTCTGTCCTGGCAGGTGAAGAACAACTGCTGTGCATCATCAAACCAAGCGGACTATCCAAGGTATGTCTGCCATCTGAACACTCACATATCATTAAGGACTCTCCTCCAATGAGGAATCCCATGCTATCTAGTGTGTGTGAATGAGAGGCTTCCTCTGTATCACTAGACCACTAGATCATTTGGCTCCATCAGAATTGAAACAACTCTCGGGTGAAGTACGAGGATGTGCTCCCACACCCAGATATGCAGGAGTGTAACTCTCACCCCAAGTGCTCTGCCATCTAGATAGGCGAACTCATGAAGATCCCTATAAAGAGAGGCTAGAAGAATTGGTCCCCATGCAAACAGTGTCAGTAGCCACTAGACCATGTGCTTCCAAGCGAGCCCCCATCCAGGACTAAAGTATCAGCCCCGCTGATCTGGTGCGACGAGACCCGATATGATGGCCGCAATAACTAAGCAATAAGGTGATACGAGAGGCCTGTGGCACTCCAAATAAAGCTGTCCCTCACAAAATATAATCTCATCTGTGTCCAGGATAGTATAGCAAGCCTCCCTCTGGACATCCATATCATAAATGACCCACTCACTGTGAATGGGCAATCTCAAGATCCGCCACACGTCCTCCAGTGTGACTGTGACCTCACCCATCAGAAGGTGGAATGAGGAGGTCTCACTATGCCACCTCTCAGCAAGTGTCATCATCATTCCCAAGTGTGTTTGCACAGGCGGTGCATAGGCGATGTACTAAAGAGCCATCTCTCCTAGGCGCTCCTGTTGTCGGTCGAACAAATCATTCAGTAGACCAAAAATCTCTTGGGACTTGTGCTTGCATGAGTAGATCTCTCTCGCCTCCTCCTACATCAGGAAAGTCACCATGTTAAAATTCATCAAAAAAATCTTGATCGTGGCTTGTCCCGGCGTTCTGTAGTAACTCTAGCATCACTGCCTGTAAAGGCGATGCAATTTGCAAATTTCAAACTGCGACGTTGGAGCCCTCAAACACCCAATATGCACCACGACATTGCAGTTTGCAAAGGCGGTCCAGTTTGATTTGAAACTCTAACTCTAAATAGCACCGTGGTGGTGCAACCTACAAATGCGGTGGAGTTTGGAATTTAACCCTAAATTCCAAATGGCACTGCGATGTCGGACCTTGCAATGACGATGTAGTTTAAACACCAAGCATCGCTATTTGAAATTTTAGTGGGCCAATATAGCGCCGCTCCTAAGGACCTAATTTTAAAACTTAATAAATGCACACAAAAATAAAAAAAGAGGTTGGGTCAAGTTGAATCACTAGTGGTCCAATGTCGGGAAGCCTCTGATGTGTCTGTACCCTATCAGAAATGTGCACGGGGAGCTGTCATTGCGCCATCTTGCCAAGGTGTCAGAGCTCAAAATCGCAAAATCTCTTAAGGCTGAATATAAAAATGAATTGGAAGTGGCCCCTCGAGGCCTATTTAAGCCTGAAAATTGGGGTTTTTTGACCCTATTTAGCTGTCCTGCGTTTTACCTCTTTTTTTGATCTCTTGGAGCTTTTCTAGACCTGTCAGGCACCTTGTCCTCTTTTTCGCGAGATCACCCAAAAATCAAAATTTTTGTCTGATCTCTCGAGGGGGAAATATGTTAGCATGTTTTCTCTCGACGCGGCAACAGTGGGGAAAATTTTGGAATTATTTTTTTTTTTGCTTTTGAACAAGATAGTTTATTCTTTGAACCAATTTAACGAGTACTTTGCTTCAAAAGGGGAAAATGTAGACATGAAAAATATACCGATTGACATTGCACATCTAATCCCGACTACTAGCACCATTTCATCCTAAATCATCCCTCGGTCTAACCATTTAATCAAATACCCTTACTTGATTAAATTCATCAATTTTCCTATCTTAATTAAATAAATAATTTATTTGATTAAGTCATTCTTTCTTGTTAATTAAATCAATCAATCTAATCTAATTATCCCTACTTAATTAAATAAATCAATTTTATTTAATTAATCTCTAAATTCTACCTATTAAATTAAATAAATTAAACCTTATTTGATTTAATCTAACTTCATCTCCTTTAATTAAATAAATCAAAAATATCTATTTAATTAATCCTTTTATCATAGTCTTCTCATATTTGATTTAAATTAACCCACAAATCTAAGTCAAATTTGTCACATCATCTAATCCCTCATTAAATTAATTAACCCTTGATTAATTTAATCCTAATTCATGTCCTATCCTCTAGCTTTTTCCACTTGCACATGAAAATAGATTTAATTCATTTATTAAATCCCTATTTTCTCTCAACATGGCATAATAGAGGAATATTCCTTCAAATTTGAATTCAAATCCAAGTGGACTTTGTCCTTCCAACAAGGCATTTGTTTCACCTCACAAGTCCTTTTGCATTGAGCCAAGTGGCTATTACTCCATTTGACTCTTCATCCACCTTGTCATTTCACCATTTGCAATTTTCAAATTTATGCATTTATGGGCACATTCATCAAAATGTGCACATCCTTCATCCACCCATCTCTTGACAAGTGGCACCTTGCCATTGGTTGAAAGTTAGTCCCACATTGCTTCTTTTGAGCAAACTTACTATACTCAAATCCATACTCAAGTGTAACAATTCTCATCCATTTCATCAAGTCTTAGCTAGTTTATGCAGGTTTTTCATCATGGAGCACACTTGAATCTTCAACAAAGTGGATCACTATTCATCACACATCAATTTTGCATCATAGGAGTTGGGAAAAGGCCAATTTTCATAACAAATTGGCACCAATTCCCCCATAACATCAAGAGTTTGCGTTGCCTTTTAATAGGATTTAATCTATCTTATTGCTTTTTGTAGTGTTCTTGCTTTCATTCCTATTTGAGCATTGTTAAATTTATTTTATAGGGAATTTAGATTCTAATTTGCATTTCAATCTTCTAATGTGTATGTTTGTTGTGTTTTGCAAGTACTAGGATCTTGGTTCACACACATTCAACAATACTTATCTATTGCAAATTGATAAGTGAAAGCTAATAGTAATTAAGTATTAGCTGGTAAAAACAATCACACTGCTAGATTTACTCATCAACCACATATCCCAATATATAGGCTCGGGGGGAGTCATATTCATCCTAGGACTAAAAACAAAACATTAATGCATATGTCCACTCTCCCTCAAGGATAGGGAGAGGACTATACTTTGAAACAAAAAACCATAAATATGAAATAGAAGAAGAAAAACCAAACTAGGATTTTTCCCCTAACAGTTAATCACCATGATAGGGACATGTTTCCTAGAAATTGTCATGTCATGGGTCACTCCTATTTGGAACAAACTTCTTCTTCCAGTTGCCTTATTGGTGGATAAAAGTGTATTTGTGGTGAGTCATGGTTGACCATTCAATAGCCTATTGAACACAATGTTGTGCTAAGAGGGGGGTTGAATTAGCATAAATTAAAACTTAGCCATTCCCATTTGCAAATTAACAACACATTGTATAAATTGAAAAGAAGTAAAAGAGAAAATATGCACCACACAAAGGCACCCAAATTTTTTACATGGAAAACCTAATGAGGGAAAAGCACGATGAGGATTAACTCACAATATACGAAGCCCACTACTTACAAAGATTACAATATTGTTTAAGGCTCACTGCCTATGGACTTGCAAACTGCGGTGTACAACCTTAGGGAAAAATACAAAGGACCTAATGAGACTCATTATCTCAAAGTGGGATACGTGGAATTTATAATAAGAAATATAAATATGAACTGCTATGAAGAAGCATCCAACATATATGCTGATTTTGTATTCCCTTTTTCACGTAATTAACTCTTCACACTGACTTCACACACTTCATCTTCAACATACTACTCAGTCATAATTATCTATATATATATCCTTTGCAACAAATCAAAACCTTAATTAAGTCAGCTCCAAGATGACCTTTAGATTTTTTAAATGATATTGCATGGGTCGGCTCAAAAACACATCAAAATGAAAGAAGCTTAGTTGTGGATCAACATATGACATGTTAGGGCCCAAATAAATAACAACACATTTTTCAAATCAATATTAATTGATTAGGATTAACCACAGATGAAAGAACCAAGTCTGTTTGCCCAAATAATGAGAACACCACCAAAACTTCCATCTATTTAATTTTACACCACCGGGGAGAGACCAAAACCATCATACTGATCAAGATGTAAGCATTATAGTCTATGTAAAATACCTCTTCAACCATTTCATAAAGTTTGAGCATCATAAGCTAGTATAACCGAAGAAACCTACTAAAAACATAGGAATTGTCATTCCAAACAAACTATAGCAAACTATCATTTGAAAATTGATCTTATGGACCACCAAAACACCCGTGCCATAGAACACAAAAAAACCTAAAGCAACACAATAGTATGCATTAGTCACCACTAATTATGGATGTACAACCCCAAGGCCAACACTCCACTTATGAGAGGAATGCAGAGTATTCCAACAAGCTTTCAACATTATATTGCATAGTTTGAAACATTGCCAACTATAACTCTTACTACGAAAGGTGTAAAGACTTGAAAAATTGGAAATAGAGCCTTCACAACTCAACCATCTTATTTTTTGAACCGCAAGACAAAAAAACATTCTATGGAAGGATGTAGACCAAAAATCCATGACTCTATCACAGTGAATACCATAACAAAGCTTTTGCAACTTATCATTATGTGCGCTACACCAAAAAAGAATGATATCAATGTAAAAATGTTGTAAACATATTAGAAAATGATGTGTTCCAACCTCCTCATCATACTCAAGCCACCATTTTCCTCATACAACATTGTAGACTAGCACCGACACATATCAACTGTACAACAACTATCTCTAGAGTATATGCACACTTCAACACATACATTTGACATCAATGATAACTCATAATGAGTTGACATCAATGAAAACACCTATTTCCAACAATCTCCCCCTTTTTCATTGATGACAACACACATGCATCTCTCCCCCTTTGACATCAAGGGCTAAAGGAATTATAACTTCTATTTTAAAAAATCCCAAAAACCGTATGAGCTCCCCCTGAATATATGATTTTTAAAACAATACTCCCCCTGAGATGGAGATGCCTCAAAATTGATGCTATGTGGAGAATGTAAACAAGGCATTCTTTTTTAGGATAATGGTGTGCTGGCTTGGATTGATAAGGAAACGCAAGTGGAAGAGGGCTGGATTTTTGTAAAGGGAAAGAAAGCAAAGTCCTCTAAGCCTTCTTTTGACATGACTCTCCGCTCCCACAAGAGTAGATCTAAATGTAAATCTTGATGGTTCTTGTTTGGGGGCTGGTTTTTGGTTGGCTGCAAGCTATTTTTCTTGCAGCTTTATTTCTGGTTGTGGTTCTTTGGCTTTGGTTTCCTTTTTTACCCTTGGTTGTCTATGCTTTCATGGTCTTTATGTTAAGACAACTTTTTGGTTGAGGGTTCCAGATTCATTCAAAATCTGTTTGTAAAGGGTTTCAGGTCCCTTGAAAACCTGCTTTTTCCTTAATAAAAAACAAGAACTCAGAAAGATATTGCACTTCTCTGCAAAAATGTACAAGGGACAAACTATGTTAACTTATTCCTTTACAACTTCCTTAGTGTTGAACACACCTAGAGACTAATAGGGGGGTGAATCAATCTACACAAAAATAATGTCTTTTAGACCTTGAAACTTTCAACATAATACAATCCTCTTATCACAACTAAAGCCCTTAATTAGATATAGTATTTTAAACCCTCAGTATGATCAACAATACTCAATAATGAAAGATATAGAATTTCTACTTTTAAACAAATCAACAACAATGAGAAAGAAACTGATAACACACACATGCACAAGGAGAACACCGGATTTACTTGGAAACCCTAATGAGAGAAAAACCATAGTGAGAGTTAACTCATAATATAAAAGGATCACTGCCAAAAAGAATTACAAGAAGTCTCACTACCTTAGAGCATAGCAATATCCATGAAATAAGACAATATTGTTTCTTTGAGGCATAAATGACCTTCCCATGTTATCATTTCTTCTTTGTCTAATTCTACAATCAATGAACTTATTCCCAAATTTATTGCAAGAAAAATAGTAACCTTGAAAGGATTTATTAAACCTGGTAGGAGCATGATGTCTTGTAGATGGAGGACTTCTAGATCCTTTTTTCTTCTGATCGAAATTGGATACACCTTTCTTGTAATTTTTAATAATCTTTGCATTTTTGGAACCATTCTTCTTAGGATCTTTAGTGCAGACTTTCTCCTCCTTTGTCTCATGCTTTTCATTTGATTTGGAGCTATCAAGGTCAACCTTTTCTTCTTTGAATTTTTTTTATTTTGTCTTTTCTAACTCATGTTTTAGAGTGGCAATCTCCTCTTCAAGTTTTAAGCATTCAATAGCCTTGTTATTGAGCTTGACATTCAAGCAATCTTCAATCCTCTTGCCTTCTTCAACTTTTAATTTTAAATTAGAGATCATACCTTTTTCCCTTTTTAATTTGATTGCACCTTCTTCTACTTTGGATTTCAACTTGTCAGTTTCTTCTTTTGATCCTTCAAGCAAACTCTCATATTTTTTATTTAGTGTCTTTGCTTCATTCAGGTTATTCAGAGCAAACTAAAGTTTTCCTTCAAAACATGTATCCCAATCATCTGAATTGAAGTCCCAACCTTCAAGTTCCATTGATTCTAGATCTAGATAAGAAGAGAACATGTCTTCATCACTCAAGGAGTCTTACTCCTTATATTTCTCAAAATTACACTTTCTTTCAGCAGTATTGAAGATTATAAAGAGAGTTTCATCATTTGAATCATTCTCCTCATCTTCGGAGGAACCACTGCTTTCTTGGGAATAGAGACCCTTTCTAACCTTATCTCTTTTATTGTTATAATCTAATTCTTTATAAGGACATTTAGATGCAAAATGACCTATTCTTCCATAATTGAAACATTTGAAGGGTAACTTACCTTTATATTTGCTTGTGCCTTTCTTTAGTCTTCTCACAAATTAAGCTTCAACTTCATGAAGGTCATCATTTTGATTAGCAACTTTATCTTCAATATTTTTATTGGATTTGAATGCAACTTCCCTTTCCAGAACATCTTGATCAAACTCTCTCATTTCATAGGAAGTAAGAGCACCAAACATTCCATCAACAGAGTACTGATCTAAGTCTTTAGATTCCTAAATGGTAGACACCTTATGACTATAGGTTTTAGGGAGAGATCTCATAACCCTCTTGACAATCTCACTTTCTTTTACTTCTCCACCAATAGTAGTGATGCCAGAGGAAACTTCTTGTACCCAGAGCATGTAACTTTAAATGTTTTCATCTTTTGTCATCTTTAGAGTCTCAAATCTACTTATAAAGATCTACATCTTAGCTTGCTTCAATTTTGTACCACCTTCATAGATGTTGCTAATATTTTCCCAAACATCTTTAGCATAACTAAAATTCATCACCTTTAAGAGATCTGAATCACCTAATCCACATAAGAGAGCATTCTTAGCTTTGGCATTGTATTCATATAATATAATTTCAACAAGATTTGTTGGAGTAGCAAGAGTAGTATAACCATCTTTGATTGATTTCTAAACACCAAACCCTAGGGAGTTTAGGTGTCCTTCCATTCTCAGTTTCCAAAAAGCATAATTAGTCCCATCAAACCTAGGACCCTTGTATGAACCGTCATGTGCCATCCTAGATCTTTACCTCAAGTTGTTAGGCTTCTTTAGAGGAACTTGGCTCTTATATGAATTGTTGAACACATCCGAAGACTAAGAGGGGCGCAAGGGGTGAACTAGTCTATAAAAAAACTTAATCCCTTTATGACCTTGAAAATTTTAGCATAATACATTCCTCTTATCACAACTAAAACCCTTAATCAGATATAGCAGTTTAAACCCTTAGTATGATCAACAATACTTAGTAATGAAATATATAGTAGTTCTACTTCTAAATAGATCAGTAGCAGTGACAAAGAAACTAATAACACACACATGCACAAGGAGAACAATAGATTTACGTGGAAAACCCAATGAGGGAAAAACCACAGTGAGAGTTAACTCACAATATAAGAGGCTCACTGCCAAAAAGACTTGCAAGAAGGCTTACTACCTTAGAGAAAGATACACATGATTTGCAGATTTGAAGCCAACACAACTTTAGGAGAAATATATAGAGGACCTGATGAGATCACTATCTCAGATTAGGATATAAAGATTTATATAAAGATTACAATTCTTGTCAACATAACACTTTGTTGACTGAGGTGTTATAGCACATTTGATTCTATCTTTCCCATTCACAATATAACACTAACTCTATTAGATATTCAATACATTCCACACACTTACTTTTTCATACTTGTACACTTATCCATCTAGTTGCATCCGAAATGATCTTGCATTTATATCCATCGTAACTCTTTGAAACTTTAATTAGGTCAACCAAGAAGAAGATAATCATTGAATTCAACAAGTCATCCACCAAAAACATAATATGGTCTTATTATGAAGATAGAGAGGACCAAAAAAATCTTATTACATCTTCCAATGTGTTCCAAAATAATTCACATGCTGGTGCACGTCAACCTAAGTCGACATCAAGGAAACATGTAGATGAAACTTTGAAGAACATAACCAGTTAGCTCAAAATCATACTTCTAATTGAATTTTCTCAAGGTGGTTCTAACCAAGATAGGTTAGGACCCAAATCTAACTTAACATATCTTAAATTGCTGGTGCAAACCCCCAAACACATGCCACAAGCAAAGGAACAAGCCATGCAGGCTAGATATCTACAAATAATCGAGAAATCCAACTCAAGACACAATGTAGCACTAAAGTAGACAATCAATATCACATAAAACATGGGTATGTTACATGAATACAATAACACTTCTATACCCTTCTTTCATATTTTCATGCCACTATAAATGACCACAAACCAAATAGGAACATAATACTCCATCCAAGAAGCACCAAACTCATAACTAGAAGATATAACATTAACATATCAACTTGTGGACCACTTCATCACATGAAATTGTAATTGAGACACAACACAAACATTAAGAGCACATTCACCAAGTCATAGGAGCAGAGACATCAATGCAAAGAATGTGAAACATTTCCCATATCAGTTTAGACAACCAACAACACTGCCAACCTTCTACAATTCACAAAACTCTACTCAACAACACAGGTGACCTAAAAAGATAAAAGTGTAATGTCCATAGAGCACTAATATTGAATCCCAAGCCGCAAGACCAAAAATTCAACAATGGAGGAATATAGAGCATTCTCCCAAATAGACTTCAATGCAACTGCCTGAACCAAAACCACTTAAGTACCTTTTGGAGGCCATATCTTTCTTTCAGCAACACATACTTCATTAGGAACATTAGGAGAGAGAAAAAGACATACTGTAGACCTTTAGTAATATCTCTCCAGTATCAAACATGCTTCTAATCCTCATTATAAAAACAACTTTCTTGACAACAATAGTGCACTATACATTTTTTCTTGGCATGGAACAAGGCATGACATCTAACCATGAACTTCTGCAACTCTTCTTTACATAAGGCATGACATCCAACTTCAACAACTCTTATCTAGATAAGGCATGACATCCAACCATGAAATTTAGCAACCATCAAACAAAGCATGACATTCAATGATAACCAACAATCAATAATCTCCTCAAGTATTGACATCACTGACAACCAACAATCAACAATATCCTCAGGTGTTGACATCAATGACAACCACTAATACTTAGAAGGTAAGATGTTTTATGAATTTCCTAAGTTTCTCTAGAGTTGCAACCCAATTTTATTTTACTGGGACAAGAATATGATTCTAAATTTCAAATTTTATGTATAAATCCTTAGCTTCATCTGTACTACTTGGTGCCTTCATCTTCATAATAGTATCTTTTTCTTTCACAAGCATCCCGAATAGTGAATCCAATCTCAAGTTGGCTACTTCCCTCAACTAACCAAACTATTTCTTTAGTTGGTCTCTTTGATCCTAAAGTAGGGACATCTGTACATGAATATTTTCCAATTTAGCTCTAGTGGATCCATCCCTATCTTTTAATACATCATACATCCTAGCCATTTGAGTGATTTGTGACTTAATGGAGTTAATCTAATCCTTGATACTCTTGGTGGAAATAGTCCATTCAAACAAATTTTATGAAGTGTAGTGACTTCATCAACATGCTTCTTAAACATCTCTATGTTTTCTTGCAATTTATTATGTGCATTAGTACATCAGCTAGATACCTCAACCAATCTTTTATCATTTGTCTTTCTCAAAGTATCTTGCTCTGCCTTTTGTTCAATGTGTGAAGAATGATCCTTAAAATAATCCACTAAAAGCTTCAATTTTTGTTCCAAAGGCAAAGAAGAATCTATGTTTACCTCTGGTAAACCTTCTTTAATTATCTTTACAACATCATCTATCATTTCAGTCTTCTTTAGTTGTTTTTATAGAATTTCTTTTCTTGCTAAAGCATGCAAGATGTCACCAAGCTGTAATTTATGAAGGGTAGAAATATTTGATAGATCTACCTAACCTTCATGAGTG
This sequence comes from Sequoia sempervirens, assembly GCA_007258455.2. Taxonomy (NCBI): domain Eukaryota; kingdom Viridiplantae; phylum Streptophyta; class Pinopsida; order Cupressales; family Cupressaceae; genus Sequoia; species Sequoia sempervirens. The sequence continues at coordinate 181,834,124 of VDFB02000007.1, forward strand.
GGGATTTGTAGAAATTGAGGTGTTACCACAAGTTAGAAATGCATCTGCAAAGACAATAGGTCTTTAAATGAATTTGAAGATAAAGAAATCCAACCTTTACTCACAAAAGAATCTTGCTTCTCAACAACCTTCTCTTTTGCATCTTGAAAAATCTCAGGACTATCTTCTCTTATTTGCTCATTATTTAATTATTTCATGAGGTCCCTTCTCGACCTTCTTACTGTCTGAAGGGTCCTTGCATTAATTTTTGACCAAATATATCTTATATATTTGTATTATCTGAAGATTCTTGTACATGTATTTTTGGAGGCTCTTGTGAATCAATATCAACATTAATTTGCATTTCATAAATTATTTTCTTTGTAGTGGCTTCAATTTCATTCCAAATATCCCTTTTTACATCTTCATCCAAGCTCATTAGAAGGTCTATTCCTCTCTTGGTGTAGAGCTCTTTAGCTTGTCTTTAGACAATCATTTCCTTTTCTTGATAAATAGGGATCCCAAATTTGTCAATTTCTTATAGTTTTAAATCTTCATAAGCTTTAATAACATCTTCTCTCCTTTGTCTCAAAGCTTCAACAAGGCTATTTGAAGCTTTGTTAATAATTTCATTGAAAGGAATGTTTTGCATCAACATATAATCAATGACAACCTTTTCAATTGTCTTTCTATCTTCCAAAGGAACATTCATATGCAACATCATTGTATCATTTAATAAATTATACTCAAAAATTCTATTAATAATTGCACCAAAATCTAGAGGGTCATGTGCGACCAAAGGAGCCTTCTCAGCCTTCTCCTTAGCAATTCCCTTTCCTTTTCTTTTTTGTAAAGAGATTTCCTCTTCTTCTCCTTGAATTGTACATTTCTCTCTTTTCCTTAAAATAAATGAATGTACTTATTCTTCATCACCATCCTCTTCACCATCACTCACATCCATAGGATCAATATTTTCTTTTTTTTCCTTTTGTTTGGGCCTAGCTTTAGTAGCCTTTTTCTTTGGAGTGATTATAGATGCAACTTTTATTTTACTATCGGTTGTTTATGTAGACTCAAAAGGTAGTAGAGAAAATGTAATAGGAGAGAATCTCCCAAATCTCCTTGGACCTTGACTAGCTTCTAGTGGAACAAATTTGGCTATGGGGACCTTCATAGAGATATTTGAGGTAGTCTTTGAAGGAGTACCCAAAATCTTATAAATCTCATCTTTATCTTTTATCTTTAAGTATTGTGGAGCACCTATCTCTTTAAGTACCTTTTCAACTTTCTTTTCAATGGCTTCCTCTCTCTCCTTCTAGTAAATCTCATCCATAATTTATCTATATGTGCCGAATATTTTTACTTTTGGATCCTTAGGTTTTGACAATAGAATATCAATATAACCTTGTACAAATTCATCCTCAACCTTATAAGGTAGCTTAGAAATCCATGAAGTTTTGGGCTCCATAGCTTCCATAAAACAATGATCCTTATTTATCATAAAATTTATCTCATTTTCGTACTTTCAGACCAAACTAGATGGTATCTTATATTTGCTTTGCATCTCATTTTGGAAATTCTTAAAAATCCCCAATAGTGAGTAGTGAAAGCTTGCTCATTCTGAAAACTATTCATATTTTGTTTAATTTGTGTAGTCACTAGAGTGAATTTGTCCCAAATTTTACCCTTAAAACTATGTAACTCATTCAAGAAGAAGAAACTAAGGCATATAACCAAATACCAAACCTAAAGTTATAGTTGGTTTCTTTTGTCCTCCTGAGGTTCTCCATTAGTTTCTCTCTTAACAACTCACATATCTATCAAAATTGGCACCTTATTTAACCATTTGATGTGTGGTATGGATTGCATTCGCAATGACAAACCCTTCTATGGTTGTAAAGTAAATCTTGTATGAAATCCCAATTGATGTATACCGGGCACCTGGATTAATGATATCTTTAACTATTAGGGTTCTCTTGTCAAATTTAGCACTAGTGAGCTCCATGACCATTTCATTCTTCGTAGATTTCAACACTTGGATTGGTCTAGAGGCATAAAGACTAGTAACTGCTCTAATTCCATCCTTTGTGATCATGTAGGGTTTATCTAGCCAAATAAAATCCTCGTGAATATGGCTCAAAATAATTTTACTCATTCCTTGCTTTCAAAAAAATCTAGAATATCTTTCTAGATTTCCAACTCTTTTGCAACAATATTTGCATACTTCAACTTGTAGACTCCATTCTCATTAAGCAACTCAAGTTGGACCATTTCAAAAAAAGAGGTATTTTTGATCTCATTCAACTAGGCATGGATGTAAAGCCTTATATCCTCACAGTATACAACACATGACTAGAACTTTTGAAAATGCACCATCTTTGTCCACCTCTATTGCTTTGAACAAAAGCTTCTTATACTTGGGTCTTGGCCTCTCATCAACATCAATTACAATTGGTGTAGCCACGATAACACTTTTTGATACTAAGGTTTTGCAAGAAAAACCAGAGAAATACCTGTGAATGTCGCTATTAGGATTTGTATGCAACTTGTTGGAAACCTTCTTCACTTCCGTAGCTCTTGCACTCACTTGAAATAGTTCAAACAAGATCAATTTGATCCAAAAAGGAACTAAATATGCCGCAATAAAAGCATGTATATTTTCTTGACACTTAGTAACTTTTAAGGTCTATGATATCACAAAGATTCATATTCTTTCAATACACATCCACAAGGAGTGTATTTGCTCTGGAACCTTGAGCAAACAAGTTCATGTCACTGATTACTCTTATAATAAATACTTCAACATCTCATTCTTTTTAGGGGTTTAAAAATATTTGCAACTACAACTCCCCCTGAGTCAATACTCTATCTTTAGTTATTGGAGGACTCATCTACACCATGCTAAGGTATAGATTCATTCTTTACTTCACTTTCTTCCTTCTTTTGCTAAACTTTGTTCATTTCCTTTTTTTTTTTACTAATGATAGGCTTCTTTTGAGGAGTAGAAGATCTTACACTCTTTCCCTTGCATAATCTTGCAATGTGTCCTGGTTTATTGCAATTGTAGCAGGTGATACTAGCTTGCGGAGAAAAAATGCTTCTTCTCACATAAGTTCTACAATCAACAGCCCTATGACCAAACTTATTGCATGTGTAGCAATAACCATAAAAGGATGGAGAGGTCATAGTATTACCATTTCTTATCATTTTACTTTTGCATTCATTAGCCTTATGACCAAATTTATTGCAAGCATAGCATTGACCATGAAATGATTGAGAGTTCATAGCATTGTACTTTGGAGGCCTAAATGAATTCTGACTCACCTTGCTTCTGCACTCAACTACCTTATGAACAAACTTATTATAGGCATAGCAGTTACCATTGAACTTGATAGGAGCAATTTGTTTAGGGGTAGGTTTTTTGAAATTCTTCTTTTTGTTATGAACATGAATGAATCCTCCTTTTTTGTTGTCTTGAATTATTTTAGTGTCTTCGAATGGTGTCTCCTTAGATTTTTCAATGCAGGATTTCACTTTCATTCTTTTAGACTTCCCTTTTGCTTTGAAGTTATCATATAGGTTTGCAGATGCTCTAGATATAGGACTTTTCCCTTTTTCAAAACCAAGTCTAGATTTCTCTTTGGATGGATTTTGAGAATTAATCAACTCATCAAGAATTTCATAACCTCCTCTCAGTTTTAGACCCTTATCAATTTTCTCTTTTGTTTTTTCAAGTTCTTTCCTCAAAGTAACATTTTCTTCCCCAAGCTTTGAACATTCAATAGTTTTATCATTTAGCTTGATATTAAAAAAATCCTCAATCTTCTTAGCTTCTTCTACTTTGAATTTTAAATTTGAGATCATATCTTCAACTTCTTTGAATTTAGTCTCACATCCATCTATTTGAGGTTTCAATCTACCAATTTCTTCTTTTGATTCTTTTGATTTTTACTTCTATTTGTCAATTGTATCCTTTGATTTTTCTAGCATTCATTCATATTTGATATTTTGCAATCTTCCTTCATCCAAATCTTCAAGAGTAGACCAGAGTTCTTCAAAATCAACTTCACAATCATTTGAATTGATGTCCTAACCCTCAGGTTTCATTGACTCTAGATCTAGTTTTGGGATAAACATATCATTTCAATCTTTGCTACTGACCCCATATGCTCAAATGTAGGATCTACCTTAGCTGTTAAGCTTCTCAAGGCACTTGGATTTGATACCAATTGTTGAACACAATGTTGTGCTAAGAGGGGGGGTAAATCAACATAAATTAAAACTTAGCCATTCCCATTTATAGATTAACAACACATCATATAAAATGAAAAGGAGTAAAAGAAAAAAATACACCACACAAGGACACCAAGATTTTTTACATGGAAAAATCAATGAGGGAAAAACCATGGTGAGGATTAACTCACAATATATGAAGCTTGCTGCTTACAAAGATTACAATGTTGTTTAAGGCTCATTGTCTATGGACTTGTAGACTAAGGTGTACAACCTTAGGGAAAGATACAAAGGACTTGACGAGACTCACTGTCTCAGAATAGGATACATGGAATTTATACTAAGAAATATAAATATGAACTACTATGAAGAAGAATCCAACATATGTTGATGTTACAGTCTCTTTTTCACACAATTAACTCTTCACACTGACTTCACACACTTCATCTTCAACATACTGCTCAATCAAAGTTATCTGTACACACACACCATCACAAATGAATTTGAACTTCTATATATATATATCCTCCACAACAACTCAAAACCTTAATTAATTTAGCTTCAAGATGACCTTTAGATGAAACAAATGATATTACATGGGTTGGCTCCAAAACATATCAAAATGAAAGAAGCTTAGTTATGGATCAACATACGGCATGTCAGGGCCCAAATAAATCACAACACATTTTTCAAAGCAAGATTAATTGATCAAGATTAGCCGTAGATGAAAGAACCAAGTTTGTCAGCCCAAATAATGACAACACCACCAAAACTACCATCTATTTAATTTTACACCATCAAGGAGAGACCAAAACCATCACGTAGATCAAGATGTAAGAATTGTAGTCCATGTACGATATCTCTTCAGCCATTTCCTAAAGTGTTTGATCATCATAAGTTGGCACAACTAAAGAAACCTATTGAGAACATAGGAATAAACCATTTCAGACAAACTATAGTAAATTGTCATTTGAAAACTGATCTTATGGATCACCAAAACACGTGAAGCGACACAATAGTATGCATTAGTCACCACTGATTATGTCTATAGAATCGTAAGGACAACACTCCACTTCTAGAGGAATATGGAGCATTCCAACAAGCCTTCAACATTATATTGCACAAAAACATTGCCAACTATAACTCTTACTACAGAAGGTGTAAATACTTTAACTCTTAGAAATAGAACCTTCATAACTCGACATCTTATTTTTTGAACCGCAAGACAAAAAAACATTATGTGGAAGGATGCATACCAAAAAACCATGACTTTATTACAGTGAATACCATAGAAAAAAAATTTCTACTTATCATTATGTGTGGTACACTAAAAAAGGATGATATCAATGTAAACATGTTGTAAACATAGCAGAACATGCGTTCCAACCTTCACATCATACTCAGGCCACCATTTTCCTCATACAACATTATAGACTAGCACCAATGCATATCAACTATACAACAACTATCTTTGGAGTATATGCACACTTCAACACATATATTTGACATCAATGACAACTCATATTGAGTTGACATCAATGACAACACCTATTTCCAACATAGCCACCTTCACTTCCCTCTAGAACTATCATGCTTCAATCATTTTGGCTTCTCCCCTACAATCATCCACAATCCTTTGCTATGGGTTGGAAATCTAGTTGATGTGGGCTACAGTCTTCTTGGTTGCAAGAAGTTAGTTTTGCTACCAAGGCATTTACATCATTAACAATCACAATTAAATCATAAAAAACATACTAAACCTTATGAACATTCATACATCCACACAAGCATATATCAATATTTCATATTTATATTTCCACATATTTAGGTCTACCAAAGTGCATAAAAGGCATATGAAAGTTGTATGAAGTCTTGAAAGTGTTTTTGAAACTTAGCAAATGAAATAATAAATGCATAAACTGATGAAGAAAAAACGAGCCATTATCTAGACCCATCATTCCCCCCAACTAAAGTATTTTCTTGTCCTTAAGCAACTTTTAAGACCAAAGGTTATACTACAGTGCTATCTCCCTAAAGTCTACTACAATGTCGACTCCCTTATTCTGCTTCAGATAATAGCCTTTTTGATCTGAGAGCTTTGCCAATCTTATGTTTTATGTTGCTTCTTCCTCCATGTGTCTAGTGTGGTACTAGAAAAAGGAGAATAGGTGGATGGAAGACGAGCGAAAATAATGTAACTCCATTTTCCCTTGCAATATCTATGTACTTGTGTGATCTTTGAATAATGGTTACATAATTATAAAGGGAGTGTGGCTCCTTTCTCTTTAGCTCAGGTGTTAACTCTTCCCATATTTTCTACACAAAATTGAAGGCTTCATTAATAGTTCTTGTGGCTAATCTCTTCATCCTCGCATAATACTATTCTCTAATATTCATTATTTCTTTCACACACCTCTATGATCCAAAAGATTTAACCACTGATCTATGACTGCATTGGGATCTACTGATTCTTTTATGAGCTATAAGGTAATAGATTTTTCCTTTTCATGGTATTCTTGTAAAAAAATTCCCTTTTGTTGTTGATTTCTGATATAAGAGGCCAAAGCTTTAATTTGTAGATCTCCTACAAAAATTAAGGGATTCCAGGTAGTGTCATCTGAAAGAATATAATTGTGTAGGTAGAATTCACGTAATTCATCCTACATTTTTGGTTTGGAATCATGAAAAGTTTCTAAAAACAAGAATTTCCTATTCATTTCTATAGGAATGTCACTAATTAATTGCCTAAACTAAAACACAAAAAAATTCTTGCAAAAAAAGAAGACATAAACTCTAGCAAGTGCCTTGCACTTCAGTAATTGTGTAGTTTTATCTATTATTTCTTCAATTTTCACCTTCAACCTTTTTAATTCTATTTATTGTTTCTCTAATTCCTGGGTGTGATTGTAAATCAATTCATTTTTCTCTCTTTCCCATTCTTTCTCTTTTTGGGAGACTTCTTGTGTTCTTTTCCAAAGCTCCACACCTAGGGACACTACAGTTGGTCCAATGGGGGTTTTTATTTAAGGAATTGGGCCTTGGGATACTGGTTCCTTACTTTCTTCTTCTACCATAGCAAGTTGTGTTAGTACCTCCAATTTTGACCCATGCTCAAACTTATAGAGCTTCTCCTCTAATTCTTTAATCCTGGCATCCCTCTCATTGTCCTTTTGTTGATGTGTCTTTAACAATTCTTCCAACTAATTTATTCTTTGTATTTATTCCTACAATTCCTTAATAATAGTTCTTTCTTCAATAAAAATTTCATCTTTTTCCAAAAACTACTCAACTCCCATTGCACTTGTGTATTCACAACCCTCTGAAACAGGTTTTTTTGGGGATCTCCTTCTCATTTTCTTGGCTACAAAAACATCTTCTAAATTTGATTCAAAAGTGGTAGTAAAGTACAATGACTATATAGCTAGTATATTCATATTTCCAGAGGAATTCCCCTCTAATCCTGAATCTGTCTCAATCATAACAATATATTTTTTCTGCTTTCTATCTATGCCTTTCATTGGCTCTTTTTTGGAGATGATGTGATCACCTCCTAGATTGTGTGGGCCTCTTCTGCCCCTTTATAGGTGTAAAAGAAGAAGTTCCACCCTTTATTTTCTTACTTTCTTCTGACCTTCTAGAAATAGAGGTTTCTTGTTTGGTCTTTGTTACAGGTTGATCGATAGAGGCCACAGGTTGTGTTTCTTGCAAACCCTACTCCTTTGGTTCTCTCGTGTTGCGGGTAGGTGTCATAGCAGGGAAGCTAGAGGGAATTTCCTCCTCTAGAGAAAAAACAAGATCCTCTAGTATTTGTTCTTGGCCCCCATTATCCTCATTAGGAACTTCAAGGATACTGTTGATAATGTTACAATTAAGAAAAAATTCCCAAGAAATATTTGGGAACTAAGCCCTAAGACTCCTCTTTACCAACAATGTAACCAAGGAAAAATGAGACAATGCTAAGTTGTTTCTTTTCCTCTTGTATTCAAGAGACATTCTCTTTAACAAATTGTACAATAAATCAGGAACATTCACATGTCTATCATGGTGTATATGACTTAACAATTTGAAATGAACTGTATATAGCAATGAATATATCCCATCACATGCCAAGTACTTAGCTATATAAGAAGCATCTGAAACCCAAAGCCAAGGCAAAGAAAATCGTTTAGTACCTTGTGAAGAAGAATCTAGGTTTAATCCTGGTAGGGAGAATTCATGTATTATTGTAATGGTGTCCATCCTAACTAGAAACTCCTCTCCCATCCTTGGTGAACCGTAAATTTTTGCGGATAGGCGCTCTCTTACACTTCTAGGGTTTTGCACCTAAAAGGAGAAAGGTATCCCAAAAATCTACATTGTTCACTCAAGACTAATGCAAATATGATTGAAATATGTCTAAATAGGATGTCCTAAATGCAATTGATTGATAAAAGAGACTGAATACTAATGCAAAACTAAGGAAATACACTTTGAAAAAATAGTGTAGTATTCAAAATGAACTAAAAATGCACATGAATTGTAACAGAAATAAATGAGAATAGAGAGGTGCACCTAGAAATTGGAAAGTGATGCAGAGGAGCCTTGGAATCCTATAGAAATCACTGTTGAAGCCTACTGGGACACTTATGCCAAGCTGGACAACTTAGTCCTGTTTCAGGGAAATTCTGCCAGAATAAGTTTCAGCCAAAAGGGTATCCAGAACTGCAGAAAACACTTTTCAGGCTTGGCAATGGGACTAATTAATCATTGATGGCAACTTAGTCCACTTCTGAATATTGGGAAATTTGGGACAAGAATCTGTAGTCTTGAATTTTCACTTCTGTTCCTGACAGGTTTCCATATTCTAATATGTAGAATATGGTCTATAGGTAATCTCCAAGATTCTTTTAGGGTTTTGTTGACACCTTTTCACACCTTTCTCTTTGAAAATTCTGCATACAAGACCTGTAAAACACATGCAAAGAGGGGAAAAAGTGTTAAGGGTTAGTGAATAGGGGTTTGCCTTGGTCAAACCCCGGTTTGGTAATTAAACCCTTGAAAATGAAATGAAATGAAAAGAGAATGATGAATGAACAACATGCAATGCTACAACTCACAAAACCCTTGAAGTAGAAATCTAAAGATATGCAAGTAGAAGCTCCAATGGATGTATGCTTGTAATGCCTAAAATGCTTAAGTGAATGATTAATAATTGCTTGAATGAATGAGTGAATGAGATTAGGAGATTAGAAGATGAAAAATGAGAGGAAAACCCTATATTTATACATGATTATACAAAATTTCCTAAAAATACCACATCACAGGCCGACCTCAAGGCTTAGAAAATAATATCCCGCTAAAATTTTGAAATAATTTTGATTTTTGTGCCAAGTGGGACTAAGTCGCCCTGGTGACTTAATCCCATGAGGGAAATTTAAGTGGGTGTCAGGAATTAAAGTGTATTAAATGATGTTTAACGAGATTATTCTCTAAAACACACTTAAGTAAGGCCTATAGGTGTATAAAGGGGCCATTTAAACATATGAAAGGGTCAAATTATTGATGACAAGCCTAGAAAAGCATGAAATTTTGTTACAACACTTTACAACACTTTGAAATAAGGCTTGGTAAGTGATAAAAATAGGTTATTTAAGTGAATTATAATAAAAAGGTCTTAGAAAAGTGTGAAAATAGGTTGCAACACTTCACAACACTTTTACAAGATATCATAGAATTCTTATTGATTCACAAGGGTCCAAGACCTAATGTGAATGTGTTGACCACATTACAACATTAAATATAGGCAAAACTAGGCTAACATCCAAAAGAAAGACCCAAATGAGTGCGAAAATGTCTAAGGATACATTTTTTTACGCTACATTTAGCCCCCACTTTAGTGAGAGGATGAACTTGCTTCAAACTCAAACTAAAGTAGCCAAACATGCACATCAAGAGGGATCCAAATGCACTCATGCTGGAAAGATGAGACAAAAAAAATTCAAGAGGGGTGATCAAGCCCCCAAGATCAAGATCCCATGAAAAACCAAACATAAGCACAAAGGAACACACAAGAGAATGATGTAAAAATAATGAAAGGGAGAGCAGGAGAAGGAAAAAGATAGTTGGATCAAGCTTCAATCGTTTTTCCATCTCGTTGTGGATCAAATCTAGGCTGTTTGTCTGGAAAATGCATACTCACTTTGAGGCGATGAAACTCATGTCTGTCCATCAGGTGAGAAGGCCTAAAAGGTGAGAAACATACACTCATGGATGGTATGCACTCACACACATGCAAGTGGCTATGGGGAAAGTCATGCCTCATAATGGGCTTCCCGCTCAACCATACCAAATTTATACCTCCTGATAACTTTAATAAGGAACCACAAAAGAAAATGACATTTTGAGCTTCACAAGAGAAGCAAAACTTCGTATGCTTGGATCTCATGAATAAATGCGATGGCTCCACAGGCATGCAAGCTGTGTTATGCAAGGTGGCCATATAACAAATGCAAAATGCAAAAATGCAAAGGATGTTCAAAGGAGTCTTTCTTAGTTCATGCGAGGTCTTTAACTTATGGAACATTGTGTCTAATGTCTCCAAGAGAGGACCGATCAAAGAATAGAAAATTCACAACTTAGGGGATGCAGTGTGTCACATCAAGCCACCAAGATGAATGTAATGTGCTAAGATAGATCACTCTCATGAAGGCCATTGCACCCAATGTCATCCATAAAGTGACAAACACATTGTATGAAGTAACAAGGTTGCACTAAGAACCAGGAAAAAGGAAAAATGCAAAATGATAATGCCAATGTATGCCCCCACTTTAAAGGAATTGCTACACATTGTACTGTGAGCAATTACTTTAAAGTATCAAATGAAAAATGCAAACAAGAAAGAGGACATGAGAGCCAACTTGGAAAGCCCTATTTTAAGTCATATGTTTTTGAGTAAGGCTAAATCATGTGAAGAAAAGGAAAAAGAAAAGGAAGAAGGGTTTCCCCCAAAATGAAAAACACCAAACACATAAGGGATCTATGGATTTGGGGTCAGTATGTTCATTGTTGCAATGTTGTTTAGAGAGCTTGGAACTATCATTATCTGCCAAATACATAGAATTGGAAGAATGAAACAAAGAGAGTGAAAACAAAGAAAAAGAAAGAACCTTTTGTGTCAACATGGATGAGACATAGGGTGTCTCGATGCTTTGCATCATCCACAAAAGGAAAACACAAGCCAAATGAAAAAGGAAAAGCTTTTGGGTCAACATGAAGGAGACATGAATGTCTCAATGCCTTGCGTCATCCCCAAAAGGAAAACACAAGAAAAAGAAAAGCCTTTTGGGTCAACATGAAAAAGACATGAATGTCTCAATGCCTTGCATCATCCCCAAAAGGAAAACAAAATAAAAGGAGAAAGTGATATATGATATAGAAAAGAATGAAGGTACAAATAGAGGAATGACACAAAGAGAGAGAACATCAAACATAATATCATGGGGGATCATAGTATGCACATGCAAACACATAAAGAAAAAGAAAAAGAAAATGCAAAAGACTAGTAAGGAAAATTCAAGTGAACCGTCTAGCAAGCCATCCGCCTCCTAGTCATGTTCATGATATGCCGAGGGAGGGAAAATGGCCAAAGGGACAAGAGAAAGTTCTGAACTAGGGGAGGCACCAGGTTCAATGCTCTGTATAGGAGATTTTTCATTTAAGCGCATGGAAGAGGAGAACAATGTGCTCAAATCATTATGCACCTCTTCGTCAATTTTAGCGATCTCATCATCGTCATCCATATTAATCACAACAGGAGGATGAATGATAATGTCCATGGAAGAGTGTACCTCTTGTTGTGATTGTTGTATGGGATTGTTTTGTTGTGGTTGGGGAAGAGAGTCATCATGCATTGCATCTATCAAGTGTGGATTTTGATTTTCTTTGTTTTCTTCTTCATGTAACTTGCGAGCAAGGGCACGATGTCTATGCATACGCTCTCTAGCTCCTCTGTTTCTTTTGGTTTTGTTGTCGAGTTGTGTTTGTTAAGGAGTGGGTTGATCAACCATAGGCTTATATTCTTCCCTAAGGGGAGGAACGAAAGGAACCATGGAAGGTTGTTCATCCACCTTCTCCTTTTCTTTGTAGACCTATTTTATTCGAGGTGGCATGAAAAAGTTGTTTTCATTGTCTCTTGGTCTTTTGGACAATGTCAGGGAAGTTTCTGGTGTTGGTTGATTTGGGTTGTTTGGTTCTTGTTTAGGTTGAAGCATTGTTTCATCTGGGATAGGAGTGTCAGAGGTAGATGGGGACATGTTGTAGAGAGAAAATTATGCTATTTTCTTCGCTTTAAATTTTTGGTAAGCTATGAAAAAGAAGTCTTATTGAGGCATTATAGGTTCCATGGGCTTGGGCCAAAAGGATTCTAAGGAAAATTTTCCTTTGGAAGACAAGGGGTTAAAGCCACTATGGTGAACAGTGAATATTTCATTGTCAAATGGAAACTTTAAAATTTTGTGAATAATCGAAGGGACAACTTTCATTCAGCGAAGCCATGGATGGCCTAGCCTCAAACGAAACTGGTATGATTGTGGGATGATGGAGAATGTGACATCTAATGTTGTTGGTCCTATTTGTAATGGAAGGACGATCGATCCTATCATAGGGCAAGAAAAACCATTGTGTGTCTTGATCCATTCTTTCGATTTATCATAGTCATCTTGATAAAGGTCATGTAATAAAAAAAATTCCTCGGTGATCAAGTTCTCTCCACATGTGGGATCTATTAGTATCCCATTAGTGGGCTTGTCATAGATACGACTGAATATGTAAAGAGGACCATCAAGGAGATTTTTAAGTATGTCCTTAGAGGAAAAAGTAATATCAAGAGATTTCTTAGGTTGGCCCGTACAAGGGATAACGTTTATCGCTTCTACCATTTCATCCATAGGATTAACATGGGTAATATGTGGAATGGGATCAGGATGTTCATCATCTGTATTTGTGTGAACCTAGATCCTAATACCTGCAAAACACAACAAACAAACATATTAGAAGATTGAAATGCAAGTTAAGACCAAGATTCCCCATAAAATCCATTTAACTATGCTCAAAATAGGAATAAAAAAAGAACACAATGAAAGAAGATGAAAAAAAACTAAATCCTATTAAGAACATGCAAACTCTTGATCTTATGGGGGAGTTGGTGCCAATTTGATGTGGAAATTGGCCCTTTCCAAACTCCTATGCAAGCTTTGTTGATTGATGATGAAGAGTGATCCACTTTGATGAAGATTGATGAAAGCTCCAAGCCAAAAATCTGCATAACCTTGCTAAGAACTCAATGAAAATGGATGGAATTTGAGAGATATTTGAGCATGGTAACTTTGCATAAATTGTGGATGATCAAATGAGGATATGAGCACTTTATTTATAGAATGCTAAGATGGATAAATTTCCAAATTTGAGCAATGTGGGACTAACATTCATCCAATGGCATGATGCCACTTGTTAAGCTATGAATGGATTGAGGATGTGCAAGATTTGGGGATTGTGCCAATAAATGCATAATTTTGAATTTCAAATTTGTTGAAATGACTTGTAAGAGGGAAGGGAAAATGCAATAAATGCCACTTGGCTCAAGGAAAAGGACATGTAAGATGAAGTTATTGCCTTGTTGGATGTACATGTTGACTTGGAATTTTTGAATTCAAATTGAGAGAATATTCCAAAAGATGCCTTGTGAGGAAAATAAAGATTTAATAAATGAATTAAATCTATTTTCATGTGCAACTTGCATTATCTAGAGGATGGGACATGAGATGAGATTAAATTAATCAAGGGTTAATTAATTTAATGAGAGAGGTTAGATGATGTGACCTATTTGACTCAAATTTATGGATTTATTTAAATCAAATAAGAGAGGAATATGACAAGAGATTAATTAAATAAGGATTTTGATTTATTTAATTAAAAGAGATGGTGTTAAACTAAATCAAATAAGGTTTTATTTTAATGGATAGACTTTAGAGATTTAATCAAATAAATTGATTATTTAATTAAATAGGGATAATTAGATCAGATGGATTGATTTAATTAACAAAAGAGATTGACTTAATTAGATAAAATGATTTATTTAATTAAGGGATGAAAATTGATGAATTTAATAAGATAAGGAGATTTGACTAAATGGTTAGACCTAGGGATGATTCAGGAAGAAATGATGTTAGTTTGAATTGGAGGGGCAACAGACTTATTGCCTTGATCATTAACACCTGCAATGGATAGACGACCAAAATCAATGAGGTCTTGCACAAGATGTTTAAGACACTTACAATGTTCTGTGTCATGTCCATTTTTTCTATGATAATGGAAATAAGCATTGGATTTAAAGTTCAGAGGTAAAGGCTTAGTAGGATCATTTGACGACAGGCAAGGTAATCATTTGTTGTAAAAGTTGGGACATTGTGTTATGAAGGGTATTAGGTAAAGGTGTGAATTGTCTTTTTGGATCTCCACGACTAAAGGGAATTGCGACTTTAATAGCTACTACATGGTTGTTGATAGTTGGAGTTGGTTGTTGAGGGGGGTTGAACAGTAAGAACCCTTTGTTTTTCTTTCTAAATGGTTGGGAATTGTTTTGGTTGATAGGTTCAAATTTCTTAGCTTGACTAGAAGTGGACTTTGTATCTCGACTACTAACCAAATTGTGATAATCACAAAGGGATGTAGACAAGTGCATGAAGGAGGGGAATTTCATCATAGTGAGTTTTTCCTGAAGTTTAGTTTGCAAGTTTTCGATAAACATCTTTTGAAGGTGTGGGTCAAGAGTTTTGACATTGATTTGAGAATAAAGTGGTTGATAGTGTGAGATAAAATTAGTTATCTTTTCTTCCTCATTTTGCTTGCATCTCATCAAATCAACCAAGGTCTTCTTGGGAGTAATATGCACTTGGAAATGATTTATAAAGGCATCAACCAGTTCATTGAATGAACGAATTAAATTGTTCGGTAAAGATGAAAACCATTCCAAGGCAGTGTCTTTTAAGGTCCTAGGAAATAGTTTTGCTAACAATTTATCATCAAGGACAAAGTCACTACACAAGGCAGTGTAGGCATTAATATGGTTAGAAGGATCTCCCTTCCCTCCATATTTATCAAATCTAGGCATCTCTACTCCTTGTGGCATCGGTGTTCACAATATTTCCAAAGACAAGGGTCTACTTTGAACATAATATGTGGGTGGTTCATTTCGATTTTGGTTTATGGTGGAGATTTTTTTTTGCATGGAGGAAATGGTTTGGAAAAGTTGTGTTATGAGAGGGCCATTATAAGTAGCATGGGGTGGAAGTGAAAGTGGTGATGGAGTGTATGTAGTGGTGGGGAAAGTGAATGGAATTCTTATAGATGGTATTTTAGAAGAGGATAGAACATGAGATGCCACATATGAATTAGGGATGCTAACAAGAATAATCGAGGAAGGAATCACATTACTAACTTGTTGCAATGTTGTAGTGACTTGAGGAGTGTTATAGGTAGGTATTGAGGCTATGATTGAGGGATAAGGAGTGTGAGGTCCTCCTTGGCTAACCACAGTGTTTGCTGGTTGAGAGGCACTAGAGGTGGAAGGAACATGTTTTGTATATATCTCAACTATTTGTTTCACAATGCCCAATCCTTCTTCACTTTCAAGCATGTGATGAATGTTTTATATGGTAGGAATTGCATTGGCTGAAATGTTTTTCAGGATTACTTGATGTTGGAGATGTGTTAAGTCCTCATGAATGTGAATGATTTTGTCTTGCGGGATATGATTAGTTTGTGTGTCAACTTGCATGTTATTTGAAGGAAAAGAGTTATTAAAGGTAGTATCCATGCCTAGTGTACTAGTTGTCATACTAGGAGTGGAAGCTTTAGATAACCCAAGATCCACTACGAGTGTGTTATCGTGGGATAACATGAGTCTCAAACTTCTTCTCACTAAGGTATTAGCAATAGGACACCAAACACTCATGCAAAGGTTTCTAAATGTAGGGTGAATGAAAATGCAATGTAAACTAATAAGAATGAAATGCTTGAAACTAAAATTCTACAAAGAAAAACTAAAATGCAGAAACAACAAACGAAAACTCATAAATTGCAGATTAAATCCCAGAAAATGTAGTGATAAATATGCAATTGGACTAAGTCGCCTAGGGTGGCAAATGAGTCCAGGTAGTGATTTTTTAGAATTTTTTTAGAATTTTTAAATTAGATTTTATGCTTTTTAGGTTTTTAGATGCAAATATAATATGAAAATGCAGAATTTTGTTGATTACTAATGAAATGCAATGCAAAAATCCAAGCTATATGAGCTTTTCACTAATGCAAATTTTAAAACCCTAGGATGTAATTTAAACAATGCAAAATGCAATGTAGTGCCAATGTAAGCTATTCCTAGGATGTAAATGCACTTAAAATCAGAAATAGAATGTTCAAAATGCAGGTTCACCAAAATGAACCGTAAATTTTTGGGGATAGGCACTCTCTTACACTTCTAGGGTTTTGCACCTAAAAGGAGAAAGGTATCCCAAAAATATACATGGTTCACTCAAGACTAATTCAAATATGATTGAAATATGTCTAAATAGGATGTCCTAAATGCAATTGATTGATGAAAGAGACTGAATACTAATGCAAAACTAAGGAAATGCACTTTTTTTGAAAACATAGTGTAGTATGCAAAATGAACTAAAAATGCAAATGAACTGTAACAAAAATAAATGAGACTAGAGAGGTGCACTTGGAAACTGGAAAGTGATGCAGAGGAGCTTTGGAATCCTATAGAAATTACTATTGAAGCCTACTGAGACACTTACGCCAAGCTGGGCGACTTAGTCCTATTTTGGGGAAATTATGCCAGAACAGGTTTCAACCAAAAGGGTATCCAGAATTGCAGAAAACACTTTTTAGGCATGACAGTGGGACTAATTCACCATTGATGGTGAATTAGTCCACTTCTAAATCTCAGGAAATTTAGGACAAGAATCTGTAGTCTTCAATCTGCACTTCTGTTCTTGACAGGTTTCCGGATCCAAATCTACAAAATCTAGTTTGTAGGTAATCTCCAAGCTTATTTTAGGGTTTTGTTGACTTTGAAATACTTTGATGAATTTTTGACACCTTTTGACACCTTTCTCTTTGACAAATCTGCATACAAGACCTGTAAAGCACATGCAAAGAGGGGAAAAAGTGTTAAGAGTTAGTGAATAAGGGTTTGCCTTGGTCAAACCCCAGTTTGGTAATTAAACCCTTGAAAATGAAATGAAATGAAAAGAGAACGATGAATGAACAACATACAATGTTACAACTCACGAAACCCTTGAAGTAGAAATCTAAAGATATGCAAGTAGAAGCTCTAATGGATGTATGCTTGTAATGCCTAAAATGCTTAAGTGAATGATTAATAATTGCTTGAATGATTGAGTGAATGAGATTAGGATATTAGAAGATGAAAAATGAGAGAAAAAACCTATATTTATACATGATTATACAAAATTTCCGAAAATACCACATCACAGGCCGACCTCAAGGCTTAGAAAATAATATCCTTGAGAATTTTGAAATAATTTTGATTTTTGTGCCAAGTGGGACTAAGTCGCTCCTAATGGAGACTTGGTCCCACTAGGGAAATTTAAGTGGGTGTCGGGAATTAAAGTGTATTAAATGATATTTAACAGGATTATTCTCTAAAACACACTTAAGTAAGGCATGCAAGTGTATAAAGGGGCCATTTAAACATAAGAAAGGGTCAAATTATTGATGACAAGCCTAGAAAAGCGTGAAAGTTTGTTACAACACTTTACAACACTTTGAAATAAGGTCTTGTAAGTGATAAATATATGTTATTTAAGTGAATTATAATAAAAAGATCTTAGAAAAGTGTGAAAATGGGTTACAAAACTTCACAACACTTTTACAAGACATCATCGAATTCTTATTAATTCATAAGGGTCCAAGACCTAATGTGAATGTGTTGACCACATTACAACATTAAATATAGGAAAAACTAGGCCAACATCCAAAAGAAAGACCCAAACATGAGCGTGAAAATGTCTAAGGATGCAATTTTTTACGCTACACTTGGAAATATAGATAATTCATCTATAGCTGCCTCTGAGGCATCTACCCTTAGACCCCTAACAACTACTTCATAATTCTGCAATGTGGCTGTGAATTATTAGGTCATTACCTCATTAAATTCTGTGAGCCTCAAAAAATATTCTAACTAGATAGCTTGTTGGAAAATGGGAAAACATAGCCTATCATCTAGTAGCTGGTTATGTGTTGCAGTTCCATACGTATTATATCACCCCCCACTACAATGATTTTATGGTTTTATAGCCACTTCATAATTTTTCTTTTGTTATGTTCTTGTTTTATCACCCCAATTACACTGCTTGTGCTCTATTGTATGCTATAACACCCAAATACACCTCTTATTTTCTTTGTTAAGCTCTCTATTTCTTGGTGGTGGTCGAAAATATAATGGAAAAAAAAATTAAATGACAAAAAAAAATTGAGGAATAATCTTGAATACCCTCCCCCTAACTAAGCCTACTAAGTGTCCTCACTTAGTTTATACAAATAGGGTAGAGATATAAATGTAAAGTAGTGGAAATTTTAAATATGTTATTTGAGATGCTTGAATGAATAATACATATACATAAAATTAGTAATTTTAAATGATAATTATGATTGCTAAGGTGGAGTGTACCTGCAGTTATTATTTGAATTGATTTGCAACTTGTGTGTAGAAGTTGAATTGTGCCATGCAAGCAAATTCTGAAAAATACTTATCATGGTGGATATGAGCTACATGTAGTTATGATATTCAATGTATGTGTAACATAAGGAAATTAAGCTGGAGTGATGGGTAAAAAGAGAAGGTTGCATAGAGCGTGCTTTGGGTGAAGTGATAGTTATTATGGGGTATGATAGAGTTGAAAAGGTGATGTAATGGAATTGGTTGCATATAATAAAGTGGACATGTATATTGCTACATGTGTGAATAAGATGATGTAAATGCAATATGAATAGATATATATTATTGAAAAGGATGAAAATAGGTTCACCATAATGAAACAAAATGATGAACCAATTTCCTCTCTATTTTCATTTAATATGTAAGTAATAACGTGTAAATGAGTTATATAAATCAAACTTAACCCAAATACCAGTAAAAAGGCAAGTTTTAAGAGGGTCAAATGCTGTGTACCTATTGCAAAAAGTGCTTTTTCGGGCCTCATTGAGGACTCATTCGCCCTATGGAAAATGGGTCCTGGCTAGGGTTCTAGAAAAATGGTTTGTGGGTTTTGTTCTTCAATGTCTACACTTCTAGATCCTAGTCGAGCATTGTTGAAAAGCCAAAAATAAATCCTATAGCTCAATTTTCATGATTTGACAACTTTCTTAACAACTTTGAAAACTTTGAAATTTTTCTCTCAAAATGATCTTCAACCTAAAACCTACAATCACACATCAAAGAAGAAAAAAATATTGTTTTGTTAGGGAATAGGGTTTGCCTTGGTCAAACCCCATTTTGGTAATTAAACCTTGTAATGAAATGAAACATGAAATGAATGATGAATGAACAAAATGAAATGTTACAACTCACCACACCTCAATTGAAACCTTGGGATACAAATATGCAATCTAGCATGAAGTGGCCTCAATGAATGTAGATCTTGATCATGAAACTTGATGTGAAACAATGCCTTTCAATATTCTTGATAGATCTTCAATGCTGCATCAACATATTAGCTCAACATGCATTATGCACTAAATATTTGACATGATGAAATGGATCTTGATTGTTGCAATATTCTTCTATGAATCTGCCCTTCAATGCCTTGAAATGTTCTTAAATGCTCTTGATCTCATAAATTTTCTATTAGGATGCTTGCATAAAAATTCTAGGTGAAACTAAGTGAAATAGCTTTGTATTTATACGTAACATTAATTCCCAAAATTCAAATGCCACAAGCCAACATCAAATCTAGGATTTGAAATCATTAAAATACCACCCAAAACATATTTTAAAAAAGTGAGGACCCATTCGCCATGTGGCGAATGGGTCCTAGCTCACTTAGTTAGGATACACTTCGGGAAATGTGAAAGATCATGTTAAAATAGGGTCCTAGGACTTAGTGAGGACCCATTAGCTAGGTGGCGAATGGGTCCTAGGTCACTAACCTAGGACACACACCTTCAAAAATTAAGTATTGTGTAATGGAATTTATGAATGTCGGGTTTTATCTCTCAAAATTTGCATTTAATTAGGCTTGGATTTGAATTAAAGGGGCCAATTAAGGAAAATTAACCTCAATTAATTAATAAAGCCCTAGATTAGTGTGAAAGTGTAAAGATACACTTTACAACACCTAAAATAAGGTACAATTAAGTCCATTTTATTAAAAGGGGCCCTAAACTTAATGTGAATGTGTAAAAAACATTACAACACTAAATCAAGGCAACATTAACTTCATTTATTATTAATCCCAAACTAAGGAAAAATAGATACTTTTTTAGTTACTACAATTATGATGAATATGTGAATGCTATGGGTGCATGTAACAACAGGTCCCTTTGTGATAGCTCGTTTGGTTCATGTTGCTACAGGTCCCTTTTGCTTCTGTTTACTAGTTGAAGAAATTAATATTTTCGATTGTCACCTATGCAGTGTGTGCAAATGAAATATGTGATGAAATTATACTTGTGGAACATTAGTGGGCAAGTTGTGTAGCTTGTCTACTAATACATTTATAATATTGGCTATTTCTGTTGCTGAATTTTCTATGTCAAGTTCAAACTGTTGTTGTAATGTAAGAAGGAAGTCATCCTTCTACAATGGTTTCTTATATTATTCAATATGTGACCATTGAATAGCAATAAGAACCTTACTTCATCAATTTTTTGTAGCTAATTTGCTCCATTTGAAAAGACAGTCTTTATCTCATATGGTCCAAGCCATTTGTTCTACAATTTCCCTTTGTAATCTTTGTATCTGGAGTCATAAATTAGAGCTCAATCACCTACACTAAATTCCTTTGTCTTAATAAACTAGTCATGCTAATGTATCATTTTTCTTTGAATAACTTCAGTGTGGTGTATGGCTTCCATTCTTATCTCATCCAATGCATTCAGGTTGTGCAACCTCTTCTGATGTGCTATGGAAAAATCGATGCCCAATTTGACTATTGTCCTCAATGTTTCATACTCAAATTCTATAGGAAGTACTACCTTTTCACCATACACCAGTTTATATGGTGTAAAGCCCATTGAGGTCTTCCAAGTTATTCTATAGGCCTAAACTACCTCAGGTAACCTAGCTGCTCAATCCTTTATATGAAGTTGCACTGTCTTTGTGAGGATATTTTTAATTTCCCTATTGGTGACTTCCACTTATCCATATGCTTGAGGGTGATAAGGTGTTGACTTCCTATGTCTAATATCATATTCTTGAACTAATTTTGTGATTGGATCTGATGTAAACTAGGGTCCTTGGTCTATGACAATTTCTCTTGGAACACCATATCTTGTGAATATGTCTTCATAGAGAAACTTTGCCACATTCCCATCTCTTACAAATTGTAAAGCCTTAACCTTTACCCATTTTGTAAGGTAATATGTATAGAACACTATGTTTTTTTGTTGTTTGATGTTGGTGAAATGGGGCCAATAAAGTCTAATCCCCATTTGTTAAATGGTGTTATTGCTAGCTATGGCTACAAAGGAATTTCATTTTTTTTAGTTTGCCTTCCCATTCTTTGACATCTATCATAACTCTTGGTAGATTTTACTGCATGTTTATGAAGAGTTGGCCAATAATAGCCAGTAATTAAAATTTTAAGAGTTTTCCTCTTTGCTACAAAATGTCCCCCATAGGGTTCATCATGGCATGCTCTGAGGATATCATATACTTTATCTTCTTGGATACATATTTTCATTATCTCATCTAGGACTGTGTAGAATAAGTATCTAGCTATCCATGAGTAGGGAAATTTTTTCTAAACTAATTGCCTCTTCTCCCTTGGGGAGAAATGGGCTGGTGTCTTTCTTGCTACAAGATAGTTGGCAATATCTACATACCAAGGTGTATACAGAGATGGAGAAAATAAATGCTTATTTGGGAATGAGTCATCAACATATTCTTTTGACTTGGTTGGTAGTCTAGATAGAAAATTTTCCACTACATTTTCTTTACCTAGTTTATCCACAATGCTAATTTCGAATTCCTGAAGTAACAATAACCATCTGACTAGCATGACACCAACCATTGGCTTGTTCATGAGATACCTTATTGATGTATGGTCAATGTGTATGGACACTGAAGACCCTGTAATGTAATGTCTGAATTTATTTATTGCATAAACTACTGCTAACATCTCCTTTTCAGTCATTGTATAGTTGAGTTCTTCCCCATGAATATTTTTTCCAATATAATATATGACATACTCTTTGTTTCCTTCCTTCTGTCCTAGCACTATGCCTATTGCAAAATTAGAAGCATCTGTATGAATATGAAAAGGGAGATTCTAATTTGGTCCTCTCAAGACAGGTGTTTTAGTTAGTGCTACCTTGAGAACTTTAAAAGTAGTTTGACAAGGTGTCCATTCAAACTCTACATCTTTAGACAATAAGACAAATAGTAGAGCTGCAATTTTGCTAAAATCTTGTATAAATATTTTGTAATATCTAACATGACCAAGGAAACTTCTAACATCCTTTTATTTTTCAGGCACAGGGAGTGTTGATATTACCTGGATTTTGTTGGGGTCTACTTGAATTCCATTGGTCACAAAATTTCCTAAAACAATTCCCTCAATCATCATCATGAAGCATTTCTCATGAATCAGGGATAGGTTATGTTCTTAACATCTCTTTAGTACCTTCTCCAAATTTCCAAGTGTTTCATCATAGGTATTCCCATAAGTTGTGAAATCATCCATGTCACACCCTGTCTTGTTGTTATTGATTTACTTTTACCTTCACGGGTAAATAGGATGGTAAATGCAATCATGATTACATTGATGATACTGAAATAGTTATTAAGGTATTATTGCCTTGGAAGAGTAATTATGTTTACATTGATGATGAACATATATTGCTAAATGAATATTCTTAAGTTTTATGATGCATATGGATTTATTGTGAATGTCTAACTACCATTGCAAATGTGCTAAGCTAGTTGTAGGGACAGGTTCAATCCTCCAGGTGGAGGGGAAGTATCACTCAGGAGAAGTGATTGGTTGGATACCCTAAGTGAAACCTATCTAAGCTTACACACACACTCACAATAGAATGGTCGAGTCAAGTTATTGTGTTGGGAAATGGTAAGTCATCCTTAGTATGAAGTGTTTGCATTATTAAGGGTCATCATTACTATTGAATGCATGCTTGGATGATGTTTATATGTTTGGAATTTATGAGTCCTTCCTTATATTACTATGCTTGATTGATGAGTGAAATATACATTGAATGTATATATATGTATGTATGCAAATGCATGTTTATGATAGACCATACACATGGAGTAACACATGAATGAGAGTACTTAGGTGTACATACTTATGCAGGCTTATGAACATGTTGATTATGAGTACAAAGTTATCAAAAGAAAAAAGAGACATGAACATATATATGTATATATGCATCACGTGATTATACTTCCATCAATAGTGTTGAGATTACGGATGCACAGTCCTTGAAGCTGTAGTCTTCGATGGAGGACCTTTAAGCCAGGAAAGATAATCAACCACAAAGAAAGTGTTGCAACTATGGAATGCTTGATTAAAGATTCTATTGATATGATGAAAAAGATATATTACAAATGAACAAGATGCCTGATTATATAGGCAAGAGGTAAACCCTAATATGCATGAGATGTTGCCATGTGTCTTGATCTAACAACATGTGACAACATGTGAACCCTATCTAGATGATCATTAAATGAGGAGATAAGTTCTAGAAGGACAACTCATCTTCTAGAAGGAATCTTATCCCACCAAACAAGGAAGGGAATATTATCCCATTTATTAAATGATTTATCTAATAATGCAACCTAGGACTTAATTAATTAAATGCAAGACCTAAGTTAACTTATGCTAGTGTAATAATTAATTAATTACACCAACACCCCCATAAGTGCAACTTAGGGAGGAAAATGCAATGATTATGCAAGATGATGATGGGTCCCGGCTACGAGGCCATGTTAGGTACCCATGTACATGAAGATGCAAAGATCTCCCACAACTGGAGAAAAGGGGAAAACCTAATGGGAACAAAACCCCTCTCCAAAAAGGAGATGAAAATGCAAAAAATGTGAGATAGCATGGGAAGGATGGAGGACTCCCAAATACCCCCCAAGTACACCATCCGTCACATGGATACAATACAATCAATGCCCCCCCATAGGAGGGAAAGAAAGAGACTATATAGCCCCCCCAGAAGATGATATCACCTGCAAAAAAGGTAAGTGTCTAAAGATAGAACAAGATCCAATGTTGACAAACTTGTCTCCCTTTCGGAAGAAACAAAACCAACTGCAAGTGGAGAGATGCTTCCCATTCTGGATAGGAATTGAAGGAAGGAAGGATAAAGGTGGATGCCGATGATGTCTCTGAACGCTGTTCAAATGTCTCCTTGCCTGATGATGAATAGGCCACAATCAATGAAGAGAGTGACAAACCAGGACGATGTAGAAACTGATGCGAAACAATAGCCAAAGACTGAGATAAAATGAATAGGATGGATGTGATGGAGACTTGATAGCCCCCTTGAATGAAGTGTCCTCAAAACCACTGAAAGAAGTCTGAAGCAAATCCAATGGTGGATGCTGAAGAAACCTCAAATCCTGAATGGAATAACAAGGAAGAAGTCTCGAATATGAAATATATGAATAGAGGAGTGATATCCCCTCAAGAATGTTCTCCAAACCTATAGAAGTAGCCAAGTCAATGATGCCTGAAACAAAGCCATCCTGTGATGCCAAGTCTAAAAAACTGAATGTGTCCTGATGGATGATGATGGTGGAAGCCTTAATCAATGACTCTGGACAAGGAATCATTGATTGTGAAGGGATACCAACTGTGTCTGATGAAGAAGAAGCACCGAAAGGAACCTTGTCAACCTCTTTGGAAAGATCAAGGCAATCAACCTCCTACACAACAATATCATCATAGGGAACCTGATCTAAAGAATGACACTCTGAATCATGATCATTGGGGAAGGGTGGAGTGGATGAATCTCCATATATCTCCCAAAGCTTTATCCAAAGAATGTGAGGACAATCACAATGATCAATAGCATTCAAAACATTAGAATCAACTTGCATAGAAATGATCTCTAAGATAGTGTACCTACTGCAACTCCAAGCAAATTTCTAAACACTTTCACTTGGACAGGGAACTAGACCATACATGCTGATCAATAAAGGAAATAATATGCCTGATAAAATATTTGATGCCGACGATAGAAAAATTGATGCCGATGGAAATAAATAAATCAAACCCCTTATACTATATGCCAATGGAGAATTAAATTGAAGGTCACCCGAATTTTTTTTTTGCAACTATAGAAAATATGATTTTTTGCCAAATAATAAAAATATTAGCCCGATTTTTCTGAAATGAAAAGTGGCCTGCATATAAAAAAACTTTGCCTCAGAGGACAATTGCAAGGGGAGATTTTTTTTGCTGCAAATTGTACGGATAGTACGATTGATTTTGCAAACCCTAAAAATACCTCTGAAGCTCCCAGGTTGATGTATCCGATTTTGATGAATGGATAGGCGATCCTAGGGTTTCGAGGCCTTCTGAAGACAATGGCGAGCTCGGATCTGACTCTATCTACTTCAGAAATTAGTTTGGTCCCTGGGTGGAATCAAGTAGCCTTCAATGGAAACCTTCAGCGTACGAAGAATCTCACACACCAACTTTCTTGATTGAGGGTTGACGTTTCACTAGATGAGCTCTGATACCATGTTGAGATTATGGATGCACAGTCCTTGAAGCTGCAGTCTTCGATGGAGGACCTTTAAGCCAAGAAAGATAATCAACCACAAAGAAAGTGTTGCAACTATGGAATGCTTGATTAAAGATTCTATTGATATGATGAAAAAGATATATTACAAATGAACAAGATGCCTGATTATATAGGCAAGAGGTAAACCCTAATATGCATGAGATGTTGCCATGTGTCTTGATCTAACAACATGTGACAACATGTGAACCCTATCTAGATGATCATTAAATGAGGAGATAAGTTCTAGAAGGACAACTCATCTTCTAGAAGGAATCTTATCCCACCAAACAAGGAAGGGAATATTGTCCCAATTATTAAATGATTTATCTAATAATGCAACCTAGGACTTAATTAATTAAATGCAAGACCTAAGTTAACTTATGCTAGTGTAATAATTAATTAATTAATTACACCAACAAATAGAATAAGTGATTATATGTGAACGATTGTTTAATCAAATGTGTGTATTGGAAGTATATGCATATATGCATATGTATATGCAAATGTCAATATACGTGTATATGTCGACACAATGAGTGACTATACATGTATACTAATATATGTATAAGTATGCATATGTGTATATAAGTTAGTTATAATCATTCAATTATCAAATGGATTATTGCTTTATTTCTTTGAACGATATGTCTATATATGTCTGGATGTATATATGCACACACATGAGGATTAATTCTTATATAAAGGAGTGTGTAAATACATATATATCCATTTGTATATCGAATGTATACAGACTTGTTTGACATGGGATATATATTAGTATATATACATATACATATATATAAATATAGCATAGATGCTATTTATTGATTTATATATATGTATATGTACATATATAAATATATATCTATTTATACATGGTATTAAATAGAGGCCGAATTGTATATATATTATGCAAGTATTATAGTATGAATAATACATATAATGATATAAGATAGAGGCTGACATATATGCAAAAGTAATGTGCAACAATAAAGGATGATTGGGAAGCAAACCATAGTTGATGATTATGAATGAATCTTTATTATTTGAATGACGATTTACTCCAAGCTGAGAACACATATATCTATGAAGTAAAGTGATGAATATAAAGATAAATTCATAAAGTATTATGAATGCATGACAATAGGGAATGAAACTGTAGACATCCAAATTTGTCCACTTCCATATGAATTAAATGATTTATTTAATTAATATCTCCCCTTTCCCTAAGGTTCCTAAAGTATTTAATTTAACAATTAAATACTTTACCCTTCATCTTCTCCTCTCTAAATTAAATAAACATATCAATTTATTTAATTTAGTCATTTGACCTTTTTGAATTAAAGCAATTTTAAATTCTTCTTTTTCTCTCTCCTTGTCACATCCTCCATAAGCCTCTTCTAATCTGGATTAATTTAATTAATCCCTGATTAGGATGTGCACACCTTAATTAGGATTAATGTCACATCCTCCATATTCTCCCACTTGCTTCTAATCCCTCATTAAGTTTCTTAATCACCTATTTGCACAACCTTAATCTAATCCCCTTGCTACATTTAGCATATCTTTTTGGTCAACCTTCACATTTTCCACATTTAGCCTAGACCCTCTTCCCCATGTGAATTTAAAATTCACTTTTTATTCCTCCAAAGATTCTCCTCTTCCCCATGTGATCATTGAAAGGTCACATTAGTCACATGAAGCCAATAACCTTCTATTATAAGGACCTTGTCTTATGTACAAGGTAATTTTTAGCCTCCTTCATAAGAACCTTGTCTTATCCACAGGGTGCTCCTCATATGAATTTAAAATTTACATTTATTTCCCCAACCACTGTTCTCTTCCCCATGGAGATTTTTGAGGAATACTAAAATTCCTCATATGTCACTTTCTTCTCATATGGGAACAAGAAGTTCCTTTTTGAGGAAATCTTCTCCCCTCCCAAGGTACTTTCAAAGTACTTGTCCTTCTTCCACATCATTTGTCCCCTTTCCATCTCACCATGTCCTTTGGACACTTCATCCTCCACATGGCAAGATGTGAGGGCTTGTGAGTCCTCAACTCACCATAGCCCTCCATCTTGGCCATGGTGGCTCAATCCCGATCGCTGAATTCTCTAGAGAATTCAATTTCTTCTATAAAAACTCCCCTTCTCATTCATTCATTGCCCGTATGCATTTTTATCACACTTATGCTCTCAAGCCATTTAAGCACTTCTTTGCATACTTAGTTTTCACCCTTCATTATTGCACACTTTTAAGCTTTCATCCCATCCTCTTGCATCCATTTTACTTAGACTATCACATAACCACGTTCATCATTTGCATCTTCACCCCTTTGCATCTCATTTTAGATCATTTGCCATCCAAGGAGCACACACTCAAGTTGCATCAAGGGCCAACTAAGGATCAACACAAGTAAAAGGTATACTTTCTTATTTTTATCTTTCTTTTATTTGTGTTCAACGTAGCCCAATCTTGAGGTGGTCTAGTGTTGTTTTATCTTGCATTTCTTAATTAGTTCTGCATATTAGGAGGTAATAACACTTGCAAACATTTCTGGCATGCCCGATGGGACCCACAAATGGGTCCTTTTACTCTTACGTTTGCTATTTTTTGATATTTTGCAGGTTTAGGTGACACAGAGGGGTGACCCCGCCCTTAGGCAACTGGGACCTATAGAGGGGAGATTAGGACCTACAGAGGGGCGACCCCGCCCAGACACATATGCTTATCTGAGATAGAACAACAAGTTTAACTCTTTGTTTTGACCAGAGGGGTGACCAGGACCTGTAGAGGGGCGACCAGGCCTTGACAAAGGCGACCTGGACCTGTAGAGGGGTGACCCTGCCCAAACACAGATGCTTATTTGAGACAGAATAACTAGTTTAACTCTTTATTTTGACCAGAGGGGTGACCAAACCCTGATAGAGGCGACCAAGACCTGCAAAGAGGTGACCCCGCCCAGACACAGATGCCTATATGAGACAAAACATCTAGTTTAACTCTCTATTTTGACCAGAGGGGTGACCAGGCCCTATAGAGGGGCGACCAAGACCTGCAGAGGGGTGACCGCACCCTTACAGGGGCAACCAGGCCTAGAATAGGGGCAACTAGGCCCAAACAGAGCCTTCTGCAAAGAAAAATAACATTTTAAATCATTTTTACAGATTGTTTTTTGTCATTTTGGTTATTACTAACCCCCTAACTCATATTGTTGGTGATTGTGAAGGTTTTTACTAACATTTGTGCAGTTATTTCACTCTTGATGAAGAACGAAGGTTAAAACTACTAACACATTTGTTGCAAGACGAAAGGACCAAGACATTTAGTTGTTTGCTTTCATTTTCACACTAATTAGGCACATAGTCTAAGTAGGGGAGTCAATACATTGTGTGCTTTGTTTGTAAGTAAGCTATTGATGTATCCAATCCCCTTGCACCATTTGGTGATCCTGGGTGAAGAGAAATCATAGCTTACTAAAGTCCTTTGTGTTACCCAAGGGGGCGTTACATCATTCAAGCTTTCCCCTTGCACTTCGCCTAGGGAGTAGCCAAAAATGGTTAGCATTCTCTTCTTAGTGGGACCTGCTTGGGGATTTCATCACCCCAAGGGATGATTCCAACCACGCGTATCGGTGGGGTATATAAAGGGGGGAGGCCAAAGCTGTACTCCAATCCAGTAATTTCGTGTATGGTAGAGCATCGTAGCTAGGGTGATACCTAGATAGACGTGAAGAGTTGGTTTGAGCCTTCAATATCTCGCTGGGGTTCCTGACTCACGCTTGTGGTGGGCTGGTGTTCATGGTTGTGCCTCACATACCGAGCATATATCGAGGAATCCCTAGATCACCTTGTGTAGCCTAGTTAGAGGACTATGTTGGCCATACCCCTCATACTAATCATAGGATTGTGTTGCTTGAACTATCTTTTATGTGAAAAACTAGTGCATATATTACTAGTCAAGTCAGTCTTGCATTTTTCTTGTTGTTTGAAGTGTTTTATGTCCTTTTCCATAGCCATTTTGCCTAAGTCAAGTTCAGGTCTGTTGATAGAGGTGACCACTCCCTGACCAAGGGTGACCCCGACCTCAAGAGTGGCAACTTTATCCTTCGTCTTAGTCATTTTTGAGTAAAAAATTGTTCACTTTTCACCCAGACAGGCGACCCCATCGTGAACAGGGGTGACTAGGACTTGTCTAGGGGTGACCATGCCCTGTAGAGGGGCGACCACACCCTGAAAGGGGTAACCAAGCCCAAAATAGGGGCGATCCCACCCAAACAGCTATTTTGCACTCTAAATAGTCAGTTCTGTCTCCCGTTCTGTCATTCTGTCAGTCTGTTCTCCCATTTCGAGCTCCCGTTCTGTCATTCTGTCAGTCCATTTTCCCATTCCAAACATCCATTCTGTTAGTCCATTTCCCCGTTCCCAGAGTCCATTCTCCCATTCTGTGAACCTGTTTTTCCATTTAGAGAGTTTGTTTTGTCATCCAGGGAACCTGTTTCATCGTTTGGGGAACCCGTTTTTCCATTTAGGGAATTTGTTTCATTGTTTAGGGATCTCATTTCACCACTCGAGGAACCCGTTCCATCATCTAGTGAGTCTGTTTCACCACTTATTAGGCTCGTTTGCTCGTTCTAATAGCTCGTTTGACCTTGTTTCTAATTTAAACAAGTCCAAAAATCAGTCAGGCGACCAGACCCTGGGAATAGGTGACCACGCCCCTTAGACAGGTGAGCTCGCCCCTTGAATAGGAAACCCTGCCCAATCTAAAGAGTCAAATAGTTGGGGACCTAAAATCTTGTCATTTGCTATGATGTAAACACTTTCATCCCCTTCTATTCACTTGTAATTCATCCTTTAGTCCATTTGCAGTTTCCAAAGGTCATTCAGTCATCACTTGCATCATATAGGCACTCTTAGAGCATCTCTAGGTTGCATCATTCATCATCGTTCTCTTGATCCAAATCCCCTAAACCTTGTTTTAGAGGTTATTATCCGAATTGACTTAGGTGTCTGAATTCGATCATTATCCTACACATTAGTCATTGTCTTCATCCCAATCAATCCACTTCCATCTTGAGGTGGACTCAGTACCATAAGTCATCATCCTCGGCCCAATCAATCCATTTCCATATTGAGGTGGATTCAGTGCCATAATCATCTATCTGTTCTTCAATCCGATCAACCAATGCCTTAAATCACCTAGGGTGATTTCCTGAACTGGGTTTAGAATCCCTTACATCATCCATCATCTAATCTTGTCAGTCATTTCATCAATCGATCCTGATCCATCATCTAATCCTATCAATCATTTTACCGATCAATCCTTATCCAATCGTCCAATCAACCCTTATCCAATTATCCGATCTCATCATCCAATCAATCAATCCTTTTTCCAATCCAATCAATCTTCCAATTGTCATTTAGATCATCCTTGCATTGAGTCTAGTCTCATCTTATTCCACCCAGTAGTTCTGCATTTTCATGCCTGTTCAGACTAGATCACAAACCACAAAGCAAATGGCACAACAACAAGGTCAAGGTTCACAGCCGAACATCCCTCAAGATCCTAACAATGGGGAAAACATCTCTCAAGATCCTAACAATGGTGTGAACATCCCTCAAGATCCCCATAACGGTGCTTTATCACAATCTAACACCGACGGTCAAAATACTTCACTACCCGGTGATGAAAACATGATCAATCAGCCTGAAGTCACCGTTGATGAATACCTAAGCAATCCCACTAACGTTTAGATGACAAATCACCTCCTCGATGAGTGTGGGGATAAGATCCTCGCTACTCTACTCATGAAGGGAGTGAAATTGCCATATGGTTTTGACATGTCATAGTACACCAACACCCAGACCCCTCCAGTGCATCAAGACCCGTAAAATGTTCCTAGAAATCCCTATGTTCCTGAGGGCACACCCATATATAAGTAGTACCATCTCGAGTTTGGAAATTCTATGATACATCAAGTTGCCAATTATCCTCCCCTTCCATCTGCAGCCTCTATGACACCATTTGATCGTTATGATCCCTATGCCTATGGCATGCCACAAAACATCCTGTCTGCTCCACCACTCCCACCTCAGTATCTTGGTCAACCACCCATCAACACTAGGGGCAATCCCTTTCTCGCATTGATGCCACCACCAGGACCTTTACCCACAAGAAATCTCATACCGCACCCTCATGGTAACACTCCGGTGTTCCAACAAGCTCTCATTAATCCTTATCAATCCATTGCTTCATAGACACCATTGTAACATGCAACTATCCCCTTGCAAGCACCACCACAACATACATCTGCTGTTTCCATCCCCATGCAACAAAATCATCAACAACCTTTGCAATAGAACGTTTCAATTCCATAATAGAACATGGCACAACAAAATGTTCTGAACCCACAACAACATACTATTGCTCATATACAACATCCTCATCAGGCAACCAAAACTGCATCACACCCTCAACAACCACCTCATGGTAGCTCTATAGTAGTCCCACAACAACAACACATCCCATCTCACCATCCTTATAAAAAATCACAAACGCACGTTCCCACACAAACATAACGTAATCCTCTCGCGCAATACCTCTACCATCTTTCTAGCACATACACTACTTATGCTAATCTAAATATCTGTGGCCTCTCATAATCCACCATAGACTCAACCACCACTTTACACTAATCCTTCACAATCACACACTAATCCCTACCATCAAAATATCAATTTGCAACTACTGCTGTATGCTACACAACAAACAAATGTTGCCTATAATTACCAATCCAATCCATATTACACTCAGTAGCAACCACCCTATCAACAGGGTGCTCTGTCCACCTCTTACTACCAACAACTGTCGTCACAACAATAGGGCACTTCCACATCCTCGTACTACCAAGCTCCACACAATGACCCATCCACTTCATACTATCAGCAACAGCCACCTCAACAATAGGCACCCTCTGCCTCTTATTACCAAAATCCGTCATCATCATATCTGCCTTATGTTAATCCACAACCCGCTTATGCTAATCAGTATCAACCTACACCCTCATACAATCCCAATGTATCCATCCCATCTTCATAACATCAATAATATCCACCCAATCCGTCCAGTCCAACTCCACCCGCCAATAAAGATCTGGAGGAGCTCAAAGCTGCATTGAAAGACCTACAAGTGGGTACGTCTAAAAAATCCTTCAAGTTTGAGGAGATTTTCCCATATCCATTTGATTCTTCAATTTCACTTGTCCCCTTTTCAAAGCATTTCAAGATATCCAAGTTTGACAAGTATATGGAAACTAAAGATCCAAATTCCCATCTACAGGAGTTCTATGCACAATGTCAGGATGTCCAACATAATGACAATTATCTCCTACGCCTATTCCATAGAAGCTTAGGAGGGTCAGCCTTAGATTGGTTCATGGGTCTCAAGAAGGGGATAGTTTATTCCTTTGTAGATCTTTCTTAATAGTTTGTTAGACAATTTTCCTTTAATTTGGAGGACATTGACACTCTAGATCTCTTGAAGGAGAAGCAACGTGATGGAGAGACTTTCGCTAAATACTTGCAAAGGTGGCAAACTGTAGCTAGCCATATGAAATCCCCTCCCAGCGAGAAATAAATGGTCACCCTTTTTGTGGCTAATGCCCATCCCAAAATGGTGCATGCTCTTAACCTTCATTATGCCACTACCTTCATAGAGGTTATCGATAAGGGGCCCATCATTGAGAGAGTGCTTATCGCTAAAGGGAAAATTAAACTGTACAACTCGAATAAGGACAAGTCATCCAGTGATAAATCCCTTTACTGGAATAAGAACAAGAATGCAGTCAACGATGGCATCACAAATACTAAACATGTTCAAGTGACCAATACCTCCCAGAGGAAATAACCATCCATGCCCAATGCCATATTTGTGTCATAGGGGGGACCTCGACCCCCTCAACAATCCAATCAAAATAATCAAGGGAATGGTAAACGCCAATGAACTTAATTAGGAGAACCCTTGAGCACTGTATTCAATAGGTTGTTGTAGGTCAATTACCCCATCACATATCTAGTGACTAAACCTTTTGATGAGTCTAAACCTAAACCCGCCTGGTACAAGGAAAATGAGTATTGTGACTTTCACAAGATCAAAGGTCATTCCACAAACAAGTGTCAAGGTTTGAAAACGTATGTCCAAGATCTTATAGATCGAGGAGATATCCATGTGGATGGAAACCATGCCTCGTTGTCCAATGCTTAGTTACAAATATATCAAAATTATTTCCCCAAGCATAACCAAGGTCCTAGCACATCCAATGCAAATCCTGGACCTAGTAACAATAACAACTAGGATAACAACACTAATAATATCACCTACAAGAATGTCTCGCTTAACTATGAGACTCTCATCATGCATATATGGCAAGCAGAACCGCGTGTGTCTATGACACATGTCAAAGTCAAGGAGCCTCAATGTGCTGTTACCACTCACCGCACTTGCATTACTATCCCTGGAGCCTCCGCGTCATCCCCATCACCTCCTATGAGCTCTCAGTATAGCATCCTTGACCATCTAGGAAAGACCGCGACACAAATATCTATCCTAGATTTGCTAAAGTCTTCTCCTATATATCAAGAAATCTTGATGAAAGCTTTATAGGATGCCTATGTCCCCAATGACATCGACCCCAGACAGTTCCAAGCTCTGGTAGGACACCTTTCATCAACCTACCAACTAGGTTTAAGCCAAAACAACATGTCTACCATCAATTCCAATCACAATCAACCCCTCCATATAGAGGTTCTCATCGCTCGACATAAAGTAAAGAGGGTCTTGATAGATAATTGCTCTACTCTCAATCTTTGTACATTAAAGTTCATAAAGTAGGTAGGATATACCCATGCTGATTTAAGCAATCAGATCATCACTATAAAGGCTTATGATAATGTATAAAGGGATTTCGAAGGGGTTATTGATCTTCCAATTCAAGTTGGCCCAGTTATAAAATACACCACTTGTCATGTCCTTGATCTAGACCTCCCCTACAACCTTCTTCCTAGTCGACCATGGATCCATGCCATGCAAGCCGTCTCGTCTACCTATCATCAATGCTTGAAGTTCCTGTTTAATGGAATGGAAGTTACGATACAAGCTGATCCCTAGCCATTTGAATACTGCCATTCACTCGAAGCTTCTTTCCCTCATTCCCATTATTGTCCAAGAGTGGAAATGGGACCACCACCAGCATCTCCTCCAATACATCATCTAATCCATCACCCACCACCTCATCCGCTCCATCTTCTACATCCGATTCCACTATCACCAAGGTCCAGATCATTGACAAGGGATGTGGTGAGTATGATATGCATACTACTTTGAACATGGCAACCATGCCACCCTCACCACACACATATGGTCAAACCTTCGAGTCTGAACCAAATGAAGAACAAAAGGCAGTCACCTTGAGTTCCAAAAATGTGGGAACCAACACTTATGTATCTCCCGTGTTACCACAATATACGCCTGAAGATGATATAAGTCAGTGGATATATCATGAAGAACCTGAACCTACTCCCACTTTAAAGAAATATTTTCAAGAGATGTATCCTTGGCCCTCTAAGTACGTTGAGCAATACAATTATCAGGGGGGAGGTCTTGGTCCAAAAGAGCTAGGAAGAAAGCAGCTGATTGACACTTCCATACGTCCAAAGAATTTAGGCTTAGGCTATGATAAAAAGAAAAAGGGTCTCGCAAGATTGACTAGTACTTCTAACAACGTCAGTGTGGGCGATGGTCTTTTGGAAGATATACTAGAGGAAGAGTGTATCATAGACACGTACGATGATGTAGATCACATAGACCTTTCCTCCATGTTCGAATGCCTATCCGTTTCCACCATTAGCCTTTCCCTTCGCCATCCTGAACTCATAGATTGGGACCTACGTGAAAGCACACCTATCAACTCACTTCCCTAAGTGGATACCTATGTAACCTCATGGGATTGGGGGAAGATGAACTCCCTAGTCGCAAAAATAAGAAAAAGAAAAATCCAAAAGGGTCACCTAGTGAAAACCTCCTTGAGGCACTTCATGACTCAGAAAAAGTCAAAACAAGGACGTATCTGACGGTGAAAACCTCAGTGAGGTGCTAGAAGATGGGGACGTTCATCTTCCCCTTGTGGGAACATAGTTGTTTGAATGATCATCCATTCTGATTGAGGAAACACAAGAGGTAAATTTGGGAACTGAAGAGGATCCCAAAATCACATATGTAGCCAAAGCTTTCTCAGAAGAGCACTTTACCATCATTCAACTCCTTAAGGAAGGAAAAATCAATTTCACATGGGAATATTCATACATGCCTAGGTTAGACCCTACCTTGGTAGTACACCATTTAGATGTGCATCCTGATACAAAACCAGTTAAGCAGAAGCTTCACAAAATGCACCTGCAAGTTGCTCTATTGGTCAAGAAAGCTTTGGAGAAGTTGTTGGAGGCCAAATTTATAAGATCCATTGATTACTCCGAGTGGATCTCCAACATCATGCCAGTAGCCAAGCCCAATGGGAATGTCAGGGTGTGTACAAATTTCAGAGACCTCAACAAGGCCTATCTTAAGGATGATTTCCCTTTGCCAAACATCGACATGCTGGTTGATTTAACTGCAGGACACAAGATGCTATCCCTCATGGATGGATTTTTTGGATACAATCAGATCAAGATTGCACCTAAAGATCGACATAAAACAAACTTTACCACACCTTGGGGTACATTCTATTATAATGTTATGCCCTTCAGTCTTAAGAATGCAGGGGCAACCTACCAACGCGCAATGACCGTCATCTTTCATGATCTTATCCACATCATCATGGAAGACTATGTTGATGATCTGTTAGGAAAATCAAGAACT
This sequence comes from Sequoia sempervirens, assembly GCA_007258455.2. Taxonomy (NCBI): domain Eukaryota; kingdom Viridiplantae; phylum Streptophyta; class Pinopsida; order Cupressales; family Cupressaceae; genus Sequoia; species Sequoia sempervirens. The sequence continues at coordinate 181,871,290 of VDFB02000007.1, forward strand.
AGAGAAGAACACCCTGTAGTCCTAAGGAAGATCTTTGAGTGTCTAGAGCACTACAAGTTACGCCTCAATCCAAAAAAGTGTGTGTTTAGGGTTACGTCAGGAAAGTTCTTGGGCTTCATTGTCTCCAGGAGAGGTATAGAAGTGGATCCGGCCAAGGTCAAAGAAATTATGGATATGCCTCCACCTCGCAACCTGAAATAGTTAAGGAGTTTCCAGGGTAAGCTACAGTCCATCAGAAGGTTCATAGCATAGTTAGCTAACAAGTGTCAACCATTCACCCACCTCATGAAAAATAATACATCCTTCAAGTGGGATCCTATGTGTCAGCAAGGTTTTGACAAGATTAAGGAATACTTAGCTCATCCTCCTGTCCTTATGCCTCCAATCCTAGGGAAGCCACTTTTATTGTACATCTCAGCTACTTCAGTGGCATTGGGGGCACTATTAGCACAACATGATGAGTCATCCAAAGAATGAGCGATCTACTATATCAGTCGAACCTTAGCTGGCTATGAGCTCAACTATTCTTCAATTGAGAAGGCCTACCTAGCCGTAGTTTTTTGTTCACAGAAGCTTAGACATTACATGCTCAGTCATCTAGTCAAGTTAATATCAAAAGTTGACCTGCTTAAGTATTTGCTATCCAAAACAATTTTGACTAGATAAATGGCTAAATGGGTCATGTTGTTGAGCGAGTTTGACATAGAATATGTGGAACACAAAGCTATTAAGGGACAAGTGATAGTGGATCAATTAGCTGATGCTCCCCTGGTTGATGCACATGCTTTGGTAATAAAATTTCCTGATGAAGAGGTCTTTACAGTAGTAGAAGCCACCACATGGACACTATACTTTGATAGGTCGTACACACATAACAGATTGGGGGCAGGCATCTTGTTTGTCACCCCCCAAGGTGATTATATCCCAAAGTCATTTAGATTGGCATATCCATGCACAAACAATATAGCTGAATACAAAGCTCTTCTCATCAGCCTTAGAATCACAATCAAATGGAATATCACTCACTTAAGGGTCTTTGGCGATTCACAATTAGTCATCAAATAGGTCAATGATGAGTTTTTAACAAAGGATGAGAAGCTGTTACATTATAAATACATGGTCAATGACTTTAAGAAGTCTTTCACCTCTATTCAGTTTGACCAGATCCCTAGAATATAGAATAAATCTACTGATGTGATGGATACAATTGGTTCCTTAATTGACATGCCTAGGGATTAGACAGAGTGTGAATTCTTGGTTGAACAACTTTTAATCCCTGCATACGACATCCTTGAGAATGAGATGGTGTGCAAAATCGTAGGTCCTGTGTCCCCATGGTATCATGAGATCTATGCTTATCTTCACGACAACATTTTGTCTGCTAACCTTACCTGCAATCAATGTAAGTCATTCATCCAACGTACATCCCGTTACACCATCGTAGGTGATACTCTTTATCGTCACGGATATGATGAAACTCTTCTTCAGTGTCTGAACGAGGCTAAAGCTCACACTGCGTTAATGAAAGTACATAGCAGTGTTTGTGGGGCCCACTCAAATGACATGGCCTTAGCTAAGAAGATTCTCAGGGTTGGTTACTATTGGCCTACATTGGAGCGTGACTCTTGTGACTTCGTGAAGAAATGCTTACCTTGCAAGCAACATGCGGACCTGATACATGCTCCTGCTCAAGATCTACAACCCATCATAGCACCATGGCCTTTTTCTGAGTGGGGTTTCGATTTAGTCATCAAGATATATCCTCCATCCTCTGATGGCCACACCTTCATTATCACTGCCACTGAGTACTTCACTAAGTGGGTGGAAGCCATACCACTCTCCTAGATAACGAGTACTCAAATATCCAAATTCATCCTTTACCATATTATCTACAGATATGACATCCCCTCCACCATCATTTCTGACAATGGAAAACCATTCAAAAACCAGGTTGTAAAAGAGGTATGTGACACCTTCCATATCCAACACCGGTGGTCCACGCCCTATTACCCTCAAGGTAATGGATAGGTGGAAGCTACTAACAAAAATTTGATTAAAATATTGAAAAAGCTTGTCAATAGTACTAGTTGAGATTGGAATCTTCACATCCACCCCACCCTTTGGGCTTATCGCACATCCATCCACACTCCCATTGGTGCCACTCCATCTTTCCGATTGAAGTTGAGATCCCATCCCTAAGAATATCCTTCAAGAATCTCATCACTAAAGAAGACTCACGGGTTGCTCAACTCACTCAATTAGAGCTCCTAGATGACAAGAGGATCAAAGCATAGAATCATCTTCAGGCATATCAAAATCATAGTAAGAGAAGTTACAACAAGAAAGTCTTTCCTCATCAATTTCACATTGGAGATCTAGTCCTTAAGAAGAATCAACGTACCCAACAGGACCGAGACAAGGAGGGAAAGTTTGAACCTAATTGGTTGGGTCCTTATGTTATTATAGCAAAGTATGGATCAGGGGCGTACTGCCTTGCCACTCCTGAAGGGGAGCCCCTCGAAGAGCCTATCAACATCATCCACCTAAGGAGGTTTTATACCTAAATCAGCTGGGTCCTCCTATCCTACCAAAAATAAAAAAAATCCAAAAAAAAAAGTGAAAAATTATTAAAAAATACCAAAAAAAAGAGAGAGTCAAAAATCCAAAAAATAGTAAAGAGAAATAAATTCGTCCTATGGTGAAAACCACCCTTGGTGGCGCCTCAGATAAGTATGGTTGGTGAAAAATTGGTAACAAGCGTCATCCGTAGAGAGCTTAATCATTATCTACCTTGTGTCCTAGTTACTGCATGTCTCCATCCATCCTATCACTTCATTCGCATCCCATCCTTGGCCACTTGGTATGTTTTGATTGAGCATTGGACGATCATCAACTATCTGTAATCTTGAGCTTTTTCATCCTAATCCAAGCTTATGTCAGTTTCACATCATCACCTCGAGTCCTCCATCGCGTTGGTCATTAGCATTTGTCCTTCGTGTGTCCCTCATCGCTTTGTCGTGTCGGTCTTTCATCTTTCATCATTTGTCTTTTCTGAACTACGTTGCCCCTGCACTTTCACGTAGGCAAGGTTGATCATTTGATCCTCCCCTGAGGAATTTTTTTGTCATGTCTTTCGTCATCCATCATCGGTCTCCATTGTCCTCTTTCTGCTTTTATCCATGGTCTTTTCTGAACTACGAGGGCTTTGCGCTTTCACGTATGAAAGGCTAATATATGATTATCCCCCGAGCCCCTAGATCTCTAGGATGTGTTAGTATTGTGTCTTGTGTCTTGTGTCATGTTGTCAAGTGTGTCCCTATCTAGCTAGTTCTTCACAAATGGGATCCTCTAGTATCGGGAGATTTGATTAGTATCAAATATCCCGTGTCATGTGGGTCATCTTAGTTTAGTTTCCATCTTTGGTCTCAATAGGATGCATCCTTCCTAACAAACCTCATCGATCCCATCCATCCCTTTTGATCCTATGGCAAAGGATGTTTGAAATTGACTATGATCTTTTGATGCTTTTGGCTTTTGTTTATTGTTTGAGCTCCCTATTACAATTAGTCAAGGTCACCATGATCTATCATATTATGATGTGTTTTGATTAGTTAACATAGGGGCATATCTTGATATTTTCTTGTTGCTGTCTGCTGGGTTGTCTCGCGTAGTACCCACCAGGATCTCCAAGATCTTTTGTTATGCTGGGGCATCCCTTTGTGCTTGTGGTTATCCCAATGCCTGGCCCGACCAAAGTCTTTGTCACTTTGGGGTGTTGGGATAGCCTTCTTGTCTACTGTGTTTGTTTTATGCGTTAGATGCTAACTTGCGTTGGTTTCATATAGCTTGGCACCTGGTGTCTTATGCTATAGAAAAAATCAGTGCTCTAAAGATGACAAATTAAATTAGGATTGTGTTTCATAATCAATTCTATTGCATTGCATTCATCCCTATCCATTAACCTATGATTTTGGTTATGAAAATATTCACCTTCTCTCTCCTGTTCTTCTTAGGATATCAATGGTTTTTGATAGGTGCAGTTTCACACCATCTACCCACATTCCCATGCAAGTCCTTATTGACACTTATGTTCATTGCATGTTGCATTATAGGTTCATTGCATTTTATCCCGTGTGCATTATCATCTCATATTAAGTTGTTTAGATTAATCATGTTTGGTTATTCTAAGCATCTTAGATTCATTTTTATATCCATACATTTCCATATTAGTTTATATCATTAACATATTACATGCATCACCACCTACATCACAAATTGTTAGGTCCATATCCATCATAGATAAAATCATAAAACATGCATCACATCCTGCATTACACATGTTAGTTGCATCCATATAAGCATCGACATATAAAATCATAAACATGTACATGTATTGCATCATCATGATCACCCATCATAAAATCATAAGTTACATACATAGAATCATCTATCGTATACATAACATGGTGTCAATAAGCATTGTCGTATATCATATAAATATCAAAATCAAATGTCCATCACATAGTCCATAATAATGTCCATCATAATCACAAAATAAAGTACAAGTACAAGGATTTGAATCAAATGTAACCACTGCTACTCTATACTATCCACCCACCTTGCAACTGTCAAAATATAGTATCCTTTCATCTGCCAAAAGAGCTGCCCACATCTGACCTCTGTGGAGAGTCGGGCACTGGTCCTTTACAAGGGAGAGTCGCCTGAGAGTCACTTTATCCTTGGGTCCATGTCCCTAGTGATTGGGATGGTGCAGGCATCTGAGGAGCCTGTTAGACATAATGAAACATGCACTATGCTGAATCTAGAACCACATGTTGATGAGCGACCATCCAGAAGGCCACCTCTCTCATATGCTCATCTCACTCTATAGCCTGATACTAGGCTGCATTCTGCTCATGTCTATATTTGTCTCGATCTTCGTAGATGATTCTCCTCTCCTGTGCCCATGCCTCCTGGGCCATCCTCAGCTGATCGATCTCCACCTGTAGTCGATCTCTCACTGTATCTCTATCCTCCTCCACAACCACTACTTGTGCCTCTGTGATATCCCTCTCTCTATAGTCTCTATACCTCTACCCCTATCCCACCACTACTGCTCTACAGTGTCACTATCTGTGCTCATGTAGCATCTCGCTCCCCCTGCATCGCCTCTACCTATGTTTGTGCTCTGTCTCTCTTACCTTAGAGAGCCTGCACCTCTGTCTGTGCTGTATCCCTCTCTCTCTACACAATCTCTAACCGAGCCTCTGCTACCTCTGCCCTCAACCTCGCATCCCCAAGTGCGGTCTCTGCCATAGACACCTTGTCTTGGAGCTCCGTCCTCTCCCTTTGTAGCCCTATCACCTGCACCCTCAACTCTTCCATCTTCCTCTCTGCCTACTGCTGACCCTTTGCTGGTATCTGATCTGCTGCCCCTCCAGGCTCTTGCTATCCCTTGGCCTGTGATATAGTCATCCCTACCTGTAGTCTATCCTGATCCTAGGTCACCCTAGCCAGCTCACTACGTACTCCCTACACCTCTTCTCGCAGGTCATCTCTCTCCCTCTTTGCATCTCACACCTGTGAGGTCAGGTGGTCAACAATGAAGTCATAATCCCTCTATCCCTCGACTTGTAACTTGACTACCTCTGCTTGAAGCCTGCTCTCCTTAGCCCCAAATTTGCGCACCTCAGCCTCTGCAAACCTCATGCCTCTGCTCTGTCATATGTAGCCTCGCTTGGGCCCCCCTCAATAATACAACAGGGTCCTCAGGTGGTACATATAGTATCATTGCCAATGGCTCCACCACAAGAACGTCCACATCCATAACATCCTCCTGTGGCTCACGCTCCTGCTCAGCCTAGATCGCCACCTGAACTCTCCTTGACTGTCTCCTCCTCCCCACCCTTATTTGCTGTCCTACGACCCTCACCTCCTCCTCAGGCTCATCTCTCTCCTCCCTCATCTCCATCTCTGGCTCATTGGGATCCTACTCGGCTCTGATCTCCACATGGGCCCTCCTCCGCTGTCTACTCCTCCTTGCCACCCTCGCTAGTTTTCCTGTGGCCCTTGCCCCCTCTTGTCCTCTCTCCTTCTGATATCTCTCCTCCATCACCTCCATCTCTGACTCATTGGGCTCCTACTTGGCTCCAATCTTCACCTGGGCTCTCCTCCACTGTCTACTCCTCCTTGTTGCCCTCATTGGCTATCCTACGGACCATGCTCCCTCCTGTCCTCTCTCCTACTGATATCTATCCTCCCTCACCTCCATCTCTGCCTCATCATGCTACTGCTTGGCCTTGATCTCCACTCGAGCTCTCCTAGACTACCTCCTCCTCCCTGCCCTCATATGCTATCCTACAACTCCTGCCTCCACCTGAAGCTCATCCATCATCTCCATGCCACACCCCTCTCTCTCCTACTCAAGCACCACCCACTCCCTCCTCCGCTGTCTCTTCCTCACCGCCCTCGCCGGCTATCCTACGACCCCTGCCTCCTCCTATCCTCTCTCTTGTTATCCTGCCACCCTAATTGCCTCCTGACCTCCCCTCTGCTGGGCTCTCCCCCTCCCTCTCCTCTTTTCTGCTAGTCACAACTCATCGTCTGGTCCAAAGCCTAGTGCCTCTGTAATGGGATCCTCTGGTGTAATCCTCTCCCACTAATGGTTGATGAACCATTTGACATATCAACGTGTCACTCCTGCCACCTGCTGCCCTTCGGTCCTCCCTAGGTAGGGTACTAGTTGCAGTGTCACCCAATGCGCCCTCACAAACTCAGGAAAAATCAGTTCTCCCCCTGGCCGCTCTTGTGTGATCCACCTAAAACTCTCTGGTGCCTGGGGAATATCCTGTGGTAGCCCAAACTATCTCATCGCCCTGTCCGGTCTATGTGACTCCACTATGTGAGGCTCCCTCCTGACTATGTAGCACATGGTGTTGAAGTAGCCCCTATGTCTCACCTCCTCTACCCTCCACCTAGTAAACCGCCGCAACATGTACAACCACCACACTATGCGCTCCTCTTGTAGGTCATATATGGTCCTCCTCCATCTATCCAAATCCCTGAGGCCATCATAATGCCACACTTGACCTACGCTGTCCCGTACCACCATGCTACGAGCGTTGTCTCATCCTCTATCCCTACTCTCACCACTCCTATCTTGGTCAGACTAATGTGCTCCCAGGCCCATACCTACAATAGGAACACCTATGTTAAGCTGAGCCCCCCTTGATAGCACACCATGTGCATGTCTCTGTATAGATGTGTCAGTACACATGTCCCCCATGTGAACTGCCCCTCTCTCCCCTTGACAATATGTTGAATAACCTCCATATAACTTAGGCTATAGAACCATCTGCTCCTATCCGGTATCAGTAAGCTGCTGATAAGCCTGCACAAATAGAGTGGTAGTGTTGGCACCCCCACTGCCAAACATCGATCCACATCTAACCCCTTCCTCTGAATAGGAAGGTTCTGTCATCTAAATGGCATGTACAGTGTCTGATCCAGCTCCTCCCCAGTCAATGTCACCTCACTCACTAGGTGCTCTACTATAGGGAGCCTCAATATCCACCATACATCCTCGAGAATCACTGTCATCTCCCCTGTCGGGAGATGGAATGTGGAGGTTGACGAATTCCATCGCTCTTTGAGCATTGTCAAAATAGCTCGATGCACTCTAACCATCAGATATCCTCTCAAGTGTAGTAGTCCTACTCATGACAGGGCCTCATGATCAGCTCCGGTTATCTCCCTCAACGTCGCCTGTAGCACCTCAGATTGTCTCTCTCGTGTCCGTAGCTGCTCAAATCACTGCATCCATACCACAACACTATGTCAGTCATTTCATCTCTTCTCTCATTTCTCGACCCTGGGTTATCTTCTAAGTATTCCCTCCCCTTTTGGCCAAGTTTCCCAATTTTCTCAATTTTCCTATGTTTTTCTTTTCTTTCCTCTCCTTTTTCGCTTCCTTATCCGGCCCTTTCGCCCTTTCCGGGTGGGGCCGCCCCTTCCCGGGCGTTGTCGCCCCTTTTGAGGTGGGGCTGCCCCTTCTCAGGTGTCGTCGCCCCTTTCGGGGCAGGGCCGCCCTTTTAGGGGCATGGCCGTCCCTCTACTGGACAAATTGTTTTCCTTTGGGTGGACTCATCTTGGGTTGATCCTGGGGAAAGTACGCCCTTCCCTTTTTCCCCCAGCCCATTTCGGGCGTCTTTTTTCTAATTTTCAGGGAAAATTTACCCACTAATTAGGCAACTCCCCCCCTTCCCATGGCCTCTAACAGTATATTCTACCTACCCCATTGGTGAAATCCCAATTTTTCCCCCAACCCATTTTCGTAAACTACCCCAATCCCAAAACCCATGTGTTTAAAAAGCATAAAAACTTACAACATAATCAAACATGCTTAAAATCACAAAGAGGGTTTTTGAACCTAACTTGGCATGGAACTTCGTGCTCATGGTAGAATGCCCACACCTCGTCTGCCTGGTGGATGATGTCATCATTGTAGTTGTCCGACATCCTCGTCTCCTCGTCTCCTCGGCTCCTCTTTCTCCTCTCCTCTCTCTCTCTTCTTCAACTGCCATGTGTGCAAATGAGGCACAGTAACTCTAAAATTACTATAAGTAATTTTTCCCCTCATTTTTAAATTAGTTTTAAGTGGGGTATTTTTACTTTTTATTTAACTTTTTAGGCCCTAATTAATTCCAAAACTTCTGCGGGCCACCATTTGCACACCGTGTGTCCGATCAACTCCGTTCAAAAGCCAAATCTTCTTGGTTTTACAAGCTCTACCAATGGTACCTTCCATTTCTTCATATCGAGAAGTCTCCTAGGGCCCCTTTCTATTCCTCAACATCTCTCTCGAGGGGGCATACCCTACCATTTTCCTCTGTTCCTCCGTCATGGTCATTTCCTGGCAAGATCGGGGCATTCCCCTTTATTTCCCTCTGTTTGGGAAGCTCACACAACTTCTTCGACGTTGGGGCATCATTTTCTAATCACTTCCTCTATTGAGTCATCTACATTTTCTTTTCTTCAAAACACTGTTATTCTAACAATATTTCAAAGAGGGGCAGAATGTAGACATCCAAATTTGACTACTTCCATATGAATTAAATGATTTATTTAATTAATATCTCCCCTTTCCCTAAGGTTCCTAAAGTATTTAATTTAACAATTAAATACTTTACCCTTCATCTTCTCCTCTCTAAATTAAATAAACATATCAATTTATTTAATTTAGTCATTTGACCTTTTTGAATTAAAGCAATTTTAAATTCTTCTTTTTCTCTCTCCTTGTCACATCCTCCATAAACCTCTTCTAATATGGATTAATTTAATTAATCCCTGATTAGGATGTGCACGCCTTAACTAGGATTAATGTCACATCCTCCATATTCTCCCACTTGCTTCTAATCCCTCATTAAGTTTCTTAATCACCTGTTTGCACAACCTTAATCTAATCCCCTTGCTACATTTAGCATATCTTTTTGGTCAACCTTCACATTTTCGACATTTAGCCTAGACCCTCTTCCCCATGTGAATTTAAAATTCACTTTTTATTCCTTCAAAGATTCTCCTCTTCCCCATGTGAATTTAAAATTCACTTTTTATTCCTCCAAAGATTATCCTCTTCCCCATGTGATCATTGAAAGGTCACATCAGTCACATGAAGCCAAGAACCTTCTATTATAAGGACCTTGTCTTATCCACAAGGTACTTTTTAGCCTCCTTCATAAGATCCTTGTCTTATCCATAAGGTGCTCCTCATATGAATTTAAAATTTACATTTATTTCCCCAACCACTGTTCTCTTCCCCATGGAGATTTTTGAGGAATACTAAAATTCCTCATATGCCACTTTCTTCTCATATGGGAACAAGAAGTTCCTTTTTGAGGAAATCTTCTCCCCTCCCAAGGTACTTTCAAAGTACTTGTCCTTCTTCCACATCATTTTCCCCCTTTCCATCTCACCATGTCCTTTGGACACTTCATCCTCCACATGGCAAGATGTGAGGGCTTGTGAGTCCTCAACTCACCATATCCCCCCATCTTGGCCATGGTGGCTCAATCCTGATCGTCGAACTCTCTAGAGAATTCAATTTCTTCTATAAAAACCTCCCTTCTCATTCATTCATTTCCCGTATGCATTTTTATCACACTTATGCTCTCAAGCCATTTAAGCACTTCTTTGCATACTTAGTTTTCATCCTTCATTATTGCACACTTTTAAGCTTTCATCCCATCCTCTTGCATCCATTTTTCTTAGACTATCACATAACCACGTTCATCATTTGCATATTCCATTGCATCTTCACCCCTTTGCATCCCATTTTAGATCATTTTCCATCCAAGGAGCACACACTCAAGCTGCATCAAGGGCCAACCAAGGATCAACACAAGTAAAAGGTATACTTTCTTGTTTTTATCTTTCTTTTATTTGTGTTCAATGTAGCCCAATCTTGAGGTGGTCTAGTGTTGTTTTATCTTGCATTTCTTAATTAGTTTTGCATATTAGGAGGTAATAACACTTGCACACAGAAACAACAAAGGAGTGAATTGGTCAAAGTACCTTTTTAAATGCTATTAAAGAGGAATGACTCATCTTTACTTTGTTGTTTAGTAAAGCTATGACTAAGTCAACTTAGAAAAGTTTTTGCTTGTTAACAAAAGACTATTTCAATGAGAATAACCACACCATGGGTAATAGGGAGTTTACTTCATACTTGGCGCCAAGTTATGAAGCTCTATTTTCTATAGAAGTCCATTTTGGTTGCAATTCAACTATCATCATAGCATGTGCACTTTTGAATGTCTTTTGCTATTGTCAACTAGAAGGGTCGACTTGTAGCATTATATGTTGAGTTTGTACTTAGTTTTCTGCCAACTTTTAGTTGAGTACTATGAGTCGACTTGCATGGTGAGATGTGTCGACTACCATGCTTTTGCAAAGTCTCATTTTTCTGTATAAATAGAGAGGCTTATACTCTCATATAGGACACACTAATCTGCATTATTTTGAAATTGCATTCTGTTGTATTTTATGAGAGCCTTGAGTATTTGTGAGAAGCTATATTTTGCGAGAGCTATATTTGTGAGAGCATGTTATCAACTTTTGAGAGAAGTCATAGTGAAGTATTGCTTTGAGAGAGATAAGTGAAGCTAGGAAGCTGCTATTGGAAGGTTGTGCGTCAAGTCAACCAATTGGATTAATCGTATTACAGGCATGAGGATCTAGTCTTCTCTTATTTGTCTTTATTTGTGAAAGATTGAGAATTGAATGCTTTATTTGATTAGCTTAAGAAATGTTTCTCATTAGTATTAAGATACTAGGAATAATTAAAAATGGTTAGCTTAAGGAAGTGTCTATACTCCTATATACCCTATATGCAGATTTAGATAATGATGTTATTTCTACACATAGGTAGTAATACTACATGTATATTGTGAAATGTATCCACGTCATGAAGTGACTTGACATTGTAGCTTATTATGCTAAGGGAACCTTGGGAATGATAGGGTTAGCATTGAAAATGTAAAGGTATGAAATATATGATGTGAAGTTATGTGAACCACATCAGTTATCTTTACTGGAATGATCACTTGATCATACTTTATACTTGAATGAAACCCCAGGTTTAGGATAACCTATTTGGGATGAGAAGTTCATTTGATTAAAGAGTGAAACCTTAGGTTAAGTTTTACCTATTGGGTTGGGATATGTACGTGACTACTCATTGATACCTATAGGTTGGGAACAACTTACCTGGTTGGGTTGTACATTTGGTCTTGATTGGAACATATAGGGTTAGATTAACCTATATAATCGGACTAGTCATTGGTTGATGACTTTATCATAAGATTAGGGTATATTGAGGTTGAGAATCACCTATGTGGTTAAGTAAATCACTTGAGATCATGAGATACTATATGATTGGAGACATAGATAGGATTACCTATAGAGTTAGAGATGCTACTTGATTAGTTGCTTTATACTCTTGTTATGAAGTCATAATGTTGACAAGATTCTACTCTTGAATGATCCTTTTTACTAAGGAGATTACACTTTTGAATGGATTCATCTATTGATATGAACAATCTTCGATTGAGGTCATTCATGGAAGATACCACTCTCTTGATGTGAACCACGTAATAACGTGAAGTATTGATGAATGGAATCAATTATCTATAAATATTTAATCTATGATTAGATAAAGCTTATGAAGCTAAGCTTTAGATTATAAAGTTACATTTGGGACTAGATTTTCTATTAAAGAGATTAGCTTTTCTATGAAAAGATAAGCTCATATGTTATACCTGGGATAGGAATATCCATTGAAGGGGTAACTTGTGCTTAGGATTAATTGGTAGAGATACCATAGTATTTTGGGTTAAAGGGGGATAGGTTATTTTTGGGGTTAAAGATTACCCATTGGAGGAAATTATCTAAGCATAGGATATGAACGGTCATAATCCAAACTAAGCTATGGTAGTGTATGTGAATGGGATGACTGTCACTAGAATTATTGGGTGAGAATAATTTGGCCAAAGTAGTGTTAGTAGCCACTATTTACACTGTCAGTTCACTATGTTCCTCATATGCATTCTAGTTCAGGATTTTCATACTCGTAGGGAATATGAACGTATGATTAGGTTCTGGTTTGTAGGACACAACAGGAAGCTTAGATAGGCTATTGTTATGGGGTTTACCAACCAATCTCTTCGTCGAAGGATAGGGCCATCTTTTCATGTGTGATAGATGTGCAAGGGACCACATTTGAGTTTGTGGTTGGTGGAAAAGTGCTTGAGTGATGCTTCTCCTCATCAGTTGGCATCTAAGGTTTGCAGATGTTTGCACTAGCATTGGGGACAGTTGGAGTGTATGCACCAGGAAGCGGGGACATCCAGAATGTATGTACCATTGCAGCGACATTAGGACTAGTTTGTATATCTAATGCTAGATGAAGCTCAGAGGAGCTATGTATGTATCATGCACCCATTTATATGGAAGGATGTAATCATGAATGATATACTTGAGTTCATTCAATATGACATCTATGCTATGGAAAGATTTTTGAAATTACAATGGAATGCATTAGAAATTTGGAAATAGTGTAATTTCAAATATGCATGTAATTTACATTATGGAAAGAAAAAAATTTATTGCTATGTCATGGCATTATAGAATATTCACTTAACATGAAATGTTTGGAATGTTACTGAGTAGAACATTGAGGTTGTTACAATCCATGCAAACCTCCATGGAATCGTGTACAAAATATGAGAATATGCTAAGTACCACCCTTTGGAAGGTGGTTGGTGTATTGCATAGCCCAAATGACAAGAAAAAATAAGAATATGCACCCAAGGGCGTGTGAAAGTTATCTTGTCTTGGTATTAAATGAAGAGGCAAATTTGATAGATTTTAAATGAAAATAACAGGAAAATACTGCATAAAGACAAAAATCTGTAACCTGTAATCTACTGCTCTATATTAATAACTATAAAAACTGAGTTACAAAACTAATCTCTCTTTGCAAAATGCAAAGGAAAAGAAGCAAGAACTGAGGAAAAAGATAATTTTTTTCCAATTTATACAATAGATGGATCCAAAGTGCCAAGAGGTGGCACTGACAGTCAACTGCAAGTGAAAATATCTCTCAAATATCTCTCCCATGAGCAAAGATGAAAACCTTCAAAAAGAGGGGTTAGAAATGATGTAGTTTGAGCTAAAATAGCTCCAAACTCCCTCTCATGGTCAATTTTGACCAAGTGGACTTTAAATTCAGCCAACTAGCTTAAAATCAGGTCTACATGCTCTAGTTCAACTCCAAATCAGATAAGCCTAACATGCATGCATGACTCCAATCTAGTCCTTGTTCAAATTAATCCATCTTCAGTCCTCTCTTGTATCTACATGATTTGATGACACAACTAAGGTATTCTAAGCTCCTATTTTTAGGTTAAGTGTTATAGTGAAGTGTTTATGGTTTACTTCAATCTATGTCATTTATTTTTCTATCCACACATTTATATGGCATGTATTAAAGTGACTGATAAAAATATCACTTTAACACATGTTTACAATATCTTATTTTGCCCTTAACTCATGCGCATATATGAGTGGAATGAATTTGTGTTGTGTTGGCCTTTGGCTTGATTTCCCTAAAGTAAAGTTTTTAAAGTGTATAATACATTAGGAAATAAGGCCTAAGTATTTAGGCATTACACCCACTTAATAAAAAATGAAATTAGACACCCTTTACTAGGGTTAGCCATTTTTAAGGGCTTCTTTGAATAAGCAAAAAGCAAAAAACCCTAAATTTTTTGTGGTCATTTTGCATTTCAATTTTCCTCTGCCCTTGAGCTCCTACGCCACTGCCACTGTTAGGGTTTGATGCTTTGGATTCTCCATTTTCATAGAGGCTATGCTTCATTATCTGGAAAATTCTCTTCCATCTTCTGGTAAGTTTTATTTCTAGCACTTTTTTTTGATTTTGCATTGCTTTATATGGTGTTCATCATTTGTTTTTTGAAGTATCTCTACTCTTATTATGAAACCCTCTGCTTATTTGTCTTGTGTTCTGTTTGGAATAACTTGGAGTGTGCTCACATCTAAAAGGGTAAATAGCCAACATGAGCATATAGGTACGAATAATCCTTAGATAATTTGTCTCTATTCATATTAACCCACAAAACTGGACAAATTTGAGGAGTCTCTTGCATAGATTCTGAATAGTCTTCTCAACCCTACAACACTGGCCCGATAAAATATAGGGATTGCATCCTATGCTCTGTTTGGAAGAACTTGGAATTTGTATCATATCTCTGTGATTAGCTTTTATCTTCAACGTTATGACAGTTGCATTTTTATAGTGGGGTATGCATTATGGTTGTCATGATATTGTTATGTTGTTATGAAGGTTTCATTAGAATATTCTCTCCCCTGAGCATATTCAACACTCCATACATTTTTGTGTAGGTAAAACTGCCTATTACTTCTAGGTAGATATAAGCATAAACACCTCTATTTGGATCTATGTATGCATCTTTGCTTACATGACTGTCCTTATGCTCATGTACATGGCTCCAACCACTGTTTCTGCTGGATAATACAAAGTACCTTGTTCTAATCTTATTTATTATTGTTGCATTTGACTAGTCCTTTATACTATCATCCCTCTCAAAATAAGAGGGCAACATGTTAGGACCAACCCTTGTGGGAGCCCATTTTACTCCACATGCTAAAATGTCAAACTAGATGAATCATGTAATGATAACTAAACTTGTACCTACACAGTGAACAAACAAGTTAGATAAATAATGAAACTCAATGCTCTTCCTGATGATTTTGAATTTTAGGCTCTCTTGATACATGTGATAATTAATAAATGATTTAATGCATCTTGAATGAAAGTTATATTTCTGTTGGTAGGACATATGGTTAGATTTTATATCTGGAGCTCTAACAAAACTTTTCATCATAATGCATGTACATCTAAAGATCAGGAGCAAGTAGGAGCTGAAGACCAAGAGGACCAACACAAGATTCTACCACATGAAATGATGGATATACCTTCTTTCCATGTGTTTTTCTTTATTCATATCTTTAGATATATAACTTTCCTTTATGCCGTGTTAAATCAGTTATGCCCATAGCTTGTGTGGGACATTCAAACATTCTTTTGATCTCAATGTATGAAACAACAATGTTTATGCAATCTTGTAAATATTTTCATTACAAAATGAATAAAAGATTA
The DNA here is from genome assembly GCA_007258455.2 of Sequoia sempervirens. Taxonomy (NCBI): domain Eukaryota; kingdom Viridiplantae; phylum Streptophyta; class Pinopsida; order Cupressales; family Cupressaceae; genus Sequoia; species Sequoia sempervirens. The sequence goes on from VDFB02000007.1 coordinate 181,887,047, forward strand.
CAATATTATGCAATTTTTGCAATTCCCTTCTATTGTAAAACATTGCATAATAAAAATTGAATTCCATTTGAAATCATCCCTATTGTGTAATAATTTAACTTAGTAGAAATGTTTGAATACCCTTCTCTTTTAAATGCAATCAACTATTCCAACTTTACCAAATTGAGCCGTGAGTGAAATTTGGTAACATTTATGGCGATTTCTACTGAATGCTTTCCTGCTAAGCATGTTAGACAAGTTGCCTAAATAATCCATTAGGCATGGATTCAAACTCTTGCTCTTCTCAAACTTAGAAAAAAATTGTAACTCAGCTATTAGGAACATGAACAACAACATAACAAAACATAAAACAAACTAACATGGCATTGTTTAAGACAGGGCCAACAAACAGTGCATTTGCACTTATTGAAAAAAATAAAATAGAAATGAAAGGAAATATGCCTAGAGCACTTATTAATTGAAAACCTCTACCCTACCCTACACTAACCAGCAGTGGTAGTGCTCAAACATGACCATTCACTGGTTATGAGAAATAACTTCCCTTTCTAATTAAGAAAGTTTGCTCTGCGAGGTGATTTAGTACTGATAAGATAAGACCCATAAGAACATACCCTATAGAATGTTGTAGAACTTTCTGAAGAACAAAAATAAATTCACTCACCATTTGAACTTGATCATAGATACTGCTATTATGGGGTGAATAAGTGATTTGATTCTATCATTTTAAGGCTGCAACCTCCTCATTAGGTACAACAATAACATGTGTATCCTTATTTAGCTCTCTGTCAGCTAAATCTTTGATAGGGCATCCTTTTGAAAGGATGAAACTTGATTTTTTATTGTTGGTTTCTTGCTCATGTACTGTTATCTCTTCAACCATCACCCTTTCTTGCTTTATCTAAAAAATACTTTTAATCTCCTGATTTTGTTCTATTTGAGCTATACTACCATGCATATCAGGATCTTGACATTCAATAACCATGTTGTCCTCACTTATTTGCAAACAGATCAACACCATGTCAATGCCATTTTCATGGATTTTCTGATCACAACTTGATAACTTTGTTAGTTCACATACATTCTTTCATCATTACTAATAAATAAAGGAAGTTATTCAAACAAATTAGTCAAATATTGAGTTTGAACACCCCCTTTTGCCTCTTCAACTTGCTATTCCACACTTTCTCCTTCAAAATATGTTGAAGGAAAATAATGTTTGACATCTAAATTTGAAACAAAAATCTCAAGGTCATCCCAAAACATGTCTTCTTTATTCTCATTTTAATTTTTTTGTGAAGGGAGACTGTTTATTACCTTGTTACAACCCTCTTGAGATATCAAGACATCAAAGTTTTGAACCTCTTCTTGCTGTTCTAGAGCTAGTACGAGTGTGATCTAAGATATGCTTTCTTCATCATCCACAAAAAGTGGAAGGTCATCAAATGAATTAGTCAAAACTTGAAAACCATCAACATTTTCTACCTCTATATCTTGTTTCTCTTCATCTAAAACCTCTTCCAACTTCTGTAGAAAATATGATCTATCATCTTCAACCTCTTGTACACACATAATAGAAGCTAAAAGATCTGCTTTTCCCCTTACAAACACCCCCTTTTCTTGATCTACAACTTGATTATCTTGAGAAATCAAGATCTCAATTAATTCATCTATGGATGGGGTGATTGTGTCTAAACAATAAGTCTATTTTTGTTGAGGTTCTTGAGGCTGCACAAGCTTGGGAGAAGGTTGCTCATGAAGGATTGTAGGCTGAACTTGCTCAAGAATAGATTCATCCTGTATGAAGCATAGTGTATTGAACATAGGAATGCCTTCTCCAAAAAATGGGTTTGGAAAACTAATCGTTGGGTTAGCTTCTTGCTTAAGTATAGGTTCTTCTAATGTAAGAGAGCTCCTAAAACTTGGAATTTCAAGATTGGAAGACATAGGAGACTCACCTTGAATGAAACTTAGAATTTTAACCTTGGGAATCTCCTATTTGGCAAGTTTTAGCTTCATTTCTGCATCTTTTGTAGCAAGCTGTTGAGCAAGATTCTCTTCAAATTGCCTCTTTTGCAAACTGCCTACCTTGTGCCTCCAATTCTTTCCTATGAAGGTAGGCCTAATAATCTAACTCCTGTTGCTACAAATCAAGCTCTTGCTGACTCTTGATCTCTTCTATCAACTTTTCAAAGTCTAACAATGTGTCCTTGATGTCATTCATGCTATTCTTAATATCCCTAACCTCCAAATCTTGGAGGTGATCAGGAGAGTGTTTGAATTGATTTGACATCAGAGATGTTTCTTAAGACTGATTTTGGACATATGAATGTTGATATGAAGGTTTAGCAGGGGTGGGTGGGAGGTAAGCATGTTGAGCATACTGATATACTGCTGTTGCATGGGTATTTGGGATAAAACCAGTAGCATGATTGGCCTGATATGGATGATAAGAAGGTTTGTTGACAATATTTTCATTGTATGGGGGTGGGTATACATATTGACTATGAAAATTTGACATTTCTACTCATATGAAGAGTTGGAAATAAGAATAAAAGCTTGATTTTTTGAAACATACCAACACTTGATCTATTAAAACTAGCAAGTTTGTACCCTAAGTCACTAGGTGTGTGTGTAGATCCTTCCTCCAAAGGCTATTAATACTGATTTTCACACCAAAAATAAGAATTATGTGGAATTTTTTTGGACTAGGAGAGTCCAAATAGTCCCACCGGGGGTGCCAAAAACTGCTGTCATGGAGATTGCACCCAGATGCTAAGTTTAAATGCTCAAAAATCTCATGAAACATGGAAACATCTTCGAGCTTGTGGGTATGCTCATAGAGAAGATGAATCTCCAGATTATGGGATGGATCCCTTAAGATTTTCTAATGAATAAATGGTTTTTTCTTGAAGGAAAAGGGATAGAAGGAACTAAAGTGAATTGATAAAATTGATTTTGAAAGTATGGTGATGCACCTAAATGATGATAAAAATTGCAGAATGATTCACAACTATTCTCAAAAAAACTATTTACAAAGTTTAGAAATTGCATCACAAAAATGTTTCTAAAGGAGGCCAAACAGTTTGTTCCTTCAAAAGGAAAATAAATTTTCTCAATTTGAAGATCAAAATGAAAATAAGCACAACTTAAAACTTGTGATGGATGTACAATAATGAACGAGAAAAAACTTAAAGGTTTTGATGGTTAAAACACAATAATTTCATCAAATCATTCACAAAGACATTTTGCATTATCCCGAAGAGGCAAATTTGATAGATTTTAAATGAAAATAACAGGAAAATATTGCATAAAGACAAAAATCTATAACCTATAATCTGCTGCTCTATATTAATAACTGTAAAAATTGAGTTACAAAACTAATCTCTCTTTGTAGAATGCAAAGGCAAAGAAGCAAGAACTGAGGAAAAAGATAATTTTTTTCCAATATATACAATAGATGGCTCCAAAGTTCCAAGAGGTGGCATTGGTAGTCAACTACAAGTGAAAATATCTCTCAAATATCTCTCCCACGAGCAAAGATGAAAACCCTCAAAAAGAGGGGTCAAAACTGATGTAATTTGAGCTAAAATAGCTCCAAACTCCCTCTCATGGTTAGTTTTGACCAAGTGGACTTTAAACTCAACCAACTAGCTAAAAATCAGGTCTACATGCTCTAGTTCAACTCCAAATCAGATAAGCCTAACATGCATGCATGACTCTAATCTGGTCCTTGTTCAACTTAATCTATCTTTAGTCCTCTCTTATATCTGCATGATTTAAGGGCACAACTAAGGTGTTCTAAGCTGCTATTTTTAGGTGAACTGTTATAGTGAAGTGTTAATGGTTCACTTCAATCTATGTCATTTATTTGTCTATCCACACAATTATATGACATGTATTAAAGTGACTCATAAAAATATCACTTTAACACATGTTTACAATATCTTATTTCTACCCTTATCTCATGCGCATATATGAGTGGAATGAATTTGTGTTGTGTTGGCCTTTGGCTTGATTTCCCTAAATCAAAATTTCTAAAGTGTATAATACATTAGGTAGTAAGGCCTAACTAGGCATTACACCCACTAATAAAAAATGAAAACACCCTTTACTAGGGTTGGCCATTTTTTAGGGCTTCTTTGAATAAGCAAAAAGCAAAAACCCTAAAATTTTTGTGGTCATTTTGCATTTCACTTTTCCTTTTCCCTCAAGCTCCTACACCACCACCACTGTTAGGATTTGATGCTCTTGATTCTCCATTTTTGTAGAGGCTATGCTTCATTATTTGGTAAATTCTCTTCCATCTTCTGCTAAGTTTTATTTCTAGCACTTTTTCTGATTTTGCATTGCTTTATATGGTGTTCATCATATAGTTTTTTTGTAGTATCTCTACTCCTATTATGAAACCCTCTGCTTCTTTGTCTTGTGCTCTGTTTGGAAGAACTTGGAGTGTGCTCACATCTAAAAGGGTAAACAACCAACAAGAGCATTTAGGTACGAACAATCCTTAGATAATTTGTTTCTATTCATATTAACCCACAAATCTGGATGAATTCGAGGAGTCTTTTGCATAGATTCTGAATAGTCTTCTCAAGCCTACAACACTGGCCCAAGAAAATATAGGGATTGCATCCTATGCTCTATTTGGAAGAACTTGTCAGTTGTATTAGATTTCTATGATTAACTTTCATCTTCAATGTTATGACAGTTGCATTTCAACAGTGGGGTATGCACTATGATTCTCATGATATTGTTCTGTTGTTATGAAGGTTTCATTAGAATATTCTCTCCTTTGAGCATATTCAACACTCCATACATTTATGTGTAGGTAAAACTACCTATTACTCGTGGGTAGATATAAGCATAAACACATTTGTTTGGATCTATTATGCATCTTTACTTACATGACTGTCCTTATGCTCATGTACATGGCTCCAACCACTGTTTCTACTAGATCATGCTAAGCACCTTGTTCTAACCTTATTTCTTATTGTTGCATTTGACTAGTCCTTTATACTATCATCCCTCTCAAAATAAGAGGGAAGCATGTTGGGCTCAACCCTTGTGGGAGCCCATTTTACTCCACATGCTAAAATGTCAAACTAGATGAATCATGTAATGATAACTAAACCTATACTTGCACAATGAACAAACAAGTTAGATAAAATAATGAAACTCAATGCTCTTCCTAATGATTTTGACTTTCAGGCCCTCTTGATACATGTGTTAATTAATAATTGTTTTAATGCATCCTGAATGAAAGTTATATTTCTGTTGGTAGGACATATGGTCAGATTTTATATCCGGAGCTCTAACAAAATTTTTCATCATAATGCATGTACATCTGAAGATCAGAAGCAAGTAGGAGCTGAAGACCAAAAGGACCAACACAAGATTCTGCAATAGACAATGGTGGATATACCTTCTTTCCATGTGTTTTTCTTTATTCATATCTTCAAATATATAACTTTCCTTTATGCTGTGTTAAATCAGTTATGCCCATGACTTGTGTGGGACATTCAAACATTCTTTTGATCTCAATGTATGAAAAAACAATGTTTATGCGATCTTGTAAATATTTTCATTACAAAATTAATAAAAGATTGCAATATTATGCAATTTTTTCAATTCCCTTCTATTGTAAACATTGCATAATAAAAATTGAATTCCATTTGAAATCATCCCTGTTGTGCAAAAAATTAACTTAGTAGAAATGCTTGAATACCCTTCTCTTTTAAATGCAATCAACTTTGCCACTAAGGTTTCCATTGGTTTTGTTGGGGTGGCCACTAAGAGTTATAATTAAATCCTTGGTAATTTTGTGGTGGCCACTTGTTTTGCTGTTGTTGATTCCAATTGGATTGAAGATTTTTTCATTGTAAGTTTTGTGCATTGGCCCAAGTTTGAGGGTTCCATCTAGGGAAATTTGAATTGCCAACTAGAAATGACATGTTATAATTCAAGGTGTCTTGCGGCATACATTGTCTTGGCTTCCATGATTTCCTTTGAGTGATGTAAAACACTTGACTATCTTCATCTTCAAGTGCATGAAAGTATGGTTTCTATAACACCGCTCCATTTTGGCTCTTTTGATCAACAATGTTTTTCTTTGTTATGTGGTTTCTGTTTGTACTTTGACTTTGGTACTTGGTTACAATTTGATCGTAAACTGTTAAGCGATGCGTATGCTATACTTTAATGTGATGGAATTTTACTCTGATGTTATCATTATGGCCTATTTTGAATTAACTTAGCAGATATTTTTAATTAATGATGCTTTATACTTTTGAGTATATTATTGATGTTAGACTTGTCAGTTAGAAAGTCTGTATTGGTGAAGGGGACAGGATTGTATCACTCGCTTGCGAGTGCCCTACAATTTTGAGATTTCCTCTTCACGGTGTGTTTTATTATATCATATATATGCATGTTTGATATACTCTTTGTTCGCAGGTTGATAGGTACAGGACATCGACTCCACCTGATTTCATAGGTTTGAGTGTGTCCATTGATCAACAGTAATCGATTGGGAGATAGTAGCTAGGTTTTCCGTGCCAAGTCATCACCTTGGTCATAGTGTGTCGTTGGGTTGTAGTCGGGTTAAGTTGTTTTAATGTTGTCCTTTTCACCTTGGTTTTTATTTAATTTCAAATTATAAAGGTAAATAAATGGCTTGTGTAGTTAAATTCATGATTAAATATATCTGGTTGTAATGTTAGAAATGTTAGTTATTTTATTAATTAGTTAAATTAAATTAATAAAATAATATAATCTTGGATATATTTATTTTATTGATTAATTAAATTAATTGTGAGTAATTGAATTAAGTTATCCATCTTGAAATTAAAAGTGTTAGATTCTTTTTGAAATTCTAAAAATTCTAAAAGTTTTAAATTCTTTTTGTGAAAAGAAATTTTTAAATGTATGAAATTCTTTTGGAAATGAAAATGTTTAAAAGCATTTAAATTCTTTTGAAATATAAATTTAGAAAAATGAAATAATGAAATAAAGTCATGTTGAAAGAAATTTTGGGTTTTAATTTAAAAAATAAATAAATCAAATATCTCCAAATTTGCAATAACTATGGTGGATGGGATATTTTAGGGTATTTGACCAAATTTGGGAAAAAAATAGAGAAGACTTTTGATATCTTAAAATTTGGCTGTGAGAAAAAAAGGAAGGAGAGTTCTTCATGATTTGTTGATGCATTTTGGATTTTGGGTGAGGATTTGGAAAAAAGCTTTGGAAAATCTTCTTCAAACTCTCCTTCAAGCTGCAATTCACAGGTTTTTCTTGCTTATTGTTTTAGAAAATTGCATGTTTCAATTTAAAACTTACTTGTAAATCTTTGTTTTGAAACTCTGTTTAAATCTTGAAGAAAGTTAGAATGTTAGTTGAAAATCAAAACTTGCAACAGGAAATCTTCAATTTCAACAATAGAAAATGGAAAGAAATAAAATGATATTTGAAAACCTCTAATTTGGATTTGAAATAGTTCGTGTCAAATTTGAAATTTAAACCCAGAAATTGTGTTTGAGAAATTAGTTTTATTGAGCTTGAGAAATTAATTGTATTGTAAAATTTATGTGGAAAAGTTGCACAATTTGACTATAAATGGAAATTTAGGTATATATTTATAATATGTCTGAATATATGTATATATATAATCTTGATATATATATATATTCAAACATATATTATAAATATGTTTTTATCATTCTCGAAAAAAAATTATTTAAAAAAAAATTTACATAGAAATTTGTGTAGAACAGGGGAGGGCATTTTGTTTTTGTTGAAAATAAAATCTTCAAAATCTTTAGAATTAATATTTTGGTGGGGAGGCAGCGAGACACCCACAGCCAATACACCCAGGAACTGCCTATTGGCAAGCAGCTCCCCACCATGTTGGGAAGCTTCTACAGGCATTGCCAGACCTCCTTAGAGGCTGGGGTGAGCTTGCGTGGTCGTCCCTTCAGGCACAGACCTTATAAAATTAGTTGTTTAATTTTTATTTAATTTTTGAATTTTATTTTTATTAATTTTTTATTATATATTATATATAATATATAAAACAATACATATATAATATACTATATTTAAAATAAATTTTGTTATTATTATTTGTGCGTGGGCGGTTTTAATTATTAGTTTTGGAGATTTAGGGTTTGATTTTGAAACTTATATATTTAAATGTACAATTACTATAATTAAATATATATATAGTTGGCCCTTCTTAAGAATGCTACTTTATATACGATATATTATCTTCAAATGCCAGAAATTATTTAGGGCAGATTACTTCATTAGCATAGTTGAAATAAAATTGACTTAATAGCAAATGGTTTTATTTTATAAAGTTGATTTTTATTAATATGTGTAATTGGAGAAAACAAAATTAAATTATTGGTTTAAATTCCTTAAAGTTGTCAATGTGATTTGATTTACTATTGAGTTTGTGCAAATAATGTTAATTATTTAATTGATTTCATGCACCATGTCGTTGCTTGGCTTGGATTTAGGAAATCCTAACATTAGTTTATTGAGTTGTCTGAAATGCTTTCTAAGTGATTTTTTCGTTCATTCTCGATGTTGGAGCAGGTGCATTTGTTTGTCTTCCGACTGGGGAGTTTTTAGTTAATTGTGCGTTGTTGTCACCGGTATTAGCCAGTACTGGGATTGTCTTGGTGGTGTGGTATAGTCATGTTGTTTTACACGGTTTTCTGAGCGAAGATGGTTTGTCACCTCCTTTAGTTGAGGAGTGGCTTGCCGGTTACGTACCTCCTTTGGAAGGAGTGGATTAAAGACTTTGTCTCCTCTAGTGTTTGGAGTAGAGTTGCTTTTCATTATTTTGTTTTAAGCAGGATGGGGAGAGTTTGTCCTTATCTAGTTACCCATTGAACTGCATGGTTTTGTAAAAGTGGTGGGCTTGCGATGGGAGCTGAAGCTTATTTGGGGTTAAAGCAGGGGAAGGCGGGGTAACCTGGGTTTGAAGTAAGTGATAACAAAAGAATTAATGAAGAAAAACTTTTAAGAATAAATAAGATAATGAATGTCTCTACTCATGACTCTTGCACTTTATCAATTTGAAGACGAGAAGCGAAACCCTGGTTTATAGGAACAGAATGGCTTTGGTAGAAGAGCAAGCAGGGGTAACAAGATGATATTGGGGATGGAAGCAACCTAGGAAAGGGTTGAACCTAGGTAGCTTTCACATAGAAAATGATGTGTGACCCATCTCCTGTCAACAAAAGTCGGTTTGTATTGCTAAATGATCATTGTTGTTCGCTTTGGAAGCATTTAACCATTGTGTTAAAGTGTTATTGTGCTTGTGGCTGGTGGTTTCTGATTGGTTGCTTTTGTGTCTAGGGTGAGTGCCTGCATGAGGTATTCCTTGTTATATCTCCCTAGCAGGGTAAAACTCTCCGGTATCCACCGCAGTTTGGTGGAATATTTTTCCCGTTGGGTTGTCTTCTTGTTATTATGGATGAGATTTCTAGTTAGAGAGTTCATGGGATCTAGTTCTTTCATGCTTTATTCCTTTTAGTTATTATTGTAATTTATTACCTCTCTTTGTATTGAGGTGGAATATGTAATTTGTAACCTTGGTTGTTGGAATTACCTCATTCGGGGAATGAGTGTTGTATCGATATTATGCGTATATTATTTGAGCTGTATCTTATGCCTTTGATGTAATTTTATCATGTATGGAATGTATGTGTATTTAATTTGTTAAGTAATTAAATGTTATGGTTTCATTTCATGTTTCTTGTTTGGGTTTTAAAGTAACCTCAGTCTCGTAACCTTAGAGGTTGTTGCAATGGGTAGTGATCTTTCATGTTAATTGTACTTATTAAAAAAAAATTAGTACATTTGTGTAGTTATTGCAACTTCCTCTAGGGTTGCGTGGCGGGGCGTTACAGTTTCCCTTGCCTATCTTTAGAAATACTAGCCACTTCTTGCACTTGCAATTAGTCTTTCTCTATCTACAATGTGGGCAGTATTCTGTAAGGCCTGCTTTTGCCTCTTCTTGCTTCTTTTTCACATGGAGAGTGTCTAATTGTGTATCCAAATGGCCAATAATATCCTCCATATTTGATAAAATATTTCTCAACTCTACCTTAGAGACTCCATTGGATGATTTGTTGAGTGGAGATGTCCTATTTTCCATAGTCTTTTCAGTGAAAGACCTTGAATAGTTCCTATAGACTTTAAAAATCTCATCAAATGGTAATTGTGAGATATCTCCCACCCCAATGAGGTTAAGTGCATCCATGCAATCCTCATTGACTCCCCTTAAGAATACTAGTTTCAGGGATTCATTTGAGAGTCTATTTTGGTGGGATTTCTTAAGGCAAAATTGGAACTTTGTACACAGTATTCCAATGGTTCATATTATTTTTATGCCATTCTGAAGATATCACCCTATTCCTATTAGTGCCTCTATAATAATCTTGGTACTTTTCCAGGAACTTTATCTTCATGGTATTCCAATTGGGAACAACATCTCTTCCTGAACCCATGAACCATCTCAGAGCAACATCCTTCAGTGTTGTTGGAAACAATTTAAGCTTGTGTGGATCTGTGGTATAGTTATAACTTCTGGATAGCATTCCAAACTCAAAAAGGAAGGTGTATATGTCCTCCATGACTAACCCATAGAAGATAGGTAGTGCTGAAGAAGGTATGTTCTTCAAAGCAGTTTCTCTCTCCCAATTGGCAATGGGGAACTCAAACGTTACATGCTCTGGTGGGTCTTCCACTGTGGTATCAACCATGATGCTAAATGAAATTTGGGATTCTCCTTTGTGTTTGGTGCGGGTATTGGCATTAGGGATGATTCTTCTTCAAGAATACCCCACTCTATTTACTTTGTTCACCAACATCCTCTAATGCTTCGTGTGGTGAGAGAAGAAATCTTCCTAGAGTATTTCGTTGCCGCCACATACACTAATTATGACTCTTTGGATTAGTGATTGCTACACATTGTTTGTAAAGTGTGTTTGTGTTGATAGCTAAAACCTAATTACCCTAATGCTGAAAATAAAAATCACTAAACTATGAAAGCTTGAGAATACATAGGAGAATCTTGAATGTAGTACCATCCTTGGAAATGACGACAAAAATGTAAGGCCTTTCTAATGTTTGATTAACTTGGTGTTTGCAAGTAGACACATAATTCAAAGGATGGGTTCCTAACTGAATAGTTCACCAAACCTTCACAAAAAGCTGCATTTAATTATCAACCAAGCCTTGTAAGATTTTGATAGTGTTGGCACTATATGTGCATCCAAGGATCCTAACTATGCCCTATATCAATGGAACATAGGTGGTCACACATGTACTAAAAATTGTAGAAACTGGAAAAGGAAATAAATAATGAAATTGTAAAACAAGGGAATTAACATAGATCTATTGCTTATGCTATAGGTACTTACTACTCAATATTGTAACTGCTAACTATTGAATCTAAACTTGTAACTAACTAATACTTCTAACTTCTAACTTCTAAATTTTCTAGAGAATAACTCAATGTAATGTTACAAGTTGTAATTCATACTACAAAATATTATTCATGAAATTTATATGCATATAATTGAAAACTTATCTTAAACAAATTTAGTAATGTAGCATCTAATCTAGTAATAGAAAATAAGGTGGGTTGGCAGCACCTCGAGTGGCCCATGCTCAAGTTGTTGTGCCCAAAGAAGATATCAAATATGCACTACTTGATCAACAAATAATGACAAAAAACTAAATGCCTTTGTTGCATGAAAACTAGATTTCTTACAGTTTAACAAGAATCTCTAAGGATTTCTCATTCAATAGTACTTGATAGGTCTAGATAGTAGTCTATTTTATGTTGGTTTTATTAGAATTTAAGATACTTTTAAACACACTTCCTAACAATATTCCATTATATAGACCTAAGACCCAAAAGCATGGTGATGGAATTATGGTTTAATATATTAACATTAAATGGTTTATATGAATATGTGCATGGAAATGTTGATGGAAAGTTATGTTTAATTATGATGGTTATCCTTGTGTACATATTTTGTGAAACTAACTTGTTTGTAGAAAAAAGAGGAACCATGATGCACAACCATTGCGGGATGAACCCACAACAAAAGGGGTGTTGAATATCAGAACAGGGGATGATGTAGAAATAGTTGAACATGGCGGTTATTGGTCAAAGGAATTTAATGAAGATAAAATGCGCGTTATAATAAATATTTAATAAACACCGAAGAAGAGGTATTTTTAGATATGTAACAATGATATATGGACGTATGATTTAATGTAATATTTTTTGACAGAGTTCTAGTTTGATAGGGTTCTCTTTCTTTTCAATTATAGGTTGAATAATTTTAAATCTTGAATCCACACTCTAGATATTTGGAAGTGGAATTAATGATTTTTGGTTTAAGTTGTTGCTTTCAATAAAGACTCCCTCAGTTTGTATATAACTATTGGTTGAGTTTGTAGATTAGTTAGTTGGTTGTTCATAATTTATACTATCTATTATTTCTAGTTGAAACATGAATCTACAAAATGCTTAAATCTAGTTTGTGTAAGAGTGTTTTGTAATCTTTCATCTTATGCAATAAATGGAGATCAATTCATGAGATGCGTGAAATCTATTAGTTAGATTGAGTTCAATTAAGTGGGATCAGTTACTTGAGCAGGCCACTCAAGGTATTGTTCTTCACGTCATTTTTTAGTTATTCATTTCTGTTGATAGTTAATATTAGTTTATCATTGTTCATGAATTGTGTGCAAGATAACTAAGATTTCATTTCTTGCTTATTACAAGTGAATACTTAGGAACATGCATTGAATAATTATTATTAATAATCCAGAGGATAATTTAGTTGAGTTAGTAATCTTAATTAGGTTTTCAATTCACATAGTATCATTTTATTGACAATAGTTCAGTTACAACCTTTACTGTAGGTACCTGTAACAACTAAGTTTTAGTTATAATTTTATTGTTTTATAGTTTTTGTGAATTTACAACAACTAGAATAACTTTAGAAGGATAGTTTAGGTAGTTTGAGTCCATGAAGGCATATATAATGTTGCACCATCATAAGCTTACACACCTTGGTTGATAATTTAATGTAGTCTTAAGCAGTGTCAAGTGGATTGTTTAGTTAGTTGACCTTTTGAATTGAGTGACCTTCACCAAGTTTACAAAACATTAGCTTAGCCTCTACATTTTTGGTGTCACTGTAGGGGATGGTGCTATCTTCATAGAACTATTTTTATAGTTTTCATGGTTAAGTTTCCCTTTTCAAGCATTAGGACTGTTAGAAACCACTCTTTTCAACACCAAGCTACTAACATTGTGCAAGGCTGTTTCCATACAAAGGAAAACCTACTGTATGCGGAGGAAAAGAGATAACCAAGATATATTCCTCCCTTCAGACACTCAATACAAAGAAGATACTGGTGATTTTGTTGAATATACTACATAGATTGTTGAAAGAGTGAACACTGCCTTTCCATCTTCATCATCTTCCCACAACTTTTTGAAGGGACAGAACGATGGAAGATCTAATCCACTTTAGAACGGTACCTTTGAGGTTCCTTTGAGTTCCCAATAGCTGACCAAGCTAGAGCTACTATGCTGAAAAATATTCTACCGTCAACATTACCAATATTTTATGGCTCTATAATTGAGGACCCAGATACCTCTCTCTTTGAGTTTGATGTTTTGTGCAGAAGTTATGATTACATAACTGATGCCCACTAAATCAAGCTCTTCCTAACCACTCTTAAGGATGTTGCCCTCAGATGGTTTATGGGGCTTGGTAGGGATGTTGTTCTAGATTGGGACACCATGAAGACTGTGTTCTTGGAAAAATACAAGGACTATTGCAGAGGATTAGACTGAAGAAGAGATGACATCTTCTCAATGTATCAAAAAGAGGATGAGCCATTAGAAGGTCATATAGAAATATGTTAGTTTGCTTTGAAGAAAAACCTCCAGCATAAACTGTCAGAGGAGTCCCTTAAGTTGGTGTTTTTAAGGGGGATTAATGAAGACAGTATGGACACCCTCAACCTTATTGGGGGAGGAGACATTTCTACAGAACCATTAGAAGGCATTTTAAAAGTCTGTAGGAATTATTCCAGGACCCTTTTTAGGAAGCCAAGAGGGGGGAGGTCATCCATCACAAGTAAGTCCTCTAATGTGGATTACAAGGTTGAAATTAGTAACTTATTGTCCAACATGAAGCAAGATATAATCAATGATCTAGCAACATAGTTCGACACACTCCACATCAAGAACAAGTAGGAGGAAGCAAAATCCATGCTCATTGAGTACTGTCCTAATTGTAGGCAGAGGAAAGCCAATTATAAGTGCAAATGAGTGGCCAATATCTAGCAAGAAAAGATGGAGAAACCAGATTTCTAGGAAATGGAAAGAGATGATGGAAAATTTTTCTACATAGCACAAAGGAGGCCTTGGTAGGAAAGACAAGGTATGCCACTAGACCCCCTTAGTTTTAAACCATCTTTCCCTTTGAACAATCAAATTTTTTTTGCTTGGCACACCCAACCCTAGCAAACAAATTAGAACCAGTGGAAAAACCCTCATCAATGGCCACAAGCCCAACCAAATTGGAACCAACAACCAAACCCATGGCCATATCAAAACTTTCAGGGTTCCAACTACAATTCACAATGGCCAAACCAACAAATCAATGACAACCTCAGTGACAGAAAGGCCAGCATTGGTAGCAACCCAATCTGAATTACCAACAACCTATGCTACCACCTCCTCCACCTCAGTAGCAAGCTCTGATGCCTCCATCAAATCCTAAATCTTATCCACCTAAACCATCATAAATACCTGCCCAACCTACACCTAACCCTAACACTAAGCCTATTCAACAGGCTTATACTAACGAAGCTATGCAATACCCCACTTATGGGGTAAAGGTGAGTGATATCCACCTCAGACTAGGAAAAAAAATTACTGGGTCTTCATTCCCCCAAATTACAAAAATTGAGGATGAGGAACCTATAGTTGAGGCTTCTGATAAACCACCTTTGGAGCCTGAGCAAAATCAGGTACACCAAACTACCTCAAATCCCAAGCCACCTTTTCTTGAATTCCTAGCTCTACAAAAGCATCACACACAGGCTGAGACTTCCTTGTTAGGGTAATTGAAAGATGTTAACATTAAAATTCCACTTATCCAAGCTATCAAAGACATTCCCATCTACACTAAGACAGTAAGAGATCTCTGTCTTAAGAAATTAGACAGAAAGAGGAAAGATCCATAAATAGTTCATATTTTGGGGAATCTTACTGATATCATGTTGGGGAACATTATAGTCTTTAAGTATACTAACCTTGGTAGTCTAGTTTTGGATGTTGAGATCAATAGGACGTTCATTAAAAACACTTTGATAGACTTGGGGGCAGCCATCAATTTCATGACAAAAGAAACAATGCAGTTGCTTTAGCTGGTCAACCTCAGGCCTACACAAACTGTCTTGCAATTAGCTGATAGATCCATAGTTAAAATTGAGGGGATTATTGAAGATATATTATTGTATTGTGTGGGAATACCTTGAAAACTTCATAATATTGCAACCTAAAGTTAACCTTGTAGGTTGCCCACTAATCCTACGAAGACCTTGGTTGGAAAAAACTGATGCATTTATAGGATGCAGATCTAGTAAAATGATAATATCCAATGGGACAATCACAAAGAACTTGGTTCTTTATCCACTTGCGCAACCATATACAAATCTGGAGCACTCCATTTGGCCCAATTTGGGTGAGGAGGAGGAAGATAGCTACTCTCTTTAGACATTGATGACCATTGAGCGCAACCCCTTATTGGATGACCAAGATGAAGATGAGCTTATCGCTCATATAATCCAAAATTATTGTGGTAGGAGCTCACAGTAGCAGGATTGTCTCATATGCCTACAAGACCCCTTGCAAATTATTGTACCTACTGATTCTACAGAAGAGATATCACAACTATTTCATTCACTACTCCCTCAACAATGTTTACCAATCATACCAAGCCTTGATCTATCATCGGTTCAAGAGTTATCAAAGGAGTTGGAAATTATGCTAGGGAGGATGTTAAATATTAATAATGCCCTCACTAAGGAACAACAAAATTCTCTGCAATCAGTGCTGCTGGCACAGTCAACTACATATGCATGGGATTACCATGATATGAGGGGCATTGATCTTGATCTCTGTATGCACATGATTTATATTAATGAAGGCTATAGACCTATCATACAACCACAAAGATACATGAATCAAGCTCTAAGAGATATAGTAAAAGATGAACTGCAAAAGATTTTAGATGTCGGTTTTATATACCCTATTTTAGATAGTGAATGGGTTTCACCATTGGTTATAGTTCCCAAGAAAGGTGGGAAATGGAGAGTTTGTGTTGATTACAAGGAATTAAATACTTCCACAAGGAAATATCACTTTCTATTTCCATTTATTGACCAAGTTCTTGATTCTTAGGCTAGAAAGAAATATTTTTCATTTCTTGATGGTTTCAGTGGTTATAACTAGATCAAGATTGCACCAAGAGATCAGGATAAGACCATATTTACTTGCCCCCGGGGAAATTATGAATATTATATTTTACCTTTTGGCTTGTGCAATGCTCCAGCTACCTTTCAAAGAGCAGTACTCAACATATTTTTTGATTTTGCACACAACTGCATGGAGATGTACATGGACAATTTCACCACTTATGGTGAAACTTATGAGGAAGCTCTTAGTAACCTAGAAAAAGTATTAAAAATATGCAACAAACACAATTTATACCTCACCAATGAGAATTATTTCATGATGATGACACAAGGCATTGTGTTAGGACACTTTATATCCAATGAAGGCATACAGGTTGATCCAAAGAAGATTGAGATTATATTTAACCTACTTGTGCCATAAAAACAAAAAGATGTAAGAAGCTTCCTTGGACATGTAGGTTACTATAGGTGATTCATCCAAGATTTCAGTAATATTTTTGCACCTTTGTTTATTTTGTTGACAAAGGATTCTAAATTTGATTGGACTGAAGGTTGTCAGAGTTCATTTGAAAAACTAAAGGTAGCTTTAACTCATGCACCGGTTCTAAGAGGCCCAAACTAGACATTTCCATTTCACATCCACACTGACGCATCAAATTTTTCCATTGGAGTAGTCCTAGGGAAAAAAGAAGGGAATAAGGAATATGTAATCTATTATATCAACAAAAACCTCCAAGACATAGAGTTGAACTACACTGTGACATAAAAAGAAATGCTTGCAGTTGTCTATGCCAGTAACAAGTTTAGACATTATATAACTGGTTATCAAGTGTTCATACATACATATCATACAACCATTAGGTACTTGATGAATAAACTAGTGGTAGGTGGAAGACTTGTAAGGTGGTTATTATTGCTGCAAGAATTTGACATAACAATAGTTGACAAGCCTGGAAGGGCTAATGTGGTTGTTGATTTCCTGTCTAGATTGCCTACTCAATCATCAAAAGAAGTAGTTGATGATTATTTCCTTGATGAACATCTATTTTATCTAAATATACACACACCATGGTATGTTGACATAGCAAACTATTTGGTATCAGGATAGATTCCAAGTTACTTTTCTCCAAGAGAGAAAAGATAGTTGGTTTATAAATGCTTCCCTTATTCATCGATTTCTGGATTTTGTTTTACACTGGCCCATATAATATTATGAGAAGGTGTATTGGGGAGGATGAAGTGTTTTCCATGTTGAAAGCATGCCATGATGAACCTTGTGGTGGAAATTTTGCAACCAAAAGGACAACTTTCAATATTTTGACAACAAGATATTATTGGCCAACCTTTTATAAGACTCTGTTAAATATACTAGAAGCTGTGACTGCTACCAAAGGATGGGAAGACCCACAAGAAGTGATAAAATTCATTTACAACCCCAGCTATCCCTAGCTCCTTTTGAAAAATGGGTGCTAGATTTTATTGGACCTATCTCTCCTAGCTCAAATAGTAAAGAATACATATTGGTATGCACTGATTACTTAACCAAATGGGTTGAAGTTAAAGCATTGCAATTTTCCAGATATGACAATGTTGCAAAATTTTTATATGAGGATATTTTCAATACATATGGTGTACCCAAAGAAATAGTGACTGATCAAGGACCGCAATTCACATCAGATATAATTACAAAGTTGGTAGAAGAATATCAGATTAGGCACAAGAAATCTACCCCATATCATCCTCGGGCTAATGGACAAGTAGAGGTTACCAACAAAGAGATTAAAAATATATTGACAAAAATAGTGCAGCTTCATAGAAGAGATTGGGTATACAGATTACTAGAAGTTGTTTGGGCATACAAAACCACATGGAAGACAACAATAGGGTTTACCCATTATGAGCTAGTTTATGGAAAAACAACAGTATTGCCAATAGAATTTGAATACAAAACTCTTAGGACAACAGTGGAGCAGGGCATGGATTTAATAGAGGTACAAAAGGAAAGGTTGCACTCTTTGAATGGGTTGGATGAAATCCACATGGAAGTAGTCCATCATACAAAGGCGATGCAACAAAAACAAATGAAATGGCATGATCGGTTTATCAAGACAAAAGAATTTAATGAAGAAGATTGAGCTCTGTTGTATGACTCAAGGTATAAGGATTTCAAAGGAAAATTCCTGTCTAGGTGGCTGGGCCCTTATGAAATTAGTAAGGTTTACCCAAATGGAGCAGTGCAACTGCATACCATTGATGCAACCTAGTTCTCGCTTCTTATTAATGGACATAGACTCAATTTATATAAGAAGCCAATGCAACATGATGAATTCATCTTTTCACTCATACAACAATATGGTGCTCGCAATGAGCCTGAAATAGAATTTGATTCATAAAGTCCTACATCTAGCCCGACATACCAAGCACGTCTGGTAACCTAGCGGTTGAGTTACACAACTCAACCCCTGAAGTCACCTAGACCTAATTTTCCATGTTTTACAACACATGCACACACATCACAATATTTATGCACACACTACACGGTTATGATAATACTTAGGCTATATTTACATGGGACCTATTCACCATATTCATAAGGGACCTGTAGCTTCACAATATTTGCATTCTGATAGGGACCTGACACTATAGGCACCCGTAGCAATGTTCGATGGTTGGAAAGAGTATTTTATTCATTTGGCACCATATTTATTGCAAGGTTATGAACATTCATTTCCATTATACCCACCTATTCATCCTACATATCATGACATAATTATTTTATTTCCTGCATACATTTCCAATCTTTCAAATGTCACATTACCAGCTTGCATCTATCTCACCATATCTGCTCACCATCCAAGATACTTATTACCTTGCATTTAATATCCATCCCATCAAATCCATAACTGCTTATATTCTTTCAATTTTCACACATCACCAATGGTTATTTTCGCATGAAGGTACTTGAGGTAAACTATTATAATTATGCAAGCTTTCTTTAAACTTTCTATGCACTTTTATTTTATTTCCATGTATGTGAATTATTAAATTCTTTAATTCCATCAACTCACATTTATACCACCTCCAAATCACCACCATGAAGTGAGGTCACCTCACACATTAAGTTGGGGGGGTATGCTTAACCTATATTTTTGCCACACTTTTTGAATTTTCCACCCTAAATTGAATTAATGTAATCATGACATGTAAAGCCTAGAGTTATTTTTTATTGCTATTTTTGCCCGCTGCCATTTTTGCATTTCCTAAAAACTTGAAACCTTGTAAAATTTGTAAGAACCTTAGTTTGGTTTCTGTCAAAGCTAAATTTGAAGAGGGATTTGTAGTTATAGTCTGGTGTGGTAGCAAGTATACATTTGAAAACTAAGGTTTTGAAGTCATAAGTGAAGTTGAAGATGGTAGGTGGAGATTGAGTTGTACTCTTGAGTTGATTTGGTATACTGAGTAGTAAAGAGAACTAAGATGGGAGGATATGTCATAAGGAGAGAGCCAACATCTCATCAACAAATTTTGGAGGATGCAACTGTCCTTCCTATATTCACAAGGGTTGGATGGCTCGACTATTTCCTAAAATTGATAGAGTATAGTGATGATTTAATGAGAAGATTTGCAGAAACTCTTCAGTACAATGAAGCTATGGTAAAAGGACTTTCTGTGGATGCTTCAAAGACCACTATTGCTCAAGTAACCAGATTGTGAAGGATGGGAGTAGAATTTCTAGATCAGTCTGATGTAGTCGCAGCTTGGGAGGAATTTTGCACAAGAGGGGAGGTACTAGATTCCTCATTACAAGGTATGAAAAATATGTCTCTCCACTGGTTATGGGCAAGGTGTGCTTTGTATATTGTCAAATATATTACATGCGATGGGATATAAAATCTATTGTATACTGTCCATTTCAAGTTATTAAGTCATCTTAGGCATACCAAGATAGTCAATGTACCAAATTTTCTATACCACTTGTTGAAAAGGATGGCTTCGGAGTATCAGAGAAGATAATTTGATACTTCTCTCTCTCTCTCACCATTGCTTGGTTACCCTACTAATAAAAACAAGCCTAAGAATTCAATACCCACAAGTAAGGTGGGAGGATTTTAGGGTTGAAGAGTGTAATGAAATCAATAGTTTGCTGGTAATTCCTAGAAATATTTGAATTCAAGATGAACCCCAAAATGAGCCTGAAGAGGAAAACCCTCCTAATTTTCCTATGGCCTCACCTACCCGTAGCCAAAGCGAACATGTAGTGTTGGTATATGGAGCCTAATCAGACTTGGAGGTTAAATTCTCCCCACTTTTATTAGCGTTGTTTCTCCCCAAATTATTTAACGAGGGTTTGGGGGCAACACCCCCAAGACGGGGTCAAGGGGCAACGCCCCTAGCATGCTCCCTATCACGATACAGGGCAGGGTCAAGAGGTAGTGCCCTCGAAACCTCTCACAATTTTTTATTATTTTATAAAGGCGTCAGGTGTTTTTTTTTTCTATTGGCTGACATAAAAAAACCCTATTTTGTAACTCACATAAGTCTTGATAAAAGGCTAAGGGTTTGGGTCTTTTTTGACATTGTATTGTAGCATTTGCAATGGTATTGAGTTGCAAGGATTATTGGTTGTAATCAGTTCAATTTACTGGATAAGAATATTGGACTCTCTATTGGTGGACGTAGCCCAAGTTTGGGTGAACCACATTAAATATTGTCTCTTGCTATTATTATTTTTGTGTTTTTCATTTCTCTATTTAATCTTTATTTGCATTTAATTGATATCTTCTGCATACAATTCCTAACATGTAGAACCTGAAGAGCTAGAGTCTGGGCCATCCAAAAATGAAGAGTTACCTTCTTCTTAAAAGCCACAAAAGTCTAAAATTAGGAAAAGTAGTGTATCCACTACTTCCACACCCTCTAAACCAGAGGAGAAGGATCCAAAAGGAAAGAGGGTTGTTCAGGAAAATAAAAAGGGTATTAAGAAGGAGAAGAAGAAAGCTAAAGTAGAGATACTTACATCCAGACGTTCTAGTAGTATC
This sequence comes from Sequoia sempervirens, assembly GCA_007258455.2. Lineage (NCBI taxonomy): Eukaryota > Viridiplantae > Streptophyta > Pinopsida > Cupressales > Cupressaceae > Sequoia > Sequoia sempervirens. The sequence continues at coordinate 181,908,616 of VDFB02000007.1, forward strand.
AAGAAAAAATGTTGCAAATGAAGGTATAAGGGAACTTGAGGGAGAAGAGGAGAATAGAGAATAGTTCCAGGGAAATCAACACTGGTAGGAGCAACAATAGGAAAATATCACGGTTGTGGAGAATGATTCTAAACTAGGAGGGAATGCTCCCAGTGATAAGAATGCAATTGTGAAAAAGAGAAGGTATGTGATAATACTTCTGATTATGAATCAAAAGATTTATTTACTACAAAGAAACCAAGAACAAAAGCTCTAGATAGTTCCATATACAAAGAATATGAAGGAGGGAATGAGCAGTTTTAAGGTAGAGAAGAAGCTTATCTTGAAGAAAGGAATGTGAGCCAAGAACTCAAGGAAGCAATGGATAGAATTAAGCACCTAGAAGAGTTGGTGAAAAAATATGAGCAAAAGGACAAAGAAAGGGAAGTCAAAATGAAGGAGATGGAGGAAAAATTACAGTTGTATGGTCATGGTGCTAAGTTGGATTTGATGGCACAATTTTCTATTACCAAGATAGGGGATAAGGAACTTGCTATCCCAAGTGAGAAACCGCCTCCTCTTAAAACTCCTGGTTATCACACAACTTTCTCTCTAGGTTACTAGTTGTGGAGTGTAACTAATGAGTTTGAAAGAGAAAAAGAAAAATGGAAGAAATAAAAGGAGAGATATACATAAGAATTGGAAAAGAAAGAAATGGAATTGAATAAGTCAACAGTCTAATTGGAAGAAGTTGCAGATAAGGCTGCACAAATTGTCAAGTGCAGGCCTCTTCCCATGACTTATGCATTGTTCTACGAGAGATGTACTTGTGTTTTTAGTTTAATAGATTGATTAGTAAACAATCAGCTACCATGAGTCAACCATATGAGTTTCTTAAAAATTTTAAGACTTCCACATTAGAGAACCATGATCAATTGTGTGAATTTTATCTGCACAATTATGTGATTCCTGATGAAACAAAATGGAATCCCTTAATGTTTGTGGGGGATCTTCAAGTCAGAGCCCTTGCCTCTTACTACAAGAATGAATAGCTTAGAGGAGAAATTATGGAAGAATATGATGAAAAATAAATATCTATTGTACTTCCAGTGAGAAGGGAGGCTAGGGATTCAGAGATAATTATTGATGAGTGGATGAGACTTCTTGGGAATAAAGAAGTTGGAAAGACAACAAAGAAACTTATAAAAGAAGAATATGATAGGATGAAAATGCTAGCTTTGTACAACAGTGTTATAATTATGTGCAAAACTGATGGAATGAACTAACCCTTGAATTGTAGAAGGAGCCACATTCTATGTACAACTTTACTGCTATGCTCCAGAGGGTGCAAAAATACATGGCAACCATTATTAATAGAGGAGTTCATTGGATACCCCTTACATTTCAACCACCTATTCTCCTTTTTCCAATTCCACATTGGACTAGAAATAAAGGTAATGAATGTGAAAGGGAAGAAGCTATTAGAATGAGGTGGCTTTCAACATACCAAGGTTTTTATCTATTGCAGGATCAGGGTGCTAGTATAGTCATGGACCTAAGGAAATTCGCTCTATAGTATAATCAAGACCCTTAGTATTTTGCTTGGGGACAAGCAAAAAGTTAAGTTGGGGGGAAATGATAGGTCTAGATAATAGTTTATTTTCTGTTGGCTTTATTAGACTTTAAGATACTTTTAAACACACTTCCTAACAATATTCCATATTATATTATCTTTTTTTTATCCATTATATAGACCTAAGACCGAAAAGCATGGTGATGGAATTATGGTTTAATATATTAGCATTAAATGGTTTATATGAATATGTGCATGGAAATGTTGATGAAAAGTTCTGTTTAATTATGATGGTTATCCTTGTGTACGTATTTTGTGAAACTAACTCGTTTGAAGCAAAAATAGGAACCATGATGCACAATAATTATGGGATGAACCCATAGCAAAAGGGGCATTGAATACTGGAACAAGGGATGCTGCATAAATAGTTAAACGTGGTGGTTATTGGTTGAAGGAATTTAATGAATATAGAACGTGTTTTATCATAAACAATTAATAAACACTAAAGAAGAGGTCTCTTTTGATATGGAACTTTGACAGATGGACATATGATTGAATGTAATCTATTTTGAAAGAGTTCTAGTTTGATAGGGTTCTCTTTCTTTTTAGTTATAGGTTGAATAATTCCAAACCTTGAATCCATGCTCTAGATATCTGGAAGTGGAATCAATGATTTCAGTTTAAGTTGTTGCTTTCAATAAAGACTCCCTCAGTTTGTAAATATTGGTTGAGTTTGTAGTTTAGTTAGTTGGCTGTTCACAGTTTATAGTATCTATTATTTCCAGTTGAAACATGAATCTACAAAATGATTAAATCCAGTTTGTGTAAGAGTGTTTTGTAATCTTTCATCTTATGCAATAAATGGAGATCAATTCATGAGATGCGTGAAATCTATTAGTTAGATTGAGTTCAGTTAAGTGGGATCAGTTACTTGAGAAGGCCACTCAAGGTATTGTTCTTCACTTCATCTTTTAGTTATTCATTTATGTTGATAGTTAATATTAGTTTATCATTTTTCATGAATTGTGTGCAAGATAACTAAGATTTTAGTTCTTGCTTATTACAAATGAATTCTTAGGAACATGCATGTAATAATTATTAGTAATACTCTGGAGGATAGTTTAGTTGAGTTAGTAATCTTAATTAGGTTTTTCAGTTCACATAGTATCATTTTATTGACAATAGTTTAGTTACAACCTTTACTGTAGGTACCCATAGCAACTAAGTTTTAGTTATACTTTTACTGTTTTATAATTTTTGTGAATTTCCAGCAACTAGAATAACTTTAGAAGGATAGTTTAGGTAGTTTGAGTCCATGAAGGCATATATAATGCTGCACCATCATAAGATTACGCACCTTGGTTGATGATTTAATGTAGTCTTAAGCAATGTCAAGTGGGCTATTCAGTTAGTTGACCTTCTGAATTGAGTGACCTTCACCAAGTTTACAAAACATTAGCTTAGGCTCTACAATACTTATCTATTGCAACTTGATAACATAAAACTAACAAAAATTAACTATTAACTAGTAAAAACAATCACACTGCTAGATTTTCTCCTCAACCATAGATCCCAATATATAGGCTCGGGAGGAGTCTTATTCATCCTAGGACTAAAAACAAAAAATTAATGCATACATCCACTCTCCCTCAAGGATAGGGAGAGGACTAGTCTTTGAAATAGAAAACCATAAATATGAAATAGAAGAAGAGAAACCAAACTAAAATTCTGCCCCTAATGGTTAACCGCCATGACAAGGACATGTTTCTTGGAAACTATCACATCATGGGTCACTCTTATTTGGAACAAACTTCTTCTTCCAGTTGCCTTATTGGTGGATAAAAGTGTATTTTTGGTGACTCATGGCTGACCATTCAATAGCCACCTTCACTTCCCTCTAGAATTTTTGTGCTTCAATCATTTTGGCTTCTCACCTACAATTGTCCATAGTCCTTTGCTACGGACTGGAAATCCAATTATTGTGGGATACAATATTCTTGGCTGCAAGAAGTTAGTTTTGCTACCAAGGCATTCACGTCATTAGCAATAATAATTAAATCATAAAACATACTAAATCTTACGAACATTCATATATCCACAAAAGCATATATCAATATATCATATTTATATTTCCACATATTTAGGTCTGTCAAAGTGCATAAAAGGCAAATGAAAGATGTATGAAGTCTTGGAAATTTTTGTGAAACTTAGGAAATGAAATGATAAAAAGCATAAACCGATGAAGGAAAAACTAACCATTATCTAGACCCATCAAGAGGTAGGGATATTTCTGAGCTCTTGATGTAGAAGCATTAAAGCCCAAAGGAACCCAATTTACTTTGATTGTGTGAAATGACTCAGGTGTGAAGGTGGTAGTAGTATTGATAGAGGGACCCATGTTAGCCATACAAACAGACACTCTGGGCATCAAGATACTTAGTTGTTGGCTAACGATCTCCAATCCAACATATTGGGTATTATCCAAGACCAAGGTGTAGGATGTGACATGAGTCTCTTCAATATTTGCAATGCCATGAAGGATCTCCAAGCCTCTTTGATCTTTAGTCAACAAATTCTTTAGATTTTTGACAATAGGAGCTGCTTGAGCATAGGTATCATCTCTTGCCAAAAATCTTGTGAGCTCTTCAAGTCTCTATTCCAAGGAGTGAATTTTCTCTATACAGACCATGAAAGCAACTTCATCCTCCAAGGAAGAGGAAGAGTTCCAGGGATGAGGTAGCAAGGGTAGGAGCTTGAAGTACAAATTCATTAAGAGGTGGGGAGTATCTAGTCAAGATTCCTATAGAGAACTCTTCAAAGTTTGGGCTAGATTGAGGAGGACTAAAACTTCTAGATCCCATATCTATGTTTTAATAACTTCATACTATGTATGTGGAGGTAGTCAATTGGGTTGTGAAGCTCATAAAGAATGTCACAACACACTATCAACTACATGTCCTAATATGAGAGAAGAATTTTTTTACAAAAAAAGATAAAGAGAACAATAAGTTCACATCAGGTTCACCAAAAATGTAATGGAGAGGATCCACCACTCCTGAGTATCTATGATAGGGAGCGAATGGCTCTCTATTACCTTAGCGACAAAAGCTTAAGTGACGAGGTGACAATTAAAGGAGAGTTTAAACTATGTTTTGGGTTTTCTGATTGTTTATGAAAAGGGACTTTAGAATTTGAGTGAATAGACCTCAAAGGTCTTGGGGAATAGATAGACAGGCTCTTGGACAAAAGATGAAAGCATAGACCAAGGATGAAAGTGTGACACACTAGCATCTTTATGGTGTGTTGGCATCTTGTATGAACTAGAGACAGAGTTTGCTACCAGACACTTAGGACCTGCTAATTACCCAAATGTTAAAATCTGATAGTTTTAACTAGACTAAATAAAATGTTGAAAATGTAAAGAAGTACAACAAGAAGTATACTTAAATAACAAATAAAATAACTATTAAGTAAAATGATGAGTAGTGAAAGAAAAGGAATTAACTCATGGTAGGTCTAGCCTGTTGCAAGCTCCTCAAGGACAAACCTACACAAAAGGAAACAATAAAAGTGTTGGGGATGATTTTTAGGACTTTCCTTGGTCAAAACCCTGCTTTGGTGTTTCCACCTCCATGAACAGACAAATAGAAAATGATATAGAAAGATAGATAAAGAAATGACAAGACAAGACGTAGAATATGCAAGATAATAGTATGTTAATCAATAACAACGATAATGCAATGAAAGTAAATGTTACCCTACCTTTAATGAGCTTAGTGAAGTCGAGGTGAACATGTAAGAATGTGATGTAGGAGAGCTTGAATCTGCAAGAAAAGATGGTGTAGAGTTGTAAGAAGAGAACTAGATTGAAGAGAATGTGAGAATAAAGTGTTAGAATGAGAGAGTGATAGAGTGAAATTTCAAGAATGGAATAGAATTAGAATGAAAGGGAAGAATATGGTCAAATAGCATGCCAAAGAGTCATTCCTGGGTGCACCTACGATTGCAGAGGAATTACACTTCATAGGCAGGAAAAAGTGTAATGTCCCAATGGCCATAGGATTAGGAATCTTGTCAGAACATTCGCGTGGTGCATAGATGTTTGCATGACGTGGAAGCATCTTAGACAAAAAATCCTCCACCGACAAAAAACAAGGCAAGTGTAGAAGAGGGGATTCACTACTCACAAGTTCTCTTCATTCAAAGAGCCTCACGGGGCGAACTACCCTAAACTACCTCAAGGAACAACAATGAGAGTTTCAAGATTCGAAAGAGTAGGTGATAGAGATTTTCTAGATAGACTGATAAGCTCTCGGCCAAAGGATGACAATGTAGAATACAAATGACAACATGGATCACTGGCGTCTCAAAGGTGTGCTGGAGTCTCGTATAGACCAAAGAATGAGAATGTCTCAGAAAATGGCTAAATGACTACTTCTAATCTGATTATTTAGAAATTACAGAATGCGATAAAGTAGTAGAATGTAATAGAAACGAAATAAAGCAAAATAGAAATGGTAAAGATAAAGAGAAGAAAGGAAAGAAGATTCTCACAACCACACAAGTGATGAAGCTTCCAGCACATGAATGTCTTCAATACTTGCATGTGTGATATTTGGAGAGAATGTTGGGGCTGTATAGGGGTTTGCCTCAATCAAACCCCCATTTTGGTGTTCCCACCTCCACAAATAGCCAAGAAGATAGAGAGAAAGAGAGAAATGAACAAAGAGCATGGTGAAAGAAAAACCCGCTCAGGAGTAGAACTTGCACCACCAAGTAAGAGTGATAAAAGAAAACCCCACTCGAGGAGAACCTGTATCAGAAAAGAGGTAATAAAAGCAATCCTCGCTCAAGGAGGAAAACTCGTATCACAAAGTAAGTATGCAAATGGTAGGGGATATGGAATCCCAAGATGTTCACAAGCATGAAGTGAAGGAGATGGAGTTGCAAGAGTGGAGCTAAGAGAGCTTGGAAGTGCTTGAAGCTACTATGGAAAGCTATGTGCAAGCAAGATTTGGATAGTAGAAAGCTTAAGCCAAAGCAAGAGAGGAGCTAGAAGTAGACGAATGGAGCTAGAAGAAGTTAGAGAAAGTTAGAAGATGCAAATGGAGTGAAAAGACTATTTTTAAGGAGAGAAAATAAGCTTCTCCAACCGTTACAAGGCATTCCTAACCGTTACCACCGAAAAAAGGTGAAGACAAGTGGAAAACATGCTTAGAGACAACTGTTTGAGCATTAAAATGTCGTAGGACGCTAGCATGGCGCATAGAAATCTGCGTGACATGCTAGTGTCCAAACACATCACGCTACAAAACAACGAGAACAGGAAAAGCCCAAAGTTTGATGTAAAGTTGATGCGTGAAGGTAGCTGCTAAAAAGGGGTGCTGGAGCATCCTGAGATGAAAAAGGCTAATGCAAGGGCTAAAATGAGCCTACACAAGATGCTAAAGGAATAGAAACTAAAGCAGATGCAAGAATGTATGTGAAATTGCGAGGGGTGCAATTTTATGCTTATACATTTTTCCCCCACTTTAGCGGGCATATGAATCTATGCTAATATGCACGCTAAAGTAAATCTACTAAATATAAATAATATCATATGCCAAAAGGATATTGTAGAGGAAGCAGATAACTCTTTGAACCATGAAAGCTTGCCCCCAGGCTGAAGACCTGCAAAACCAATGCGTTAGACAAGAAAAACCTACACATAACAACAATGTTAGAACATAAAAACCTAAAGGATTCGAGTCAACAAAGTAAAGTGACCTAGATGTAGAAGGTTTTCTCAATACTATACGTCATCCTCAAATTAAGAAATAACACCTAGAAGAATTATAAAATGAAGAGAAGAAGGGGATATACTCAGGATGAAGAAGATGCAAATCTTTGATCCAGTATACACAAGTTCAGAAGAAAGAGATAAAAATGAAATGAATCCAAGAGTGATAAAAGAAATCCCCGCTTTAGAAGGAAAATCCATATCACAAAATATAGGTGATAAAAAGAAATCCCCGCTAGAGGAAGAAAAATCATATCACAAAATATAGGTGATAAAAGAAATCCCTGCTCGAGGAGGAAAACTTGTATCAAAAAATATAGGTGATAAAAGCAATCCTTGCTTGAGGAGGAAAACCCGTATCACGAAGTACAGGATGTAAAGGAGCTCTACAGTTTCTCGGTCCTACAGAGCAAGACAAATTAGAGAATCCTATGGTTGCTACAAGATGCATTGCAAGATAGTCATAGAAAAGATAGGTCTAGTCAGGATGCCCCCAAGCTAGACATGACTGCATGAAACAGGTCTAGTTAGGTTGCCCCCAAGCTAGACGCGAAGATATGAAATAGGTCTAGTTAGGCTACCCCCAAGCTAGACGAAAAAGAATCCATTTGAGATAAAGAATTTCAAAGGGGGTCCCTCAGGAACCCTTCAAAAGGAAGAGGGGGGTCCACTCAAGGGACGCTTCTTTCGAAAGGAATAGAGAAGAGAGGGGGTCCTTAAGAAGGACACACATCTCCAAAACAAGTTATCACTGCCCCAAGCATACAGGGGAGGAGAACCATGCAAGATTATTAGAACACGAAGGATAGAGGTGATCGTCAATATCACTTGTCATTTGAAGAGGCAGGTGCATCAATCAAACAAGATTTTGATGACAACTGAATCACAAATTTGTTGTATTTTATCCTTCAAGGCCTTACATTCACTAGTGGAATGGCCATGAACTTGATGGTATGCACAAAATGAATGTTTTTCTTTATCATGCTTATGAAATTTCTTACGTGTAGGAGAAGGAAGAGTGATTAAGCGGGATTTTAGAAGCCGCAAAAAAATACGCTCTTGCTTAGATAGAGAATGAGAAGGAAGCAACCCTTTCTCTTGGGGAGAAAAGCTAGACTGCTCACAAGAAGAAGATACAAAGGTAGAAGACAATGGGGAAGGAGCTCCATGGAGAGCATTACTCCAACAAAGGGGATTATGCTCCTCTATGGGATCACCATCATCCTTCTTGATAGGACTACCAACATTAACCTCCCTAACATAAGTGTGATCATATTCCTTAGAAGGAGGATCAACACCAAGAACATTACAATTTGCATTCACCTTACCCCACGATATAAAAGAGTAGTAATCTTCAATAGCGGGTGTGGATGATGTCATTGGAAGGTTTGAGTGGATTAGGTCAACTTTATATTCTCCACTAAAGGATTATGTAAAGTCTAAAGAACCCCAATCATCACTAGAACATGCGTTCTCTTGAGAAGAGGTAGAAGGAGTATACTTAATATTCCTTGCTTTAGAAGGATCTTCTTCAGGGACATCTATCTCAAGAGTACCCTTTGTAGTAGGTAATGTTGGAGTAAACATTGACACATTGGAAGAAACTAAAGGGATAAGAGTAGGAACGACTGAAACCTGATTGAAAGCTGCCATCTCACATAAGTGCATAGCCTCAGGGTCAGCCTTGACAGTGACTACTCGATTATTACAAATGAACTTAATAGATTTATGCAAGGTAGATGGGACTACACCCATAGCATGAATCCACGGTCTACCAAAAAGAAGGTTATAAGGTAACTTTTTAGACATAACATATCCTAGAGTGGGTATAGTAACAGGTCCAAGCTGTAGAGGTAATACTATTGTACCTAGAGCTTGTCGCCCAACATTATTGAACCCACAAATAACAACAAGAGAATCATTAAGAGAATATGGATCAATATTAATCTTACACAATAGATCATTGTTGCATACATTGAGTACCGAACCAACATCAATGAGAGTACATCTAATTCCAACTTTATTAATGTTAACTATAATCATCAGAGGGTCCGTTTTCTTCTGAACTTCCAAAGGTGGGAGCTCTTGCAGATAGAATGTGATATTTGGTGAATCCACATGAATATACACCATCAACGCATTAGCATCTATTGGCCTAGTGGAAGAAGGCAAGAGGATCTTTTGCAAAGCTTCTTGAAGCATACCTTGATAAATTAGAGCAGACTGAAGCAAGTACCATAGTGAGATCTTAGCCAGAGTAACTCGAGGTTGCTCAACAAGATCACAATCACTAGGTGCTTTATTTGTAGGTTTAGGTGCTTGAGGAAGGATTGGTTGTTTATTCATACCATTCTTATAATTATGGGCTACTGCTCTATAAGAGGGAGCCGTTGAAAGATTAGGAGAACGACCATCAAATGGAACACCATTAATAGAACAAATCCTTTTAGAAGAATGACTAGCTGGAGTCATGTAAATGATCAGTCGCTTAGGCATTTGAGGGGAAATAGAGACATATATTACATTTACTGAATCATCACAACTAGTGGAATAATTATTTGAAGACATATTCTCAACATCGATCCAAACAGGATCAAGTGTGGAAGGAGATTTATTGTTCATAGATGCCTCTCTAAAAGAGAGTGCATTGGAATGAAAGGGAGATTCATCATTCACAAATGCATCATCTCTAGAAGAGAGTGCATTGGAATAAAGAGTAGATTCATCATTCACAAATGCATCATCTCTAGAAGAGAGTGCATTGGAATGAATAGAAGATTCATCATTCACAAATTCATCATCTCTAGAAGAGAGTGCATTGTAATGAAGAGAAGGTAGAGTAACATTAAGAAAGGTATCAATGATTTCATCTTCTTGCAACAAGATATCCTCCGAAGAAGGAGGAATCTCATGAGAAGGATAAAAGACACCGAGTAACATGGGTAAATCCAAGTCACCATCACATGCATGAAATGGAATATCATTAACATTTTGAACAAAATTAGACACCAAACTAATAAAAGAAGATATTAAATTCATTACGATTTTTTTGGTATTTTCTAGTAATTAATAGTTTTAGAGGTCTTCAAAGCAGAATTTTAGGTTGGAACTTGCGTCGGTCCCTGAAATTCAACTGCCGAAGGCTAGTTCTCTAGAAGACCTTTCCAACGGTGCAGACGATTCTAAATTCTGAGCACCGAGTCAAAAGTTATGACCCTGTCAAGTAGGGGTAAATAAATTCCTAGTTTTTTCAAAAAGTACCCTCTTCACATCGGGTTCACCAAAATGTAGAAGAGTGGGATTCACTACTCATGAGTTCTCTTCATTTAGAGAGCCTCACAGGGTGAACTTCCCTAAACTACCTCAAGGAACAACGATGAGAGTTTCAAGATTCGAAAGAGCAGGTCATAGAGATTTTTTGGAAAAAATGACGAGCTCTCGGTCAAAGGACAAAAACAAAAAATACAGATGACAACACAACGTGCTGACATCTTAGAGGCGTGCTGGAGTCTAGTACGGACTAGAGAATGAGAATGTCTCAGAAAATGGCTAAATGTCTACTTCTACTCTGATTATTGAGAAATTACAGAATATGATAAAGTAGTAGAATGTAATAGAAATGAAATAAAGCGAAATAGAAATGGTAAAGATAAAGAGAACAAAGGAAAGAAGATGCTCACAACCACACAAGTGACAAAGCTTCTAGCACGTGAATGTCTTCAATACTTGCATGCGTGATATCTGGAGAGAATGTTGGGGCTGTATAGGGGTTTGCCTCAGTCAAACCCTCATTTTGGTGTTCCCACCTCCACAGACAACCAATAAGATAGAGAGAAAGAGAGAAATGAGCAAAGAACATGGTGAAAGCAAAACCCACTCAGGAGTAGAATCCACACCACCAAGTAAGAGTGATAAAAGCAAACCCTCCTCGAGGAGAACCCGTATCACAAAAGAGGTGATAAAAGAAATCCCCGCTCAAGGAGGAAAACTCGTATCACGAAGTAAGTATGAAAATGGTAGGGGATATGGAATCCCAAGATGATCACAAGCATGAAGTGAAGGAGATAAAGTTGCAAGAGTGGAGCTAAGAGAGCTTGGAAGTGCTTGAAGCTACTATGGAAAGCTATGTGCAAGAAAGATTTGGATAGTAGAAGGATGAAGCCAAAGCAAGAGAGGAGCCAGAAGTAGAAGAATGGAGCTAGAAGAAGTTAGAGAAAGTTAGAAGATGCAAATGGAGTGAAAAGATTTCTTTTAAGGAGAGAAAAGAAGCTTCTCCAGCCGTTACAAGGTGTTCCTGACCGTTACCACTGAAAAAAGGTGAAGACAAGTGGAAAACATGCTCGGAGACAATCGTTTGAGTGTTAAAACATCACAGGATGCTAGCATGATGCATAGATGTCCATGTGATGCGCTAGTTCCAGACACATCACACTACAAAACAACGAGAACGGGAAAAGCCCAAAGTTTGATGTACAACTAATGCATGAGGTAGCTATTGAAAAGGGGTGCTGGAGCATCCTGAGAGGAAAAAGGCTAATGCAAGGGATAAAATGAGCCTACACAAGATGCTAAAGGAATGGACACTAAAGCAGATGCAAGAATGTATGTGAAATTGTGAGGGGTGTAATTTTACGCTTATACAACAGGGACAAAAATGAAGGCTAAGAAGGTTTTTTTTTGCATTATCGTCTTATTAAGCTAAAGTAAAGGTACATGTTATGTGAAATTGCATAAGGGTACAATTTTATGCCATAATATAGCCGTATTTGTATTCATTTATTCTAATCCTTGGGAATTAATTATGATATTCATTATTATTCATTTCTTGTCCCTATTTTTTCCCAAGGTCAAATTTAAAATTTGTGAAGTGACTCAAGTGAAACATGTAATTTACAAAAATGACCATTTAACTTTCAATTTTCACATTCTAATTTTGGCCGAACTTGTTTTCCCTACAACAATTCATCATGTGTCAAATTGAAGCATGAAATGTTTCATTTCCTACAATGGAGTTGTATTTAAGGACTAACTCTAATCTATTTCGACATCTAGAATCTAGGACACATTAAAGAGCACCTTTGCACATGCCCAAGAACATCAAAGTATTATTCATATGCCATCAAAATTCTAATGCATATTGCATGACTGCTTGTTATCCTCAATCAAAGAACTTTATTATATTAGTATCCTAGGTATATGACCAAAGAGTGACATATTCTCAAGCACTATCAAACTCTCAATCACTCAATCGAGTTTTTATGCAAGTTAAAAAAGTCAAGGTGAGTAGATTTAAATTCTAAGATTGAAAATTATAATATTAAATTTATGCTGAAAGTTTGTATTTGTGCAAAAGAGTTAGATCCATGTATTTTCAATTGTGTAATTGCACAAATTACTTTTACAAAAGTGACCCTTGTTGCTGAACCACAAATTTTTATAGTGGCTTCTCTCTTGCACTTCTAGGGTTTTTCACCTAAAAGGAGAAAGGTATCCCACAAAAACTTGGGGGTTCACTCGAGAATAATTCTAATATGATTGAAATATTCCTAAATATAATGCTTTAAATGCAAAGAACTAAAAAAGGAAATGAATTATTAATGCAAAACTAATGAAATGCAAGATGTTTGAAAACACATTGTGATATGCAGAAAGATAGATTGAATGCAACATAAAAAAATAGAAAGAGTGCACCTGAAAAATGATTGAGGCTGGAATGAAGACTGTAGATGTATTTGAAATTCTAAAAATCTAATTTTTTGGCCAACTGGGACACTTATGCAAAGCTGGGCGACTTAGTCTCAGATCTGGGAAACTACTCCGGAGCATGTTTAAGCCAAATGGGTATCCAGATCTAAAGAAAACTCTGAGAAACAAGTGTAGTGGGATGAAGTCACCACTGATGGTGACTTAGTCCACTTTGACTTTTCTAAAAATTTGAAAGTGGAAATGGAAGCCCTCGGTCTGCACTTTCTGTTCCTCTAGGTGTCCAGTTCTGAAACTGTCAAATTTAGGCTTGAAAGTGACTTTTTGTGGATATTTTGACCTTTCCAAAAGGGAAATGACTCCAAAAATTTTGAAACCTATTCTTCAATCATGTCCAAGCCATCCAAACACCTAAATCTGCAATCACACAAAGGAAGAGATAGAAAATGTTGATTGTTAGGGATTGGGGGTTTGCCTTGGTCAAACCCTGTTTAGGTAATTAAACCAAAATGATGAAATAAGATAATGAAACATGAAATCTGAAACAATGCAATCAAAAAATTTCCATGATGATAGATCTTGAGTTGTTGCAACAATGGATGAAGAATCTTGCTCTTGAATGCCTTAGAAAGCTATCTTGATGACTTAGAATGCTAAAACCCTAGCTTGATTGACTTGACAACATGGATGAAAGATCAATTAATTATGAATTAGGGTTAAAGGTCTCCTTTTATAGAGGAGAGTTAAGTGAATGGATATAATAAGGATCATGATCAAGGGCCAAGATTAAAATAGAAAATATTTTTTTCAAGGATGGAGGTTAATTGAGAGAAGAAAGACATGGATAGATAAAGAATTGAGATGGAAGATAAGATTGGCATGACCAAAGAGGTGCTAGGAGAAATTAAATAATAAATATTATTTAATTTGGGTGGCCAACATAGGAGAAATAAATAAATAAAATATTAATTTTATTTATTTAGAAAGGTGAGAACAAATAATGAGATAATTAAATAATTAAAAATAATTATTTAATTATAGAGGAAAGGTGGAGTGTTAAACATTAAATAATTAAAAGTAATTATTTAATGGAGAGGGAAGGGATAATTAAATAATTAAAATAATTATTTAATTGGGGAAATAAAGAAAGGATAAATAATTAAATAAATATAACATTTATTTAATTATAGAGAGAAAATGCTAATGAATAATTAAAATAATTGAAATAATTATTTAATTATAGAAGAAGAGGGAAAAACTAACTTTTGAATAATATTAGACTTAAATGCTTAATAAAAGTCAAGAAAAGTGTGAAAGTCATTTACAATTCTTTACAACACCTTTACAAGACATGCATTTTATTCAATTTGCAAGGGTCCAAGACCTAATGTGGACGTGTAAAACACCTCACAACAATAGACCAAGGCAATATTAAGTCCAATTTGTCATCAATTATTCCCAAATCAAGCAAGAAATACATTTTTTTGCGACATAGTTACCAAACATTTTTAATAAATTCTAATGCACTTGACTAGTTGGCCCTAATTTTTTATTACAAAGGGAAATCAAGTGTGGACACCTAACAAAATCAAATTTAGCACAAAACTAAGAGCTAAGTATCATTATTTATTATTTAAATTTTGTAGAGTAAGAAAAGTGAACTGCTATGAAGGATAATAAAATCCTTCAAGGATTCAAGTTTTCAACCTCCATCAGGTAAGCCTTTAAGTAACTATGACCTTCAATTTTACCTATTAATTAATTGAATGTGTGTTTTGATAGAGAACAAAAATTATCTAAACCCTTTATAATTTAGAAACTGAAATTACAGAGCATAGAGGTTTCTCAGATAAACCTAATGAGCTCTTTTTCCAGGACCAACGTGCGACTATTGGATGAAAACGCGTTACACTGGTGTCCCGTACAGACAAAAAATGGAAATTGTCATAGAGAAACTTAGAAAAATTTGTAAAATTTTTTGGATGTGAAAGGATATGAAATATAATTATACAAAATATATAGAGTAGCTGAAAGGAAAATGCTAAAATGTATTTAAATGATAATGACAAGGAAGAGTTTAGAATATCACCAAAGACATCCGATGAGATAAGAGCTCTCTCCAAATAGCTCCTTCACCTGTGCCTACACACATAAGAACAGAGAGAAGGGATGGGTGGTTGTATAAGAGTTTTCCTTAGTCAAACCCCCATTTTGGTGTTCCAACCTCCACAAATATCCTTAGACAAGATGATATAAATAGACATAAAATAATGAAAAGAACAATATGCTAATGAAAATGAAGATATTATTCTTACTATAAAATCTTGGAGAGTTACCACTCCCAAGCACAAAAGCAAAGTATCTTACTAGTGAAATGAAGAAGCAACAAGAATTCCCAAGATGAAAACAACTTCCTCATATAATAACCATGAAGCTTCATAAGATATTGTTGTGATTATAGCAATGGTGGAACAATGGATTTGTAAAAAGTTGTGAATTAGGGAAGAAGAGAAAGAGAGTGTTGTAGAATGCTCAAAAATAGTGTATCCTTCAAAAGATAAAGATTATGGACCAAGAAGGAAGGCTTTTTCTCCCAAATAGTATGCCCAAATGATTCTCTATTAAAGTGTAGGTTGGCAGAGACATTACATTTCCAAAACATGACAAGTGTAACATCCCAATGGCTCATTGTCACATATTTTCATGAGACGGTAGTGTGACATGCAGATGTCTACGTGATGCACACTTGTCTAAGCAAAAATTAGACTTAACAATTGAGGAACTAGACATTCCAAGTGTTGAAAGATGGTTTTGGTTGAAATTGGGATTAAAGAGCATAATTATATTAATTGTAACTAAAGAGGAAGGCGTATATAATGTGACATTACATAGGATGCAATTTATGACATTAAAATTTTCCCCCACTTTAGTGAGCATATATGTTCAAGAGAAAATGCAAGCTAAAGTAAAAAGGGAGAGTATTTTACATAGGATGCAAAGGGGAAGCAGGGTATTTCTATTTGCATGAATCTACCCTAGGGAAGAGACCTAAGTTGATCCTACATAAAGCAGTTCAACTACATGTTAGGTGAAAAGTGAAAATTAAACATAAAAAATAGACATAAGATGATGCTAATATGTATGGGTAGCAAGGTATATTATGTTAGGGACCATACAACAATCCAATTGATATGTGATTGCTACAACTATGTTGTAGTACAGTCGTACAAAATAGACATAGATATTCATAAAGACAAAGTCTAGTGGGTTGTCCCCACGTTAGACGACAAATAAGATAGTTGGATGTAGACATATTTCAAAAAGAATCATAAGGTAAGAGTCTATAATATAAATATGATATCCTGCCCTTAGAATGACTTATGCTACACAAAGGAGCACAAGTTATTCTAAGGAGAAGAAAGAGAGATGTGTCATGAAAACGTAACGATATGTATTCATGGAATGCCACTTGGAAACAAATAGCACATGGAACCCACAACATCAACAAAAAGAAATGCATACAAGAGACACAAGATCCTAGTATTTGGGGTTAGTAAGATTCATATCAATAGCATCTATATATAACTATGTATGAATCATCATCATGTCCCTAAATATTTTATATCATGAAGAAGGAGCACATAAAGAATAAATAAAAAATTAAATTTGGGCCAACATGGAAGAAGGCCTAAATGCCCCCAATGCTTTGCATCATCCCCATGTGTCAAAAATCAAAGGGCGACAAAAAGAAGAATGATAATACAAATAAAAGAAATGTATGACATATTGCCTCCCCTATATCCAAGTACCTATGAGGGTATCTTGGGTCATTCAGAAGAGACCACAAACAAACCCAAGAGAGTATAGGGGAACATAGACAAACATGCAAACTGTAATCTAAAGACATGAAGGGTATTGCACTAGTCTATTATTCCCATCAAGACATCCTCCTCCCAATCTCGATCATAGGGGAAGGATTCCAAGCTTGAAAAGGGACAACAACTAAGGTAGTACTAGGAATCTTTCCTATAGTAAGAGCTAGGGATGAGGTTGCCTCAATATTCCAATCTACTAGTTCTTGTGAGTTAAGTGTCAATGATCTTGTAAAGGAAGTTGACAGAGCTGAAATATCCTCCAAAGAGTTGAACATACACTTCTCCGAAGAGGTGTGTGGGAACTCAATTGTAGGCTGCGAAAGAATAGGAGTCTCAATGCCAACCTCTGGAATAGGAGTAGTGATAAAATTTGGTGAAGGAGGAACCTCCTCAAAGAATAGAATAAAAGAAGAAAGAGGATTTGAAGGAGTAGAATTATTATGGAGGAATTCAAGGATGGGTTCATGCTCAAGATTGCACTTAGACAATTAGTGTGAAATCTTCACATCAACTGTGGAATGGACCCCAGGAAGACTAGGAGAAGCAACCATTGCCACACTAGACATGATCTTCGTATGCGACATGTCTATGGGTTGCACAAATGGAGGAATATCATGTAGATAAGTGCTAAGAGGTGGCTCTAAAGAGGGAAAAATGAATACCTGCACCCTTTTGGGGTTAGGTTCATCCACATCTCTCGATGGAGCCATAAGTAAGATGAAAATAGGAGTATAAAAAGAAGACTTAGAAGCTAAAAAATAAGACTCATCATCGATATTTTGCATGGTATTACATTCTCTTTCCATCACATGTTGATGATGCTTACCTCACACGTGAGCTGGTTTTGATGAAGATGGAGACTAGGAACAAAATCCTACGAAGACTTTGGGGCTTCTTGTTCAACTAATGGAGTTGTCTTTGCAACCATTTTCAGCAAAAGAGTAGGCTCCATGGATGGGACAAGTGATTCCAGGGGTGCAAAATATTAACCTCAACCATGGGTATCTTTCCTCTTTGTGCCTTTAGGGCAAGAGGAGGAATAGGGGAAATCCTTAGGATTCAAGATGTTAGAGCTACACACGAAGGACCAGTCGAGGAAGATTTCTTACCCTCGTAATACATAGTAGGGTGAGGGATATCATAAAGAATTAGAAGCTCAAAGACATGAGACTTTTACTTCAACAACATGAGTGCCTTTCCTTTTTGTGTGCTAATCACAATCAAAGGAATAGTGTGTGTTCATGTTTGTGTTATTATATTTTTTTGTGAAGGCTAACCCTTTGTAGGTCTCCAAGCAATTCAAGCAATTCAAGCAAGCAAGATCCAAACCTTGAGGAGATGTGTATGACTTTAGTCCTTCAAGGAAGCCATTGAAGGGTGGTGAATTGGAGCACTTTATGGATTCATCATTCCTTCCTATCATTTATCCTTTTATCATTAACATTTCCATTATGTAAGTACAACCACTAACATGAGGTTTGACCAGGGCAAGCCCCTAAATGGCACAACCTTTCTTCTCTCTTTGAAAGTACATGTTTTAGGTTTGAAGGAAGTTTTAAGATCAATTATTCATTGTTTCAATTGAAACCCTACACCTTGACATCTCACAAAAACTTAGTTAAAAAATTATTCAATAGTGATATGAAAGTGCGACAAGTGGGAAATGGAAGCTCTGATTTGACACCAGAGGACTATGAAAATAGATCTGAATTATCCCTACAAAGATAGTGGCACCTGGGGCACCTATGTCTTGCATTTTTA
The DNA here is from genome assembly GCA_007258455.2 of Sequoia sempervirens. NCBI lineage: Eukaryota > Viridiplantae > Streptophyta > Pinopsida > Cupressales > Cupressaceae > Sequoia > Sequoia sempervirens. Next base: position 181,927,286 of record VDFB02000007.1, read on the forward strand.
GCTCCAAATTTATATCACAGGTGCATAGTGTCCTGCTTAGTTCATTTTTGCAGTATGTTTCTGTTTGTGATTTCTCAAATTTGTTGTATTTACATCAGAATAGTAATTTGCATCATTAGGTCACTTTTAGATTTGGTTAAGGGCTAACCTTGACTCACCTATCAGTTTGTAATTCAATCATATACCTAGTACAAATCCAATCAAACCCCCTACATCTCATTCCATCATATTTTATTCCAAATGAAATTAGGGAAAGGTGTTCAAACCCTAAGGTGAAAGCTCTAAGGTTTCCCTTTTTATACATTTCATTTTGGTGAACCTAACCTATTAACATTATATACCTTCTAAAATTTAAGTAATTCATCCTAGATATAATTTTTGTATTGCATTATTTTTTAATTTTCATTGAGGCATCCATTTTTGCATCATAAAAAGCATAAAAAAATCAAAAAATTACATATCATATTGCATCATTGGTTGCAATAGGGCTAGTTTAAGTCATTAAAGCTCAAATCTATATTCCAATTTGATTTACAAATCTGCATAGGTCATTTAAAATCTGAAAACATAAATTGAAAGTGTCATTTTCATGCATTTAGGTATCTCACATATAGCTAAAAAGTGAAAAATTGCATTATTTTATATCAGAAATCATATCAACATCATCATTTTCAAATTTAGCATTTTAGAATCAGTTAATTTTTACATCTTAGATCTGGAAATTGTATTTACAATTGTCATTTATTGTTCAAGCATTTTCAATATTCTCATACACTTGCATTTTAAATTACATTATCATAAATTGAGAAAATTTTGGAAAAGTATTCATTGTCAGACCTATTTGCACAAACACAAAAACCCTAAATAGTATCATAGACAACCAAATTTTTAATTTTGCAAAAAAATTCCTAGGACATAGGTGCCTTAGGCACCATAGTCTTGCCTATTTTATCTTGAATTTCTATTAGACATCTGTCTCTATGTTCTCTATATATTTTTGCTTATGAATATTCTATTGTGACTGTTTGACAGTTTAGTGTTCATAGTGGGTACACTTAGTGTTTCAAAACTTGTATGAGTTTCATGACCTGGTGTCCTATTTCCAATACTTCGATGAGATGTAGTTGTAGACTTATGGCATTCCGCGTTGTTGTTACTTATGTTGTGGATCCCGAGTTTTCCAAATCTTTCATGCAAGATATTTCCAATACCATGCCCATTTTGGACTCAATCCCCAATCCTACTATACGAATGACAACTTCACAAAAAGTACCTTTATGGATGTTGAGACTATTTTTGTACATGTTCCTGAAGATAACTAAAACAATTAGACAAAAACATAGAGGGATTACAAGACTACCTAAGCACTGAACCCTTAGCCCGACAAATAGTGCCTATAGTGAAAAACTTAAGGAAATTTATCAATGATGCCCAAGGATTAGAGGTGTTGCATAACCTAGCCCATATTATGGATAGGAACATTCCTACACTGGCTAGTTGCACTTAAGATTTGGTATAAACTCAAACCCAAGGAGAAAGTCAAATATCTCTCCCTACAACTATACCCTCTATTCCTACATATATATTGCCATCTGTAGCATCAACGATACAAAAAACAAATGGAATAACTCCAATCTTATGGTTCTCTAGAGGGAATCCTTATAACTTCATGATATCACATATGACATGTCAAGTTTCATCATCACTAATAAATTTGCAACATAGTAGTCCACCGAGCACTTACACGATCCCACCATATTCACCACATTCCCAAAACATATCAACCAATGAATCAGTCATCAATAGAATTTAAAAAAATATAATTTCACTCCAATAATAAATTTCAACATTGAACCAAGCTCAAAATGGAAAAGCATCACGATATATCAAAAGGAGCCCTTTATCACTTGAAATTTTGAAAACAACCATGCCACTAAACACAAAGATTCCTAGGTTTGAGAAGTATAATGATAAAGGAGATCCTAATAGTCACATATCAACTTCTATGACACTGTGTAGTGATTTCATCTTTGAAGATAAGATCCTAACTAAACTCTTTCCTAGGTCATTGAAAGAAACAACCTTGGAATATTTTTTCTCATTTCAGAATAATTCGATTCATTCACTCAATGAACTTGTTGATGCATTCCTACAAAATTTGTAGGTAAACATAGACCCAAAAATTACATTAATTGATTTAATGAGGTGCAAACAAGGAAAACATAAAAAAATGATAGACTTCTTAGGATGGTATCAATTACTATACTCACAAATCAATCTTACTCACCCTGATGCGAATGTTCAAAGAGTGTTCATTGAGAACTCAACCTGACATTAGAGATACAATATTATTGATGAGATATCCATCCTTCACACACTTGTGAATGAATCTTCATGACTATCAGAATGTGATTAGTCAGTATGAAGAGGCATCTTCATCGACTCCTATTGAGAAATCTGAATTCGTACCTCAACACAACTATCAACCATTCAAAAAGAAAAAAAAAGAACTTTATCAAGATAAACACACCTTAAACAATTAACTACATTTGTCCATAAGTTGCTGCCATAAGTTCAACTCCATATCAATTTAGAGCAAGAGATAGATAATTCACATAGTTGCTTGATTCCCTTCATTCAATCATGTTACAACTTTTGAGAAAAAACTTAATCTAATTACCTTCGATTAGACGTGTGGATACACAAAAACCATTATCTCCAAGATTTAACCCAAAATCCTTTTGTCAATATCATCACACACATGGGCATGATATGGAGTGTTGCATACATCTTAAATATAAAATTCAAGACCTCATCGAATCTAATCATATCCAGTTGGGTGTTATTAATGATAAAGGGAACACATATATTGGTGTTGTTAATGATGAAGGGAACAAGTCTATTGCCCCACCTAACCAAAACTTACAGATTTTCACCAATCCAATGCCAAACCATTCGTCCAACTTTGTTTAAGCTTGTGTTGATAAGAATAATGATATGAATTTTTAGAAGAATGATGATGATAATGATGATAACAAGAGTGATGATGAGGGTGGTCTAAAAGATATGGTCAACCTCATAGATGTTCAACCTCATAAGGGCCAAACCGCTTTGTTACCTGACATTGCTTTCACCCATATTGAACATCCATACATGTGCCCGATGGTCCTCTATATTGCCAGATGTATCAATGAAAATCCTACACAAGGAATACTCATTGATATTGTATGTGTAGAGAATGTGACCACTGAGGAGTTCTTATATGTGCATGATCTTTACCAAGATTCTTATATGCTATCCTTGAATCCAGTTGCGCTTGATTCATAGGATAACCCATATGAAACTTTTTTGTTTCGTAGTCCTATGTACTCTAAGCATGTAAAATGAGGCAAATATCAATTTGTTCTCATGTGTGTTCCTAAGTGTCAAAATGCCTTTCAAGCGTTAACCTTTGTCAGTTCATCAAAATTCATCTTTTTGCTCAAGTTGCTAAAATTAGTCTTCAGGAGTTAGATTTTTTTTATACTTGTAGGATCGGGGTTTTTCCTCTACTTACAAGTCAATATTTCAAAAAGAATAGTTACTTATATGGTCAGGGTTTTTCCCCGACCTTGCAAGTTGCATAGTTTTCATTTGCATAATCACAAAAAATGTTGATTTTACAAGTTATGATTGACATCAAACTTGTAAGCGCACCATAAAAGTCTGCTCCTACAATATTGGCTTCACACGCATGCATTTATTGTTGTTTTTAATATCTTTTTAAATTGGTTTTGTCTTGTTTTCCTCCTCATTTCATTGATCATTCTTCCTTCTCTGTCCTTTGTGAGTTCCCTTTTGAGCTTTAGAGATTTTTGTTGCTGCTTGATCGTGTCAGATTTTGTGTTGTTCTTTGCGGGTTCTTGGTTAGGGTTTTTGCCTTGATATTTCCGGGTATGTGTTTTCCGTTGCTTATCATTTAGAGTTTTTTTTTAATTGCATATCTGTATGTTTTTTTAAAAAAGGTCTTTTATGGTTTATGTTCGGGTCTGAAATGAAAGAAAATAAGGGTGTCCCAAAATGGACAAGTAGATCCAAAGAGGGACAAAGGGTCGTCAATTCATAGGAAATGAGATCCACACAATGAAATGATAATCAACCTCAAGGTGAGTCAAATCAAGGCGTGAATATGTAAATTTCCCTTTTATGCTAGGACGGGGAGCTAGGTCAAACAACACTTTGGGGAGAAAGATTAAAAATAGAAAAACAACTCCAAATTGAGATCTACAAAGTGCATTTAGAAGATTTAACATAAAACAAAAGGAACCAACCAACTTTCTAGAAAATATGAAGGTAATAAATGCTATACACCTATCAAAATTTACTACTTTTGTAACCCTAACAGGGACTCATTCACCCTATGGTGAATGGGTCCTGGCAGGATTTTTTGAAAAACTCTAAATTTGAGATTGAAACCTCTAAATCTGAGATTGAAACCTAAGACCTACAATTCCTTCCCGTAACTTGATATCCCTGCTCCCGAATTCAGATTTGTCAAAAATCTGCAAAACATATTTGTTTGTTTGTTGGTGGTGGATAGGGGTTTGCCTTGGTCAAACCCCAAGTTTGGTAATTAAACCTTGTGATAAATAGAAATCTGAAACATGAAAATGTGTGTGTGATCCTAACCTTAAGTGTGTCTCAGATTAAGATTTCAAATAATTCCAAGAAACCCTACTCAAGTGTGTTAAAATAGGATCCTAAATAAACATGAACAATGATGAGGACCTGCTTTAGTAGACCTCAAATCCCATTAATAGGTCATGAAACTAATTATACCTCTCTTTAGGCTGAAAATAGAATGATCATAGAAGATGGAAGCATTTAGGAAACAATTCATTAGGTTAGGTTGAATCTCATAGTGCTTCTCCCAAAACCTAGAATCCATCATGATTCTCCATAGGCATCTATCATGAATTCTTCAATAATGCTTGATCTTTGATGGAAAAATGAGCTTGAAGACCTGCAAAAAAAATAGAATGCTGCTCCAAGACTTCACTTTTGCTTTCTCCTTGCTCTTGAATGCTTGATCTCATGTGAAAATATTTTCTTTCTCTTGTCTTGCTTACATCTCTCTAGTGTAAAATGAATGTAAAACTTAGATTTATAGGCTTCCTTCCTAATTTTCCAATTATCAGATCCCGAAAGCCGACATGTGAAATTTGAATTTGAAACCTTAAAATTCTGCCCAAAACATATCAAAAGCTAAGTTTAGGGCAGTTAATGAGGACCCATTTTCCCTATGGCGAATGGGTCCTAACCTAAATCATCAGGACTCCTAGAATGTTGGGGCATTAATTTAATCCCTAGCATTTGTCCAATGTGGGTTGTGGTGTTGGGAATTAAATAAAATTAAGTTAAATAGGCCTTGTGATGCATGATAAAGGGGTATTAGGGGCCTATTAATGGGATTTTAAAATACATTAATGAATAGTTCACCAAAATAGGTCCAAATAAGTGTAAAATTGTACTTTCTCCTAGAAAGGGGTATAATTTTCTACACTACATTTAGCCCCCACTTTAGTGGCCAAATGACACTACGTTCATATGCAAGCTAAAGGAATTTGAATCAGTAAAATTTATAAAAAGGATACTCATATGGATTCATTAGGTAGAATGAAGCCCCCATTATAGTCATCTACAAAACCATAATGTTAGGAACCACATCCTACAACAAAAATTCGCCAGTCATTCAAAAATCTCTTATCAAACTCTTACAAAGAATTAAAATCAAGGGTAGATGTATGCTCCTTGATTTTGCTTGCTTTATGGAGGTGGAATTAGGGTGGACATAATACCACACTGAATTACATAAGTCTTATATTAGGGTATTTCCAAGTACCATACCACATAATGATAGACATTTCATGAGATCAGGAGTAGAATCATGAATTCAATGCAACAAAAGACATAAAAAATAGAGTCCTCTAGCCCCCAGTATGCTAATTTGAATGAAATATACATGCCCCCTAGATGAGGATATATTAGAAAAGTACATGCCCCCACCTTCCCTGAGGAAACACACAAAGATCTAATTGTAAAAGATGTCAGGATTCATGCAGACATAGCAATAAATATTAACGATTATATGTAGATTAAAGGACCTAGAAATAACAATGAAGAATAACACATAATAGATCGACACAAAAATTTAACTTGGTTCATCCAATATGGGCTACATCCACAAAAACTCAACCAGCCAAATAATTTTATTATCTAGTGCAAAACCTCGATTACAATATCGTGAATTACCCATGCATTTGAGCAACACCTGTGAATTACATACATCACAACTTACATCCCTTATTATCTCACTCATTCTTTAGGTCAGCCTAATCTCTCCATGTCGAAGTATCGATTGGCCAACCAATGAGCAATTTGATTATGTAATACAATTACATCGTTATCAACAAATACAATTCGGTCCAATGATCGTTGATTCACAATAGTGACGTAGAACAAAAAATAAATCCATTCCATGCGTCGACACATCACTTGTCCAACACTGTTGACCATCACACCATTCGGGTCCCACTTCGATATCATCCATGAGTCAACCAAGTCAAAAAATGTACACCGCTTAGGGAATCCCACACACCTAGTGTAGGAGTCTATTGGGACCCACCACAAGAGGTGTGGGGTTAGCAGGCACCGTTGGATCATTCTAATCGCTACCGTTATTGCTTTGCATAGTGAAACTACTCAGTGGTCCCTACCTCCATTGGCTTGTCGCGGGTTCCAAGAGTTTTCTAACCATGTCACGGGGTTCTGAAGTTTCCTAACCCCCAATCTCCTGACTTGGTACTCCTTCCATTGACTTTTAAACCTTCGCCCGATTGCCTTTGGAATCAGCAAGTCAAAGGTTTTCATAACTTCGAAACTCCCGACATGAGGTTCGAAAGTTCTACTCCGACGTGATCGCACAACAAAGAAGTCACAACACCAACCTTTTTTAATTAAGTATTTTTATGATTAGTCCACAAACTTTAACTAAGTATTCTTCCATTGGGGTTTCATTATTTGCATGATCAGTCGCCACATATCAATAATCTCCCACCTTCCCCTAGGAAACACACAAAGATCTATTTGTCAAAGAAAGAAGCAATGCAAAATAAAATAGAACACTATCTACTTAATCTAACAAAATTGCTTTAGCACACTATTCAAAAGAGAGGATGTTATGCGTAATACTTACGAAAATGCACAAAATTGATAGGTTCTTTTAAAGGTGTACCATCCATTTCCGTTAATTTGCAAGCACTGGACCCATAGTTTTCCTTAATTACATAAGGTCCTAACCAATTAGGGCTGAATTTTCCTTTTTCATTTAGAAGAGCATTTACATTACTCTAATTTTCATACAACATCAAGTCACCTTTGTTAAACATGTGAGGGATGACATGATCATTGTAAGTATATTGCATTCACCTAGAATAAGCTTGGAGATGATCAAGAGTGTTAATACACCGTTCATCAAGCATTTCAAGCTAATGTAATCGTTTCTCTTTTATCGTCAATAATCCCTTTAAGAGCAATTCACAGCGAAGGAATCTCTAACTCCAAGGGAATTATTGCTTCGACACCATAAAAAAGGTTATAGGGAGTGTTTCCTGTAGATGTTCTAACGCTTGTATAGTAGGCCCGCAATGCATAAGTTAGTTGAGTATGCCAATCTTTGTTATGTTTACTTAATGTTTTTCACAAAATTTTCCCAAGAGTCTTGTTAGTTGATTCCGCTTGACCATTTGATTGTGGGTGTAGACAGTAAAAAATGTCCTAAGTTGGCAAGCACCATTTTTCTTGGTCTTTATCTTCCGATAATTAAATAATTTTAATTATTTAATTATCCCTAACCATATTCCTCTATTAATTAAACAATATTTAATTATTTAATTAATTCACATTCCAATCTTTATTCTATCCAGATCAATTAAATAAATTAATTGCCTCACTAACATCCCCTTCTTCAATAATTAAATAAATTATGATTTATTTAATTATTCACCTTCTATTCATTAGCCTTCCAATCCCTCTATGATTAAATAATTGCTAAAATTATTTATCTGTTGTAACTTCTCCCCCTATTTAAATAATTAATCTAAGTTAATTATTTAAATGTCTCTTTTTTTTCCTCCCATTTTAATTAAATGTCCATTTTCTCCCTTTTCCACTTGGCCAAATATTCCTTTCTCATGAATTAATTATTTTTTTCAAATTTTAATTCATCCATTATCCCTCCACTTGCTCATTAATCTCTGTCATAGTAGTCTTCGTCATAGCCGTCAATGTCATAGCCCTCCATGAATAGAATTATTCTGGTGCATCAATCCTCCACTATTGATATTGGCATCTTTTTAGAAGTTTAATCTCATTCGTTTGTTCAAATGGTTGTCTATAAAATAAGCCATTCTCCTCCATTTTTGCCTTAACAACCATTTTATCTCCAACTTTCTACTTACTATTGCAGGTTATTGCACAAGTTCTACTTCAAATATGAGGGAAAAGTTTGCAAAAGGAGAAATAAGAGAGACAAGAGAAGTGAAGAAACTTCAATGGGGAGTGTTTTATTTGAATGCTTTTAGTTTATTCTCCCTTTGTGATTTTTTTCTCTTGTTTAGATGATGTTTTTAGCTTAGAAGTGTTGTGGCTATCACTTTATCTAGGCTACAATGTTTTCCCCCATCTTACATTGGTGAAATCGATGTGAAGACACAATTTTGCAAGATTTCATACGATTTTTTATTTATTTTTATAGATTTTCTATACAGAATGACACATTTGATAAACAGCAGCGATGCAACTACCAAGAAATGATGCATTTGATAGGAGAAATGATGCAACTGGTAAATAGTGACGCATCTGTGAGAAGCAACAACGCATTCATGGGTGACAAAATTTGAATTCAAAATCATGATGCAACTACTCTGGCGTGACGCGACACAGCGACGCATCTGCGGCCCCGAATAATGCAACTACCTGTCTAGTATAAATTTCTAGTTTTTTGTTTGTTCTTTATTTTCCTTTTGTGTTTTTGAGTAGAGTAGGGTTTTTGTGTGCTAACTTTCTATTTTTAGCGCGTGAATTTGGAGTTAAGGAGTTCCCAAAATTGTTTCTTTAGAAACAACGAAAAAATTGAGCTCTTTTATTTCAATTTTAAGAAAATTTTCTTTTGTTTGTTTTCTATGCATCAGGATCATAAAGGATAAAAAGAACCTGCATTTTTCACTCATAAGGTTTTAAAAAGAACAAAAATCTGCATATTTCACTCATGGGCATTAAAATATACATGCATAAAATGTCATTGGTTTAAAATTTACAAGTGTCTTCAAATCATAAGCCAAGGGTAAAATCAACAAGTGTCTTTCATGTTTGCTGGTTTGCAAGTGTCATAGAGTGCATATGCTCTCCTCTCGCACCATTCAGTGATCTTGAGTGATCAAAATAATCTCTTTGGCATTTGTATAATCACACCACACATTTGGATTTGGTGCTTAAAATGAACCGCATGTGAGTGTGAGGAAAAGGCACAAAGTATTCTCTCTCCTTGCGCTCCGTGCGATCTGGGAGATCAGGAATAAATTGCACTTCCTTGCTATTGTTTACCTTTTATTTGAGGGTTTTCCACCCTGCTTCAAAAGGTGGGAACGAACCAAGTGTAATAAGCTAAAACCCAGCTCTTCCAAGCCACTATAAAAAAATGTGCTTCTTGAGGAAAGTCATTTAGCAACGGGTGTGAATGTGTCATATTGACAAGTGTCACCCTCAGTAGCCCCGTGAGCTATGTTAAAATCCTTCCTTAGGGAAAGGATTGGGAGGCCTCTTGACTCACCATAGTATTGAGATAATCTTTCCATGTGTATGGACACCTTGAATGGATTCCCTTACTAAAAGATAATTTGTGTTAGTCTCCAAAAACCCTTTTATACGCTCATTGATCGCAAGAGGTCGGACCTCTGAAGGTTCCCCACATCTTCACTGAGATTTTGTAGAGACATGAATTCCTCCTTGGGGGAATGAGACTTGGTGAGCTGAGGAAGTGAGTGCCATGGAGGGGAGCCAGTGCCACCAAGTCTATAGTTGTCCACCTTGTTCAAGTGGCTGGAGAAATCCAAGTGGGGATATATCAACCAATGGTTTCCTTGCCAACCATAGGGCTTGTGCATTGTTGTCTATATGTTCTTTATTTTTAAAATTTTTTACATCCAAAACTAGACCAAAAACAAGTGCTTGATACTATATTATGTGTTTTCCAATCAAATTTCATCAAAAAATAGCCAAAATCCAAATCAAAACTAGGTTAAAATCATCAAACTGTCAAAAACAACATTTTGTGAACTACAACTATTAAGAATAGAGCCACAACTATATTTTTGCACTACAATTGATAATTGGAAAACCACAATTTTCTTTTGGAACCATATTTGAAGAAAACAAAGCTGTAACTGTAATCTTGAACCGCAATTGTACTCTGGAAACCCACAACCTGAAACAACACATTTACATAAAATAGAGCCACAATTTCCTGATAACCAAAAACTATCAAAATCCTTGTTCTAGATCAATCAAATCATTTTCACAGTGACTTTGATAGCTAAACCAGAGACTTGCAAGATTTTACTAGTCATTTCCAGTATTACCATTTAGGATCTCATTGTATTTTAGGTTGCATCCTTACCTTTGCATAATCTATTTGAGACCTTAGGTTGCATATACCTTTCAAATTTCAGACTTAGGAAGACCATTGAGCTTTTGGAAAGTCCTTGGTTGCTTATCCATTTTTTCATTGAACTTAATCCTCCATTTTATCAAACTTTGTCATTATCACCTTATCAAAATTGAGTCTTAAGCTTGTGTCCTAGCCTTGACTCAACCTTGTCAAAATTATCCTCTTGATGATCATAAAGGTCAATGACATTTGGATTTTTTTATCTTGGGCCTACATTAGCTTGATTGCCATCCTTTGTCTCAAATTTTAGAATTCATACCCTTAGTATCATCATAGTCTCATTTAGATTCATATCATAACCTTTAACCATAGCATTAATCACCATATTTTCAATCTTTAGTCTTGCATTTAACTTGCACTTTCACTTTGCATCCTTGTCCCAAAAATACCAAAAACATAGTTTAAATTTCATCTTGATCTTTAGTTGCACATCGTCTTTGATTAATCCAACTTAGCATCATTTTAGTCTCCTCATCATTATCCTTGATCATTACTTAATCCAAATTTTAGCATCCTTAGTCACCTTTAGTTTCATTTAGCTTCATCCTTTGGTCATTATCATCCTTGCATAATACCTTGCATCCTTATATTTGAGAAAATATAAAAAATAGTTTAGTTTCATCACCATCTTGCATTACCTTCCCACTTGCAAGTCTCACATGGTTGAAACAAGGTCACAAACCAAAAGAAAGGAAATGGATTTTGCAAGTGACCCTTTTCATGACACTACCCTTGGAACAAATTCAAATCATTCCACACCTCCAAGAGACACACGACAAAGAGACCAAACTGACACATGGGACAACCTAAACCTAGAAGAATCCAACAAGAAATTGACTCCTCAAGAAATTGAAAGAGCTTACCAAGATCCAAGAGTTTTAAGCATGGTTGATCAACTTGTTGTGCTAGTCCTAATATATTATTCTATGCTAAAAAGGGTGCCAAGCTCCCAAAAGGATTTGATGTATCAACCATTGTAGAACAAGAAGATAACCAAAATCCATTTTCCTTAGGGATGCCCTCTTCACAAAAAATGTCAATCATACCATTTGGAACAACAACACACATGGAAACCACTACCACACATATCCATAACATCCCTATATTTGGAAACAAAGTGACCTCTACAACCACACAAGGACAAACTTTCACAATTGGAAGCTCATCAAATTCCATGGGTAAGACCTTCACAAATCCTCTTTTTCGAAAAACCAATCAAGGCTCTACGTCACAAGGTCCTATACCTACACTTCAAAACAAAAACCATGGTCCTTTATTCCAATTTCAAAGCACACCCTCATCCAATCAAAACCAACCAAATAAATCTAGAAAGGTTCATGTTGTCTCACGAAGGATCCCAAATCAAAACAATAATCAGGGGTCCATTCCATCATTCCAAAAATCTAATCAAGGGCCTACACCCTCATTTCAAAATACCAATCAAGGGCATACACCTTCATGTCAAAAAATCAATCAAGGACCTACACCTCCATTTCAAAATGCAAGCCAAGGACCAAATTTTCAAAACCAAGAAACAAACCAAGGGTCTACACCTCAATTCCAAAACACCATACCAAATGCAAACATGACCTTTGGAACAAACCTAAATGCCAATTTCATCCCAAACAACATACATCAATATGGAAAACAAGGTCCCACGTCATAAAACATCAACCCTAATTCAAATCCAACATATGAACTTAAACCAACATCATGAAACCAAACCAAAACAATGCAACACTGTCTCTTGCAAATACATTGATACAACAAATGGAAAATATGCAATTGGGGACCAACAAGAAGACCCATTTCATGGAGGAATTGTGCCCCTTTCCATTTGACAAAAACTTGTACATCTGCCCTTTCCCCCTCATTTCACAATGCTACCTTTTCCTAAGTATAAGGGGACAGGGGATCCAATGGAGCACATTCAAGAATTCAACACATTATGTATGGAAGTCTCATATGATCCTACCTATTTGATGAGACTATTCCAGTGAAGCCTTATGGGGCCAACTCTAGATTGGTTTGCACACAATGAAGAGGTCCTCCCTACCCCAAAAGAACATAAAATCAATTGGGTGAACCTATCAAATCAATATTCAAACAACTTTTGCAGTCTAATGTCATCACACTACTATAAACCAAAAATTATGAACCCTCATCGATCAAACCTGATTGGTGGAAAGAAGATGACTACTATGAATACCACTGTGGAAAAGGACACAAAATAGCTAGATGTTGGATGATCAAGAATATCATTCAAGACATTATTGAAAATGGGACTGGATATTGGTGGGAGATTCACAAGGAAAAACTAATGCTGATCATACCATATTCAAAACTCCCTTGCAAGACCATGATAAAGGAAAAGCCTCCAGTTCAGGGAATAACAATAATGCCAATTATGCCACCATCAAACATGATTACAACACTATTATCCTTAACATTAGACCCCTTGATGATCACATTGCTATTATTACCATAAACAAGCCAAGTTCATAATATGCTATTACCACCCACTGAACCAAGATAACTATTCTAGGACCTCCTTCTAATTCACAGCCAAAAAGCCAATATTATCGCTTGGATCAGTTGGGAAAAACACCTACACAAATTTCTATCTTGGAGCTCCTTCGCATATCCCCACAACATAGGGCTATCCTCGATAAAGCATTACAAGAGGCATCCGTACCCACTAATCTAGATGTCAATGAATTTCAGGCCATGGTTGGATACCTAGCTATTCTGTACCATGTCACCTTCTCTGAGAAAGACTTTTCCACACCAAAATATGATCATAACGACACCCTACACCTATAAGTATGCATTAATAAACACAAGATCAGATGAGTCCTAGTAGATGGTGGAGCAGGTTTGAATATTTGATCACTAAAATTGGTGAAAGCATTGGGGTACTCTTAGAATTGTATAGACCAAACCAAGAAAATTATGATCAAAGCTTATGATGATGCTGAGTATTCATCTGAAGGTGTGATTTCACTCCCTATAAGAGTTGGCCCAACAATACAAGACACAATATTTCATGTCTTGGATTTGGATTTGCTCTACAATCTTCTCCTTGGCTGCCCATAGATTCACGCCACAGGGGATATTCCATCCACCTACCATCAATGCCTCAAATTCCCATACAATGGTATTGAAATTACTATTCCAAGTGACATAGATCCTTTTTAGTATTGTTCAAACCTAAAAGGAACTGTTGAACATCAAGTGCCAATCAATCAAGAGGCCACACCTTCCACTTCATCAACTACTCTATCTTGCTACATTGACCCATCTTCCCTTGTAAAATTATCCACCCCATTCGTCACACCTTCCACACCTAAGATCCAGATCCAGGAAAGAGGATGTGGAGAATACAATATGAAGAGTCTCCTTTTCATTGGAAAGCTACCTAGATCACCGAAGTCATATGGAAAATTGCATCCCGTGCAACCCAAAGTAATCATTTGTAATCCCCCTACCACCTTCACTAAATGGAGGGAGCTAGCCAAAGAGTCTTTGGACGACTAAATTCTCACATGGTTATACAAAGATGAGGAGGTTATTGAATCTAAGAAATTTCTAGCTGAACAGTATCCAAAAGGGTTCCAAATAATGAAACGACAAGGATATGATGGACACGGTGGTCTTGGCTTAAAAAAAAAGGGATGTTGGAGCCCTTACAACCTCTTAAACTACTAAAGCACCAAGGATTTGGGTTCGTACCAATAAAAGTGACTATCTGGGGTATTAGGTTACCTTTGCGAGAGTTTATTGATGCTTCAGATGAAATCGAGACATATGAGGACTCTTGGGATTATGATGCTAATTCCAATGAATATGAATGGGATTCCCTATCCTCCACTACCTTTATGGCCCTTGAAAAACCATTTGGAAAACTTAACGAGCCTTCCCTTGAGGACACATTTAGTCAAATTATTACCATTGGTTCCTCGCTGAACCCACCAAATCCTCATCCAAGAGTTCCATTGAAAAGAGGAGAATGGATCAAACACTTTTGGGAAACCATTGATGCTGCCTCATGGGAACCTGATGAATCTACCTCTTTTTTTAACCTATCAGCCTACACAATGACCCTTGAAAATATTTATGATGGCTTACCCCTTGTCTACCCACAACTCATAGATTGGGATCAACAAGAAACACCAAGTTTGGACACTTTCAAGAATGCTGAAGAAATTGTCGAGTTCATGGGACTTCATGAAGGAATACTGAGTGAGAATCATAAGGTTGGATTTTCTATAGAAATCAATTATGCAACATATTTTGGTGAGGCTATCTTATCCTCTAGTTGCAAAAATGAAAATGAAAAAAGAAAAAATAAAAGTAATAGGTCTTCAGGTGAAAACTGAAAGGCAGCTGCTGATCGTGAAAAAGTAAAAATAAAGGACGTATCCAAAGGTGAAAACCTCTCTGAAGTGCTTGAGGATGGAGGACTAGATTGTATCCTAATAGACTAAGAGAGATCGCCATTGCTAATAGAAGAAACAAAATAAGTGAACATTGGAACACAAGACAACTCCAGAATCATACAGTTAGCAACATCTTTGACCACCAAGGAAAAACCTGAGTTTATAAAATTCTTTGCAAAAAGACTAGTCAATTTTGCATGGTCATATGCCGATATGGCTGGATTGGATCCCGAACTTGTTCTACATCATCTACCTTTGCTACCAAATTCTAAACCATACAAACAAAAGCTAAGAAAAATGCACCCATAGATTGCACTCTTGGGTAAGGTGGAATTGAAGAAACTACTAGATGTTGGATTCATTCATTCAATTGATTATGTAGATTGGATATCAAACCTTGTCCCTACCACCAAACCAAATGGTCAAATTTGAGTAATAATAGATTTCAGAGATCTCAACAAAGCATGTCCTAAAGATGATTTTCCTCTCCCAAACATTGACATCATAGTAGACCTTACTGCTAGATACGAAATACTATCACTTATGAACGGATTCTCGAGTTACAATCAGATAAGAATTGCTCCTGAAGATCAACCGAAAATAGCCTTCACATGCACTTGGGGAAATTTCTATTGGAATGTCATGCCATTTGGGCTTAAGAATGCTGGAGCTACATATAAGAGAGCCATGACTACCATCTTTCATGATTATATGCATGTACTCATGGAAGACTATGTTGATGACATTCTATCAAAATTTGTAGAATGAAGCAATCACCTAGTAGTGTTGGACAAGATCTTCACCTGACTTGAAAAGTACCAACTCGAGCTGAATCCAAAGAAATGTGTTTTCGGGGTCTAATCAGGAAAACTCCTAGGATATATTGTCTCTCGTAGAGGAATAGAAGTTGATCCCACCAAAGTAAAATCTATCTTGGGCATGCCACCTCCAACCAACATCAGTCAGTTGAGGACATTACAAGGAAGATTACAATCAATTCATAGGTTCCTTGCTCAATTAGTCGACAAGATCCATCCATTTCAACATCTGTTAAGGAAAGGAATTCCCTTCAATTGGATAGAGAAGTGCTAAGAAGCATTTGATCAAATCAAGAATTATCTACTAACTCCACCAGTTCTTATGCCTCCGATTGATGGAAGACATTTGATATTGTATGTAACAACAACTACATCCACACTGGGGGCATTGTTGGCACAAAATGACAATGATGGCAAGGAATGGGCAATTTATTATGTCAGTCACACCTTAGTCAGATATGAATTGAACTATAGACCTATTGAATGAGCCTGCCTAGTAGTGGTATTTGTGGCATAAAAGTTGAGGCATTACATGTTGAATCACAAGAAAAAACTGATTGTCAAAATTGCTGCTTTGAAAATCTCCTCAACAAAGCAGCTCAGACAAGAAGACTAGCTAAATAGGTTATGATCTTAAGTGAGTATGATATTGAGTATGCTAATTGAAAGGAAATAAAAGGACAAGTGATAGCTAATCAACTTGCAGATGCACCAATTAAAGTAGATCATCCTTTGATATCCGATTTCCCAGATGAATCAATATTTGTCATAGAAAAACCAACATGGAAGCTATACTTCGATGGATCTTACACAAGTCATGGTTCAGGAGCTGGTATTTTGTTCATCACACCTTAAGGAGATTCCATTCCCAAGTTATTTCGAATAACATTTCCATGCACAAACAACATAGCTGAATACGAAGCACTATTGACAAGACTTTGAATGGTAATAAAATGGAAAATCAAAGATCTTCAAGTCTATGGTGATTCTCAGTTAGTGATTAAGAAAGTTAATGATGATTATGACACAAAGGATGAGAAATTGATGCCCTACAAGCGCATGGTAGATAGTTTCAGATTACACTTTGATGCCATTTATTTTGAACAGATCCCAAGAATCCAGAACAAAGCAACTGACGTAATGGCTACAATTGGATCTCTCTTGGACATTCCCAACAATACACCACAATATGAGTTCTTGGTAGAACAACTATTGATCCCTACGTTCAATGTCCCCAAAACCAAACTTGTGTGTGAGCTTGTTGGTCTTGAATCTCCTTGGTACAAAGACATTTACAGTTACTTGCATGACCAAATTATCCCTCTTGACTTGTCCTCTAACCAACGAAAGACCTTTATCTGACAAGCATCCAAGTATGCCATCATTAGAGATACCCTTTACCACCACAATTTAGATAGCACCATCCTTCGATGTCTCAACTCTAATGAAGCACAAACAACCTTACAAGAAGTACATCATGGTATATGTAGAGCTCACTCTACTGGTCCAACCATGTACAAATGAATATCATATGAATGGATGAATACAAAGAATCAATGATCATCTATTAGAGTCTATACATGAGCTCTCCATATCTATACATTGCCACCTACGTATTTGTCAAAATTGGGGTACCTATCTCCATGCCTATCCCTCGCTATCTACTACTAGTCTCGTTAGAATGTTGAGGTGACTCTGGCACACCTCTCCAACCTCCTCCTCCTAGTGGCCCCATGTAGCCACTCAACCTCCTTGATTCTCTTGACCGTGAGGGCCCTGCACTCTTTCTATGCATTGAAATATATGGAGGGGCTCTTTGATCAAGATCTAACACTACAGTATAATATACCCCCATCCAATATCCTGCCTCCCTCTTGGTGTTGTCTACCCCAACTACTATTGCTTGAGCTGCATCCCTCTCACCACAGTACTTATCCCTCTACAACTGTAGCCTGCCCCTCTCCAGCTACCATGCATCCTAGGCTAGTCTTATGTTGGCTAGCTATTCCTCTGCTTGCCTAGCCCGTGTGAGAGCCTCATCCCGCTCTCCCTAGGCTAGCTATATCTGTCCCTCCACCTCCTTGTCTTGTGTAAGGTCCTCATCTTGCTCTCCCTTGAGGACTCAGAACACCTCCTGAGCCTCTTTTACTATGTGTTGCATGACATCCCTCTGCTACCTCATACCCTCGAATAAACTCTATAGTTTCTCTACCTCCCTCCTCAGGTCATCCACCTATACTCTTTCTACCTCCTCTTCCATCAAAAGGCTCCCTGTAGCCTCTCCCTCTCTTCCTCTGACTACCTCAACCTCCTCTCGAAGATCCCTAGCTAGGCTTGTGTGCTTGCTAACTTGGTGGTTGTATCATCATCTGGAGGTGCCTAGTATACCACCACCTCTCTCTCTCCTGATGCCTCCTACTCCCCCTCCTCCTGCACATCCATCTCCTCCTCCTCCTTAATAATCAACCCCCTCTATCTCATGATCCTCCTCTAGACCCTCCTTAGGGGTCTCTCCTCCTCCTCCTCCTCCTCCTCCTCATCACCTACTGCCTCCTCTGCCTCACCCTTACCCCCACCTCGGGTGCCTATACTGGTGAATGCACTAGTCATGCTACTGGTGTCACCCTCTCTGGTAGTCTCTCCCTCCACCAAGCAACATAACTCTTTGTCATGTTGGAATCATCAATTCCTCCTCCCCATGGCCATACAACCTCTAATACCTGATCCCATATTTGTCGTGCCCTGAATGTTGTCACACTCTGCCCCCATCCCCTCTCCCGACTGATTTGTTGGTATCACTACTCTAGCTTTAGGATGTCTTGCTGGATCCCAAACTGCCATGTCACTTGGTCAAGTTTGTACATCTCTATAATATAAGTGTCCCTACCAATCAAATAACATCAAGAGAAAATATATGCCTTATACAATCTATCCTATGCTCTCCATGAGTGAAAATCATAATCTACATATGGCCACCACACAATCTGATCCTTTGTCAGATCATCCAAAGCACATCACTAATTTAGGAAATGCTCTGAACCTCTGCATAATGTCGCATGCCTCCGTACTCGCATGTAATCTGGAGATCAAATCCCCTCTCCTCCACCACCACTATATTCGGTCAAGTGATCCAGATATGCTGCCATTCCCAAACCTATAGTAATGTCACATGCGTGATGTTGCAAGATATCCTATAATAGACCAAATGCATGTCTCTGTAAAGTTGTACGAGGATGCAAGTCCCCCATGCAAACACCCCTCTCCTCCTCTCTACTATGTGTCACACAACCTCTATCAACTTGAGGGTGAAGAAACAATTGCTCCTATCTGGGAGGAGAATCCCACTAATCATTCTACATAAGTACAATGAAAATGCATCCACTATCCCAATGCACGCATCTATGTCCAAGCCCTGTCCATCATAGGGGAGGTCGGCTATCCCAAACACAGCCTATAGACTACTCTATTAGCTATTTGGTCACTCCACTCACCAGGTTCCCTCTAATTGGTAATCAGAGGATCCTCCAAACATCCTCTAGTTTCACTATCATCTCCCCCATGGGAGGAGGAAGGTACAGGTATCTGAGCTCCATTGCTCGATCAGTGCTATGAGTAGTGGTCAATGGGATTGAATTGACAAAAATACGGTCATATGTAGAAGTCCTGCCTTGTCCAGTGTCTCAAACTCTTGATTAGTGAACCCCTCTGTGGTTAATGTAGCCGAATGTTTCTCCTTGGTCTGTAAGCTCCCTATCACCTGCATCCATGCACAATCATCTGTCAAATCTTCTTCCAAATCTTGTATTTTTCTATACAACCCTCTTTTTGCATGCTCACCATTTTAGGGTACGCAATTTCCCATTTTCCCCTTTGCACGTTCATCCCTATGGGGTGCATAATCACCTATTATCTTCCCGCACAATTTCCCCTATGTGAGGCACACTCACCCTGTTTTGGTGGATTCACCTCTACATAGGCGTATTCACCAATGTAGTAGCAAGTTCACCCATCCCCATCCATGGGAAATTTCACAATTGCCCGTACCACTCAGAGGTGATCTCACAATCGCCTATCCCCTTGAGGGGTGATTTCATAATCGCCCCTCCATGTTAGAGGAAATTATGCCATTTCCCGTCCCCTCTTGGGAGACTTCACAATCACCCTTTTTTTTGCACTCTCGCCCATTCCTTTGATCGCCCCTTCCTTCCTACACATTCTCTTATGCTCTATAGGGGTGAATGCATTGCCCTGGATGGACAAATCCACTTCTGCATGGGAAAATTCACCAAGCCCTAATCTATCCTCCCATGCAAAAGGTGCAAAAACACATCTCCAATCAAATTACAAGGTCCAAATTTTGAGACATACTTGTTGGGGAATGGTTCCCTCTGCGTAGTACTCCCAAACCACATCCCGACAATGCACGATAACTCAGTCTGCCATGTCGCTCTCTGTCGCTCTCACAATCATCCAATCACACATGTGCACAAAAGAAAAAGGTAAAAATTAATTTTCTAAATTACTATTTATACCTACCCTTTTGACCCCACTTAACCTTCATCTTTTTTTTACCCTTTTTTAGCCATATTTCTTCATTTGGCCACCATTTGCACCTTGTGAGTCTATTTTCCTCCATTCAAAAGCCATTTTCACCTTTTTTTGTCACTGTCCTCATGGTACCATCATTTTCTTCATATCAAGATGCCGCTTGGGCCCCTTTTTCCCCATCCTCCCTCTTAAAGGGGCATAACCCTTCATATTTTCTTCATTTCCCTCCTTGTCATTCTCCTTGTCATACTGAAGCATCTTGTAGTCTTTTTCCTCCATCGAATCATCCATATTTTATTTTTCTTTGAAAAATCATTATTTTAATGACATTTTGAAGAGGGGAAAAATGTAGACACCTAAATTTGGCCACTCCCATATGGTAAAATTTACCCTTATATTCTTCTAATCCCGCTTGCATAACCATATTAATTAAATAATTCCTTATTTGATTAATATTTATCTTATTCCTAACATTCCCTAAAGTGTTTAATTATTTAATTAAATACTTTACCCTTTTTCTCTCCAAATTAAATAAATATACCAATTTATTTAATTTGGTCATTTGGCCCACATGAATTAAACTAATTTTCAATTCATCATTTTTCTCTCTCCACATGTCGCTATCCTCCATAATTCTTCCTTAATCCAGGTTAACTTAATTAACCTATGATTAGGATGTGCACACCACTAATTGTGGTGAGTTTCACATCCTCCATAATTTTCCACTTGCCTCTAATCCTGTCATTAACCTGCTTAATTATTTGCACAACCACTAATCATGATTAGTTATTCCAGGTAGCCAAAGTCTCTCGCCAATTATGGCATGGGTACCTAAGTCAACCCTATTAAATGCTTTCTCTTTTTGGAAAAGCAATCTCCCATCCCCCAAGGAATTTTTAATTGCTTTTTTATCTTCACAACATGCCAACTTGGAATTTTGAATTCCATTTATTCATCCAAGACATCCCATGTGGAATTTTAAATTCCACTTTATCCTCCCCACATCCTTGGAGGAATTAAAAGATAATTTTTAATTCCTCCCCTTATCCCAAAGTCCTTACAAGGGGAATTCCATTTATTAATTCACCTTGTTCTTCGCAATGCCCTTTGCAAAAATCTAGAAGGTTTTGACTTGTCACATTCTTCCACTATTTGGGGAAAGATAAGACAAGTCAAGCCTTTTCCCTCTCCCAAAGGCACTTGAAAGTACCTCCACATGGGAGCCACCTCACCTCCACATCACTTCACCCTTTCCACCTAGTCTGCCACATGTCCTCACCACATGTGTTGAGATTCCCCAAGGCATCTCAACCATTGATCACCCAAACCTAATTTTAATCCTAGCTCTCCATTTCATGCACTCCAAAATTGGCTAAATACTTAGCCAATTTCATTAATTTTCATCATCTATCACTCACACAATTTCACACACACACTTAGCATTTTCAAGCTCAAGCACTCATCTCCTCCATTGTTTCATATTGAAGCTTTCATCCATATCCATTGCACTTATCATATCAATACCATCATTTTAGTATAGGTTGCATGCTATCATATTATCTAAATGAGTATACAAATCAACTTATCAAGGGTCTTGACCAATTTCATCAATCTTGGCAAGGTAATTTTTTTTATTTTCTTTTTCTTGTTAAGATTCAACTAGTCCAATCTTGAGTGTTGTGTTTTATCTTTTGCTTGATTTTCTTACTTTCTTGCATTTTTAGTTAGATAAATTCACTACACACAAGTGAAAGTGTCATTTTCATTCATATATACCTAGTTTAATTAAAAAGATGCATATTTTACATTAGGTATATTCCATTCAAATCGACATATTGACGGCTAGAGAACTCCATTTTCGATGCCATTGGTTGCATTGGATTCGTAATTTCATCCTTGATTTCATCCACTGTCTATCACTATGTGGTATTGTACTTGGAAATACCCTATGATAAGACTTAAGTAATTGAAAGTGGTTTCATGTCTACCTTGATTCCACCTCCATAAAGGAAGTGGAATCATGGGGGAATACATCTACCCTCGAATTTGATTCTTTATAGAAGTTTTATAAGAGTATTTTTGAACAAGTAACAGACTTGTGTTGTAGGATGCGATTCCTAACATTGTGGTTTTGTAGATGACTATATTTGGGGGCTTCATTCTCCCTATTGAATCCATATGAGTATCCTTTTTATAAAGTTTATTCAAATTTATTTAGCTTGTATATGCACGTAGTATCATATGGCCGCTAAAGTGGGGGCTAAATGTAGTGTAGAAAATTTTACCCCTTTCTAGAAGAAAGTACAATTTCACACATATTTGGACCTATTTTGGTGAAATTTCATTTATTCATTTTTAAACCCCATTTTTGGGACCCTAATACCCTTTATTATGCATCCCAAGGCCTATTTTATTTATTTCATGACACCATAACCCACATTGAATAAATGCTATTGACTAAATCAATGCCTTGACATTTATGGAGTCCTGAAGTTTTAGGTCAGGACCGATTCACCCATGGGTGAATGGGTCCTCATTAAGTGCCTTAAACTCAACTTTGAACATGTTTTTGGAAACATTTCAAGTGTCAGCTTTTGGGATCTGATAATTGGAAAATTAGAAAGGAAGCCTATAAAACAAAGTTTCACAATCATTTTACACTAGAAACAAGAAGAGAAATTCATATGAGATCAAGTATTCACATTCAAGAGTAAGGAAAAGTTAATCAAGCATTCGAAAGTGAAGCCTTGGAGTAGCATTTGAGTTGTTCTTGTATGTTTTCAAGCTTATTTTGATATCAAGATCAAGCATTGCCAAAGGATTGATGATAGATGCCTATAGAGGATCATGATGGATTCTAGGTTTTGGTAGATGCACTAAGATATTCAATCAAGCCTAATGACTTGTTTCCTAAGTGGTTCCATCTTCTATTATCATTCTAATTTCTACCTAAGGGAAGGTATATTTAGTTTTGTGACTTATTAGGGTTATTTGAGATCTCCCAAAGTAGGTCTTCATCATTGTTAATGTTCATTTTAGGGATCTTGTTCTAACACACTTGAATAGGGCTCGTTTACATCTTAAGCTTCCTTCATTTTAGACACACTTGAGGTTAGGGATTGCACACACATTTTATGTTTTAGATCTATACTTTTCATCAAGGTTTAATTACTAAACTTGGGGTTTGATTGAGGAAAACCCCTATCCACCAACAAAAGAAAATCTTGTTTTGTAAATTTTTCATAGATCCGGATTTGAGAGCGAAGGTATAGAGTTACAAGGAGGAATTGCAAGTCTTTGGATTAAATCTTAGATTCAAAATTTTCCAGAAAAGTCTTCCATGACCCATTCGCCCTAGGGCGAATGAGTCGCTGTTAGTTTTGTAGGAACAATGTTTTGTGAAAGGTGTTGAAAAATTTATTCCTCTCATATTTTTTAAAAACTTTGTTGGTTCCTTAAGTTTTATGCTTAATATACTAAACCCAAGTGATAGATTTCAATTTGGAGTTGATTTTCTATTTTTAATCTTTCTCCCTAAAGTGTTGTTTGACCTAGACCCTCGTCTTGACATAAAAAGGAAATATGAAGATTCCTTCATAGAATTGATTCTCCTAAGGGCAGTTAGTCAATTATTTTTGGGGATCTCATTTCCTAATGAAATTAGAGTAGGATCCCTTTTCCCTCTTTGGATCCACTTTTCTATTTTGGGAAACCCTAGGAGCACCCTATTTTTCTATGTTTCATTTTGGTGTACCTGACGTGAATCGAACACACAACCTTCATATAGGTAAAAGTGTCATTTTCATTCATATATACCTAGTTTAATTAAAAATATGCATGTTTTACCTTAGGTATATTTCATTCAAATCAACATATTGGGGGCTTGAGAACTTTGTTTTTGATGCCGTTGGTTGCATTGGATTCATATTTCTGTCCCCAATCTTTTCCAATGTCTATCACTATGTGGTATTGTACTAAGGAAATACCCTATGATAAGACTTAGGTAATTCGATGTGGTTTCATGGCTACCCTGATTCCACCTTTGTAAGCAAGTGAAATCAGGGGGCATACACCTACCCTCAAATTTGATTCTATGTAGAATTTTGATAAGAGGATTTTTCAATGACTAATGAACCTGTGTTGCAGGATGCGGTTCCTAACATTGTGGTTTTGCAAATGACTACATTTGGGGGCTTCATTCTCCCCAATGGATCAATATGAGTATCTTTTTTTATAAATTTTATTCCAATTCCTTGAGCTTGCATATGTACGTAGTGTCATATGACCGCTAAAGTGGAGGCTAAATGTAGTATAGAAAATTGTAACCCTTTTTAGGAGAAAGTGAAATTTCACACTTATTTGGACCTATTTTAGTGACCTTTCATTTATACATTTTAAACCTCATTTTTGGGCCCCTAATATCCTTTATTATGCATCCCAAGGCCTATTTTATTTATTTCTCGACACCATAACCCACATTGAATAAATGCTATTTGATTAAATTAATGCCCCGACATTTATGAAGTCTTGAAGTTTTAGGTCAGAACCCATTCACCCATGGGTGAATGGGTCCTCATTAAGTGCCTTAAACTCAACTTTGAACATGTTTTTAGTGGAATTTCAAGGTCTCAAATTCAAATTTCAAGTGCCAACTTTCAGATCTGATAATTGGAAAATTAGAAAGAAATCCTATAAAACTAAGTTTCATAATAATTTTACACTAGAAACAAGAATATAAATTCATATGAGATCAAGTAATTACATTCAAGAGCAAGGAGAAGTTAATCGACCATTAAAAAGTGAAGTCTTGGAGCAACATTTGAGTTGTTTTTGCAGGTCTTCAAGTTGATTTTGATATCAAGATCAAGCATTGCCAAAGGATTGATGATAGATGCCTATGGAGGATCATGATGGATTCTAGGTTTTGGGAGATGCACTAAGAAATTCAACCAAGCCTAATGAATTGTTTCCTAAGTGCTTCCATCTTCTATTATCATTCTACTTTCTTCCTAAGGGGAGGTATATTCAGTTTTGTGACTTATTAGGGTGATTTGAGATCTCCCAAAGTAGGTCTTCATCATTGTTCATGTTAATTTTAGGGATCTTGTTCTAACACATTTGAATAGGGTTCCTTTTCATCTTAAGCTTCCTTAATATTAGACACACTAGAGGTTAGGGATTGCACACACATTTTATGTTTCAGATCTATACTTTTCATCAAGGTTTAATTACCAAACTTGGGGTTTGACCGAGGCAAACCCCTATCCACCAACAAACAACAATCTTGTTTTGTAAATTTTTCATAGATCCAGATTTAGGAGAAAAGTTTGTACTTTTCTTAGGCTTCAATCTCAGATTCAAAATTTTCCAAAAAAGTTTGCAAGACCCATTCGCCCTAGCACAAATGAGTCCCTATTAGGCTTACAAGAACAACATTTTATGAAAGGTGTACAAAATTTATCTCTCTCTCTCATATTTTCAAGAAACTTTGTTGGTTCCTTCAGTTTATGCTTAATCTACTAAATCCAAGTGATTTATTGCAATTTGTAGTTGACTTGCTATTTTTAATCTTTCTCCCTAAAGTGTTGTTTGACCTAGACCCCCGTCTTGACACAAAAAGGAAATTTGAAGATTCATTAATAGAATTGATTATCATAATGGTAATTAGTCAATTCTTTGTGGGTATCTCATAAATTCTAATGAAATTAGAGAAGTAGGACCCCTTTTCCCTCTTTGTATCCACTTTTCCATTTTGGGAAACCCTAGGAGCACCCTATTTTTCTATGTTTCATTTTGGTGAACTTGATGTGAATCGAATACATAACCTTATGATAGGTAAAAGTGTCATTTTCATTCATATATATACCTAATTTAACTAAAAATATGCATATTTTGTACCTTAGGTATATTTCATTCAAATCAACATATTGGGGGCTAGAGAACTCCGTTTTCGATGCTGTTGGTTGCATTGGATTCATAATTTTGTCCTCGATCTCATCCAATGTTGGTCACTATGTGGTATTGTACTTGAAAAAACCCTACGATAAGAAAAGTAATTTGATGTGGTTTCATGGCTACAATACTGATTCCACCTCCATAAAGCAAGTGAAATTAGGGAGCATACATCTACCCTCGAATTCAATTCTCTGTAGAAGTTCGATAAGAGAATTTTTGAATGACTAACAAACCTGTGTTGTAGTATGCAATTCCTGACATTGTGGTTGTGCATATGACTACATTTGGGGGATTCATTCTCCATAATGAATTCATATAAGTATCCTTTTTATAAAGTTTATTCGAATTCCTTTAGCTTGCATATGCACGTAGTGTCATATGGCCACTAAAGAGGGGGCTAAATGTAGTGTAGAAAATTGTACCCCTTTATAGGAGAAAGTACAATTTCACACATATTTGAACCTATTTTAGTGACCTTTCATTTATGCATTTTTAATCCTAATTTTGGGTCCCTAATACCCTTTATTATGCATCCCAAGGCCTATTTTATTTATTTCTCAACACCATAACCCGCATTGAATAAATGCTATTGATTAAATTAATGCCTTAATATTTATGGAGTCCTAAAGTTTTAGGTCAAGACCCATTCACCCATGGGAAAATGGGTCCTCATTAAGTGCCTTAAACTCAACTTTGAACATGTTTTTGGTGGAATTTCAAGGTCTCAAATTCAAATTTCAAGTGTCGGATTTCAGGATCTAATAATTGGAAAATGATAAAGGAAGCCTATAAAACTAAGTTTCACAATCATTTTACAATAGAAACAAGAAGATAAATCCATATGAGATCAAGTATTCACATTCAAGAGCAAGGAGAAGTTAATAAAGAATTCAAAAGTGAAGTCTTGGAGTAGAATTTGAGTGGTTTTTGCAGGTCTTCAAGCTGATTTTGATATCAAGATCAAGCATTGCCAAAGGATTGATAATAGATGCCTATAGAGGATCATGATGGATTCTAGGTTTTTGGAGATGCACTAAGACACTTAACAAGGCCTAATGACTTGTTTCCTTACTGGTTCCATCTTCTATTATCATTCCACTTTCTACCTAAGGTAATATATATTCAGTTTTGTGACTTATTAGGGTGATTTGAGATCTCCCAAAGTAGGTCTTCATCATTGTTCATGTTAATTTTAGGGATCTTGTTATAACACACTTGAATAGGGTTACTTTTTATCTTAAGCTTCCTTAATCTTAGGCACACTTGAGGTTAGGGATTGCATACATATTTTATGTTTTAGATCTTTACTTTTCATCAAGGTTTAATTACCAAACTTGGGGTTTGATTGAGGCAAAACCCTATCTACCAACAAACAACAATATTGTTTTGCAAATTTTTCATAGATCCGGATCTGAGAGCGAAGGTACAAAGTTATAGGGAAGAATTATAGGTCTAAGGCTTAAATCTCAGATTCAAAATTTTCTAGAAAAGTCTGCCAGGACCCATTCACCCCAGTGCAAATGAGTCGCTATTAGGCTTGCAGGAAAAATGTTTAGTGAAAGGTGCACAACATTTATTCCTCTCATATTTTCTAGAAACTTTGCTGGCTTCTTCATATTTATGCTTAATCTACTAAATCCAAGTGATAGATTGCAATTTGGAGTTGATTTTCTATTTTTAATCTTTCTCCCCAAAGTGCTATTTGACATAGACCCCCCATCTTGACACAAAAAGGAAATCTAAAGATTCATTCATAGAATTGATTCTCCTAAGGGTAGTTAGTCAATTCTTTGTGGGGATCTCATTTCCTAATAAAATTAGAGAAGTAGGACCCCTTTTCCCTCTTTGGATTTTCTTTTCCATTTTGGGAAACCCTAGGAGCACCCTATTTTTCTATGTTTTAGTTCCAACAAATGGTATCCAAGCCATGGTTGCAGGTTTGAATCCCCTTGAATGACATTGAGGGGGGGATTGTTGGACTAATCACCAAAATCTCCTTTTGAATTTGGGACATGGACTAACTGCCTCCCATGCATCCGTTTATCTCTAGAATTTGTATCGAGTGTTAACAAGTCGATCTCTTGGCACAATGAAAAATGTGTTCCAACATACACTATAGATTGAGGATTTGGGCTTAAGTTTCTTAAGAGTTGTATTTATACCACATTATGAGTTATAAGATAATTTCCAATGCTTATGTAGTGGATTACAAATGGTTATGACAGAATAAAATACATAAAATTAAATATATTCACATATATGCATCATATATAAAAACACCTTAGACATCCATTAGATCATATTCTCATATCTCATTAGATATAGTATACATCATATTTCCAACATAGATTATTCAATTATATTATCAATCCACTTAAAATAAACATGCTAATATATTTACCAAATCTCTTGCATCAGTGAAGTTTGAATTTTTTCAAACTTTCTTAATTTATTCTTGTGTCGCCAAAAAGTGTACTTTTCTTGATATGGGAATAATTGATGACAAGTTGGACTTAATGAGGCCTTGATTTAGTGTTGTGAGGTGTCTACACATCCACACTAGGTCTTGAACCCTTGCAAAGTGAATAAAATGCATTTATTGATGTCTTGCAAGAGTGTTGTAAGGTGTTGTAACACATCTTCACACTTTTCTAGGACCATAATGATATAATTCATCTAAATAACCTTACCAAGACCTATTTCAAAGTGTTGTAAAGTCTTGTAACAAATTTTCACACTTTCCTAGGCTTTTCATCAATATTTACACCTTTCTTATGCTTTAAATGGCCCCTTTATGCACTTACAGGCCTTAATAAAGTGTCTCATTGAAGAAGAACCCAATAAACAACATTTAATACATCTTAATCTCTGACATCCACTCAAAATTTCCCAGGTGGACTAAGTCACCATCCCATGTGGCAAAAAAATTAAAATTAATTTAAATTTCTGTTGGGTTTTTTTCTTTAAGACATAATGTCGGCCTGTGATGAGGTATTTTTGGGAATTTAGGCATAATTGTGTATAAATAAGGGTTTTCCCCCTCATTTTTTGATCTCCTAACTCATCTTAAGTCATAAATCACTATCATCCATCACTCATCATGTTCTCAAGTCAAGCAAGCTAGGGTTTTGCCATTCCAAATCATCAAGATAGCTTCCAAAGACATTCAAGGGCAGATTCTTCATGTTTTGCTACAGAAATTCAAGATCAAACATCATGGCAAGGTAATCAATTCCATTGTTTCATGTTTCATTACATATTTTCCTCATTTATATTTAATTACCTAAAAAGGGGTTTGACCAAGGCAAACCCCCATGCCCTAACAATCAACATTTTCTCCTTCTCTCTTTGTGTGTTTGTAGATTTAGGCACTTTGAGGATTTGAAGATCATTGAAGATTATGTTGAAGACTCATTGAAGACATATCTTTGTTGACCTAGCCAAAAATATCCACTAAAAGTCACCTCCAGGTCTGAAAATTGGAGTTTCAGAAGCGAACACCTATGGGAAACGAGAGTGTAGAACTAGGGCTCCTGTTTCCACTTCTGAATTTTTAGAAATTCAGAAGTGGACTAAGTCGTGGAAAATTAGTTCCACTAAACCTTTTTTTTGGAAATTTTTATAGATTTGGATACCCATTTGGCCAAAACAGGCTTTGGTGCAATTTTCTAGATTTGTTTTGAAAGTGGACTAAGTCGCCTAGATTGGCACAAGTGTCCCGCTAGGCTTAAAAATTAGAATTTCCAAAATTTCAGAGTTGCTTCAAGTCTTCAACACACTTCTAGGTGCACACCTTTTGTCTTACATCTTTCTATTTGGTTTTATTTGCATTTCTAGGTCATTTATCACATGTTTTCATATCACAATGTGTTTTCCAACACCTTGCATTTCTTAGGTTTTACATCATTAAATCATATTTCTTTCAGCTTATTGCACTTAGGACATTACATTTAGACACATTTCATCCCTCATTAGATTAATATTGAGTGTAGACATTATCATTTTGGCCCATCTCTCTCCTTTTACGTGAAAAACCTTAGAAGAGTTAGAGAGCATTAGGGAGCCAAAATCATTGTTTACATTTTGGTGAACCTGCTTTTAGAATACATTTTTTTTTTTTTGGATTCCTTCATAATCCTAGATCTAGTTCATATTAGCCTTGCATTAAGATTTTCATTGCTTAATTTGCATCTAGGGTTTCAATTTTTTGCATTAGTGAAAGTGCATATAGGTTGCATTTTTGCATCTCCAATCATTGTATATCATTGAAAACTATATTTACATGCTAGGTCTACATAATACAGTACATCAATCATAAAAATCCATTCAAAATTCCTGAAAACCCTAAAAAAATCCCTTACTGGGACTAAGTCGCTAGTCTGGGCGACTTAGTCCTTGTCCTGATTTTTCACTGTCTATTATAGTGTTAGAAACCTCATTTATGTGCTTCCTAAGCCTCCTAGTATCATATACTATAAGTCTGGAAAGTTTCGAGATCCTTTATTTTATGTATCTAGCTCAAAAACATCAAATTTAGAGTAGTCATTTTTTCATCTCAATTGCAATAATCATTAGATTTGAAAATGCTCACATTTCTCAAATTTTGCATAACATGGATAAAAGTACTTTTCAATTTTGCATACAAATTTTTTTTATTCATAAAACTTTGCATAAGTTTGATAAAAGTGCTTTTCATTCTTGCATATACATTGTTTGCATTCTTAAATCTTTGCATATATTGGATAAAAATGTTTTGCATCCTTGCATATACATTGTTTATATTGCTGAAATATTGCATGCAATGGTTACATGTGCTTTTCATTTTTGTTCAAAAAATGTTCGTATCATACATATTTAGACATGCTAAGAAACATTTCCTATCCCCTCCCTATGAGAGTGTTTTTGTGAAAGAGAATACAACCCTGGACATTCCTAACGATCATATTTGTTCCTCTCCTAATATCTCTCCTATTGGTGACGAAGATATTTTGGTAGAAGAATCAATTAATGAGAGTTTTGTGAATCCTAGTTGTTTCCCTCCTCTTACCTCTCTTAGTGGAAAAGATATTAATGAGCAAGAACACACACCCA
The DNA here is from genome assembly GCA_007258455.2 of Sequoia sempervirens. Classification (NCBI taxonomy): domain Eukaryota; kingdom Viridiplantae; phylum Streptophyta; class Pinopsida; order Cupressales; family Cupressaceae; genus Sequoia; species Sequoia sempervirens. Next base: position 181,958,902 of record VDFB02000007.1, read on the forward strand.
TAGGTAATCATGACACTAACATTTTTTCTTCTCCTAGTATCTCTCTTAGTTGTGAAGAAGATACTTTGATGTTAGAAAATACAATCAATGAAGGTCATGAATATCTTTGTTGTCCCCCTTCACCTAGCAAAAATCTTCTTGAGCATGAACATTCAACCATTGATCATTTCCTTACTTGTGATGAAGTCCTTTTAGAAGAACCAATCCATGAATGTCAAGAACATTTGATTTGTAGTTCTCCTAAAAAATCTCCTCCTAAGGAGAATATCATGGTGTTAGAAAGAAACAAGATCATAATGTGTTATCCTTAGATAAAAATGTGACTCTAGATTTCCCTTCATTAGAGATACATCAAACCAAAACTGTTGAGGTTATGAGTGCACAAGTGTCCATTAGATCCCCCTCAATCAATGGACCTCATACATACCCCGTGGGATATCCTAAGCACCCTCTAATTCTCTACCCACCTTCACACAATCACCAAACTCAATGCCAACCTGAACTCATCCTTTACCCACCATCACATCAACCTCCACCTCCACCTAAACCTGAGTTTAACCTTTACCCACCTAATCATGATGTTGTTGCTCACACACACTACACTAGAAAAATTCCATCACCTCAACAACCCACCCCAACACAATTACCTTTACCTAATCCCATATTGCCTAGTGCTCCTTGATTAAATTCACACATTAGGGAGTATGATCTTGTTGAACAACTTAAGAATACTCCTGCAAAGATATCCCTATGGGATTTACTCCAAAACTCACCTACCTATCACACTATGCTTCAAACGGCCTTACAACAAGTTCCTATCCCTTCTAATGCACAACCGAATGACATAGCAGCCATAATTCAAGGATTGAATGCTAACATTGTTTTCCACCAAAGTGAACTCCCCCCTTTGGACGTGCAATTTAAACAAAATGAAGCTTTCATAATCCTATCTCAATACAAAATGATAGGGATAAAGCGAACCCTTGTTGTTAATGGCTCTGCTCTTAATGTGTGTAGCATAAACCTCTTGGATAGGCTTAGAGTGGATAAATCAAACATTTGACCCTCTTCCTTATCTATTAAGGGCTTTGACAATGAAGAAAAGAAACCAATTGGTGTGATCACTTTACCTATTATAGTTGGAGTGGCCACATTGCAAACACCAATCCATGTTATGCCACATGACCTTTCCTATAATCTTCTTCTAGGTAGGCCATGGATTCATGAAATGAATGGTGTGCCTTCAACTCTTCATTGTAAAATGAAATACATTCACAACAACCAAGTGCACATCCTTGAAGTTGACCCCGATCCAAATAGTTGTTTGAACATTGAGAAAAAAAAAAGAATCATTCAAATACAATATCACCAACAACACAAGTACAACCCATCCAACAACAAGATAAACAACATATTGAACAAGTCATGAAGCTATTGAACGATGATTGGGGTTCCTTAGACTTCACACCACCACTCATGGATGACCCTTCGAAAGCATCCACCTCAACCACTTTAGACCAAAACATAACCAATTACACAACAATGAACAACCACCCAATTCAAAAGCAATGAAAAAGCTTTATGGAAAAGATTATGAACTTATGCAACAACTTGGCTATAATGGAAAAGGATGTGGTGCTCACAAAAAAGGAATCCACAACCCTATAGATCCTATTACACAACAAACAACACATGGTCTTTTTTATTGTCCTTTGATAGAAATTGCCAAGCCTTCACTCAACATCAACGTATCTTCGCTTACTATCAATGTCATCACACAAAACACTAATGAATTAAATTCGTTAGATTTTACACCCTCCTGTAAAGGAGAGAACAAAATCTCACAATTTAAATAGTCTTGCGTAGGTATGACAACTAATACTAAGCAAGATGTATCTTTGAAACAAACTACAAGACCACATTCTACCATTGATCAAGAAGGTATCTTGTCGAGACTCCTCCAAGATCACTTGATCACCCTCCCTCCTAGAACTCAAAATAAATGCTCTTACAAGACCATTCTGCACCTATCATCACGTTCATGGTCACTCCACTAATGAATGTAATGCTTTGAGTTGTAAAATCAAACATCTTAAGGAGTTTGGCATGCTTCCCTCTGTGGGGGCACCTAATTCATCTGATTGATACTGATTTTTACTTTCACCTACATTTCATCAATCGTTTCGGCTCACCTTTGTCCTGCACTAAGTGGGGGAAAGGGGTTAGGTAGCCTTGTCCTCGTATGTCACTTGTCATTTCCTTTTTTTGACTAGTTGTTAACCTTTCATGAACATATAAAAGCAAGCTTGGGATGTGGATGACAGGCCTTAAGTTGGCTCGCACGTGACATACTACCTGTGTGTGGGAAATGCTAGTATCAAAATACGATAATAAAAACACACCAATGCAACATTAAACTAAAGAAAGCTAAATAAAATGAAAAAAAAGATTAAACAAAGCTTCTTCAGAATCATTCCATTGTCCTCTATCTTCAGTGATTTACTTGAAGCTGCTGCTCTCAGATTGTATAAGCAAAGCTTCTCAGAATGGAAACCTACAGAACGAGTATGCAAAGGGAGAGTACTTATCTATCCTATATTCTGGTGGAGTGAAATGTTGATGTACGGATATGCACAGGGGCTGTGGATTATGAATGCTATCAAAACTATGATATGAGGATGATAGACCATGATATGGATTGCTAATATGCTAAGCTATGCTATGCTATGATTCTAAAGACTATGGATGCTGGAAGGCTGATTGACTATAGTTTTCCTGTATGAAAGCTTATCTTTTTTCAGAGACCCGGCAGTCCCTTTTATAGATTTTTACAGGCAAGAGCCTGGCTGGCAAAGATCAATGGTTGTGAGATTGTCTGGTAATTTTGAATGGTGAGAGATGGAGAGGTTGAGAGGAAGATGGAAGATGTTGGGAGGTTGGAGAGAAGAATGGAGGTTTGTCTTCAACCCACGGGAACAACTTTGCTCAGAAATAGAGAAATTTATTAATTTTCTGTTTTGAAGTTGTTTCACGGTTGTTGTTGATAATCCAATATTAAATAAATAAATTTATTTAATTTTGTGAGTTTGAGGATTTAAAACATTTTTGAAATATTTGATGTGAATGGACATTAGAAGATTTAATTAAATATTTTGAAATATTTAATTGTGAATAGACTTTAAAAGAATTTTAGAAAAGAATCTAATATTTAATCTTTATTTGAATAAAATATTAAAGCCAAGATTATATGATAATTAATATAAATAAATCATAATGTTTATTTAATTAATTAAGAAATGGATAAGAAAAGTGATTAAATAAACTTATTTATTTAATTGAAATGAAAGAATGAACAATATAAATAAATTATTTAGATTTATTTATATGCAGATTGAATTCAGAGATTTAATTAAATATTAAAAATATTTAATTAATTACCAGACTATTGAGATGTGACCATTTGTAGATGTATACATTTTTCCCCTCTTTGAAGTGATGTGTTTTACGCATTGCTTCAAAGAATTTTGAAATTTGCCCCAGATACTGATTGTTGAATGTTGATAGGTATATGCCCCCTTAGACGATGAATCGATAAGATTTTAATTTTTGTGAAAACTTTTTTTGAATTTTTAAATTTTTTGAATTTTTTGATTTTTTTGATTTTTAAGATGTCGATTCATCGTTCGAAAATGATGATATGAATAAATTGATGTGAAAAAGATGTGAGATGAAAAATTGATGACCTAAATTGCCCCTGTAATGATAGAATGTGATAAAATGCCCCAATTTTACCTTATAAATAGGTTAAAAATGTTATTTTCCATATCATTTTCCCATTTTAATCTAGTAAAAATTGTAATTTTTAAGCTCTAGAGTGAGAAAGATGGCACTTCCTATCCACCAGCACCGTTTCGAGTGCATCCGATGACATCAGCAACCGACACACTATGGACCCGCGGTATGTACCCTGTTAAACTTTCAGTGTTTGAAAATTTTTCGTTTAGAGCACATTTTCCAACATTTATGTTCCTTCATGCATTCTTTTAGCGCCCATTAATTTTTTTGTAGCGCCCTTTTTGTTTTCCATAGCACCCTTGATTCTGTAGCGCCCTTTAAGGTTTTTGTAGTGCCCATGATGATTTTTGTAGCGCCCTTCATTCCTCAGTGCCCATTATGATTTCTGCAGTGCCCATTATGATTTGATGTTGTTTTGTGTGATAAATTTGTTCCCAAGGTTGTTGGAAAACAAATAGTAGCTGTTAAATTTGCTTTTAAAGTTGTTAAAAACAAATAGGTGTTGATAGATTTGCTTCTAAGATTGTTAAAAACAAACAGGATTTTGATAGATTTGATTTCCATGATGATGAAAAACAAATAGTTGTTGATAAGTTTGCTTCTAAAGTTGTTAAAAACAAACAGGATTTTGATAAATTTGATTTCCATGATGATGAAAAACAAATAGTTGTTGATAAGTTTGCTTCTAAAGTTGTTAAAAAAAAAAGGATTTTGATAAATTTGATTTCCAGATTTGATTGATTTGTCATGATGATTTGATATTGATGTTGCTTTGACTTGATATTCAACAGGAGAGATTGGGCATTTTGCAGTTATGGGAAAAATTCCCGAAGACATGGAGATTAATTCCACAGCTTGTACAGGCAGATAGAGATGTGATTGAGGCATGCAGACTAATCTCGTTACTTGAGATGCCTGAGGTGCATCTCAACAGAGCTTTATTGACAGCAATTACAGAGAGGTGGCACAACGACACAAACACCTTTCATTTGCCAACATGAGAGATTACCGTGACTCTTGAGGATGTGTATCACATCCTGAAGATTCCAGTGATGGGTGAGATAGTCAGATTTGACGGCCGAGAGGTGGGAGGTACTGATGCTTTGAGACGAATATTCAGAGATGATCACATTGTAGGATATTATATCTCATGGGCAGAGATGACAGATTTGTATGCTCCTTTACCCTCCGTACTTGCAGGCTTCATTGGAGGTGTTTTGTGCCCCGACCATAGGTCGAAGGGCTTTGTAGTCAGGTGGGGTCGTGTACTTGAGAGTATGGTGATGTAGGGTACATGTTATGCCTGGGGATCGTGCATGCTTGCACATTTATATGATGAGCTACACCATATTGTGTATGGTGGAGGCTAGAGTTTAGCTCTTGGTTGTTCACTTTTACAGATACGGCATGGGAGCACTTTGCCGTTATCTGACCATTGACTCATGGACGATGGCCTGTCGGTCGACCGTATAGATTCAGATATACCGATATCATTGCTTAGCCGAGGCTGGGCAAACTGGATCATTGGAAGCGTCTTCTGGATGATCTCGAGATAGTATGCTGGCGGCCCTATGTAGATTGTGAGGCATGGCCAAAGGATGCTAGGGAGATGCCCTTTGTCTTTACTTCCAGATATCTAATTGGTCATACTCCTGGGATTATTGAGAGGTTTCTTCTTGGCCGTGTATGGCGATAGTATGGTCAGCCTCAGGGTATGCCATAGGGTTCGTCTATTTATACACGTCGGCAATAGGAGATTATAGTGTGGGGTCCACGGATTTCATATGATGCAGTAGTAGCAGAGTTCACCAGTTTGGGAGTGCAAATGTGGGAGTACAGAGCTGATATTCTTGATGGGGGGATGAATCCAGAGTATGGTCAGTATGTGTTGGAACATCCTGCGCCATGACTATTTGATCTTGATGAGTCTGCCGCTCCAGTTGCAGAGCAGAGACCACATATAGGGGGACATAGGCGACATCGAGAGGAGGCTTCAAAGAGTGATGACTTCGAGGAGGATGATGATGATGATTTAGATGGGGATGGGGATAGTAGTGATGAGGAGAGTGGGGGTGATAGTGGTGGAGGAGGTGGCAGAGGTGGCAGAGGTAGTAGAGGTGGTGGCAGAGGTGGTGGCAGAGGTGGACCGCGGATGAGACATTCAGCTCCATCATCTTCAGTAGATCCAGTGGTGTCGAGTCAGATAGCTACCTTGCAGAGTAGAGTGCAGAGCTTACAGGGTTAGTTAGCACAGTCACAGGCCTTGGTAACACAGCTATAGGGACAGTTGACAATAGTGACAACCGATAGAGATACAGCCAGACGACAGGGTGAGCAGGCCATGGCCCTAGCTAACAGTCTGCAGAGAGCAGCAACATGTACCTCGATTGGTGACATGATGAGAGAGGTGACCAGGGCCACCTGGGAGGCAGAGTTCTATAGGACCAGGTATCATAATGCAGTGCCACCTGAGTGGAGAATGAGTTATACATAGTCTCAATCTACACATAGTCGCTCTCGGGCTACTAGCAGGGGTGTATCTCAGCCATTACCTCCAGGAGGGTCATCAGGAGTAGGTGGAGCAGGTCCATCAGGTACAGGTGGGGCAGGTCCCAGACCAGCACCATTAGAGGATAGAACTTCATAGTGCTTTTTTATATGATGTGTTATATGTCTTATTGATACTCTGTTGAGACATTTGTATACATACTGATATGGTCCCATTTTTGATGATGCATAGTATGTCATGCATAGTTGACATCTTTGTATATTTGACATTCACTTATGAGATATATGATATGTAGCGATGATACCTTATGTGATGAATGTGTTGATTTTCTATATGCATGATGTTTTTATATGATGGTTTCACAATGTTATGCTAATGATGTAAATGTATGCATGATTTTTAGATATGAAAATGCAAGTGCAATGTTATGATATGATTGTAATCTATTGATGAATGATTTTTATGAATATGAATGTGAAATGACGGATGTACAATTTATGAATGCCTATGATTTTCTTTTTGATTTTGATGTATGCTTTGCTTTTTTTATGATTTTCTAATGCAAATATATATGAAAAATGTATGTGATGATGTTTTTTTGTGAATTTCAAAATGTACTAAGTCATTTATTGGAAAGATATGAAACTTTGATACTTTTCCAGCTCTTGGAAAAATCTATAAATGAAAAATGCAAATTCTAAATGAATGTAATCTATACTAACCATGTAGGGTATTTGTACAATATTGCCATTCTGAGAGCTTATTTGTGCTTTTTGTGTCATCATAAAGCATTAAAATGTTGAAAGTTAATACAAGCATCAAAGGGTATGTTAGCACCAATGATGACCTGAGTATTACTTTCATGAGTTTTGATATAGCAAGATAACACAAGCATCTAGGTATAATTGAACCGAGATGACCTGAGTATCGTTTGCATAAACAGACAAGAGTTAACCCGTTTCCCATGCAAATTTTGAAATGTCATCAATGATACTTAGTAGAGCATGTCTTGCAACCAACTTGCATAGTACTAGTGATTTCCTCACAAACAATAGACAAATAAAAATCATACTCCTTCCTTGCTTTTCTAGTTCAGTACATCATCGAATTGCTCCAAAGATATGATATAAAATCAACCAACAATTCAAATTCTGCCTAAAGTATTTCAAACATTATTCAGATTAAGATCATCCAACTTAGTTATCAACATTGATGTTTGTGTTTTGATTAACGTTGTTTTGATCATGTTGTTTGATTTCATTGGCATTGAGTGATCGTTTTGATGTTGTGGTTGATTTGATGTGTCAATGTATGTTGCGTTTTGTCAAACTATCATTTGTCTGTTTGTGATGTTCTAAAAGCTCATTGACCCTTTCTTGTTTAGTCTATGTTTCTGCCCCGAGTGTAAACACAACCTGAATATTATGGATATGTACAAATTTCATCAAGCCATGATGAAACACAAGGATTCTCGTTGCATGATATGGATATGATAGATATGTATAGATGATAGATATGGATAGATGATGCCGTGAATGGAAGACATAAGCTAATAGATAGAGGAGCCCATTTTGATCATAGGTAGCACCTCTTTGCCAGGTTTTCACCACTTGTTTTTATTGCACTTTTTTAGATCATGTAAATTTTTTTGTTTTTTTTCTACTTTTCTGATTTTTATGTATTTTTTCAGGACTTTTTTCTGATTTTTACATATTTTTTCAGGACTTTTTTTGATTTTGATGATTCAGACATAGAACTTCTTCAAATGAATGCTATTGATCAGTTCTTCAAACAGGTCCCCTTCTGACGTAGATAATTGATATGCTCCAGAACCGTATGTTGCAATGATGACAAATGGACCAAGCCAATTTGGTTCAAATTTTCCTTTCTTTTCTCTGTCTTGCTGATTGCATGGATTTTCTTTCAAGACTAAGTCACCTACTTGAAATGTCCATGGTTTAACTCTATGATTGTAGCTACGGGACATAACTTGTTGATAACCCTTCAAATGATCAGCTGCATGTTGACGTCTTTCATCTAACAGTTCTAGCTCTTGCAGACGAGATACTTGGTAGTCTTCATCATTTATCAATCCTTTGAGTGAGACCCTAAGTGAAGGTATTTCAACCTCTAATGGTAAGATTGCTTCTGCTCCATATACCAAGGCATATGGGGTAGCTCCTGTTGGTGTGCGAATGCTAGTTCTGTATGCTCACAAAGCTGGATTTAACTGAACATGCTAATCACGACTGGCATCATTTACAGTCTTCTTCAAGATCTTCAAGATTGTTTTGTTTGAAGCTTCTGCTTGACCATTTCCTTGTGGATAGTAAGGTGTAGAGAACCTGTGTTGGATGTGAAATCTTTCACAAAGTTCATCAACATCCTGATTCTTGAAAGGTCTCCCATTATCAGTGATGATAGAATTAGGAATTCCATATCGACAGATGATGTAATTCAAGATAAATGAAGAGATTTGTTTACCGGTCACCGTCGTCAAAGGAAAAACGTTGATCCATTTTGTAAAATACTCTATAGCTGTGATGATGAATTTATGCCCATTTGATGATGAAGGATGAATTTTTCCAACAAGATCTAGTCCCACTGAGAAAAAGGCCATGTTGGAGTGAAAGGCTGCAGTTCCTGTGCAAGTGCATGAATAAGATTCCCATGAATCTAGCATTTAGAACACTTCTTGACAAAAGTAAAAGATTCTCTCTCCATGGTAGGCCAATAATATCCCATTCTAACAAGTTTCTTGGCTAAGGTTAAACCGCTTGAATGAGTTCCACAAATACCACCATGAACCTCTTGCAAGGCTTGTTCAGATTTGTCACGTTCAAGACATCGAAGGAGCGTACCATCAAGACCACGTCGGTAAAGGATATCGACGATCAAGGTATAACAGGATGATTGGTGTATGAAATTCCTTTTTTGGTTTTGGGATAAGTCCGGAGGTAAAATGTTATTTTTCAGGTAGGTATAAATCTTGCCATATAAAGGTGAATCAGAACTGGTTAAATGGCATATGACTTGGGTGTCTAGATTATCATAGGCAGGAGAAAACATTGCCATATAAAGGTGAATTAGAACCGGTTAAATGGCATATGACTTGGGTGTCTAGATTATCATAGGTAGGAGAAAACAATTGTTCCACCAAGAATTCGTACCGCTTTTGATTTTCTGATAATTGTAACAAGGAAGCAATTGTAGCCATTGCATCTGTAGCTTTATTATCAATTCTTGGGATTTGTGAAAACTTGATTACCACAAAATACTTTTTAAAATCATCCACCATGTTCTTGTAAGGTAGCAACTTATCATCTTTAGTCTGATAATCATCATTGATTTGATTAATGACAAGTTGTGAATCACCATAGACTTACAACTTTGTAATTCGCCAGTCCAATGCTATCTTCATTCCTGTGAGCAATGCTTCATATTTAGCTATGTTATTTGTGCAGGGAAACATCAACTGATATGATTTTGGAATGGTATGTCCTTCAGGTGTAACAAAAAGAATTCCTGCCCCTGAGCCATGTTGCGTGTAAGATCCATCAAAGTACAATGTCCATGATTTCTTAATTGTTGTAGTGAAGACATTTGCATCAGGAAATTCAATGTGCATTGGGTTGTCTTCTTGTAAAGGTGCTTCAGCCGACTGATCTGCGATGACTTGTCCTTTTATAGCTCTTCGATCTACATAGTGAATGTCAAACTCACTTAAGATCATTACCCATTTTGCAAGTCTTCCTGTTAGGGTAGCTTTGCTTAGGAGGTATTTTAGTGGATCAATTTTGGTTATCAGCTTAACTGTATGAGCCAACATATAGTGGCGCAACTTTTGAGAAGCAAACACTACTGCTAGGCAAGCTTTTTCAATGAAAGTGTATTTTAGTTCATGACTTGTTAAAGTTCTGTTGATATAGTATATGGCCCTTTCTTTGCCTGTAGAATCCTCCTGTGCTAGTAATGCTCCCAAAGATACTTTTGTTGCTGAAATATAGAGTATGAGGGGCTTTCCTGGAACTAGCGGAATTAGGACTGGTGTATTCATGAGATATTGCTTGATTTGATTAAATGTTGCTTCACACTTTTCCTCCCATTTGAATGGGACATTATTATGCAATAGATGTGTAAATGGTAAACTTTTGTCTACCAGTTGAGCTATAAACCTCATGATGGATTATAGTCGTCCTTGCAGTGATCGGAGCTAACTGATATTTCGTGGTGGTGGCATGTCCATTATAGCTTGTACTTTTCCTGGATCAACCTCTATGCCCTTTTCTGAAATAATGTATCCCAGGAGTTTTCCCGATTTAACGCCGAAGACACATTTCTTTGGATTGAGTCAAACATTGAATTTCTCCATTTTGATAAAGATCTTTGACAAAATTTCTAGATGTCCTTCTCTTGTGTTGGATTTGGCCAATAATTCATCCACATAGTCTTCCATGAAAGTGTGCATCTTGTCATGGAAAATGGTTGTCATTGCTCTTTGATAAGTCGCTCCTACATTTTTAAGCCCAAATGGCATGACATTCCAACAATAAGTACCCCAAGGGCACGTGAACATTGTTTTATCTTGATCCTCTGGTGCAATCTTTATCTGGTTGTAACCTAAAAATCCATCCATTAATGAATACATTGCATGGCCAGCAATTAAATCAACAATCATATCTATGTTTGGTAAAGGGAAGTCATCTTTGGGACATGCTTTGTTCAAATCTCTAAAATCTGTACAAATTATAATCCTTCCATCCAGCTTTGAAACAGGTACGATATTGGAGATCCATTCTGCATAGTCAATAGACCGAATGAATCCAACATATAAAAGTTTCTTTAACTCTTCTTTAACCAATAATGCAACATGTGGATGCATTTTTTTGAGTTTTTGCTTCACAGGTTTTGCCCCTATGTTTATAGATAAATGATGCATTATCAGATTAGGATCTAACCCTAGCATATCAGCATATGACCAAGCGAAATTGATTTGATTCTCCTTCAAGAACTCTATGAATTTCAGTACTTCTTCCACTGTTAATGATGCTGCAAGTTGTAATATTTTTGGCTACTCTGCTGTACTTATGTTGATTGATTCTGTGGGTTCAATCAAAATAGAAGATCTTTCTTGATAATGATTGGGAAGAGTGTCAAGTTTCTCATCTTTTAGTGCCTCAAAAAGGTTTTCTCTGTCAGATTCGCTCTTTATTTTTCTCTTGTTGTGATCTACCACTGCCATTTTTTGATTTTCACCGATAGATCCATCTTTTATTTCATTTATTTTGCAGCTAAGATACTTGACACCCTCCCTATCAAAATCTTGAATATGAGATTCTTTGATGGAACACTTGTTTTCTTGATTAGATGAACAAAGGAAATTTACAATATCCTCATCATCCTGGAAAGTAGGGATATGGATATGTGCATCGTTGTCCTAGTCAATAAGTTCTGGATAGACTAAAGGGATGGGATCATTAGGTTGGGTAAGGTCTTGAACTATCAAAGTCATGACGTGGTTGTCATTTTCATGATGGACAAGGTCTATGATGGTATTCTCCTGTCGATTATCAATCTCATTAAAATTTGAATCGTCCTCACTTGAGTCATGATCGCTTTGTAAAACATAATCAAGTGGAGGCCTTGAGCCCTCCCCTTGTAAGAATGTGGGTGCAAATTTGTGTATGACATCCACCCTTTTCTCTGTTAAGAATGTATCATCAAAGACATCATCCCATTTGTATTCATTGGAATCAGTGTCTGAACTGTTCTGCAATTGGAAAACTGATCCATAATTTTTTTGTAGAGTGACATCTTCATGGGGTTTATCAGAAATTGATTCTCCTTCATGAGTTTGTTGTGCTTGCTGTGAAGTTGACTCTTTTGTATCCTTACCATATCCAAGTCTTGTTTTATCTTTTGGATGTATTGAAATAGGTTGAATTGGCTCAATGATTCCTTATTTTCTTTTTCCTATAGGACCATTTCCTTCATAGCCCATTCTTTGCATGATGGTATACCCTTTTCCATATTGATCGGTAGGTAACTTGATGTGTAAGAGAGATTCATCTTCATCTTTGTATAGCCATCTTAGGATGTCCCTATCTTCAGCTTCTTCCTCGGTGGTGTTAGCTTTAATGAATTGTCCATCAAACTTCGTGATTGGCACAAAAGCTTGGGATGTAGAGGCTGTTGCGATCTTTTGATTTGATAGGGTCGGCTGACCATGTGACCTCAGAGAAGGAGGTAAGCTAGAAAGGGATAGCGAATATTCACCTACTCCTTTGTCTTTTAAATGTAGCTTGGTGTCAAGATTCTTTGTCAATTCTTGCAATTGGCCTTGTAGATTGGAAGAAGAGGCAGTAATAGCCTCCCTATTGTGCGACACAAAGGCATCTTGAGTTGCTCAAAGATTTGAACAAGTTTGGGTGCTATTGTAATCAACTTGTATAGTTATTTTTCCTGTCCATCATATGGAAACTTGAGGCATTGATGGTACCTTGATGGTACTGCTTGCATATCATGAATCCATGGATGACCCAAAAGTATGTTATAAGAAAGATCATGATCTAAAACCTAACAAAAGGTATTTTTCACAACAGGTCCCACTCTGATAGGTAGCATTATTAGTCCTTTAGAAGCTCTTTCTTCATCATCATATGCCTTGATAGTTATTTTTCTTCATGGATCAATGGAATTTTCTGATATTCCTAAGGCATGTATTAGCTTTAAGGTACAAATGTTTAAACCAGCTCCTCCATCTATCAAGAAACGTTTGATTTGGTGTTTATGGATCATGACTTCAAGATAAAGTGATGAATTATGTGGATGTGTCATGGAGGCATCATCTTTTTCGGAGAATGAAAGACAAGTTGGGGAAGACAAATGTCCCACCATGGCTTGAAATTTGTTTACATCCAGATCAGTGTCTATGGTTGTGTTTACAAGAGCTTCTTCTAAAATATTCTTGTGTACGAGAGATATTTTGAGAAGTTCAAGGATGGAGATTTGAGCTGATGTTTTTCTTAGTTGATCAACTAGATTATAATGCCTTGGAGGAGGAATAGTTACCTTAGATGAACTTCCTTTTAAGACAACTTTTTCTTGTCCTCTCGTAGTCACATTAACCTATTGATATTCTTGTTTTTCCTTGATTTTGATAACATTAACCCATTGATCTACATAAATGTGGCGGATTATGTTGTCCTCAACATTGTTTATTCTTTTCGCTTTGGTATATGATGTTTCCCCCTTTTGATAGCTTGGTAAAGGATCTTTGAATGCTTGATGATCGTCATTGGTATGCTGTCCTTCAATTGTGATGGTGCCATTGTCAATTAAATCTTGTACTAGATTTCGCAAGGCTTGGCAGTTATTTGTTCTATGACCTTTACATTGATGATAATTGCAATAATACAAGTCATTCCATGATGGTGGTTTGACTCATGGCTCACAATCTCTTTGTGGTGGCAAGGCGATAACCTTACTATCGAGAAGCTCCTTGAGAGCAAACTCAAGAGATTGACCCAAAGAGGTAAAATTCTGTCGATTTGAAAAGAATGGAGGTCTTGGTAGATTTGATGTTTGAGTATTGCCAAGATTATTATTGAAATTACCATGATTAACCTTGTTGTTTTGATTGGTCATTCTTTCTTGATTGGAGTTTTGTCCTTGTTGATTGTCGTTTCCTTGTTGGTTGTTTCGTGGAGCACTTGATAGGTTGAAGATAGATGGTCTTGTTCGTAGATTGTTTGCATCCACTATACCATCATTGACAACATTTTTATTTCTGTTCCAAAACCTTGTTTTATCATTGTTGTTATTGTTGGATGAACTTGGATTATCAAGTTTTATTACTCCTCTTTTGACTAAGGCCCCTTCAATGGTGATTGCGTTTTCAATCAGTTTTTCAAAGTTATGAGGACAATGAAGATTAAGCCTATAACTTAATTCTTGATCTAGGCTATTGATGAAGATATCCATCTTTTCCTTTTCAGGAATAGGACGGGAATATCGTGCAAACAATCTTCTCCATCTTTGCAAAAACGTAGTGAAAGATTCCCCTACTTTTTGTTTCACTTTACAAAGATCAAGCGTGGTTATCTGGTGTTGGATGTTGTAGGCGTATTGTGATATAAACTGATTTATTAACTCCTCAAAGGTTTTGATGGGGGGAGTGATCTTGGAAAGCCACTCCATGGATTCTCCACCCAGACTTCGTGGAAACAATCACATTAAGTAGGTATCTTCATAAGCGAATTCTAGACTCATATTTCAGAAATCCTCACATGTTCAATGGGGTCAGTTTTTCCATTGTACCTATCAAATTTAGGGATTTCACAATGTTTTGGAAAAGGGATCATTTGAAGACTCCTATCAAATGGATAAGGAGATATGTCATCCAAAACATACTTCTTTGTTGCACCTCCTTGCATTTCCTTTATTTGCCCTTGTAATTCTTTTATCTGTTGAGTAAGGACACTAAAATCATTAGGAGGAGTTTTAGGATTCTCTTTAATCCCTTCTATATCAAAATCAGAAGGTAACTTAGCTCCTTGATTAGCTAATGAAAGAAAATATCTTTCTTTGTTTCATTCTGAAATTCTTTCCATAAGAGTATGGAATCGGGAATCCTGCTCTGCTTCTTGAAGCTTTTCTTCTGTTAACTCTTCAGTATGAAATGGATTCTCTTCTTTATCACTATTATCATCCATTTTACTTGTGGTGCCTTCTCTTTCATCCTTTTCTATGTGCTTTCGAGATCTCGTGACAACAGGCATAAGCTTTGTCCCAAATTATACTAACTTTTGATCAAAAGAATGAAATAGTGCAATTTTTTGATGGTTATGTAAGTCAGGATAGAATGAAGATTCTATGACTTAAAAGATTTCTAGTCTTTAGCTTGTGTTTTTCCCTGGTTGAAAGGATAAAAATCCTATTGGCGGGAATTTAAGCAAACGATCAAGAAATGATTTTGCACTTTATGACGTTTGATCGTAGCTTCGTAAAAAGATGGATTTTGTGAGAAATGCCTAATGGGATTGAGTTCTCTATTTCTGAAATTGATTTGGATGAGTAGAATATTCAATTGTAGGTTGGGGAATATAAGAAGAATGAATACGTTGACTGTGGTTGTGCCTTTGAGAAAGGGCTCTTCTTTGAAAGAAAGCTCGTGAGTATAATGGTTCTACAACATAATCATTGGTGAAACCTCTAACACAATCATGATATCGATGGATAAAGGTTCTATGTTTAAGAAAAACCTTTCGACTTTGGTACAAGAATCGTCTTTTCTTCAATAGTTTCTTGTAGCTAAGTGGTTTCTTTAGATTTTTGATTCGTTTGAGAATGAATTTCTTAACAAAGGTTGTGGATTTCCAATCTCTTAACATGAGAGTAATCAATGTAATTGTGAGTTTTGGATGATCTTTACTGAATTAATGTTTTGAAAACACATCAAGCAAGTTGTAGTTCATAGTTTTTTTTAAGTCCTATACTAAACATGAAGTGTATGATCAAAATAATTTTCAAAAATTATTTTCACAGGTTTTACACATGACAGATAGTTCAAGTAGACTCACACTTAGTACTCAGGTAGGTCACCATAATAATCAACAGCCCACATCTTAGAACCGCGTTGACTCACACAGCCGTGTCACCCATGAAAGGGCACCTGTGTTTTTGTCTTTTCCAGGCACGTACTCAAAGTGACACAAGTGGATACCAGATCCCCTGAGTAAACGGTCCTTGGCAGTTATATGGTGAGTATCTTGGGGGTAGATTCTTCCCTCCCCTGCACTGTGATTATTATGATGTTCAAAAACTAACTTCGGTTGGATATTACACTAAGTTCATAGTAAGGGTTTCCGTTCGGTGCGGAAAATGATAAACTCCCTCGAGAGACCTCCCAACCTTTAGAACAAAGGCTTTGGGGATGGTTATCAATGCAAACTACCATCAAATGGGATTTTCATCAACCATCTACATTTGATTGAAGTGGGTTGGAAAACTTGGCTTTAGTTGTTCCCACTTAGGTCGTTCCCGTAGGGTGAGTACTTTTTCCCACTACGGCAGGCCTTCTAAGAGGTATTATCAAAGCTTGAAATTGCATGAAATAAAATAGACAAGTTTGACATTTTGATCACCCAGTTAAGGGGAGAGCATAGGCCTATCACCTTTTAATCAAAGCAAGCAAGAGTTCAATTTTAAGCCCAAATAAACAGTTTTCTATGCTAAGTGAAGATATTGCTTCAAAAAGACATGAGTTCTTTTTAGTCCAAAATAGAAAATGAAGTGACTAACCTAGGACTGATTCATTCCAATTAAGTGACTATCCTAGGATTGATTCATTCTTTTAAGTGACTATCCTAGGATTGCTTCATTCTTTTAAAGCTCTTACTAGTCGCGGTCGCATCAGATCCAGTCAAATCATATGTAAGTTATAGATTACAATTGTAGATTTAGAAAATCTATGCTGAAAATAAAAATGCGCTAAAACAGACATCAAGAGCGCTACTGAATCACTAATGGGTTCTACAGGATAAATAAAGGGCGCTGCAGGATGCTTAAAGAGCGTTGCACGATGTAGAAAGGGCGTTGCAGGATGCTTAAAGAGTGCTGCAGAATGTGGAAAGGGCGCTGGAGGATGCTTAAAGAGCACTGCAGGATGAGTAAATAGCGCTGTAACAGAGTTAAAGAGTGCTAAACTGGGTGTGAACTGTGCTGAAGCATGTTTAATGTGCTAATACACTCTTCTAGCCATAACCTGTCAGAAAAATATGTGAAAAGATGTTAAAATTGGGGCAAGAGCCCCACGGTGGGTGCCAAAAATGTGTGTGGGAAATGTTAGTATCAAAATACGATAATAAAAACACACCAATGCAACATTAAACTAAAGAAAGCTAAATAAAATGAAAAAAAATATTAAAAAAAGCTTCTTCAGAATCATTCCATTGTCCTCTATCTCCAGTGATTTACTTGAAGCTACTGCTCTTAGATTGTATAAGCAAAGCTTCTCAGAATGGCAACTTGTAGAACAAGTATGCAAAGGGAGAGTACTTCTCTATCCTATATGCTGGTGGAGTGAAATGTTGATGTACGGATATGCACAGGGGCTGAAGATTATGCACAGGGGCTGAAGATTATGCACAGGGGCTGTGGATTATGAATGCTATCAAAACTATGATATGAGGATGATAGGCCATGATATGGATTGCTAATATGCTAAACTATGATATGCTATGATTCTAAAGACTATGGATGCTGGAAGGCTGATTGACTATAGTTTTCCTGTATGAAAGCTTCTCTTTTTTTAGAAACCCGACAGTCCCTTTTATAGATTTTTACAGGCAAGAGCCTGGCTGGAAAAGATCAATGGTTGTGAGATTGTTTGGTAATTTTGAATGGTGAGAGATGGAGAGGTTGAGAGGAAGATGGAAGATGTTGGGAGGTTGGAGAGAAGAATGGAGGTTTGTCTTCAACCCACAGGGACAACTTTGCTCAGAAACAGAGAAATTTATTAATTTTCTGTTTTGAAGTTGTTTCACGGTTGTTGTTGATAATCCAATATTAAATAAATGATGTGAATGGACATTAAAAGATTTAATTAAATATTTTGAAATATTTAATTGCGATGTGACTTTAGAAGATTTAATTAAATATTTTGAAATATTTAATTGTGAATAGACTTTAAAAGAATTTTAGAAAAGAAGAATATTTAATCTTTATTTGAATAAAATATTAAAGCCAAAATTATATGATAATTAATATAAATAAATAATAATGTTTATTTAATTAATTAAGAAATGGATAAGAAAAGTGATTAAATAAACTTATTTATTTAATTGAAATGAAATAATGAACAATATAAATAAATTATTTAGATTTATTTATACGCAGATTGAATTCAGAGATTTAATTAATTACCAGACTATTGAGATGTGACCATTTTTAGATGTATACACTACCCTTATTCATGACGTATCTTATCGAAAACATATGACTTGGCATAGGGCTTTTTGAATAAGCTCTCATGTCCTCTTCTTCTACTTTAAACCAATTGCTCACAGTAATGGTGTTCGCAACTGCTTTAAAGTGGGGGCATACATTACCACTCACATTTCATTGTGCAATTTCTTTCTTCTTGCGATGCATCCTTTTCTTGGTGGAGCCTTTGGGCTTGATTCCCTCCAAGAGCGTGATACTTCTCTTGCACTTATCCTCTCTTGGAGACATTGAGCATGATGTTCCCTAAGATGAGACCTTGCATGAACTAAGAAAAATCCCTTTGAACATTCCTTACAACACTTACAATGTCTATGAGTGTCAAGCATACAAAGTTTTGCTTACTTCATAGAGCTCAAAAATCATTTTCATTGCCGAGGCATGACTTTCCCCATAGCCACCTATGTGTTTGTGAGTGCATACCAACTAGTGTATGTTTCTCACCTTTCGGGATTTCTCACCCCGTAGACAACTAGAAGTTTCGTGGCTCCAGAGTGAGTATACTTTTGGAATTTCTCACCCAGAGGACAACCATGAGTTTTGTTGCCCCAGAGTGAGTATACATCTCTTTTTCCAAACAAACAAGCCTAGATCTAATCCACAAATGTGTTGGACAAATGATCGAAGCTTGATCCACTCCATTTTCATTTCCTTCTCGTTCTTGCCATTGTATGATCATGAATCTTGTCTTGCTGCAAATCATTCACCTTGTGCATGTCTTCTTGTGCTTATGTTGGCTTGACTTAGGATCTTGGATTTTGGGGGCTTGCACAACCTCATTTGATCTTTGTCATTCTTTTTCATCCACATTGGTACGATTGGACTCCTCTTGAATGACTAATTTAGCGAGATTTTGAAGCAAGTTCATCCTCTCACTAAAGTGGAGGATTAATGTGTCACCAAATAATGTATACTTTGCTTGATATGGGAATAATTGATGACAAGTTGGACTTAATGAGGCCTTTATTTAGTGTTGTGAGGTGTCTACACATCCACACTAGGTCTTGAACCCTTTCAAAGTGAATAAAATGCATTTATTGATGTCTTGCAAGAGTGTTGTAAGGTGTTGTAACACATCTTCACACTTTTCTAGGACCATAATGATATAATTAATCTAAATAACCTTATCAAGACCTATTTCAAAGTGTTGTAAAGTCTTGTAAATTTTTTTCACACTTTACTAGGCTTGTCATCAATATTTACACCTTTCTTATGCTTTAAATGGCTCCTTTATGCACTTAGAGACCTTAATTAAGTGTCTTGTTGAAGAAGAACCCAATAAACAACATTAAATACATCTTAATCTCTGACATCCAATCAAAATTTTACAAGTGGACTAAGTCGCCACCTTGGGCGACTTAGTCCCATGTGGCACAAAAATCAAAATTATTTTAAATTTCTTTCAAGTTTTTATTCTTTAAGACCTAAGGTCGGCGTGTGATGAGGTATTTTCAGGAATTTAGGCATAATTGTGTATAAATAAGGGTTTTTCCCCTCATTTTTCAATCTCCTAACTCATCTTAAGTCATAACTCACTATCATCTGTCACTCATCATGTTCTCAAGTCAAGCAAGCTAGGGTTTTGCCATTCAAAATCATCAAGATAGCTTCCAAAGACATTCAAGGGAAAATTCTTCATGTTTTGCTTCAGAAATTCAAGATCAAACATCATGGCAAGGTAATCAATTCCATTGTTTCATGCTTCATTACATATTTTCTTCATTTTGGTTTAATTACCTAAAAAGGGGTTTGACCAAGGCAAACTCCCATGCCCTAACAATCAACATTTTCTCCTTCTCTCTTTGTGTGTTTGTAGATTTAGGCACTTTGAGGGTTTGAAGATCATTGAAGATTAGGTTGAAGACTCATTGAAGACAAAAATATCCACTAAAAGTCACCTCCAGGTTCAAAAATTAGAGTTTTAGAAGTGGACACCTGTGGGAAACCAGAGTGCAGACCTAGGGCTCCCGTTTCCACTTCCAAATTTTCAGAAATTCAGAAGTGGACTAAGTCACCACTAGTGGCGACTTAGTCCCATTGAACCTTTTTTTCAGAAATTTTTATAGATTTGGATACCCATTTGACCAAAACGGGCTTTGGTGCAATTTTCTAGATTTTTTCTGAAAGTGGACTAAGTCGCCCAGATTGACACAAGTGTCCCGCCAGGCTTAAAAATTAGAATTTTTAGAATTTCAGAGTTGCTTCAAGTCTACATCACACTTATAGGTGCACACATTTTGTCTTACAACTTTCTATTTGGTTTTATTTGCATTTTTAGGTAATTTATCACATGTTTTCATATCATAATGTGTTTTCCAACACCTTGCATTTCTTAGGTTTTACATCATTAAATCATCTTTCTTTCAACTTATTGCACTTAGGACATTACATTTAGACACATTTCATCCCTCATTAGATTAATATTGAGTGTAGACATTAGCATTTTGGCCCATCTCTATGCTTTTAGGTGAAAAACCCTAGAAGAGTTAGAGAGCATTAGGGTGGCAAAATCATTGTTTACAATTCTATTAATAAAATGATGTAATAAGAGGGGATTCTTGAAATAAAATATTATATTACATCATTAACAATAATAATATTATTTTTAGCATTAGTTGGTTGGGTGGTAGTTGCACAATTTTCTTCAACTGACTTTAATAATTGTATAGATTTCCTCTCATCAATAATACCATTGCCATGCCTATTTTATATTTAATTATAACATCATATGTAGGGGTGATCCCACAATAGTGGTTTATAATTTTTGGCCAAATTAGACACTGAAATTATTTTTTTAAACTAAATCTTCACATTCGGGCGCCTATAGCGGCTAAACTGTGAAGAATTTGAAGATGATGCAAACTAGAGTCTTGTCACATTTTGTCTGCAGATTCTAAAAATATTTTTTTCAATTTTTTGGAATCGATTCCACTTCTTTTTCCATCTCCCACTAAAACTAGTTTTTTTCAAAAACAACATTTTTAAAAAGTGACGCACAATCGTGATAACACATAACTTTTTTC
The DNA here is from genome assembly GCA_007258455.2 of Sequoia sempervirens. NCBI lineage: Eukaryota > Viridiplantae > Streptophyta > Pinopsida > Cupressales > Cupressaceae > Sequoia > Sequoia sempervirens. The sequence continues at coordinate 181,980,232 of VDFB02000007.1, forward strand.
CATGAAGGATAAAATTCTAATTTTCTCAATTTAGATTCGTAACTCCTCGATATATAGTGCTTCCACTTGGTTAGATAGTTTTTTATTGAATATTTTTGCTTTAATCAAGTTTCAAAGTCAAACCAATTACAATTCAGACATAGCCACCATATAACATAAATTTTTGTATATATCGAATTCAATTTTTTTTCTATTGGATCAAGGACTTCAATATCTGGTGCACTTATATTTTTTTTTTTTGATAATCTGCTATTTTTCCACATGCGTAACATAGACCTTCATTTTGATGAACAACCTATGTTTAATAAAAATAAAATATCAAATACATAATGAAACCAAAACATATTAAAATTATATTCGTTGGATAGCTCGTTCGAGGACTACCTGATTCAGTTGGGTTTGTGAATATTCCTCCATTTTCATCCTCAAACCGAGCTCCAAGTGCCAAAATTCAAGTTTTTTTTGCCTCGGGATGAGGATAAAGGGGTTCAATGAACCCCTAGGGGTTCAAGCGAACCACTAGGGGTTCGCTCGAACCCTGGTTCATTCGAACCCCCCTTCTATAAGGGGTTTTGATGGATTTTTTGGCAGGAAAGTATTAAGAGGGTTTGGTTGAACCTAGGTTCTACTGAACCCCTAATTGGTTCGGTCGAACGAATAGGTTCGTACAAACCCCTAAAATCAAGTTTTTTTTAATGCATTCATTTTTTGTGAGTTTTCCTTCCTCACTTCAATTGTAAACCACTATTGTGGCTTCACTTGTAGGGAAAATAAACAAGGTATGTCACTAAGGAAATGATCATAATCTTCCTTGTTAGGTATATTATGAAAAGAAGGGAAAGTATTGAAGGGTAAATTACTATAATTAATTATAGGAGTATAATAGTTGTTAGAATAACTATCAATAGTCATTAGAACAAGTGTAATTAATTACATTAATTTCTTTAAAATCATTATTGCTAATCATAAGAGAAGTATAATCAACATGAAGCTTGTCAAAATGTGAAGTTAAAGCATCCAAGAGAGAAAGTAGACGACAAGTTTCATGAAAGATGAAAAGTCATGTACATAATGAAATAATGCATCCTTGTGGAGAAAGGATAGAGTGTTAAATCAATATTAAAGAATCAAATATAACAAAGTATGAGAACACATTGAAATCCTTGATATAAGCATGAACAAAAGTTAAGGATAAGGGAGCCCACATGTGTAGCGAAGTTGGCTTGAGCTCTGGGTTTGCTCCCCATAGGTTTTGGGTTCAACTCTCGCTCTCGGGCTTAACCGGTGGACCAGCTTGTGGGCCACGAGGATACCCTTGTAGCTAAAAAAAAGTAGTTAAAGATAAGGGTTGATGGTCATCCATAGTGTGTGAATCAACAATCAATCAACAAATACAAGAGAAGAAGAATAATATAAAACAAAGCTCCAATAGAATAAAGATCAAACAAACTCATTAAAAAGTAGAAATTTAAATACATCTTAAATTAATTTATAAACTATATAAAAAGTAGAAATTTAAATACATCTTAAATTAATTTATAAACTATCTAATTTTAATCAACAAATAATTAACACATTGATTAGTTAATAAACTAATTAAATATTTGAAACGTAAAAAATAATAAATACCAAATAGAAATGAGAAGGATAAATAATCCTCTTGTGAGAAATCTAATCAAATTCTTAGTTCATATTTAGATGCTGTTCGTATTGTAAAATATACTCTCCTCTAGATTATGGTGCACCTTCATATAATATTTTAGGGTCCTCAAGCCCATGTGATGAATCTTTAAAATTTATTGCTTTGTATGACTGCCGCCAAGAAAGTCCCAATCATTTTAGACAATTCAACCATTACAATCATACATTGCCTCCAAGCAGCATTGCTATCTATACATCTATTTTTTAGCCAATTCAAATTCAAAAAATTAACGGGTACATTCCTCTACACGACCGACTCCAGATCGACGCCTCCTTAGCAAATATAGATGTTGGAAGTTTAAATTCTGGCCGTCTATTGTCAACGGTTAGGTCCATCTGTTCATTGATCCTCCCAACGGTTATCTAGTAACGGCTCCGCGCCCTACAAATTCTTCCTGTTTTATTAATCTTTTTATTGTAGGCTTCAAGAGCAACCATTCATCTTTCTTTCATGTGAATATTGTGTACTACACTTGTGATACTATAAACTGTGGTTGTGTTGAACGTTCATAACAATTTTGGAAGAGAGAGGAAGATCAGTAGAAGAAAAAAGATGGAAGGAGCTTGTATGCATGTTTGTTCTACTGTGGGTATTTAAGTAATGGAAACTGCAACTGTGATACTTGCAGGTATGCAGTTGTTTCCTTCTTTTTTTGGAGTAATGGTATTGTTTTTATAATCTAAAGTTTAGGTGGTATAGTTTGGTTTTGTGGATGGGGGAGGCTCTAATTGATTGCATCAATGTTTTTCAGTTCTGATAATTATGTGAAGCTTTATGGCTTTTTAAATCCTGGATAGCTATAATGTGGTTGAATAAGTCGCCCCTGCATTTTTTTATCTTGGGTAGGCAGAGATTACATTCTGATGTGGGTCAAATGAGTTGGGTTTCTTTCAAATCTGATCCTAGTTTGAGTAAATTTAACCCTATTAAGTTGTACCTGCAAAGAATGAAACACCAACTCGTTGACAGCCATTAATGAAAGTATGGGACCTGTTGAAAGGAAAGAGAACTTGTGATCTCATCTTATTATTGTGAGCCTCTTAACCATCAATTAATAAGTCACATCAAGATGAAGCAGCACTGCAACCTCAACAAAACAATTCTTGTTCTTGTAATAATGTTAAGCTAGCAAAGACTGGTATAGACTAAGTACTTATTCTTTATTTATATTTTTTCTGAATAAGTTCAGTATAGTTTTCATTGTGTTGGAGTGAGGGAAGCAGAGTGTAATAACAATTATATAACTGATATGAGAATGTACAGTTTTTGAACATCTGTAGATAATGATATTGGATTCTGATTTTATTAACAAAGGCAGCGACATTATTATTTGAATTTGTTCCTGAAACAAATAAATTTAACATCATTACATGTTCTACCACTGCTCATTCATAAACATAGCTGAAATCCCTTGTTTTGCTCTCATTCATCTTATTGGTGGTGGTCAAATACATTGAACTGTTCAAACTTAATATTTGGGAGGAAATACATGGATCCGTTCAAACATTATTTTTGGTCAAATGATGTCCTCAATGTGCCTATGGGAGCAGATGAACTTACAATAAACGAGTTTTAGATAAAATTCACCAATATCCTTATTGACTCTGTTTCAGACTAACATTGAATAGTAGAGAAGTTTCATATACTTCGGATGGGGTCATTGTTATACTTTTAGTAGATATATCTGATATGGTTTAAAATTTCAGCTTCTTTTAATTTGTTTATCTTATATAAAGATATTATTTATTTATTTGTATTTGAAAAATTCAAATATTAATTTTTATATTTTTTAATAGCCAACCCTCCCTACTGTAACCAAAATCTAGAATTTTTTTGCACTCTGCATTCCCATAGCCATCCCTGTCTTTGTCTCCCCATCCCCGCAACTCTGCACTCTAAATTTCAGTACATTGTATGCAGATTTTGCACTCTAGTGTTTGACAAAAAATTTCTTACTTAAACTTAATCAAACCCCAAAACAAGAGTGCCCTAACTTGAATAAACAGAAAGTTGAAAGTATAGAAAAAGCAAAATAATTTACTTCGAAATCAAAATATGCCTGCAATCTGGAAAAAATATAAATTATTCTGGAAAATCTCAACAACACTTCTCTGCAGTTTTTTTATAACAAAAAGTAGTGACGCCATGGATTAATAAATAACTCAGGAACCAGGCACACAAAATCTGCTTATTTTTACAATTTTTTAATCGCCAAAATTTGACCTAAAAATATCCAGCTGCCCTGTGTATATATATAGCTGCAGGCACTATAGCCTTAAAAAATATGACAAAAATGCCTAAAGAACATTTGTTGGGAGGATGGTTCTATAAAAAAATTCTTTCGGGAGGATAAAATAATATTTGTTCTCCAGAGAACAGGGTAGATTTCTTTTTTTTTTTTTTGTTGTTTCTAATGGTTTTAAACATTAATTTTGTTGGGACTATGAATAGCTTGATAGCTTTGTTCAGCCAGTAGATGTTTGGCTCTGGCTTGATCTCCCTTGGCTTGGCAATTACCATTAATCTGAAGGATTGATGGTTATCCATCTATAATGGATATCAATTTTTGCTTAAATTGTGTGTATAAAGCTATGACTCAATTACATTTAGTAACTGATATATGTTTAGCTACAGAGCTTTCTAGTGGAACTCTGTCTCAATCAAGAATAATCATACCTACCAAAAAAGAACACAACCCATAGCCCAGGTCGTTCAATAGATCATTTAATCTATATTTCACTCTCAATTATTTTTTTATAATTCTGAAATTATAAATAATTTAGTAGTGAATTATTTATTTCCAAGCTATTCCCAAATCAACAGAGTTCCTTTCTTCCTCTCAAACCCATAAAGAGAATTAAGAGTTAAAACCAGAGCAGTATACAAACTAGCAGATATAAAAAAGAAACACAATTTTTACTTCGACTTCAACAACAGTTGCCTTGATGTCAATTGGTTTACTACCCAACCCTTAAAAACACTATTCCTCCACCCTTTAAATCATTGATATATACAAGACCCAATTCGATGAACTCCCCCAATTGTTTTTTTAAAAAGACCATTCTATCTTACAGAAGATTGTGAAAAAAAGGGGCTATACTGAAACGGGTATGCCAGATGATAAACATATATTCCCCAAGACCATTAAATAGTGGAAACCCACTAAGTACAAATTGTGGAAAACAATACACAAATCCCAAATTTATTGCTAAATATTATAGCCAACCCAGTAGCGAGAAGTCCCCATCGCAGCCCATGACTTGGGCGTGGGTGGATTGTATTCCCCAATTTGTATGGAAAAGTGTCCACTGCAAGGAAATGGAGTTGGGTGGACATTTTACTGAGTTAGATATGAGTTACTTTGAACTTAGACTTCAAGATATGGGTGAGGACGTTAGTAACATCTCAAGTATTTGGATTTGAGAGGTAATTTTTCGAAGCATTTCAAGTATTTCTCTTTTAGTGCTAATAATATACTTCTGTTCATGTTTGGCCTCCTTAAATAATTTGTCCTGTCTAAAGTTTAGAGACAATGGGATGTCAGGATCAATACCTAATCGGATGGGGAACATGAGCAAATTAACTTCACCTGATCTGAGTTCCAATTGGTTAAATGGTTGTATACCTAGTAGTTTATCAAAGCTTCATTTCCTCAAATACCTTGACCTCTCTAGAAATCACATTATTGGTATACCCGAGGCTATCTCAAATCTCACCAGTCTTAGACATCTGGATTTTAGCAGCAACAACTTGACTGGTAGGATTCCTTCAAATTTCTGAGACATGCCTACGAATGTGAGAAGATTTTTTTATTTAGACCTTCACCAGAACCAATTAGAATGTCCCATCCCATCTAGCTTGAGATTACTCGTCAAGCTTTCTTATTTAGACTTTAATGACTATCAATTAAAAGGTCCTTCCATCGGACTTTGGTTTACTCATCGATCTTTCTTACTCCTCTAGGCAATCTCCTATCTCTTAAAAGCTTAAATCTTTCAGACAACAAAATGAGTGGAGACTTCCCCTTGTCATTTGCTCAATTGTCTTCAGTTGTCACTCTTGTTCAATTTGTAACTAATGTTTTGGGAGTGAATATTCATCATCTGGCATAGCCATTTTTTTCTAAGCATTTCTTTATGTAAAATTACTAACGATCAGAAGTTTTAAATTCTTTTATATTCTTAGAAATCTCTTCTTGAGGTCGGTGCCTGAGAACTCTAATTAAAAGAAACAAGCACCCCCAAATTGAAACAACATGAATACGCCATTTTCAACTACCAAATATGTCCTAGTATCTACATCTAATCATCTTTATTAGCTTTGACAGGTCAAGAGCGAACCAAATATATCCTATATTTAGATGATATTACAGACAAGCCATGCAGTGTCTGACTACCATTCATACGGTTGTTTATCTCCAATTAAGATACATGTCATTGCAGAGGTTTCTAAATCAATTATCTTCGTTACCATGTTGTTTGTCTCCCCTGTTTTTCTCTGTGACTAAGATACATGTCATTGCAGAGGATTTAAATGCTAGTCCAACGGAATGTTGTCGTGATCTAAGCTCAACAGGAGGGGGAAAACATTTTCCATATACTGCTAAAAGAATTTTCTAAACCAAAGTGGGATTTTCTGCTCCCTCCCTGAAACGAAAATTACAGAGGAGATTCTTGCAACTGCTCATCACATTGCCACCAACAACTCCCAAAAATTCTATTAATGAGAACATATAGTCTGAAAATGACTTTTTGGCAGTTAAAAGTTCACTTAAACAATCTCCCTAAACATTTTTCTAATAGTATAGTCAACCAGTGCCAGCAAACCTAACATTGTCAAGAGTCCTAACAAACACATAACCATGAAAACATTCAATGCTTAATAGAGGGAAGGGTATGACACTATATAAACCCATTGCAAAGGGGTTCAAGAAGCAAAGAAGGCTTTTATATCTACTTTCAGCTTGGTGCTGCACTCTAGTTTTGTCTACGTCTCCATATAAATGTATGTTAGCTCGGTTGTTCAATGGTTCTATCTAGGAAAATAAAAGATACATAAGGCCAAGAGTGAATAAATTGTTGAAGGTAAACTCCTCAAGACAATTAAATTTCCCATAGGAATAGAATCCTATTACGGCTCATGGCAATAAAGATATGAGGAGAAATTTTTTGCAGAAACTTGTAAATATCCAGTGGGAAAGACAACTCTTAATAAATTATGAGGAGAAATCCTCTCCACTTACCCACTAGAAACTTGTAAGTATTTAATGGGCAAAAGAATTCTTGTCAAACTATGAAAATCATCAATGGAGGCATCAAATTTAACTAAGAACTATTTTCCTTCAACTTCATGTTTTATTAACCATTTTATTTTAGGCTTCAAGAATAATAGTTTTGTCTTTCTTTCCTATGAATTCTGTGTTGAAGGTTCACATCAATTTTGGAAGAGAGAGGAAGATCCAACATAAAAAAAGATGGAAGGAGCTTGTACGTGTGTTACTTTTAACTGTGGGTGTTTAAGTAATGAAAACTTTTGAGTGATACTTACAGGTATGTAGTTGTTTCTTTCTTCTTCTTTCTCTGAGTAATAGTATTGCTTTTATTTTTTTTGTCTGCCTCAAATCTAAAGTTAAGGTGGTATAATTTGGTTTTATGAATGTGGGAGGTTGTAATTGATTGCATCAATGAGTTCTGATAGTTTATGGATATTTTAATCTTGAATGAGGTCATGGGATAGTTATAATGTGGTTGGATAAGTTGTAACTATACTCTTGATGATGGTTAAGTGGAGATTACATTCTGATGTGGATCAAATGAGTTTTCTTTTAAATCTGAGCCTAGTTCAACTAAATTTAGCCCTATTAAATCTATCTAAGGTTGTTACACCACCGTCTTACTACACTAACGAGCCTAATGAATTTCTCATGATGGTTCCATAAATTTTTTTTTGGGAGGATAATTTCTTTTGGTTCTCTAGAGAGTAGGGTGGATTTTTTTTTCTTCTAAATATTCATTTAATTGGGATTATGAATATCTCGCTAGTATTTTTCATCCAGTAAATGTTTGGCTTTGGTTCAATCTCCCTTGGCTTAACAATTACCTTAACTTGAAGGATTGATGGCTGTCCATCTATAATGGATATCTAGTTTTCTTCAATTACATGCTTATATAATGATAATGTCTTTCTATTCTCCACAAAAAGTTATTTTCTTTAAATCTTAAGCTATTTTTCTCTACTTGCCATTGGATGGTATTGTCTTTCATCCAATATGCAATTATGTATTGTCTTTCACACCTAAAATTTGAATGGCTTTGGAGATATAACAATTTTGAAAAACATTAATTAATTTTAAATCCCTCAATAGTTGTTTTCTCATTCCTTCACACTTTAAATTATTGTTTTATACAAACTGTTTTATCTAACAAAAGATCATGCAAAAAAAATGGGTATGCCCGATGATAAAGATATATATATTGATTAATGGAGACCCACTAAGTACAAATTGTGGAATACAATAGCCTGAAAATATTACAACCAGTAGTGAGCCCCTATCACAACCCATGACCTGGGCGTGGGTAGATTGTATTATGCAATTCGTACTTTGTGGGTCTCCACTAATTAATGATTTTTGGGAAGGGATATTAATCATCCAGTATAGCTATTTTTTAATCTTGGACAATCTTCTATTTTCAGAAGTCTATAAGAAATTTGTTCCTTAGAAATCTCTTATTGAAGTTAATGTGTAATGCTCAATGAAGATTATTCTTGAACATATAAAGAATTTAGAAGTTAGAATATATATATTTTTAAAATAGCTAGTGCCTAAGAACTCCAATTAAAAAAAACAAGCACCCTCAAACCAAAATGACATGAAGACCCCATTTTCAGCAACCAAATAATTATTGGAACATCTCTATGAACTTTCCCTTTGGGAAAATGTGACACTTCAATTAAGTCCAAGAATAGTCCTTAAGTCGTTTATATTCGTTACCATATTTTTTCTCCTCTATTTTTCTCTCTTATTAAGATGCTAGTCCAACTAAATGTTGTCTTGACCTAAGCTCAATAGGAGGGGTAAAACATTTTCCATGTTCCACAAAGAGAATTGCCTAATCCAAAATGGGCTTTTATACTCTCACACCGCAACAAAAATTATAGAGGAGATTCTTACAACTAGGCATCACATTCCCACCACTAACTCACAAGAATTCTATAAAGAGCTATACATACGAGAAGTAGGCACTAGTTTAAGTAGGTATAAATACTGAACAAAGAGTTCGTCATGTCAAAGAAATAAATGTAGGCCTACTACAAGAATATAGGGGAGGAATTACTACTAAATTTTGTTTTGAAGGTATTTATTAGTGGTGAAAGAATGTATTTCCAAGGAAATTTATGTAAAATCAACATTAGTAGCTCTTGTGAATGGGTTTTTTAATTGTAGGGTCCTTCATCAATTTTAACTCTAACTCTAGTTTTAATGAGAACATATAGTCTGAAAATGACTTGCTCGCAGTTGAAAGTTCACTTAAAGAACCCCTCTAAACATTTTTCTAGATGTAGAGTAAAACAATGCCACAAACCTAATTTAAACATTGCTGAAATTGCTCACAAAAACATAACCATGAAAACATTCAATATTAACATAGGAAAGGGTATGACACTATATAAACCCATTGCAAAGGGGTTCAAATAGCAACAATTTTTTCTTTTTATCATATTTGTAATTTTTGTCCATGACTCTATTGTTGCAATCATTTTTTTTTCTTGTTTACTTAGTAAGTTATTTTTGAATCAATTAGAAGCTCAAGTTTTTTTATCTTCTTTAAATAAAATTTAATCTCTTTAAAGTGAATATGAAATTTTATAAATTATTTCTCTTCAAAATGATTGGCTAAAAATTTTTGAGTGTTAAAAGACATATTTTTAGGTAGTATAAAGGTAAAGTGTAATGATTTTTACATTTTTTTTTTTTTTTAAATTTTTTTTTAACGTGACCGGCGGCGCTGGCGCAACACGCCCTCCGGTACCACGGTAAACTTTTTAACGTGACCGGCCTGGTAAACTTTTTAACGTGACCGGCGGCGCTGGCGCAACACGCCCTCTGATACCACGGGGGTGGGGGAGACTAGACCTCATGACCAACCTCTTGCAACAGGAAAGATTTAGCCAACCGAGCTAGGGCCCCAACCCGTAATGATTTTTACATTGCTTTCATTATTATTATTCAATTTATCTATGTGTAATTAACTTATAAAAAATAGCAAAATAATAACTTTCACTTTTATTATCTAATTTATTTGTAGTTTAAGTTATAAAAGATAATGCATATGAAAGTAATGATTTTTACATTGCTTTCATATGCATTATCTTTTATAACTTAAACTACAAATAAATTAGATAATAAAAGTGAAAGTTATTATTTTGCTATTTTTTATAAGTTAATTACACATAGATAAATTGAATAATAACAAGTGCCATGTAGTGGCTAGTACTTCCTTTATAGTATTGTAATTATAATATTTTAGATTTAAAAAAAATTAAATGTAAATTTTATTAATATGAATAAAATTAAATATAATTTTTTTTAATTATAGAATAATAAATGTAAGTTAATTATTATTAAACTTACGTAATCAGAAATGACACATTAATGTTAATTATTATTAAAGTTATGTAAAATAAATAATATATTAATCATTATAATGTAAATTATAGGATAATGCATGGTTATATTTTAGCTAAATGAAACAAAAGTAGCTACATGCATTTATATTAATATTAATAATTATTAATTTAAGCTAAGTAGATCAAAAGGGTTGCATGTCTATATTCTAGTTTAATAAGCCAAACAAAAAAGGGTAGTTTTTAAAATTATAATTGTTTAATGTCTTATAAACAATCAAAACATAAAGAATATTTTAATAATCTAATTTATATAATTTTTGATGAATAGGAAGCTATCTATATTAATAATAAAGATAAAGTTACATATTCACAAAAAAGGGTGGGTGGTAAAGAAGGCACACTCTGAGAGTCACATGGGATGAGCCCAGAAAATCAGAAACCGAGTCACTTGGGCCTAGCCCAGAAAAACATAAACATTACAAACATATAAAATTAAAAGGCCATTAAGTAGCCAGTGCAGTGCCAACAGAGCTAAGAGGGTCTTTGTCATCCATCTTTATACCCCATACATCAGTGGGGTCTAGAGTGATGTTAGGAGGACCCCTGCCATTGTCATGTTCTTTCTCTTTCTCTTTTTTTTTTCTTCACATCGAGGCAAGATTGCCAGAGCTAGACGTCAGAAGCATTTAACAGTGTCTAGCCAACCAAAGCCGCTACTAAGAGCATTATTAGAGGGCCACCCAGAGGTGCCACTGCCACTCCCAAATTGGAATGCATTGACATCCACAAAACATTATTGGAAGTCTCTTAATCTTTAGAGACCTATATGGGCTTTCAAGATGGGGATGATTTTTGATGTAGGAGATGAGTACCAAGGGTTAGCATATAGGTCTTTAGGTAACCACTGAGAAGTTATAGGATTATGGGATAGTTTATCAGGCATCTCTATACGAGTTTTAAAGATGGGGATGATTTTTGATGCGGGAGATGAGTACCAAGGGTTAGCATATAGGTTTTTAGGTAACCAATGAGAAGTTATAGGATTATGTGATAGTTTATCAGGATTTGTTGCACGGTTTTTGAGTTAGTTTCATTGACCCATATTTCATGAGTAGCAATTCATAAGAACCCAATTGTCATGAATATGAATGGTTTCCTTAGCACTCATTGAATCTTGTGAGCATCACCTACATGCAATAACTGATAAGTAGACTATTCATGTTCATGAGAGATGGGTTCTTGTGAACCACTACTCATAAAATATGGGTCAATGAGATTGACTCAAAATGTCTTGACGCTTCCTTATTGAGTATCACCTAGATGTATTGAGTATTAAGTGGATGATTAATGATATGGGAGATATTGTTGTGAACCTACAATAACAACCACCCCTCAATTGCTACCAATTTTTTTTAAATCAATTCAAGACAAATACCAAACTTAACCATGAACATCCTCCATGTAGCTTAGAAGTGTTGACTTCATAACTTCATTTACCATGATGGCATCAACTAGACATTGACACTTATTTTCATACATATAGGAGTGGTAAGCTCCCAAAGTTAAGGTTATTCCTAGACTCAGACCTTAGAGAACAAAGAGAAGTAATATTAATAGACAACAAATGCCACACTCCTTACCTTCTTTATATTGGTTATCCCTCTTTTTGTTCTTTTATTATTTCTATTTTTCTCGCTTTGTTTCTTTGTTTCTTTTTCTAATTTTTTATCACTTTCCTTCACTCTTTTCTCTTCTTCCTTTCTTTTCTTTATCATTATTTCTTTTTCTTTCCTCCTTTTTCTTTCTTCCTTTGTGTGTCTCTCACCCCAAAATGACACCCATTCCTGACCCCAACTTGGAAAAATGTGAGACCAAGGTAAGGCAGGTTAGGCACTAGGCTGGGTCGCAGGGATACCCTTGAGTTAACAAAAAAGAAAGAAAGAGAAGTCCATACAGTTTTATCGTCTTTGAAAGGGGTTTGTGTGTCTCTCACCCCAGCATGACACCCATTCCCAACCCCAACTTGGCAAAATGTAAGACCAAGGTAAGGTGGGTTAGGCATTGGGCTAGGTCATAAGGATACCCCTGAGTAAAAAAAAAAGGACAAGGGAAGCCCATAAATTTTTATCATCTTTGAAAGGGGTTTGTGTGTCTCTCACCCCAACATGACACCCATTCCCAACCCCAACTTGGCAAAATGTAAGACCAAGGTAAGGTGGGTTAGGTGTTGGGTTGGGTCACAGGGATACCCCTGAGTCAACAAGAAAAAAGAAGAGAAGTTCATACCTATTTTATCATTTTTTAAAGGGGTTTGTGTGTCTCTCACCCCAGTGTGTCACCCATTCCCAACCCCAACTTAGCAAAATGTAAGATCAAGTCAAGGTGGGTTAGGTATTGGGCTGGGTCGCAAGGACACCCCCAAGTCAACAAAAAAAAGGAAGAAAAAGAAGTCCATATTTTTTTTATCATCTTTGAAAGGGGTTTGTGTATCTCTACTTTTGTGTGTCTCTCACCCCAACATGACACCCATTCTCGACCCCAACTTGGCAAAATGTAAGACCAAGGTAAGGCTAGTTAGGCGTTGGGCTAGGTTGTAAGGATACACTTGAGTTAACACGAAAAAAATAAGTACATACATTTTTATCATCCTGAAAGGGGTTTGTGTGTCTCTCACCCCAGCATGACACCCATTCCCGACCCCAACTTGGCAAAATGTAAGACCAAGGTAAGGTGGGTTAGGCGTTGGGCTGGGTCGTAGGGATACCTTTGAGTCAACAAAAAAGAAAAGAAAAAAGAGAAGTCCATCCCTTTTTATCATCGTTGAAAGGGGTTTTATGTCTCTTCTTTTGTGTGTCTTTCACCCCAGAATGACACCCATTCTTGACCCCAACTTGGCAAAATGTAAGACCAAGGTAAGGTGGGTTAGGCATTGGACTGGGTTACAGGGATACCTCTAAGTCAACAAAAAAAAGAAGTAAAATAAGTTCATACCTTTTTATATATTATATTATGTATTTAAAATTTATGTTATATAATATAATATATATAATGTTATATAATATAATATATATAATGTTATATAATATAATATATAATGTTATATAATATGATATAATATATTTATAACATTATATAATATAAAATAATATAAATATAATATATAATATAAAATAATGTTATATAATATAAATATAATATATTATTATAATGTTATATATTTATTATATTATTAATTATAATGTTATATATTATCTTATACATATATATAAATAAATTATATTTACAAATATATATTTGTAAATATATAGTTTTTTGCACTGTCTTTCTTTATTTATTTTTCCCTCTTTCTTTTTGTTTTTATGTCTTTCTAACTATCTTTCTATTTTTTCATCTCTTTTTTTCTTTGGTTTCTCTAGTGTTTTTAATTTTTCTCTCATTTTAATTTTTTTTTCTTGGTTCAATTGTCTCTTTCTTTCATTTTTCTTTTTCTATTCTTTCACTCTCAATACCTTTTTAATTTCCTTTTATTTTTATTTCATAATTGTTCATTTTTTCGTTATTTGTTCCTTACTTTATGTTTATTATATTCTTTTTATATCTATTTATCTCATTCGTTTCTATTAATATTACTTCTCTTACTTCCATCAAACTCGAGCATGCACAAGCTTATCTCTAAGCAAGTCATAAGATTTTCCATTGGTGATCACCTAGGATGAATATGAATAGCCTATGTGTCAAAGGATTACCACCTCGACTATATCCTCATAGGGTCCTACTCCATTCGTTTCCATAGAAGTTAGCACTTGCACCAAGGTTAGCACTATAATTGGAAGAAAGATTCCTAATTAGGAATAAATAGAGCACAATCAACTGATTTATGAGCCTATACATAGTCATATAAGTCTAAGGTTAATATTCATAACACATAGAGAGGATCACTTAGTGCCAACACGAGGTGAGCTCAACTCAACATGTAACCATTTCCAAGTAGTCCAATTCATTTCCTTCCTTCACCTTACTATTCAGACACACATTATGTATTGAAGACAAGTTATCAGATTTTCTTAACTGTTTCATAACCATTTGATACCCCCATTTTGGTTTCACTTGAAACCTACTAAAGAGAGAAGGTCAAGACAATTGGGAACAACCCAAAAATCTAAGAGTTATCCCCGCTCCCTAGACCCCCCCATATAGAATTGAGGTCACAGAGGCATCCTTCACCTGAGGACTGCCTATGTACCCGCTTCCAAACGAATCGAAGTCAAACATAGTTCTCCTCACAAGGTCTCTCAAGGACCTACACACAAGTTCCCATAATCATGGGTTTCATTAATTATCGTATCTTAATCCAACAAGGTTCCTTTAAGTGATTCCCATAGTTAGTAGTCCTTAATGACAAGTGGGAAATTCAACACCTTTCCCCATTAGCCAACTTAAATTAAGATCTCTAATTAGACCTCACCACCTTTATTATCCATGTTTCAACAAAGCATCCTAGAATCTCTTATAATTACTTATCAAGGATATCATTCAACATTTGGTACTTTGATGATAGTTTATACTACAAGATTTTATTTATTTAGGAATAGACTGTGATAAACAACAACGTGATTTAGTAATCTTATATATCACAAGTGTTGGTTCTTGATATCTTGAACCTCTAACTTATACTAATAAGAAACCTCTTAAACATTCATATATGAGGTTAACACGGTAGAATAAATATCTCAATTAGGATACATAATTTACTATCTGTAAAAGCAGTAATACTCAAGATCTTTTCTCAATGTGACAATTATGTGAAGCCCCAATATGGCTCCAAATGATATTTGACTAATATGATCAAGCATCATGATCTTACTAATTTACGACATCAATCTCCACTAGAATGTGTCATACCTTGATAAGGCCATACAAACAAATGTTATGTAAACTTTGAAAGATAAAACACAATAGTTATACACTTTCTATAAGAAAATTCGATATGTAACTCAACTCTAGATGGTTGACAACAACATATCCATTGGATCAACATCCAATATATATTATTAATCTCTTAATATCCCTGATTATCTCGTGAAATCCATTAATTTTAAAATAGACTTAGCTAACTAAATATGAAATGTTCACCCTAGCCACATAATGTCCTTTTGAACGTTGAAAGACATATGTCCATCATTACAAAATTGGGCTAAGCATAATCAATGCTTGATTCATACTCAAGATAATTGGAAATATTATGCTCATGATATTTTCATATAAGGATATACATATAATTGCATATATATCCACATACTAGGATACCAAGCCTATCATAATATGTCTTTTGATATAGGCACCAAATTTAGGGAACTCATGTTTAAAACTCATCCACTAACCTTATATTGAGACTTATTAAACGATTTCATATAAGATACCATTCTCACAGTCTTTAAAGCTATTGGATTCAAGATAAATACATCATGTAAACAATAGTGCATTATCCAACTATTAAAAGGCATCAAACAATAATTATGACATGTTTGAGCCCAATCAAAATCTAAGTCATGCTCAGGATAGTGGAAATAATGTGTTTGTTGAATCATCATATAAAGATACACCCAATAAATTTGACATGTTTTGATGGTCAAATTATACCTTCAAACTCATCATTTGCTTCCTAAACAAACTCAATGTATAATCAACATGCAAAATTTACACTTTAACTTTGAGTTTGTGTTCAAAGTTTTTATCTTTCTATCTCTCATCCTAACTTTTTCAAATTACGCTTGATCCCACCAAATAGACATGTCCTTTTAGTTTGGTGCATGCCAGATTTGCTTTCTTTAGGTCATCTATTTTCTCATATATAAAATAATATTCTAATTTGAATCCCATCTATAAACTTAGGGATATCAATTTTTGAATTGTCTCTCAATTTCAAAATGTCTTTAATCATATTTTCTCTATCCATATACTCCTCCTTAGCACTTCTAGCTGTAGGACTGCTCAGTTGTCTTGAACATCAATTTTTTTCACTCTCCTCTACAACAATTCCTTTCTTGATGTTGTCTCTATAACATCCACTATAACATCCAATTTAGGTTGCATGATTCCCAACATCTCTCCAAGATTAACAACTCACAATGTGAGGCCACCTTTTCTTCTTCCAATTAGTATCCCTATTTGAGTCTTATTTCACACTCTTCAATACAATGGAGCCTCATTTTTTCTTCATCTCTTTTGGAATTTTTATATAAAATCAGCACAATTACAGTAGGATTAAACCCATTTCTACTTATCTACTAAATTCCACATAACTTTAAATACAATTTTTGATATTCTTCATTGATTTTCTGAAAACCAATTACATTAAAATTACCTTGACACACACATTTATTTTATCTCTATCCCCCGCTCTAACAACAAACACTCTACATTGAACTTGCTTTGTGAACTCTTTCACCATTTCTTTGTAATTTGCACTCATTTTTCTACTTCACTCTCGCTATCCTAAAGATGAGATTTCAAAAGCTTGACTCTCTAACAACAAGTACCAAAGCCACTACCTTTTATATGGACTCCATATTTATCTCTTGTCACATCTAAAATACCATAAAAAATCTACCAACCTCTTCTTTCTCTTAAGTCAACTTCTCCCTTGAGAATGATTATAATCAACTAATCAAACTCAAATATGAGAAGAGTTTGATTTTACTCCATATTTGAGTTTGACAACAATTTCCCTATACCCTTACATCTTCTTGCTCTTACAATTTTCTCCTATTTAGAAACTTCCCTTTTGCCTTAAATGTTATACCCCTACATCCTACTTAGTATGCAACTCCCCTATGCCAAATTCACCTTGAATGGAAAGGCGAAGACTATTTCCAAACTTCATCAATTTCTATGTGACATGTTCAATTATAGAATTAAGGGGTACAATCTTTCACATTCCTATCTTTTAACTTTAAGTTTCCCTAAACACTTAAATCACCATATTCCAAGTCTTTATCTTTGCTCATTTTAATTATTTTGAATTGTACTCCATTCCACAATATGGATGTATCTCCTTCCAATTTTCCACATGCAAAATTTACAATATGGAATTTTTCTTCCTATATGCTTCAAATGCATCCTCCATATTCACATAAATCTCAAGATGAGCGATAGCACTGAATATGCTTGATATTGCTTCCATCCAACTCTTCTTGCTACTTGCTTGATGAAGATGTTGATTTTGACACAATCCACTGTTTCCTATTATTGAATCCAGTATTGTGCAACATTGTGCTTCTTTATAAGCTTCATCCATCCTACCCTTTATTCTATCATATGGTTTTGTCTTCACCATCCATAAAGTGCATTAGGCACCCTTGCTGAGACCCATGAGATCTAATATCAATCTGTATTCCTTAAAATTCATCCTCTTCTAAAATGACCTCTTTATATTAAATACTCTTCTTAATGTAATTCTTCCAATCATCTTCTCATGATTCAAACTTCCAAAAAATGTAGGGATGTTAATTATGACTTATGACCCAATTTTGGAAAGGATTTAATGATCTTTTCTTTAGGTCTATACTCTTAATGTTCTATTCATTGGTTTGCATGTTCATCTTGAATATCAAATTCTTAACTCTCTTCTACAACAACTCTTCTTCCAATGTACAACTCTTTTGTTGTCCTTGTCTCACATTCCTCTTTAACTCAATTAAACACCCTACTATTGATAGGGTGAGGTACTTTCTTGTCCTTTTCTCTCTAGCCTATTTGACTTGGACTCATTAGAATGAATGGATAGAGTAGATAGTCATATCTAGGTAAAGGACCCAATGAAAGGATGAATGAACCAGGCCCAAGAGAGCATGGGAGAGCAACCAAAAGTAGTATAGAGATACCATCATCAAAATCAAACTCACTAATAATATGATTAAACCTACTTTTATTTCTCTACCAACGTCAACTTAAATTCAACTAGGCTCTCTCAACTTAACTACAAAAGGTTTTAACATGCTATAGTTCCACAATGACAGAGTGTTCAAGGTGGAATGGCCAACACTCAACTAGAGTAGAAGTCAATCACGAACACTTTCATACACAAAAATCTAACGTTATTGATTAATTGAAATTCTCAAAAAGCTTATTACATCAAATACTTTGGAAATATTACATTAACACACATTAGACTTCTAGATATATTACAATTAGAAAGCTTGTATGACTGTGAAGCCCGTTCCTCTCTACAAAACATGCACACTACTCTGTAGCATGTGAGGTTTAAAATTTTAGATAGGAATTTGTGCTTCTCTATCTTCAGCTTTGTTGTACACCCAAGGAGCTTTAGGCTGGCCTTCATCTTTTACATCATCTATATTTAGCTTTGGAATATATATAGGATATTGAGCCTATCTTTCATCTTTTACATCATCTATGTCAACAAAGTGGTATTCCATGGATGCTAGCAGAGGATCCATCCCAACATCTATGATATTCGCTTGTTCATGAAAAATTGATGATTCTTCTTTGTGCCTTCATTGGTTTTCCTATATTGCCAGTTTGAAAGCCATTTTGAATCCCAAAATCAAAGCACCCAAAATTTTATTTGTCAACATTCTACAAACACTTAAGATAAAAACTTGAGGTTTCAAGAACATTCCCTAGGTTAATTAGACTAGAAAAACTACATTAATTACCCAACCTTGTCTCCTTTCCTTCCCTTTCTAAATTACCATCTAACTTTTGATCCTTTCTAGTCCTTTCTGAATTACCATCTCCAAGTTCCCATGTAGTTTTTGTCATCTTATTTATTTTGTTTGTTTCTTTAAGACAGGCAACAAATTTCATCACATCTGTGACTTTCTCCACTTCTAAATTTGAGTTGCGTGTATTTTGTTTATGGTATCATGCCTCTTGGAAGAAGAGTTCTTGTAATGAGTTTAGTGGAGATGTTTGAGAAACTATAAAATGAACACCAAAATGAGATAGTTTCTTTGGTAGTTATTGTAAAATAAAACTTGAAAATGATGAAGAATATAGTAGTGATGAATAAACCATAATGGAAGAAAGATGAAGGGAAGAAGAGAGACTTGTACATGTAGTATAACAGGCTATCTCCATTCATATCTAGTTGTCATTAAATTACTTTTCTTATCATTTTCACCATCCAAAACTAGAACTCATATCCATGCTGTGGCTTTTAAATATGATAGTGAAAGGGCCATTAGAAGGTATTGCAATTTAGTGATTAGAGAGACTCACCCTTAGCTAATTATGCAAAAAAAATATGAGGAAAATCAAAGTATGTTTACTAAACTAAAACAAAGTACTAGATTGCATTCCCAAATGTGGGTTGTGTTGATCACGATGTTAGTCGCAACAACAGTGTAGATAAAATCCTCACAAGCAAACCACAAATAACCTATCTTTACTTGAAAGACTGAACCAGGGCAACCTAAAGGTCTGAGGAAAGGGGGAAGGTTGACTTAGCTTAATCCCAAGGCTCCGGTAGTCAAGTCTTGACCATACTAGGTTCACTTCAGGGTATGATGTGATATTGTTGTTAATCTCAAGGGGTCTATGGTTATCTCTGGTTTCTTTAAGAATCATAAGTATCAAATGAAATATTTTCAGTCCAATCATTAAAAAATTTCATATTTGCAATAATATTTCATGAATATCAAACAACGTTGCTATCACTTAAGTAGATTTAGCTTTAAGCATTTAGCAATTTCATGGAAACAAAATATTTTCAATAAATTTCTATTCATTCATCTCTTTTTTTTGAAACATTTTCTAAAATTTAACATCTAATCTAAAATAAAGCATCAAAATACTTGAAAAATAAAATTGCTCCAGGGTATTCTCCATGCATGCCCCAAGATTTAATAAAATCAAAGCAAACAACTCTATACTTCACTAGATTGCTTCACAACTAGGCATAAAACGGTGCGAGTTTTTAAAGAAGAGGGTTTAGTTTGGACACCAAGTAGGTTCTGTATACACCCTTAAACGACACAACATACATTCTTTTTTGGCTGAACGAAAAAACCAGCTACAAAAGATACATGAGATAGGTAGCTTTCAAATTGAATTCGATATTGATTAAGTTCTATGTGCATACAAGTTTTTAATTCAGGATGATTCTAAAAACAAGAAAAAAAGAACAAAACTTAAAGAAGTTTTGGCTCTTCTAACATCCACAAAATTTGAACTTAACTTAAAAAAGGGTATCCCCTAGCCTTTATAGAAAAAAGACGTAGCTAGGACAAGACAAATACATGAGAGGGAATCCAAGGGATGAATCATGGAAAAACTAGCAAGAGAATTGAAAATGAAGTCAATGGAGGTAAACCTTTGTTTACATGTTGAAATCCTTCGGGTCTTTCAGCTTCTTATTATCACTAGGATAATAACTTGAATCCGGATAGTATGTAGGAACTTTCCCATACATTTAGAACAATTGCTTTATCATCCTGTTCCTACATTCTGGTTTTTCCTTGAGCTTTCTACTCTCGAAAATGGGCTTCCCTAGAGGTTGGCGCTCTCCCTTTCCACATGCGTAGTACTAGGATTCCTAGTATTCTGATGACTCAAGCTCCTCCTTTGCACAACTTCCTAAAATGTGTAGCCTAATTTGGATATGATTCTATCTGTGATCCAAGTTTTCTTGGCCGTCCATACCTGAGCTTTGTATCACAATCTGCTTCTCCTGCAATCACCAATTCCAACTATTAAATCCATTTTAAAACAATTATAAAAAAAACTCATGTAAATAAAACCATCATTAATTCATCATCATTTTAAATCCATCATAAATAGCATGCTTTCAAAAAAAATATATATTCTCATGTAATTATTCTTTTAATCAGGTTACTAGACCATCAAAATTTTTGGATAACATTAAAATTTTGAAACTTTACTTTGCATTGTTACTTAGAACCCGATACTTCAGCTTTTACCCATAATTTTCTTGGACCTCGGCCTTTACCAAAACTTCCATATTTATCGGACGTTTGCTCCCAGATCAGAACACTTTGCTCAATACCCTGTGTTACCTTTTACACTTCTGGCTTTCTCAGTTCCCAGTACCTTGTACTCAGAACATTTGAATTGTGAAGTACTCTTTTTAAAAGATTTCTCTCCTTTCTTTTCACTTCTGGTGATCCTTCCAACTAGCCAACACCTGACATAAGCGTTAGTTTTCACTTGGGGTCCCCAAGTCTTATAGTCTTGGGGCATGTTGTGAGACCCCACAACAACTTGCAACCAATAAAACCAAATTTAAACTAAAACTTGGGATTAAATCACCAGTCGTAAATTATAATTTTTGCAAATTTTAAAACAATAACTCTTTACCTTTACCTAGATTCTAACATAAAAATAGTAAAATTTCTCCAAAAAATATCAGTGTGTGCTTTGATTAATTCCAATTTCTGGAACTCAGTGAAAAAATACCAATTCATTAACATTAAGCTACATAATTTGGTAGTCCTCCAAATCCAATCATGGATAGAGCCTTGCTGCCAGTCAAGCATCTATAGCCTCGACAAGGTTATCTCTGTAATTCCCCCAAACATAGCTCTACTGCCAGCCATGTGTCTATAGCCCTAGTAGAGATATTTGGATAGCCTAAAGAGTTGATTTTTTTTATATCTCTTGATATTTCATTGATATTTCATTTTTTTCTTTTAATATTTCATTGATAGCTCATTTCAACTTGCAAGCAATGAAGCTCGCTATCAGGTTGGGAATTACAGTGGTAGTAAAGGTTACCTTTTGATTTTTCATTCAATGAAAATCCCTTCATCATTTCACTATTTCCTAGAAACTCATTTAATTATTCCCTATTGGTGTGTATTCTCGGCTAGACTTTACCACTCTTATGCCAAATCCCAACTAATTGAAACTTTCTATATGTTAGAAGATATGCATAAATTAAAATTTAGCAGCAAACAATTTAATCACCAAATTTAAATCTAAATTTAGAACCATTAGTTACCACCCTTCCATTTCAATTTTATGGAAAATACTAAATAATTGGCTAGCAATTTTGATTTGATGGTGTTGCACCACATTAATGGATAAAAAATGTCACGATGACACTTAAATATGATCACAATATTCCGCATTCAATTCACACGCCTCAATGCACATGTATCATTTCCTTCAAATTACTCAGGTGTTGACGTGTGTTGCCTTACCGGCTTCATTTTCCTTTCTTCTTTACACACATGGGCACCTTCATGATTAATACGACTTAATAAAAACATAATGAAATGACTGCCATTAATTTTGAAATATTTAATTTGCTTGATTCACAATCTTCGTACTGGCCAAATTTGAAGCAAATTATCACCAATTGTGTAAGAATTAATTTGATTTAACATTCTACTTTGAAGAAACTCATTCGGTTGCCACCTCAACTTACGCTTTCCAAGACTTTGATCTAGGAAACTATGTACAACAAATTCCTCATGGTTTTCTATAAATCTTGCATTTCTCTCAAATTCTTCACACCTTAGCTTTTCTTTTTTTTTAATTATCATTTTTTATTTTTGCTCTGCTAGTTCTTGCTTGCTTCCAGGTCATGGATACTCCAATTTACCTGACCTGCACTCACCGCCATAATGGCTTCATGGGTCGTATCACGACTCAGAGGCTTGACAAGGTTTTCTTCATTTGGACTACCAATTTCACTATGCCAAACTTATGCTTAGTCCTTGAAGAAGAATTCATGGAATCTAGAGCATACTACTAGCTGTATTCAGATTTGGCTTCTCGATTTATACCGTCGCTCTTAGACCTTTAGATTTCTATTGAAAATGTTTTTTAGGTTGTGAATATGATAGTGCAACTTGAATATTTGGAGAATCTAGATATTGCTTTGTCTGTTGCACACTCGACCATTGGAATCCCCTCTATGGATGATATTCCTTAGTTCTTGGAACATGGAGAAGTAGTTCCACTTTGGCCGCTCCTAACTGACCTCCATACCCTTGACTTTGAAGTTCACTAGGAAATTGCTGCTTTGTCTGTTGCACACTCGACCATTGGAATCCCCTCTATGGATGATATTCCTTAGTTCTTGGAACATGGAGAAGTAGTTCCACTCTGGCCGCTCCTAACTGACCTCCATACCCTTGACTTTGAAGTTCACTAGGAAATTGCCTACTGAGGGTATTTGGCCCTGGTAGACGAGGCATCCCAGATTGACTGAATGGCCACCCTTGTGTAGCTCAACTCCCTTCTTTAAATGCACTTTTTGCACTTTTTTTATAGTGAGAATTTTGGTACTTCCATGTATATACACAATACACACACACACACACACAATGTTATAAAATGTTTGAATTTACTCTCATGTGTATGATAAGTTAAGCAAAATTTTCTAATGTAGAGGGAAAACCAAAAAAAGAAAGAAAAGAAGAAAATGAAAAAAACAAAAAAAACAAACCCTATGAAAGCAAAGTAACCCTAACTAACCAAAAATTACCCTAAAAAATGACTAACCCTAACTAAGCAAGCTATTTTAAGCTCAATAAATGTCTTCATTGTTGTTTTTGTACGAATTACAACAGGTTTATCTTTAAATTCACTGGAATAAATTCCAAACGTCCTACTGTAACAATGAATTTCTTAAATTTTCTGTGTTTAATAAACATAAATTCAAAGGCATACTTACCAATAAATTAGCTCACATGTATGAAAATGACCTCATTAAAGGTTGATTGCACACACTTTCATTGATTCCTCAATACTCCACCTTCTTCCAATCTTGGTTCATGGTTTTCTTCTTTACTCTGTTTGGCTCCACGAATGACTATGTCCATTTCTTGATTTTCTTCTCCTCCGAAATTTTTAACGTCCTTGGCCTTGTCTTCACTTTGAACTTTGTTAGACCAAGTAGTACCACAATTTGTATTATTATCGGAAAGAGAGAAAGTAAAAACTTGATACTCTGTATCTTGCATGAAATCAAGAAAAATTCCCTTTTTAGCTTGTGAATTTTCAGTTTGGAACGAAAAAAACACGTCTCCCGCTTCTTCTCTTCACTAACCTTTTCCACGTGTGAAAAGAATGATGAATCATCATTGTTGTTTCCTTGTTTTTGGTGTAATATTTTTGAGTATCAACATTCTCACCTTCCTTCCTATAAAACCTTAGGATTTTCTTCATAACAATTACAGTTAACAAACCGTTTTGATATATCAATTAATTTTTTAACATTTTCAGTTTTAGTAGGGTTATACTCCTTTTCAAAATTCAAAATATTTCTCATTAACAGTTCCTTTCTTTTAGTAGTTAAAACCTCTTCCATTGACATAATCACTTTATGTATGGCCAAACTTACCCTAGTTAAAAAAATTTCCCAATCGAGCTCACTGTGATCAATTGTATCATGAATTCTACATAGGGTGACTCAACCAAAGGTGAAAAAAATCAAAGGATGTAATCTCCGGTTAAGGGTTCTCTAGAGTTTTTGAACTTCCATTTTCAAACTACCAACTTGCATAGACTTGTTACTATTTTTTAGCTTCTTGCTTAAAATTAGTGAAGATTTAATGAGTGGTTATTTGCTAGGGTATAAAATTTTGATGTTAAGCCATCCAATGAATCCATGCTTTCAGAATGAAAGAGTTGTCTAAGATTGATTTGTTTAAATAATTCAAACAGTTTAGATTAAACTGTTGAACAGTTCAGACAAACCAATAAACAAGTTTCATTTGGAAAGAAAAAATTCAGAAGAATGAAGTATAAAATCATTATTTTTTTGCAATATTTGTCATTGCTGATAATAAAAAAGGAATTGCAGATCTAAGAGAAAAAATGTAGAAATAATCATTCATTCAAATTGCAAAGCTTGTGCTTTAAACAATTGCAATTTCATTATTTGAGATTATGTAGTTGGAACAAACTCAGATTGTTGATCATAAGCCATTTCATATCATGAAGAATTGATTTATTAAGAGATATGTTTTTGTGATCCCACACAAGCCGTGGGTAGACTAAGTTGATTAAATTCAACAAGAAGAACAAATTATACAACTGAAGAACAACTAAAAAAAGTGAAACATGAAAAAGGAGATCATGTCTGTCATTGCATTGAGGGTTGTTGTAGGGTTGATTCCACATGTTCATCTTGATCTTTAGTGTTTTAGTCTCTAGTTCTATGGATCCTGAGTTCTAGAACCTGCAGTGATTGTAAAATTTTGTTAGAGCTTAGGTCATGAAATCCAAGAGCATGTTCAATTCAACAGAGATATAATTTGTTCTCATTATCAAATCAAATAAACTTAGTCAAACATCCATGAGGTAAATGAAAGAACTGCCAAGCCAAATCATCAAAAGGAATCAATGAATCCACTATGGAATCATTGAATCCACTATTTTTACTGACTTGTTTGTGTCATGTGCAGATACAAGAAAAGTTTTTTTGCTGATTTTTAAACTTCAACATGTGGGTTAAAACGAGGCTCCCACAAGGGTTGAGCTCGATATGCTGAATTATCAAATAGTCAACTTGATTGAGCTTATTTAAGAGGGAAATGCAATGTTTAAGGTCATTATATCAACTGTTCAATGATATTTAACATGCATACATGTTAAGTTCATGAAGCATCACTTCAAGGAGCTACAAAAGTTAAGGACATCAGTGATACCAACAGAATAAACATCATGAAAATAATATGGTGTTTTATAAATTCCTGAAGATGATCTCATATTTAAGAAAATATTGCCTTACTAGAGTATATTTTCCAGGCATTATTTGTTGTTCTTTATTCAAAAAAGTAAATCATTTGATTTAAGGAACAAATAAATTCATTAAGTAAGCAGAAATCAAATCAAATACAAAATCAAAATGTTATCATACTATCTCTGAATTTAGATTTTTATTAGTCATAATTTGATTATCTGATGCAGTTGATAAAAAGTATTACATGATTACAAATGGAGAATCAAATAAGCTAAGTCATCAAAAGCTGAAAGTAAATAACCTTTGAGATGGAATGCACAACAACCATAATTACTTTTCAGTGCAGTGCAAAAGAAGAGGAATATGTCATTTACAAGAATCAATCAATAAATTGATATTAATGAAGGAAGGGAATCATGAAAGAGGTTTTAAGCAAGAACTTCAAAAGCAATAAATGAAGAAATTATCTCTTTCATAAATTTGAATACATAATCAAAATCTCTGTTATTCTAATAAAGAATGATGCTACAAGAAGCAATTAAATTCATGTACAACCACGGATGGAGCTTCTTTTGTAGAGGAAAAATGAAAAATCTTAAGATTGATAAAGGCACAAAGGCCGAGCAATATTGAAAATAAAACTCAAAATGGTACCATGGCGACCTGGGTAACCCTTGGTTGAGTATCTAATGAAGGAAAGTTATGCTTTTTCCATGTTCAAAAAATGGAAAAAACCCATATAAATGTCAAAGGCTGTGACCATTGAGGCTCATCATCAAGGGTATCAAAAGAGGTAACTCTTCTCATAATGGAGGCGTGGCCATGGTGATGCAGTAGGAGCCTTTATCAATAAAAATGAAACATAAAAAAAAACTGCAGCCATTCATGGAGGATTTTGTCACCAAAGAGAAGAATAGAACAATATTCAACAAAAATAACAATATCTAGATGTATAAAATGCATGGCTACAACTACATGATGGAGAAGTATATTATAGCAAAGTTTTCAGTTACTTTACAACAATCTTGAGCTCAAATAATACTTGTTTATGGTGGAATCAAATATAATGAGAATCAATGGAAAATATATTAGAGAATAATGGAGAGGCCACACCCTAAAAGCTTTTAGAAAGCTTTCAAAATGAAGCAAGAAATTCCAGATCTGTCAAAAGAAGACTTACCCTTTGTTTTTCACTTGAATCTCCAAAGAAACGACATGAAAATGCAGGTCTTAGTGAGGCTTGAATGAAGAATCCATTGCAACCAAGACAAAAACATCAATAGGAAGCAACATACAAAAAATGCATTAGAAAATGTAGGAGGCCACGGTTGTAGAAGCCTGTAAAAGCTCTCAAACACAAAAAAGAATGTCCAAATTCGTAAAAAAGAGGAACTTACCATGCGATATATGCAAGAATCTCCATTGAAATTCCTCAGAACAACTCGAATGGTGAGGGAAAAAGCTCGAACCAGGTCATCCATGGGGGTGCTCTCCCAAAAAATAGCAAAGCAAAAATGAGATGAACGTTTAGGGTTTGAACCCTAGAAAGTGCGATGGAGTGAAAGCTTTTTGTCTTCAAGTTTTTATTAAAACTTTATTCACATTACTGGGCCGTGGCTTTTCATATGCCTTTTATTTCTTTTATTCCTAAGACTTAATCAAATATGGTTTTGTATTTGATTTAATGTCTTTAAATTTTGCATTTGAATTTAATTTTGTAAAACTTTATTAAGTGATCAACATAAATCACTTTAATAAAAGTCATTTATAAAATGCAAAATGGACATAGACCTTTTTCTTTATTTTTGCATTTAATTCAAATGTAAATATTTGTTTTAAATGATGATTATAAATCATTTAAAATAAATGATATTGCAAATGTAGAATAAAGTGTCTTAGAGTGCAATTTCAAATGATAGACTAAAAGGGAGATGAATGGGGCATTGAAACCTTGCACAAATCATGGAGATGGTTAAGAAAATTATGCCAACATATGGAGTAAAATTAGGGATTTTGAAGCACTTATTGAAGTGTTCAATTTCAGTTAAGAGTTCCACTTGATTGGATTTCAATCAAGGAGTGATTTGAGGCACAAAACTGGAGTTCACTTTTAGTTATGACCCTCTTTTGGAGGGGTTTTTAGTTGCATACGACCCATGAAGTTATTTTGAGTTTAACAAATCTTTATGCATGTTTTGAGGAGCTACTTTCAGTTTCATGCCTTGTTTGGAGGAAAAGGAGGACAACATATCAGTTTTTGGAGCCAAGATTCAAAATTTGAATTTTGAGGGCTTTTCTATAAGTCTTTCTCTTCTATCATTATTTTCACTGGTTTTGAGTTTTGTAATTGCTAAGGTAGATTATCATTGCTTTGTAACTCATCTTCTTATGAGTTCTTGAGATTTGTAATGAAAATATCTATTATTTCTCAATAAAGAAGCTTATTTCCTCCTCTATATTTCTTTATCCTTTGGTATTAGTTGTGAGTTACTAGATAGAATACTGTATTTTCATTATTTTATCAAATTCCTTCAATGTTGAGTGCAAAAAATATTATGTCATAGTGCAGGTCTTAGTTTGTGCTTTCATCCTCATGCATAGGAATTTGTGAAAACATCATTGTTTTTCCTTTTTTTGAGCATAAGTTCAAGCCTTACATTAGAATCATTTTTCTAGACATAAATTCTGAGTTGTGAAATTATAAAGCTTTATTGAGTCTTTGTAAGTTTTATCAGAATTCAGATCATTTTTTAGTTGGCGAATCACCTTTTTCTAGTTTTAGTATGTGCATTATCCTTCTTACCCTTTACTTATGTTAAAAAAATTAGTATTTTCAAGAAATATCCAAAGGGAACCAACCCATAACCTTTAGGTCTATTCTCACCATAGGATACCCACAGCTTGAGAATAGTCCCATGTGCATAGGATTTAAGAGTTTTTTCAACTTGTCTTTGGGTGCAAATACCCGTGTTAACATTTTTGGCATGCCCGATGGGAAATTGAACTATTTCATCAGTTTAAAAAGAGCATTATTTTCTACTGTAACAGTGTGAGGAACAGTTTTCTAGCCTTCAAGAAGGAAATTTTTTGACACTTGGCGACTCCAGAGCTTTGGTTTCAACAATTTTCAGTGAGAAAGCACATGAGAATTTACCAAACAAGACGAAGTGAAAAACCTGTTGAGCATTCAGAGCTACCATCAAGAAGTACCTGAGTTGTTAGGAGAGCAACAAGCCCTGTTCAATCCTTCAACAACCCTTTGTTTGTAAGTTCTGCAATTCAGATTTCAGCTAATTCTATTGTTTCAAGTAGTTTATCAAGTAGTATTAATTCTCCAGTAGTCAATATGGCTCATCCTCCACCTAGGAAGCAACCTTTTGTTTCATTTGATCAAGGAAGCCCCTTGAATTTAGCCCAACATAATGATATTCCAGCTGCAGCCCTTAAGAGCTTGCCATTCTTTACTGGTGAAGATCATACAACAACCATTGAGCACATTCGAGATGTGGCTTCATTCTGTGGTTTACATCATATTACTGAGCAAGATATTGCAGTAAGGCTCTTAGCAGCCTCTCTTAAAGGTAAAACTTTTCAATGGTTTAGAGGGCTACCAGTAAATTCAGTTACAACATGGGATCAACTAGAAGAGAAGCTGAATAAGCAGTTTGAGGACAAATCAAACCATCTTTCATTGGTGGAGCAGCTCACAACCATCAAGAGAACATCACATGAACATTTGGTGGACTTCAACTACTGGTTCAAGAAGACTTGGAACCGAATTCCAGCCTCGGTAAAACCTTCTAATGGCTATGCTTTTCTATTTTACTTAAAAGCATTAAATAGTGATATTGCACTTTTGATCCAATCTATGGGAGGGGACACATTACCAACAACATTTGATATTGTTGTTAGGGCTGAGAATAATTTGATTCAAGTGGGTAAGATAGCTCCTAGGCCTCCTATGCCTTATTTTTCCGATTTACAACCAACTACTTATGTTATACCACCTACTATTGCTGTTGTTCCTGCATTCCTAACCTTTAATACACAAGTAACAGTTCAAGAGAATTCCATTCCTAGTTAGTTTCAAGAACTAGTTAGCATTAAGGAGTAGAATGAGAATATACAGAAGACTCTACAGACTTTTGGTAATGAGCTGGTTAACATAAAGAAACAACAAAATCAGCCACCATGCCAAGCGCCTTAGCAAGCTCCGTATCAGTCCAATCCTCAGATTCAAAGGAGGAATTTCAATCAAAGGCTTTTCCAACCTTACAATCCCAATGCCCCTAGTTCATCTAAGGAGGTAGTACCAATGAAAAATAACATGGCTGCTAATTACTAATGGTGTTTTCCATGTAATCAGCCCCATAACCAGTCTACCTATTCCAATAGAATACTCAATCAAGCACTAATGGTGCAAAGTAGTGCTTCTATTCCAAAAAAATCATCTCAGGAAGTTTATGAACAACAATTTGCTTGTGCAAAGCAAGGAAATTCTGATGTTTCATTGCTGAAATAGCAAGGTGAAGAGTTTTGTGGGTTAATAATCCACAAAATTAGTTAAGTGACCCTGTAGCAGCCAATACCAGATCAAAGAAAAGGGCTGTTGACTTGGGGCAACATACTGATGGAGGTAGAAATCAGCCATCCACGAGTTCACAAGGTCAAGTTCTACCAAGAACACAACCTGTGGTTGGCAGAGATTAGCCTGGAGTACTAGTTCAATCAAGATAAGTTCAAAAAAATGTTGTTCTCAAAGGACAACAAAAGGTTAGTGCCGGTAATTTTAAAATTTTAGAGCATATGAAGAAAACTAATGTTAGTGTTTCTATGTGGGACTCTTTGGCTCTTTCTAGGAAAAAGGATCTCTTACAAGAGGCTCTATTAAAATTTTCTTTGTTTGATGAAGTTTTAAATCAACAACCTGCTAAGGTTGTTCTTACAAATAACTCTCCTAAAAAGAAAGAACAACCTACTACCAATGTAGTTAAACCACCCCCCTTCTATGTTTCTTTGATTGTTGGTCAACACTTAGTTCACAATTGTATGATTGACTCTAGGGCCAATAGTTATGTAATGCCCAAGAAAATTGTGGAAAAACATGGAATAGAGTATGAGCAATTAGAAAAAGGGGTAGTTCAACTAGATGGTACTGCTATTAAGATAGTAGGAGTCATTAAAAATTAGAGTCTTACATTGCACGCATGTCCAAATTTCTCAATACCTCAAGACGTTTATGCCATAGAGTTGCCTCCATATTTTGCAATTTGTTTATCTCGTGATTTCACAACTAATATTGGAAGATACTTGTCCTCTGATTGGTCTCATATGTTATTTAGGACCAGGTATGGAACCAAAGTCACTATCAAATTAGAACTTGTTGCTAAGAATCATATTGAGCCCTATAATCTGAGTGTTGTTAATGCAACAACTGTCATAAATTGTGCCCTATTTGATCAAGAAGATATTACTACAACTAATGAGACTAATACTCAGATAGAGGATATTCCAGATATTTTGTTGGATGATTGGGAAATAGAGAATGTTTAGAATTCTTCAAATGAACAACATGAAGAGGTAAATTTAGGAGTTTATATGATGCATGAATCTGATTATGTTATGCCTAATCTAGAAAAAAGTGTTGAACAACAGTCAGATCAGCAAGTGAATGAGGTTTGGAAGCTATTTTTTGATAGTTCAAGGAGTAGAAATGGTGCTGGAGGTGGTTGTATACTTATTTCTCTAGCTGGTGAAATATATTATTCTGCATTCAAGTTCACATTCAGCTGCACTAATAATACAACTAAGTATGAAGCTTTGATTCATGGTCTTCAGTGGGTAAAAAAAAGAGGTATTTGCTGTTTACAAGTTTTTGGTGATACAGAACTGATTACCAATCAAGTTAGAGGTATCCATACTACTAAGAATGATCTTCTCAAGTCTTATAAGCATAGAGTATGGGATCTTATTGATGATTTTCAAGCTTTTTTTTTGCTATCAATTCCTAGAACTGAAAATAATCATGCTGATAGACTAGCAGCCATAGTCACTCAATATGATATCCCAAGTGATATCGGTAATTCAAAAGAACAACAATATGTAAAAGTTATTGTTAGGTCATCGATTATTAACAATAATGAACATTAGCAAGTCTTTGACAGTGACCAACAAATCATTAATTTCTTGAGAGAAGAAGTAGAGTTTTCTAATGATAATCAAGAGAAACTTAGACAACAATATGAAGATCAGGTCATACAGCTAAGAACCAACAAACTGCCCAAAGGCCTGGTTACTTTGAAGTCTATTTTCAATACAGATGATCAAGTCAGAAAATAAAATCCAGCTTGCAGATTAAAGAAGATCATTATGAAGGTGTTGAGATCTTCAAAGATAAGATTTTAAAGCTTGGAAAGGTATGCACATTAGAAGAAAGGCATGCTTTTATTTTACTTTTTCAAGAGTTCAATGACGTTTTTGCATGGGAATACTTAGATCTGAAAGGTTTTGATCCTTCTATTACCCAACATACTATTGAACTTGAGCCAAATTCCAAGCCTATAAGACAAAAAAAAAGGCCACTCAACCCCAAGCTTGAGCCCCTCATGATCAAAGAGTTGAATAAGCTCATTGAGAGTGGTATCATTTATCCAATTAAGAATACCTCTTGGGTATCCAATCTTGTACCCGTGAGAAAGAAAAGCAGTGAAATCAGACTTTGTGTTGATTTTAGAGACCTTAATAGAGCTTCTCTGAAAGATCATCACCCTTTACCTTCCATGGAACAAATTCTTCAATTTGTTTTAGGTTATGAGAGATTCTCTTTATTAGATGGCTTTTCAGGGTATAATTAGATCCTGGTTAAGGAAGAAGATTAGTTTAAGACAAAATTTACAACTAAATGGGGTACAATGGCTTACAAGAGGATGCCATTTGGTTTATCTAATGCTGGAGCTACTTTTCAGAAAGCTATGGACATGGCTTTCAAAGGTTTGATGTATAAGATTGTATTAGTTTATTTGGATGACATAACTATTTTTTCAAAGAATTCAAATGAACACTTTGATCACTTAAGGAAAATCTTTGAAAGGTGTAGAGAATTTGGTGTCTCTCTCAACACAAAGAAATATGTGTTTTCTATTCATGAAGGTAAATTACTTGGATATATTGTATCGAAACATGGAATTTCGTGCTATTCTTTCTCTTCCTTTACCAACACACAAAAAAGGTCTGCAAAGTTTCTTAGGTAGAATCAACTTTGTAAGAAGATTCATTCCAGATG
Organism: Sequoia sempervirens; assembly: GCA_007258455.2. Lineage (NCBI taxonomy): Eukaryota > Viridiplantae > Streptophyta > Pinopsida > Cupressales > Cupressaceae > Sequoia > Sequoia sempervirens. The sequence goes on from VDFB02000007.1 coordinate 182,013,523, forward strand.
TTGCTGAGTTATTAGTACCTTTGACTTCAATGTTAAAAAATAATATCTCTTTTAGCTGGACTAAGGAAGGAAAGAGGAGCTTTCAACTTATCAAGGAAGCACTTGCAGTTGCTCCTACTCTGTTAAACCCATATTTCTCAAAATATTTTATTCTATATGCATATGGAAACATTGATAATATTGCAACTATGCTAGTTCAGGAGAATGATAATGGGTTAGAACAACTCATAGCTTTTTTCAGTCAAAGTATCAAAGTCTTAAGGATTATGAACTTAATTATTCCTTTATTGAAAAGCATGTCTTAGTTGTTATTAGAAGTTTAAAGAAATTCAAACATGTGCTTTCTAATAACAAGATTAAATTACTAGTTGCTCACCCTTCAGTCAAGGAGTTTTTGTTGAATAAAGATTTGAACAATAAAAGAGTTGGTTGGGTGACTAAGGTGATGGAATATGACCTTGAGATCAAGGTTACCAAGCCGATAAGAGGAAAAGGTCTCTGTGAATATCTTATAGAGAGCAGTAACAACAATATAGAAGAGGAAAGTGCTATTTTAGCTCATCAAAATGAGGAACAAATTGCCACGCCTATTTTTTCTATAGGTTGGGTAAGAGATATGACACATTTTCTGTTAACTGGTGAATTTCTTGGTTTGAGTAAATAAAAAAGAAGGTACTTTGGGCTGCAATCAATACCTTATGTTCTTTTGAATGGTTTGTTGTTTAGAAAGGATTTTCATGGTGTATTGCTTAGATGTATTGAAACTGATCAAATTGATAGAGTGTTATATGAGTTTCACGAAGGATTAGCTGGTGGTCATTTCTCTCCAAGAGCTACAACTCTTAAGATAATGAAGGGATGCTACTACTGGCCTACCTTATTAAAAGATGCCCATTCATGGGTGAGAAAGTGCAAAGAATGTGCTATATTTGCAGGGAAAGAGAAGCTGGCAGCCCTTCCATTACAACCAGTTCAGATTGAACAACCCTTTATGAAGTGGGGCTTATATTTCATTGGAGTCATAAACCCACCATAAAGTGTAGGCCAGAAGTTGGTGCTCACAACCACTGATTATTTTTCAAAATGGACTAAAACTGTAGCACTTAAAGAAGCAAATGAGATAGTTTTTCTGAATTTCTATGAAGAGCTGATAACTAGGTTTGGAGTTCTTGAATCAATAGTTTTAGATAATGCACCTACTTTCATAGGAACTAATATATCTAAGTGGGCTGTTAGAAATGGGGTTTATCTGAATACATCTTCTAATTATTATCCTCAAGGCAATGGACAAGCTGAGTCCACTAATAAGAACCTTCTGAGGATCATCAAGAGGACTATGGAAGGTAATCAAAGAGCTTGGCATACACAGTTGAAATTAGCCTTGTGGGCTGATAGAATTACACCAAAAAGGTCAATTGGAATTTCACCATACATGCTTGTGTATGGAAAAGAGGCAAGAATTCCTATATCACTTGAGCTCCCAGCCCTTGATTTGGTAAATCAACTTGATATGATTGAAGAAGAGCCTATGACAACAAGATTGGCTTAGTTGATCGAACTTGAAGAGACTAGAGCTGAGGCAATGAAGAAAATTGAGCAACATCAAGCTCAAGTGAAAATATTATTTGATAAGAGAGCATCTCCAAGAGTATTCCAAGAAGGTGACATAGTTTTGAAGTGGGATGAATTGAAAAGCAAACCTGGAAAGCACTCCAAGTTTGATGCATTCTGGACTGGGCCTTACATCATAACTGGACAGAAACAACATAATGCCTTCCAATTGTCTAAGTTGGATGGTGAGGTGGAGCCAATCCCAGTGAATGGGATTCACCTCAAGCATTGATTTTGAGGTAGGATCTAAATCTGTACATATTTGATTAGATTCTAGATGTCAATAAGTGCTTCTGCACATAGATTAGTTGCATCCGAGTTTTCCCTAAGTGTTGTTTTGTACAATTGGTAGTTTACTTTGAGTTTTGTTGGGGGAAATAAAAGCTCTATTGTTACTAGCTATAGTTTAATGAAATAGACACCTCTTATTCATAACATGGAATGGAGCTTCAATGTCATGAACAACAAATGTATACTCCATGGAACTATAATTAGTAAAAACAAAGTTACAAGTAGTTACAACAAAATGAAGGAGCTCTGTACAAAGTTTTCTGAGTGAGAAGAGGCATAAATGGACTCCATACCCAATGGATAAGCAAGGTAACTGGCCTTATTTGTTTAGCAAGAAAACACCCTTGAGAGGTAACCAAAATTTTTACTAATTTTTAGCTTCTTGCTTAAAATTAGTGAAGATTTAATGAGTGGTTATTTGTTGGGGTATAAAATTTTGATGTTAAGTCATCTAATGAATCCATGCTTTTAGAATGAAAGAGTTGTTTAGGATTGATTTGTTTAAATCATTCAAATGGTTTAGATTAAATTGTTGAACAGTTCAAACAAACCAATAAACAAGTTTCATTTGGAAAGAAAAAAATTAGAAGAATGAAGTATAAAATCATTATTTTCTGCAATATTTGTCATTGCTGATTATAAAAAAGGAATTGCAGATCTAAGAGAAAAAATGAAGAAATAATCACAATATTTGTCATTGCTGATTATAAAAAAGGAATTGCAGATCTAAGAGAAAAAATGAAGAAATAATCATTCATTCAAATTGCAGAGCTTGTGCTTTAAACAATTGCAATTTCATTATTTCAGATTATGTAAATGGAACAGACTCACATTGCTGATCATAAGCCATTTCATATCATGAACAATTGATTTATTAAGATATATGTTTCTATGATCCTACACAAGCCATGGGTAGACTAAGATGATTAAATTAAACAAGAACAAATTATACAACTGAAGAACAACTAAAAAAAGTGAAACATGAAAAAGGGGATCATCTCCATCATTGCATTGAGGGATGGTGTAGGGTTGATTCCATAGGTTCATCTCGATCTTCAGTGTCTTCAGTCTCTAGCTCCATGGCTCTTGAGTTCTAGAACTTGCAGTGATTCTAAAATTTTGTTAGAGCTTAGGTCATGAAATCCAAGAGCATGTTCAATTCAACAGAGATATAATTTGTTCTCATTATCAAATCAAATCAACTTAGTCAAACATCCACGAGATAAATGAAAGAACTACCAGGCCAAATCATCAAAAGGAATCATTGAATCCACTATTTTTACTAACTTGTTTGTATCATGTGCAGATAGAGGAAAAGTTTTGTTGCTAATTTTTAAACTTTAGAATGAGGGTTAAAATGTGGCTCCCACAAGGGTTGAGCTCGACATGCTGAGTTATCAAATAATCAACTTGATTGAGCTTATTTAAGAGGGAAATGCAATGTTTAAGGTCATTATATCATCTGTTCAATGATAGTGAACATGCATACATGTTAAGTTCATGAAGCATCACTTCAAGGAGTTATAGAAGTTAAGGACAATAGTGATACCAACAAAATAAGCATCGTGAAATTAATATGGTGTTTTATAAGTTCCTAAGGATGATCTCATATTTAAGAAAAGATTGCATTTCTAGAGTATATTTTCTAGGAATAATCTGTTGTTCTTTATTCAAAAAAGTAAATCATTTGATTTAAGGAACAAATAAATTCATTAAGTAAGTAGAAATCAAATCAAATACAAAATAAAAATGTTATCATACTATGTCTGAATTTAGATTTTTATCAGTCATAATTTGATTATCTGATGCAGTTGATAAAAAGTATTACATGATTACAAATGGAGAATCAAATAAGCTAAGTCATTAAAAGATGCAAGTAAATAACCTTTGAGATGGAATGCACAACAACCATAATTACTTTTTAGTGCAGTGCAAAAGAAGAGGACTATGTCATTTACAAGAATCAATCAATAAATTGATATTAATGAAGGAAGGGAATCATGAAAGAGGTTTTAAGCAAGAACTTCAAAAGTAATAAATGAAGAAATTATCTCTTTCATAAATTTGAATATAGAATCAAAATCTCTATTATTCCAATAAAGAATGATGCTACAAGAAGCAATTAAATTCATGTACAACCACGAATGGAGCTTCTTTTGCAGAGGAAAAATGAAAAATCTTAAGATTGATAAAGACACAAAGGCCGAGCAATATTGAAAATAAAACTCAGAATGGTACCGTGGTGCCCTGGGTAACCCTTGGTTGAGTATCTAATGAAGGAAAGTTATGCTTTTTCCATGTTCAAAAAATGGAAAAAAACCCATATAAATGTTAAAGGCTGTGACCATTGAGGCTCATCATCAAGGGTATCAAAAGAGGTAACTCTTCTCATAATGGAGGCACAACCATGGTGATGCAGTAGGAGCCTTTTATCAATAAAAATGAAACATAAAGAAAAACCGCAGCCATTCAAGGAGGATTTTGTCACCAAAGAGAAGAATAGATCAATATTCAACAAAAATAACAATACCTAGATGTATACAATGCATGGCTACAACTACATGATGGAGAAGTATATTATAGCAAAGTTTTCAGTTACTTTACAACAATCTTGAGCTCGAATCGGACTTGTTTATGGTGGAATCAAATATAATGAGCATCAACAGAAAATATATCAGAGAATAATGGAGAGGCCACACCCTAAAAGCTTTCAAAAAGCTTTCAAAATGAAGCAAGAAATTCCAGATCTGTCAAAAGAAGACTTACCCTTTGTTTTTCACTTGAATCTCCAAAGAAATGACATGAAAATGCAGGTCTTAGTGAGGCTTGAATGAAGAATCCATGGCGGCCAAGACAAAAACATCAAAAGGAAGCAAGATACAAAAAATGCATCAAAAAATGTAGGAGGCATTGGCTATAGAAGCTTGTAAAAGCTCTCAAACACAAAAAATGCCCAAATTTGTAAAAAAGAGGAACTTACCATGCAATATATGCAAGAATCTCCATTGAAATTCCTCAGAACAACTCGAATGATGAGGGAAAAAGCTTGAACCAGGTCATCCATGGTGACGCTCTCCCAAAAAATAGCAAAGCAAAAATGAGATGAATGTTTAGGGTTTGAACCATAGAAAGTGTGATGGAGTGAAGGCTTTTTGTCTTCAAGTTTTTATTAAAACTTTATTCACATTGCTAGGTCGTGGCTTTTCATATGCCTTTTATTTATTTTATTCCTAAGACTTAATCAAATATGGTTTTGTATTTGATTTAATGTCTTTAAATTTTGCATTTGAATTTAATTTTGTAAAACTTTAATAAGTGATCAACATAAATCACTTTAATAAAAGTCATTTATAAAATGCAAAATGGACATAGACATTTTTCTTTATTTTTGCATTTAATTCAAATGTAAATATTTGTTTTAAATGATGATTATAAATCATTTAAAATAAATGATATTGCAAATGCAGAATAAAGTGTCTTAGAGTGCAATTTCAAATGATAGACTAAAAGGGAGATGAATGGGGCATTGAAACCTTGCACAAATCATGGAGATGGTTAAGAAAATTATGCCAACATATGGAGTAAAATTAGGGATTTTGAAGCACTTATTGAAGTGTTCACTTTTGAAGTTAAGAGTTCCATTTGATTGGATTTCAATCAAGGAGTGATTTGAGGCACAAAATTGGAGTTCACTTTTAGTTATGACCCTCTTTTGGAGGGGTTTTTAGTTGCATACGACCCATGAGGTTATTTTGAGTTTAATAACTCTTTATGCATATTTTGAGGAGCTACTTTCAGTTTCATGCCTTGTTTGGAGGAGAAGGAGGACAACACATCAATTTTTGGAGCCAAGATTCAAAATTTGAATTTTGAGGGCTTTTCTATAAGTCTTTCTCTTCTATCATTATTTTCACTAGTTCTAAGTTTTGTAACTGCTAAGGTAGATTATCATTACTTTGTAACTCATTTTCTTGTGAGTTCTTGAGATTTGTAATGCAGATATCTCTTATTTCTCAACTAAGATGCTTATTTCCTCCTCTATATTTCTTTTTCCTTTGGTATTAGTTGTGAGTTACAAGATAGAATACTATAATTTCATTATTTTACAAATTTCTTCAATGCTGATTGCAAAAAATATTATGTCATAGTGTAGGTCTTAGTTTGTGCTTTCATCCACATGCATAGGAATTTGTGAAAACATCATTGTTTTTCCTTTTTTTTGAGCATAAGTTCAAGCCTTAATTAGAATCATTTTTGAAGACATAAATTCTAAATTGTGAAATTATAAAGCTTTATTGAGTCTATGTGAGTTTTATCAGAATTTAGATCATTTTTTAGTTGGTGAATCACCTTTTTCTAGTTTTAGTATATTATTATCCTTCTTACCCTTTACCTCTATTAAAAAAAATAGTATTTTCAAGAAATATCTAAAGGGAACCAACCCATAACTTGGAGGTCTATTCTCACCATATGATACCCACAACCTGAGAATAGTCCCAAGCGCATAGGATTTAAGAGTTTTTTTAACTTGTCTTCAGGTGTAAATCCCTGTGTTAACAAGACTTTTTTCTTACAAGCTACTTTCAAACCCAAAACCAATACAGACTCCTAAACAGTACAGATAAAATCCTCACAAGAAAATCGTGAAGAACCTATCTTTACTTGAAAGACTGAACTAGGGAAACCTAAAGTTTCGAGGAAAGGGGAAAGGTTGACTTAGCTTAATCCCAAGGCTTTGGTAGTCAGGTCTTGACCATACTAGGTTTGCTTCAGGGTATGATGTGATGTTGTTGTTAATCTCAAGGGGTCTATGGTTATCTCTAGTTTCTTTAAGAATCATAAGTATCAAATGGAATATTTTTAGTCCAATCATTAAAAAATTCATGAAATCAAAAGATTTACAATAATATTTCATGAATATCAAACAACTTTTCTATCACTTAAGTAGGCTTACTTGAAGTATTCAACAATTTCATGGAAACAAAAATATTTGTAATAAATTTCCATTGATTCATCTCTTTTTTTGAAATTTAACATATAATCTAAAATAAAGCATCAAATAGTTGAAAAATAAGGTTGCTCCTAGGTATTCTCCACGCATGTCCCAAGATTTAATCAAATCAAAGAAAACTTCTCTATACTTCACCAGTTTTCTTCACAACTAGGCATAAAATGATGCGATCTTTTAAAGAAGGGAGTCTAGTTTGGACATCAAGTAGGTTCTGTATGTACCCTTAAATGACGCATCATACAATCTTTTTCAGTTGAATGAACAAACCAACTACAAAGAAAACTTCTCTATACTTCACTAGTATGCTTCACAACTAGGCATAAAATGATGCGATCTTTTAAAGAAGGGAGTCTAGTTTGGACATCAAGTAGGTTTTGTATGTACCCTTAAATGATGCATCATACAATCTTTTTCAGTTGAACGAACAAACCAACTACAAAAGATACATTAGATAGGTAGCTTTCAAATTGGCTTCAACATTGATTAAGTTCTATGTGCATACAAGTTTTTAATCTGGAATGATTCAAAAAACAAGAAAAAAAGAACAAAACTTAAAGAAGTTTTGGCTCTTCTGACATCCACAAATTTTGAACTTAACTTAAAAAGGGTATCCCCTAGCCTTTTATAGAAACAAGACGCAGGTAGGATAAGAAAAATACATGAGAGGGAATCCAAGGGATGAATCATGGCAAGGCACAAAATGTGACAACTGGAAAGAGAATTGCAAACGAAGTCAACAAAGGTCAACCTTCGTTTACATGTTTAAATCCTTCAGTTCTTTCATCTTCTTATTATTGCTAGGATAATAAATTGAATCCAGATAGTATGTAGGAACTTTCCCATACATTTAGAATGATTGCTTTATCATCATGTTCCTACATTCTGGTTCTGCTTTGGGCTTTCTACTCTTGGGAATGGGCTTCCCTGGAGGTTGGGGCTCTTCTTTGCAACATGTGTAATACTAGGATTATTGGTATTCTGATGAATCAAGCTCCTCCTTTGTATAACTTTCCAGAATGTGTAACCCAATATAGATATGATTCTATTCGTGATCCAAATTTTCCCAACCGTCCATACCCAAACTTTGCATCACAATTTACTTCTCCTGCAATCACCAATTCCAACTATTAAATCCCTTTTAAAACATTTATAAAAAATATCATATAAATAAAACCATCATTAAATCATCATCATTTTAAATCCATCATAAATAACATGCTTTAAAAAAAAATCATATATTCTCGTGTAATTATTCTTTTAATCAGGTTACCAAACCATCAAATTTTTTGGATAACATTAAAATTTTGAAACTTTACTTTGCATTGTTAGTTGGTACCCAGTACCCGATACTTCAACTTTTACCCATAATTTTCCTAAACCTCAGCCTTTACTCGAACTTCCATATTTTACCAGACCTTTGCTCCCAGACTGGAACACTTTTCTCAACACCATGTGTTACCTTTTACACTTTTGGCTTTCCCGGTTCTCGGTACCCGGTACCTGGAACACTTGAATTGTGAATTACTCTTTTTAAAAGATTTCTCTCTTTGATTTTCACTTTTGGTGATCTTTCCAACTAGCCAGCACCTGCCATAAGTATTAGTTTTCATATGGGGTCCCCAAGTCTTACAGTCTTGGGGCATGTCGTGAGACCCCAAAATAGGTTGCATATTCCCTTATTAAAAAGATCCACATGCAGTTAAAGTTGTAAGGTTTGGAGACTAGAATTTTATATTGGTTTTACCCTTTTAGGCTTAGAATGTGTCCAACTTTGGAAGCATAGGTCATGGTGCAATAGTTTCTATCTTTTCAATAGAAAAATGTAAGCTACAAAAACTTAGGGATCTTACTTTTGAAAAGAGTACCACTGGCATGATGCATGCCTCTTCGAATTCCAGGTATTAAAATAGCCATTTGATAGTAAAAAAAATGATAAGAAAGCAGGGAAGAACTACTATTTTGGCCAAACCATTTTGAAAATAGGATATGTTCAATACCTTTGGTTAATAACATCATTTACCTTTATTAGACATGGCCTATCTTATGAACATTAGAGTATATTAATATAATTGAAAACAAACTTACAAAGAATGTTATGACTCAACACCATAATATATTTGTGATGCCACAAGAAAGTTGTGTAAAACAAATAAAAAATAGAAAGTTGTGTAAGACCAAGCTTGTGATGGAACAAAGCTTACATTTTCCTTTGAATCGAATGTAATCTCCTCACTCGAGTTTTTTTCTATTTTGAATTGTCCATTTTGAGTATAAAAGGAACTATAAGGCTATTTTTAGAGTTCCATATGTAGTTTCAGGTCTAATTCTGCATTTGTTTGGTACCAGAGCAAATTGTTCCTGTGCCAATCAGCCATTGTGATCCTCTATTTTTTTCTCTCCATTTCTTGTTGAGCCATCCATTTATTACTATATCAGTGTGAAGGGAATGTGAGCAGTTGTAAGTATTGTGTGTGTTCAGTTGATAAGAGTTTGCAGTGCAAGAAAATAATAGGGATGAGCATGAGGAAAAAGCTCTATATTGAGTTTGGTGAGATTTGTGTTGTTAGGTGCATGGAATTTTTGGCATTGAACTTAATTTTTTGATGAAGAATATTAATATCCCAGATACCAACTTGGAAAAGGTTTTAATGGTGAGAAGCAGTTTTTGATTATTGAAAACTAGTTGGAAGTTTGAGTTATCTTTGGGCATAATTTTCCATTCCCAATATATTTCCTTTTCAACTATACCATGCTATGAGGGGACTGCTATAGCAAAGTTGTAATAGACATAAATAGTAAGTGAGATAATGGCTTTGAAAGGATATACTAGGAATTAGAGAATTCTTTTTGTTGTAGCTTATTATTATTAGTGTTTCCAAGTGTAGTTGTCTAAGTTGAATATTGCTAAGAGTTAAAAGCTATTTTGTATTGGCATATGAAGCATTAAATTGTAGGTCTTCTCTTCACATTTGTGTTAATTTATTTGAAGGGATGAATAATAGCAAAAGAATGTCAAAACATGGTTAATGGATCATACATTTAGAATGGAAGAGGAGGAGATAATTGCAACTCTATATTAGGACTATGGACACAGTTGTGGATCCAAATATGGAACTATATCATAATGTAAGAAAGAGGATAACCAAAGTGGAAGGAAAGATAAGACAATGGAAGAGGTATAAGCTAACAAAAGACCCAAAAAACAAGTTGCAAAAACTAGAGATTGAGTTGGAATAGTTAACATTTTGTTGAAGGATTATGAGACATGCAATATTAAAATAACAAAGAAAAAGAAATCTCTACAACAAAGGCATTGAAGAGTTGTGAGAAGGCGGAAAAGGATGGTGAGGATAAATATTCCATATGTGAGAAAGAGCTATTTTCAAAGAGGATAGCTATAGAGGCAAGGATTAGCCAAGGGATAGAACTATTAGAATAGGGGAAAATTAAATCCATTGAGGATTTGTTAGAAATATTAGTGGGTATAAGACTTTAAATATGATTTTCCAAGAGTTTCAAAGAGAAGAGATAGGTGGAAGGAATCAAGATGAAAAGATAGATGAGTTGGATGGAGCTGTTGAGTTGTGTTACCTCAAAGAAGGGGAACACACTGAAGATTACAATGCAAAAAGAGAAGAGTTGGAAAACTGGAATGAAGAGGAATGCAAACTATCACAAGAGAAAGCCCAAGATGTTGTAGCAATGGAAATAGTCCACATTAGAGAGGAAGTTACAAAAGAGATAATATTTGGGAGCCCCATATGTGATGAAGTCCTATTGGTTTTAGAGAACACAACCGACCATAAGTAGCTGGAGGAATATGTAGAGAATCCCATAATTAATGAAGAAAGAGAATAAATGGATCATCTCTTTCTTGTAGAAGAAATATAGATGATTAAGGAAGAGAGAAAAGAAATGTTTGTTTATGATATAAAGGAGGACAAATGTAAAAAAATGAGTTGCCTCGTGAACATCACATTGAGCTAGGAAACAAAGGCCACCTCAAAAAATATGAAACATAAAACATGTCTAAATGGCATAATGCAGAAGAGTAAGCACTTGTGGGGAATTTTTATTCCCTTAACTTTCTTTCAATTTTTAAAGATTTATGTGCAGGTGCAACAAGAGGTGGTATGAGTGAGACAAATATCCATAATGGTTTTTAGTGGATGACGACCTCTAAGATCACAAGGTGTAGTGCCCCTCCGTGTCGATTGTTTTGGACTTTCGTGTGAGTATTTGTTTGTGGTTTTATTGTTTTGTTGGTTTGGTGGAAAATATAATATGTTAATCTAGTCTTGTTTAAATAAATAAATAAAATTAAAATTTAATTACACGATTGTCTAAAATGAAATTTGAAAATTAAATAATAATCAAATTTAAATTAAATTAGATTTTTTGTGACAAATAATTTAAATTAAATTATTTCGTTAAAGATAAGTATTAAATAAATTGACTAAGTAGTTTTGTAAAAATATCATTTTTGAAACTACAATTAATAATAACTATGGATGAGAGTTTATCTGAAAAGACAATCTTTTTAATATGAAAAAAAGAAAGTGAATTTAAGTAACGAAAGGATGAGATTTGGATTAGGTAATAAGTCAAGTGCAAAATAGAAAGTGTTATGAAAATTAAACAATTAAGAAAGATATTATTTTGAGTTGATTTGTAAAAAGATGAGAAAAGATGGATAATTATTTTAATAAAGTAATTTAATGGATAAGGAGATAGGCTTTGTAAGTTGAAGTGTTAAAAGCAAGAAAAGCTGGAAAGAAAATAATAAAAAGATAAGAAAAGATAAAATAAAAAAGGCGTGCACATGCAGGACTCGAAACTGGGTTCGAAAGGAGAAACTTTCCAAATTTTATGGATCTTGTGTTTTCGAAAAATTATCTTGTTGAAAGCTTTATTTAATAAAAGGGGATTATTATTTTCTGATTATCATTTTTCTTATTATTTTTGCTCGGAGGAATTTTTCTTCTTTGGGGGGAGGGGATCGAAGACTTTGGGGAATGTTCAGGCGTGCCATATAGAGTGTTCATTATTTTACATGATAGGGGGGTATGGCTGGCGGCAATGCTCGAACAAAATCCACAGAGGACTCAACAGAAATCTCAACGTCGATCGTCAAAACAAGTGGCTAGCTCCTCGCGGTATGCATTATGCATTTCTTAACTCTCCTTTCTTCATAGCTTTATATTTCATAGATATATCGTGTTCAACCACCCTTGTATTTTATTTATTGCTAAATCTTGCAACTCTGTCGATTGCATTGCTTGTAAGCTTCTGAAGCCCTTGCATCAAACCTATTTTTGTACTATTTGGTATTCGCGGCTTGCATCATCATCGTGTAAGTTTATATATTCGCTTTCTCCCCATGCGATTTCATTCTCCATTGAAGATATTGATTTCAATGCATATGCCTTTTATTTGCTCATATATTAGGAATTGAGCAATTACCAATCGTTGTTTTCATTCTTTTAGCAATTTAAGTATTAGTCTGGTGATCTCATTTGAAACCTTGTATCATATTAAACTTCTAACCTTTTTATACTATGAGTTATATGTTGCAATTGATACCTTGTGTTCCTTTTGGCATTCGTTCTTGACCCCAACCGATGGCTTTTGTTTTGGGAATTTATGTCTCTCTTCAAAATTGTTGTTACACTCTTATTATGGTTATTCTTTTATGGTTCTAGAACTGTATTTGCTTCACCTCCCTTCACTCTTCTCTCCCCACCTTGTCATTGGTGATAAATTTTGTTCAGTCAAGCCAACCATCTCCATAGTCTGGATGAAAGTCCTCATATTGAACGACATACAATGTATAGTTAGCATTTGTTTGGCTAAACTGTATAAGGCGACTTCACCTGCTGTCTAGTAGCTATATATGGTATTAGGTAATGCGTAGTCTCCCTGACATCCTCTTCTAATTTCTGTTGAGACAAATTTGTAGATTGGGGCTGCAACTTTAGTTCATGGTTGTATTTTAGATTTGGCATTTGCTATTTTTGCATTGCATTTGGTATTTGCTGAATAGTCATTAGGCTTGGATATTGTATTTTGCTTATTGGAGAAAATGGTTTAGGATTGGTGAATTTCATTTTTTACGTTCCTCATTGCTATCTTGAAAGTCAATTGTTGCTTTTCCTTTTTGTATCTGTCAATGGGCACTTCATATGTGATAAATCGATATATATAGGTTTCGCTGGATCTGCCCTTCTATATGTTCTAATTTCATTTGTTATCATCCTGAAAAGATGATGTTGTAAATATCTCTAAAACATAAATCTTGCCACATGCGTGTAAGTTAAATTTTTGCTCTAGATTCATGCCACCACATGATTTGACGACATAGGTGATCATACATTACAAAATATAGAATATTAGATTAAATTTGAGGGTTTTGGATTATGAAACTTACAACAATATTTAAAGCTTCAATCTAGTGTCATGGTTTCAATTTGGATGTTCTCCTCTCATTAGCCGTGATTCTTGTATCCTATCGTGGCTGATGATAGACCCAAATTTCACTCCATTGGTTTCGGTTTCCTTGTCTTGGTATGATTGTTGCTTCATTTATCTTTAACTTGCTTGCTGGGTCGAGTATATATATATATATATATATATATATCATATGCATTTCTATTTTGGGAGAGTAACTTTAGATTTGTGTTTATCTATTTCTTGGTGGAGTAATACCTCCAACCGTTCTCACAATGCTTTCTTATATCTTAGGATCTCACAAGTAATGGAATATTATTTGATTAGTTAGAAGGTTCATAGTGTTTGGCTGCATATTATTCATTGTTTGGGAGTTCGATATTGAAGGTCTGAGTCTTCTTTTAAAGCTTTTATTCATAACATTCTATTGTTAAGGTTTTAGGGTATAGGTAATTTATAACTGGTAATTGAAATATATATATATGAATAGGTATATGTGGGGAAACAATTTCGTATATTTACTATTACCTTATATTTAAAAAAGAAAAGAAAAAAGAAACAACATATAAAATAAGTTTACATAGTTCTAAGTTAATTAAAATACTTCTTAAGTGAACGAATGGATAAAATGTGGTTGATTTTCTATCATTCTTTGGAATTTATGTATTGAGTGATTTCGTATGGCTAGGGGTTGATTTGATGTTTTTATTTTATTTTATGGTGTCTACTCTTTTGGGTTGCTTGGCTTCAGAAGTGATTTTATTCCATCGGGTTCGTGTCGATTTAACATATTATTTTGACGGTCCCTTTCGATGTGACTTTTCTTTTGATTGTTTCGATCTTATCTTTCGATCTTGTGGTGGAGTTGTTGGATTCAAGTGCGATTCTTGACTGTGATGTTATGTCATTCATTGAATGTGATATTTTCTTCTTTGAAATTTATACTCCATTGATGAACCTTGATACTTAATTCTGTGGGGACCCTCAGTGTTATGTTATCCTATTTTGGAGTTGTGGTTATTTGGTTATTAGGCTTCCAGAGGTGGGAATCATCTTGTTTTATATTGATTCTTCTTTGATTTGGTTCTTGCTGAGATTTTGATCGTAATTGTGATTTTAAATTTCTGACTGGGTTGTACCTGATTTCTTGGGCAACTATGCTTATGGCTATTGGCGAGATGGTAAATGCCTCGCGTGTATGTCAGTTTTGAGATGCTGAACTTTTCTAGTTTTGGTACAACCCCTTGATGATTTGGTTTTAGGTTTCGGGGTCTTCAGGGAGAGTGGCTCTTCGTGGGGGCTGACACCTCAAATAGGAGGAAGGGCTTAGGATAACCCACGTAAGAGTAGATTAACAAGTGAAAACCTAATAATAGAACTTAGGGGGATAGGTAGTAATAAAGCAATAAGATAATCTTGGATACCTCATCTATCCATTAGGGCTATCACAAACTAATGGTGGACTGAGAAGGCCGTGGTTGGAAAAGTCGTTACCTCATTCTCAGGAGAGGTTAACGGCTCCGCATGAGTCGCCCTATGGGGCCGACGCCTCAAGTGGGAGGAAGGGCCAGGATAACCATAGATGGGGGCCGGTGCCTCAAGCAGCCTAGTACAACTGGTGCTTGGAGGAAGGGCATAGGATAACCCATGTAGGACTATGCGATGACACTCTCCACTAGTTGCCCTTATACTTTGCTTTCTTGGTTGTCTCTGGAAGTGTGTTATTATTGTTATCTTGGATTTACTTTGCAAGTGATTATGATTGTTGTTTTTGATATGTCTAGGATGTGATTTTATGGTCTTGTGTTTACTATGATTAGATCTTGGTTGTTGTCATTTAGGATCTATGGAATCTTCTATTGTTGAGCTTTGGAGTTATTGTTACTATGATATTCTTTATTGGGTTGGTCTCGTGGCGTTTTTGGTCGTGGTCACTTTCTTGTTAGCTCTTTAACACGAGGGGTGGGTCTTCAGACCCACGTGGTCGGGGGCAACGTGCTAAGCACCCCATTGGGTCCCCAGCCGAGGATCAGGAGGTGCAGATTGGTGTCATTTGCAGAGACTCCAGAGTTGTATCCAACTTGGAGCTAGTTTTGATATTTTGGATTCATATGCTTAGTTGTATCATTTATCTTATTGTATGGTTTCCGTTCATGTTTGGAAACACCTTTGTATCATTGTAACTCTTGAACATTATAATGCAGTGTAATGTATTATTTTATCTTAAATAACCTTGTACGACTTTTGATTCATGGCAATTGTTATTCGATATGTTATATCTATGGATACATGACCCTTGAGTTTATTTGATGATAGAGAGTTCATCATTATGAGTTTGAGTTAATCATGTATATGTTGTTTTTACGTACATGGATGGTTCTTATTAATGTTTTGTCATGTATGTGTTACATTTGTAAATGTTTACTTTGTTATGGATTATGTCTTTGGCTTTCTTTCTTTATCGTCGTTGTATGGATTAAGTTTCACAATGACTCCTTGTGTACCCCAAGGGACGTATGTGTTAGCAAATTTGTTTAATTAAGTTTTACAACTTATGACTCAATGTACATCTCATGTATGTTTAGATTTATTTTTTTTAAAAAATTGTGTGGTAATTAATGTTTAGTTGTCCTTTAGGGTTCGTACGATCAGGCGTTACACAAGGTGTAGTGCCCCTCATGCTATTCTCCATTAGATTTAGGATTGTTCTGTTAGGATAACTATTATGACACTTTCCCGATATTAGATTTTCTACTTTGATGATAGTGGAGGACACTTAAGGATACTTTGATGTTCTTGCTACTATTTGAGGTTATGCATATGTTATGACAGATTTATGGACTTAATGGTTTACATGGATTAATTTAATTGTGAGCATTTGTGAGGCCTACCCCTATGATACACCTAGTATTTAGACTATTTTGAGTTGTGGTTATTAATTATGCTTAGAGATACTTTAGATGACATGATAGTTAGACATTTGAGTTCTTATGATGATTTGATTATGATGCTACATGCTTAGCTAGATAAATATGATGGTTGACCTAAATTATGCTAGTTACTGTGGTTGCTCAATTTGAATTTTGAAATGATGAACAAATGAAATATGTGTTGTGAATAAACCATGTTATAATTTGATGAAATTGAAAATTAAGGAAAAAGATCTAGATATGATAGATGATTAGTGATTTTTCTAGTTATGATATGAAATATATATGCTATGTGAAATTGTGAAACTTGTGTTTATGAAATGGTGTTTCAAATGTTTCGATATATGAATTATTTGGATGGAAACTTGCATATATGAAGTGGTGATTCGATTATTTTGATACATGATTTATTAGATGGATTAACGTGTGCATCGAGTGTGCAGGTATATTTTCCATGGCCAATGGAAATTGGAGGTAACCTTTGGGAACCCTGAGTGAATTTACTAGTGAAGCTGAGCTATAGTCCATATGGAGGGACTATAGTTCCATTATGTAATGCATTTTTTTTTGTGATGTTATTTGTGCATGTTTGTAAATTGGTTTTAATTTCTATGCCAATCCATTTAAGTGGTGAGTTGTCCACCCAAGTGGACAAACTCGGATTTGAACTTTATGGCACTTTTTGGGGGTTGAAAAGTTGAGTTTTTAAAGTGTTTTTATTGATTTAAGGTCCCTAGGTCAAGTACCTATGGGTTAGGTACCTTTCCAGCCTATAATTTTGAGTTAGTTTCATGATTGGGCACCCTTTTTGAGGCCTTAAAAAAGTTTGGCGAAAATAAGGTTTTGAGAAGTGGGATGGGGACTAGTCCCTTTCCACTCCCAGTTCTCTATGTTGTCTTGGAAGTCCCCCAAGTTCTCATACATGTGAGAGCACACATGGGTGAATGTGCTTGGGAGGGTGAATGGGTGAGTGACAAGTGTCACTTCCCCATTCAAAAGAAATTCAAACTTGAATTCTATAAGAAAAACTAAGAATAAGGGTTTTGGGGGTTCTCTTTTGGCATTCCTTGTTTTGGGAGTTGTGATTTTTTTTGGGAGCTCTTGAATTTGGCTTGGGAGATAGGAAGGCAAGCTTGGAGAAGGAGTTGTGCTCACCCTCACCACTTCTTTCAAAAGCTTCAAGGATTGAGGTAGGATCACCACACCCATTTGATTCTTTTGTTTTAGATTTGTAAGTTATGTACATCTATTGTGTGTTTTTGAAATGTTTCCTTTAAATTTTGTTTGTTTTTGTGTATCTTGTTGGGGAAAAGAGTTGTAATGGGATAGGCTCACCCAAATTTGGGAAGAGCATCCCAAGTTTGGGGATGGTTGGAGTAGGAACCTCCATGGGGACAAGTTGTTCCTCCCTTAAAATGAAAGGTTAATAAAAGGGTATGAGTACCCATATGTTTTGTGAAATGTGAAGGATGGTTGGGGTGGATAAGGAAATGAGAAGGAAGGGTTGTAATGAAGGGGTGGAAAGGTTTGGTGATTTTTTTTCATGGTGTTTACTTTTGAGTCCCCAAAATGGAGTGCGTAGTCCACGGTTCTCCATTCCCCGTTTTGGGTTCATAATGAACTCTTCGTTATTCGAAAATTTCCTTGGGTGGGTGTGTATAATTTTTGTGTCTAATTTATGTGTGTATTTTGTATTTGGCTTGTATGAATGTACCTGGTTTCCAAGGTGCCTCCTAGCTCAGGGGTAGTTGGTTTTCCAACCAAAGGTTGGGAGGTGAGCTCCCCATTGGCCTATAGAGAAAATTTTGTGTGTATTTTTGCAGATTGGAGAAAGTCAAACAGTTCTTGGAACAACCATGTTCTTTTTGTGGGTAAATATGGTGTTATTATGTCAAAGTAAATCTGCCCTTTTGAAGTTGAATGTCATAGTATTGGAAGGTTATTGTAAGGATCTTTTGTGATATCATTGTAATCATAATACTGTTGTTTTAATGTGAGTCTTTTCTGTATGTAAGAGAAATTATTATGTAAGTGCTTATAGTCTTATTTCAACATTGTCATTCAAAAAAAAAAATAATACGAAGTTGTAGTCATACTTTGGGAAATGTTTTGTTATTCTATCTAGACTGTCATCTATTGGTTTTGTTTTAGTATATTGCAAGAGAAGAGAACTCATAATTTTATGGGTAAAAAAAAAAAGTATGGATAACAATGTGCATGAAATGATTTCATGTCAATTCGTTGAGAAAATGGCTACTGTAATCCCTAGAAATTCAGCCACGAATAAACTTTGCATATTGTTTTAAATGAGTACATCTTGCTTAACTTAGAGTAGGATTTAATTATGTTGATTAGCATGTGATGAATGAAGAATATTTGAATTGTAAATGTTACTTTCCTTGTCCTACGAAATTATGTATTTACCTTGTAAGAATGAAAGAAGGGGTTATTCTGAATTTAAAACTACACTTTGTTATTCTATTAAAAAAAAAGAAAAAGACTGTGCAGAATTTTAAAATGTGCACCTTTCATAAAAAGTTATGTATCATATCATTATAGAGATCTTCATCCTATTTTATAGTTTAGAAAAGAGATATAAAATGAATCCCTTGAGAATCTATATGCAATCTGTTTAAATAAATTTCATGCAATGAGCATAAGGATAGTATAGTATTTCATTCTATAAGTTTAGGTGTCTGCTCTATTTAGAATATATTTTCTCATTGGTAAGGCTTTGCACTATCAGTCTGAAAAGTATCCTCTCTGTTATGCGAAGAAGAGATTTGCAATCTAATGTTTATTTTCTAAGATAAAAGTTGAGAGAGACATGTATTAAGATAGCTTTAAACAAAATGAGGGAAATATTTTTTGAATGATCTATACAACAGAAAAAAAAAGGTGTAAATCTACAAGACTACATTTTTGTAACCTCATTTTATCTTATGCACATAGGTATTTAGTAGTTACAAAAGTAGATGCATATAAACCTCTTAGAACCTGTGAAGTAGACTCTATAACCATGCATGTCTTGAGCATAGATGACCGAACAACAATCTCGATTAAAAAAAAAAGAAAAGGAAAAAGGAAAGTCAGTATTTATATATATAGATGAAAATTTTAAGCCATCATAGTAGTAGGCAAAAGAAACACCTTCAGCATGAATATTCATATTTAGTCTTGATAAAAAGAAAAATCTTTGTTCCAGTTAGATTGGTTGTGGACAGTCGTTGTTTGACAAGGAGACCCCATTACAATACCTTGACTTTGTGAACTGCACAAATCATGGATTTGCATTCCCTAAAGGCGTAGCAAACCCATTGTTCATGGCAGTAGGCATGTAGTGAAGATCTTGCATCTATCACGCAAAGAAGAAATAAAATGATATACTTAAAATCATTAAATAAATCTAAATCTAAAAATACTGTGACAAAGGTAAAGTTTAAAAAAAATAAAAAATAAAATAGAAAACACCAGAGGAATATGCCTTTGAATGTATCCATATAGTTTCGGGAAGGCATTGCTATAGTTTTCCGTATTGCTCAGGTTGGATAAACTGGTGTAGATCCCTCCATCCGCCATCTCTGTTGTTGTGACTGTGTTTTATTTTCTCCTTGCTATCCTAGACTCCATTCCCGTGCTTCACCTCATCTATACCTAACTCATCGCTTTAAAGAAGAGGGATAAGAAAAGAAAGCACGAGAGCTTATTGCGTTAGGGTTTCAACATTCAAAATGGATGCCAAAAATATTATAACTTGACTAAATGCTGCCTGTGTCGTTCGGTAAAGAGGAATATACATATTAGTGACTTTGAGAGATCGTATCAATAATGTTCTTATAATGCAATATTATCTCTATTAGCTACCAAGCAAAGTCAAGTCAAAGTAAATCGATATAAGAAAAAGTCACACAAGAAATCCCCGTTGGTAATTATAGTGTAAGGAGAGTGGCATTGAAAATCCACCTAGGGGCGCGTATACTTACTGGGCATTGCAGTGAATTCTTAAATTATAATATTTCCACCCCCTTAAAATAAAGATAGGAGAATATATGCTCATACCTTAAGAAGAGATTCTATTACTTTAAATAGGATATAGTAGGGGTATAAACCACGTATTATTAGGAACTCTTTAAAAGATATTATATCTTTATTTAAATTCCTCTTTCTCTCCCATTAAGGAGATTAATGATATGTAATGAAAGGGAAATAAAATATATTCACTAGTATAAGATTCTAGGTAAGAAAAAGGGTTCATACTAGGGAGTTGTTTTAAAAAAAAAAATAGTAATAATAGTTTTCCCTTATTCATTATCCTTATTTCTTCCTTTAAAAAGGAAATAATAAAAGGTAAATATAAAAATAAGGAATATATATATCGTGTTACTTTTTAACTCTTGTTTTTTTTAAAAATACGAGTCTTTTTCTTAGAGTAAATAAAAATAAATATGAATATGTTATTATTATTTTAATTATTCATTTGATTAGGGACAAGCAATTTATTACGTTTAATAATAAATTAAAAATAAATAAATAGATAAATATGGGAATTAATAGTAAGAATGAATTAGAAATATCTGATCCACTCCCGTAATCTTGTTCAAGGTGGAATGTTAAAAATAGCCTTCATTGATATCCTCGGGGTGATTTGATAAGGTAGGGTGAGCAAGTAAAATAATGTTTTGTCTATTAATCCCTAGGATTATTAGCAAATCAAATTGATGATACTTAAATGTTTTCCATGTGTGAACCCTTACCAAGGAGGGTTAGCAAGTTCATTAGCTCTCATGCTAAAGTGAACATCTACTTGAGATTGGTAGTTAAGGGTCTAGTAAACCCTATGTTTGGAGACAACCCAAACTTGGATGCATTCCTTTACCTCGCCCGTAGGTGACACATCAGTGATGGTGTTGTGCAAGCTACATCTCAAGACGTGCATTGTATGTATCATGCATCTGTATGGTTGTTAAAGGTTAGTAGTTTGTATTATTATTCAAAAAAAAAATTAATTGCATTTTTTGTCTTAGTGTAAAATATGGGCATTACATTTTTGGTATCAGAGCCAGGTTCCAACACTGGGAACTCTGGGCATATGTGTTCACCATGTTAATATGTGTTATGACATTATCATGTAGGATGCCAGCTCGATTGCGAAAGGTTCGCGGGAGTGGACATGGGTGCAGACGTGGTGAGGGGCGGGAGCGAGCCGAGTCACCACCAGTAGCCCCACTTGTTCTAGGGTTACCACAGCATGAGCCTTCACATAATCTTAATTCCCAAATCCTCCATGTATTAGAGGATTTGATTGGGATTATTCACGCTTGTCTACCAATGGTAGAGGAGGGCCCTAGACTAGACTAGACACAACACTCGACTGAGGCAGATAGGTCAAAGCATAGAGAGTGTAGCAGAAGTCCCCCTCACATTCTTGAGGAGTACAATGATGAGGGAGAGAGGGGATCAATCCATTTAGATCCTCCACCATAGGTTCCGCATCCTGAGGTACCAGATGAGGGTAGAGTGTATCGAGATCCAGGCTATCAGATTCATGAGTTGCTATGATTGAAACCACCTAATTTTGAGGGATCCACAGATGGAGTAGAGGCTGAATCTTGGCTTCTTAGCCTTGAGAGGTGCATGGGATTATGTGCATATGCAAGCAATCTAAAAGCACGTGTTGTGATACTATTGATTCAAGGTTCAACATCTACATGGTGGTGCTAGGAGGAGCGCAAACACCACCTATGTTTAGATACTCTCACTTGGGAGACATTCTTAGAGTGGTTTTGAGCATGCTACTTATCTAAGCATTTCAGACAATGTCGTATTGATGAGTTTCATGACCTACATCAGGGGGGTTTATTAGTAGCATAGTATGAGAGCCAATTTTTGGAGCTATTACCGTATGTGGATTATTTGCATGATGAGAAGCTTCTTGTCAACCATTTCATCAGGGGCCTAAATGTAGGTATATCAGGACTAGTTCACATGGCTAATCCAGAGAACCTTCGGGTTGCTGTGGAGAAGGCCCTTATAGCAGAGGAGATTCAAGGGAAATCTTAGGATGCACAAGAGTAGTTTTAGAACCGCAATCACACTCCACAGTCACATAGCTTTCGACGATATCCCCTTCCTTCGAAGGGAGGATTCAGGCCAAAGTTGGGCCACCTAGACCACCGTAGTAGCAGCAAAAAAGTTAGAGGCCTAGGCCTCAATGGAACTCACAGGGTGGCCACTTCAGGCCATGGCAGCCACAGGGTCCTCGACATGATCAACGTCCACAGACACAGGGTGTCACTCCAACATGTTCACAGCAGTCCTCTCGTAGGGGATTTAGTGGTTCCAGTAGGACTAGGGGATACTAGCCTAGTAGGACACAGTCGGCTTAGGTGTATACTCGAGGTCCTTGTTATGTATGTGGTGCAATGGGACACCTAGCTAGGGATTTCCCTTAGGGACCTGCAACTAGAGGACAACAGACAAGATGTTCTGAGCAGACCATGGGAGATGTGGGCAAGTCCCATAGAGTTTTTGCGGTGGTCGAGAACCACCAAGCTGAGCATCAAGCCACTGTCATTGAGACACCAGGTATGATTGGTAATATTCATGTTTATGTTTTGTTTGATTCTGGAGCATTCGATTCTTTTATTTCCCCATCTATAGTGGACCGTAGCAGGCTAGTGGCATCTAGGCAGAATGATAGGTGGGAGGTTGAGTTAGCTTCAGGAGCTAAGGTGCCCACAAATTCAGTGGTCAGAGATTGTCCACTACAGCTAGGAGATTGGACTACTTCAGTGGATCTTCATGTTACTCCATTAGGCTCCTATGGGGTAGTCTTGGGTATGGATTGGCTTGATGATCATCGAGCTAAGGTAGACTGTCATCGTAAAGCAGTTGAGTGTATAGACGACCATGGTTCATTAGTGGAGATTTTAGGAGTACAAAGGCTCATATCTATTTGCATGATATCTGCTATGCAACTTAAGCAGTGTATGCGAAAGGGATGTCAGTTATTCGCCATTACCATCAGTGATAGGATTGAGGAGGAGTCAGAGACATCTTTGGATGATCATCCCATCCTTAGGGAGTTTGCAGATGTGTTCCCTTTAGAGTTACTAGGTATGCCACCTTGGTGGGAGATTGATTTTCACATAGACTTGGTACAAGGAGCTGAGCCAGTATCATGTGCACCATACAGGATGACCACACATGAGCTTAGTGAACTCAAATTACAGTTGAAGGAGTTGTTAGAGAAGGGTCATATCCATCGGAGTGTCTCACCTTGGGGCGCTCTTGTCATCTTCGTTAAGAAGAAGGATGGATCCCTTCGACTTTGTGTGGACTACAAATAGTTAAACAAGGTGACGATCAAGAATTGTTACCCTCTTCCAAGGATCGATGATCTATTCAACCAACTATAGGGTGCTAGAGTGTTCTCTAAAATTGATCTCAAGTTTGGATATCATCAGTTGTGGATTTCAGATGCAAATATACATAAGACTACTTTGAGGACTAGGTACGGTCATTATGAGTTTACGGTGGTACCATTCGGTTTGACGAATGCCCCTGTAGTGTTCATGAGTCTCATGAACATGGTATTCCATACCTTTCTAGATCGATTCATGGTAGTGTTCCTGGATGAAATTTTGGTATATTCACATTCAGAGGAGGAGCATCTATGACAGGTCTTGCAGTGTTTGAGAGAGCATCAATTGTATGGCAGCTTGTCTAATTGTGCCTTCTTTCGTTCAGAGGTTCATTATCTTGGGCACATTATATCAGGTGATGGTATCTCTATAGATCCATCAAATATTAGAGCTATCATAGAGTGGCCAACACCTACTATAGTGATAGAGGTCAGGAGTTTCATGGGCTTAGCGGGTTATTATCGACACTTTGTTGAGAGTTTCTCCAAGATTGCACACCCAATTACTTCTCTTCAACAAAAAGGGAAGAAGTTTGAGTGGACAAAGTAGTGTGAGAGGGCCTTTTAGACCCTCAAGGAGTGTCTTACTAGTGCTCCTATCCTAGCAGTACCAGATCCATCAGCTGATTTCATGGTTTGTACCGATGCCTCATTGGATGGTTTAGGTGCAGTGCTTATGCAAGAGGGTAGAGTGATCGCGTATGAGTCATGAAAACTCAAACCCCATGAGTTGAACTACCCTACTCATGACTTAGAGTTGGCATCAGTAGTTCATGCATTAGTCCATTGGAGTAACTTTCTCTTAGGACACCACTTCGAGCTTCATTTAGATCATCAGAGCCTACAGTATATCTTCACGCAACCTAATCTAAACACACATCAAAGGCATTGGATGGAGTTTCTTTGTGAGTATGACTTTGATGTCCATTACATCAAAGGGAAGGAGAACATGGTGGCAGATGCATTGATCAGGAGGAGACATGAGTTATCATCCATGTCATTAGGCACAGATTTGAGGGGACACATCCTTCAACACTTAGTAGAGGATGAGTGGTATAGAGAGGTAAAATAGGAATTACAATCATAGAGAGCCCTCAAGGGAAAGTTTACAGGGTACACATTGGAGTCAAATGGGTTGTTGCGACATAGAGGTCGTATCTATGTACCTAACATTGGTGATCTTCATACATTCATCTTATCAGAGGTGCACAGGGCACCGTATGTAGCACATCCAGGGGTGAAGAAGATGCATGCCGATCTTCGACAGTTATACCATTGGGTAGGGATGCGACATGACATTGCAGAGTTTGTGAGTCGATGCCTTGAGTGTCAGAGCGTCAAGGCAGAGCACCAACATCCAACAGGATTATTGTACCCGCATGATATTCTCAAGTGGAAATGGGACACCATTTCGATGGATTTTATTGTTGGTCTACCTTTGTCTTCATGTCATCATGATGCCATCATGGTGATTGTTGACAAGTTGACCAAACTGGTCCATTTCTCACCCATGTGTACGACATATACAACATCAAAAGTTGCGAGGGTATTTCTTGATGATATTGTCAGATTACACAGAGTCCCTCGAAGGATCATTTCAGACAGAGATTCACTTTTCACATCCTTATTTTGGACTTCATTTAAGAAGGCATTGGGCACCCAGCTCAACTTCAGTTCGGCTTATCATCCTGAGATAGATGGGAAAATAGAGAGGGTTAATCAGGTGTTAGAGGACATGTTACGCATGTATGTGATGGACCATCAGTCCCGATGGGAGTACTTGTATTTGGTTGAGTTTGCCTATAATAATGGACATCACAGTTCCTTGAGTATGCCACCCTATCAGGCCTTGTACGGTAGACCATGCAGGACTCCTTTGAGTTGGGATCGCATAGAGGATAGAGTGGCAATTGGTCCAGAGATATGGGATATGGAGCAGCAAGTGGATTTGATCAGGCAGCGCCTTCGAGAGGTAGAAGATCGACAAAAAAAGTATGCTGATGCTAAGAGGGTTGATTGAAGTTTCTCAGTAGGAGATCGTGTATTCTTGAGAGTGTGTCCGCATAAGAGTCCAATCCGTTATGGAAAGGGCTCTAAGCTTGCACCTCGATTTGTTGGTCCATTTGAGATCTTGGAGTGGATAGGTCTCATAGCTTATCGTCTAGCCTTGCCACCTAGCCTTTCGTGTATCCACGATGTATTTCATGTGTCAGTATTACGATGTTATGTGCATGATGACTCTCATTTTTTGGATTGGGATGCCTTGCAGGTAGAGTCGGTCGGACAACTAGCCTTGGAGCCCATTCATATTTTGGCTCGACAGACATTGGCCCTTCGAGGTCGAGAGCTGGACCAAGTTAGGGTCCAATGGGATCGATATGATGAGGTTGCAATCACTTGGGAGGATGCCTCACGATTGGAGGCTTTATATCCCCACCTCTTTGAGAACTTCTAGGAGGAAGTTTATTCCTAGAGGGGGAGGATGTGAGGCCTACCCCTATGATACACCTAGTATTTAGACTATTTTGAGTTGTGGTTATTAATTATGCTTAGAGATACTTTAGATGACATGATAGCTAGACATTTGAGTTCTTATGATGATTTGATTATGGTATTTAGACATTTGAGTTCTTATGATGATTTGATTATGATGCTACATGCTTAGCTAGATAACTATGATAGTTGACCTAAATTATGCTAGTTACTGTGGTTGCTCAATTTGAATTTTGAAATGATGAACAAATGAAATATGTGTTGTGAATAAACCATGTTATAATTTGATGAAATTGAAAATTAAGGAAAAAGATCTAGATATGATAGGTGATTAGTGATTTTTCTAGTTATGATATGAAATATATATGCTATGTGAAATTGTGAAACTTGTGTTTATGAAATGGTGTTTCAAATGTTTTGATATATGAATTATTTGGATGGAAACTTGCGTATATGAAGTGGTGATTCGATTATTTTGATACATGATTTATTAGATGGATTAACGTGTGCATCGAGTGTGCAAGTATATTTTCCATGGCCAATGGAAATTGGAGGTAACCTTTGGGAACCCTGAGTGAATTTACTAGTGAAGCCGAGCTATAGTCCATATGGAGGAACTATAGTTCCATTATGTAATGTTATTTTTTTTGTGATGTTATTTGTGCATGTTTGTAAATTGGTTTTAATTTCTATGCCAATCCATTTAAGTGGTGAGTTGTCCACCCAAGTCGACAAACTCGGATTTGAACTTAATGGCACTTTTTGGGGGTTGAAAAGTTGAGTTTTTTAAGTGTTTTTATTGATTTAAGGTCCCTAGGTCAAGTACCTATGGGTTAGGTACCTTTTCAGCATATAATTTTGAGTTAGTTTCATGATTGGGCACTCTTTTTGAGGCCTTAAAGAAGTTTGGCGAAAATAAGGTTTTGAGAAGTGGGATGGGGACTAGTCCCTTTCCACTCCTAGTTCTCTATGTTGTCTTGGAAGTCCCCCAAGTTCTCACCCATGTGAGAGCACACATGGGTGAATGTGCTTGGGAGGGTGAATGGGTGAGTGACAAGTGCCACTTCCCCATTCAAAAGAAATTCAAACTTGAATTCTATAAGAAAAACTAAGAACAAGGGTTTTGGGGGTTCTCTTTTGGCATTCCTTGTTTTGGGAGTTGTGATTTTTTTTGGGAGCTCTTGGATTTGGCTTGGGAGAGAGGAAGGCAAGCTTGGAGAAGGAGTTGTGCTCACCCTCACCACTTCTTTCAAAAGCTTCAAGGATTGAGGTAGGATCACCACACCCATTTGCTTCTTTTGTTTTAGATTTGTAAGTTATGTACATCTATTGTGTGTTTTGAAATGCTTCCTTTAAATTTTGTTGTTTTTGTGTATCTTGTTGGGGAAAAGAGTTGTAATGGGATAGGCTCACCCAAATTTGGGAAGAGCATCCCAAGTTTGGGGATGGTTGGAGTAGGAACCTCCATGGGGACAAGTTGTTCCTCCTTTAAAATGAGAGGTTAATAAAAGGGTATGAGTACCCATATGTTTTGTGAAATGTGAAGGATGGTTGGGGTGGATAAGGAAATGAGAAGGAAGGGTTGTAATGAAGGGGTGGAAAGGTTTGGTGATTTTTTTCATGGTGTTTATTTTTGAGTCCCCAAAATGGAGTGCGTAGTCCACGGTTCTCCATTCCCCGTTTTGGGTTCATAATGAACTCTTTGTTATGCGAAAAATTTCCTTGGGTGGGTGTGTACAATTTTTGTGTCTAATTTATGTGTGTATTTTGTATTTGGCTTGCATGAATGTACCCGGTTCCCAAGGTTCCTCCTAGCTTAGGGGTGGTTGGTTTTCCAACCAAAGGTTGGGAGGTGAGCTCCCCATTGGCCTATAGAGAAAAGTTTGTGTGTATTTTTGCAGATTGGAGAAAGTCAAACAGTGCTTGGAACAACCATGTTCTTTTTGTGGGTAAAGATGGTGTTATTATATCAAAGTAAATCTGCCCTTTTGAAGTTGAATGTCATAGTATTGGAAGGTTATTGTAAGGATCTTTTGTGATATCATTGTGATCATAATACTGTTGTTTTAATGTGAGTCTTTTCTGTATGTAAGAGAAATTATTATGTAAGTGCTTATAGTCTTATTTCAACATTGTCATTCAAAAATAATAATAATAGGAAGTTGTAGTCATACTTTGGGAAATGTTTTGTTATTCTATCTAGACTGTCATCTATTGGTTATGTTTTAGTATATTGTAAGAGAAGAGAACTCATAATTTTATGGGTAAAAAAAAAGGTATGGATAACAATGTGGATGAAATGATTTCCTATCAATTCATTGAGAAAATGGCTATTGTAATCCCTAGAAATGCAGCCACAAATAAAATTTGCATATTGTTTTAAATGAGTACATCTTGCTTAACTTAGAGTAGGATTTAATGTTGTTGATTAGCATGTGATGAATGAAGAATATTTGAATTGTAAATGTTACTTTCCTTGTCCTACAAAATTATGTATTTACCTTGTAAGAATGAAAGAAAGGGTTATTTTGAATTTAAAACTACACTTTGTTATTCTGTTTAAAAAAAAGAAAAATACTGTGCAAAATTTTAAAATGTCCACCTTTCATAAAAAGTTATGTATCATATCATTATAGAGATCTTCATCCTATTTTATAGTTCAAAAAAGAGATATAAAATGATTCCCTTGAGAATCTATATGCAATCTGTTTAAATAAATTTCATGCAATGAGCATAAGGATAGTATAGTATTTCATTCTATAAGTCTAGGTGTCTACTCTATTTAGAATATATTTTCTCATTGGTAAGGCTTTGCACTATCAGTCTAAAAAGTATCCTCTCTGTTATGCGAAGAAGAGATTTGCAATCTAATGTTTATTTTCTAAGATAAAAGTTGAGAGAGACATGTATTAAGATAGCTTTAAACAAAATGAGGGCAATATTTTTTGAATGATCTGTACAACACAAAAAAAGAGGTGTAAATCTACAAGACTACATTGTTGTAACCTCATTTTATCTTATGCACATAGGTATTTAGTAGTTACAAAAGTAGATGCATATAGACCTCTTAGAACCTGTGAAGTAGACTCTATAACCATGCATGTCTTGAGCATAGACGACCGGACAACAATCTCAATTAAAAAAAAAAAAGAAAAGGAAAAAGGAAAGTCAGTATTTATATATATAGATGAAAATTTTAAGCCATCATAGTAGTAGGAAAAAGAAGCACCTTCAGCATGAATATTCATATTTAGTCTTGATAAAAAAAAATCTTTGTTCCAGTTAGACTGGTTGTGGATAGTCGTTGTTTGACAAGAAGGAGACCCCATTACAATACCCTGACTTTGTGAACTACACAAATCATGGATTTGCATTCCCTAAAGGCATAGCAAACCCATTGTTCATGGCAGTAGGCATGTAGTGAAGATATTGCATCTGTCACGCAAAGAAGAAATAAAATGATATACTTAAAATCATTAAATAAATCTAAACCTAAAAATACTGTGACAAAGGTAAAGTTTAAAAAAAATAAATAAAAAAATAGAAAACACTAGAGGAATATGCCTTTGAATGTATCCAGATAGTTTCAGGAAGGAATTGCTATAGTTTTCCATATTGCTCAGGTTGGATAGACTGGCGCAGATCCCTCCATCCGCCATCTCTGTTGTTGTGACTGCGTTTTATTTTCTCCTTGCTATCCTAGACTCCATTCTCGCGCTTCGCCTCATATATACCTAACTCATCGCTTTAAAGAAGAGGGATAAGAAAATAAATCACAAGAGCTTATTGCATTAGGGTTTCAACATTCAAAATGGATGCCAAAAATATTATAACTTGATTAAATGCTGCTTGTCTCATTCGGTAAAGAGGAATATACATATTAGTGACTTTGAGAGATCGTATCAATAATGTCCTTATAATGCAATATTATCTCTATTAGCTACCAAGCAAATTCAAGTCAAAGTAAATCGATATAAGAAAAATTCACACAAGAAATCCCCGTTGGTAATTATAGTGTAAGGAGAGTGGCATTGAAAATCCACCTAGGGGCGCGTATACTTACTGGGCATTGCAGTGAATTCTTAAATTATAATATTTCCACCCCCTTAAAATAAAGATAGGAGAATATATGCTTATACCTTAAGAAGAGATTCTATTACTTTAAATAGGATATAGTAGGGGTATAAACCATGTATTATTAGGAACTCTTTAAAAGATATTATATCTTTATTTAAATTCCTCTTTCTCTCCCATTAAGGAGATTAATGATATGTAATGAAAGGGAAATAAAATATATTCACTAGTATAAGATTCTAGGTAAGAAAAAGGGTTCATACTAGGGAGTTGTTTTAAAAAAAAAATAGTAATAACAGTTTTCCCTTATTCATTATCCTTATTTCTTCCTTTAAAAAGGAAATAATAAAAGGTAAATATAAAAATAAGGAATATATATATCGTGTTACTTTTTAACTCTTGTTTTTTTTTAAGATACAAGTCTTTTTCTTAGAGTAAATAAAAATAAATATGAATATGTTATTATTATTTTAATTATTCATTTAATTAGGGAAAATCAATTTTTTTTTTTTAACGAGGGGAATCGGGTGCAGCACGACCCCCCATATAACCCCCCACCGCCGGTAAACTTTTTACCGTGACCGGCAGTGCTGGCGGGACACACCAACCAATACCACGGGAGCACCGGAGATTCGAACCCATGGTGGGTGCCCTGCTACAGGGAACACCTTAACCAACTGGGTTCGAACCGGCGTAGGGAAAATCAATTTATTATGTTTAATAATAAATTAAAAATAAATAAATAGATAAATATGGGAATTAATAGTAAGAATGGATAAAACAGGTGCTGGAGCCAGTTGGAATAGAAGAAAATGTGCACAGGCTCTCCCTGCATGAGTGGTACAGTCGAGGTTCTGCTGAAGGCGAAGGGTGATTGTTGTTTGCCTGTTGGTGAGGCACATACAATTGCGAACGAGAAGTCTCGACGTCCTCCTGGCTCGAAATGGGGAGGTCGCGAAGCTACGTCTAGGGAGGGTAGGAAAAGGTATGCCCTCTATTCTGGGGCATCGCTGGATCCTCCCTCTTTTCCCATTGCTCGCGTTCCTCCTTCCTAGGACCTCAGCACTGCGGCTGCAAAATCTGGAGAGGTGCTTTCTGGTGTGGCTCCTTTGAATGTTGTTGATGGCTGCAAAAACAAATCGAACCCTTATCACAAATGCTTAGATTTTTGTAGGGTTCACTCCCTGGCCGATAACCCTAGCATTTCCCATCCTGTGGTTTCTTCAGACTCGCCTCCCCTTCAAAATCTGGACTCTCAGCCTGGTAGCAATTGCTTTTCCTTTGGGGACTCTGATGTGGTTTTTTCTGAGGAGCCTGTGGATTTCAACATTTCTAATGGCTGTATCGATGTAGTTGCTGGGGATTTTGGTGCTCATTCTGTGGTAGTCAGATGTCTGCACAAGCATCCTCTGGTGGCTTCCATCCTCGAATGGATCAAATGTGTTTGGAGTAATATGCCTATACCTGCTGTTGAATCTCTTGATTTTGGTTTTTTTTTTATTACCTTTTGCTTGGTGGAGGATTGTAAATTTGTTTTGTAGAATGGGCCATGGTTCTTTGGGCATTATGACCTCTTTATCACCCCATGGTCTCCTTTTTTCGATCCGGCCACAACCAAGATCACTTGCATTCCTGTTTGGATTCGGCTGTACAATCTCCCCTTGGTTTTGCATAATGTGGATCTTCTAAGCTCTTTGATCAACCAGGTGGGATCCTTTTCCAAGCTCAACCATGCCTCTGTGGCTTCTGATCACAGATTCTACAGAGTCTGTGCTCTGGTTGACATTTCTAAACCCCTCTCTCATTCCATCCAAATCCATTCTTCACATGGGGTGTGGACTCAATTTTTAAACTATGAGGGTTTGCCTTTTCGGTGCTTCCGTTGCAACAAGCTGGGTCACATAATTGATGCTTGCCCCCCTTCAATGTTCGAATGGGGCAAGGAATGTGTGCTTGAAGAAATGGGTCCCAAAGGAGGGCTCTCCGGATTTTGAATTTATTTGGCAGAATCATGGAATGTTCTTTGAACCTTCTCAGGTTTCAGGGTTGAATTTGGAACAGCCTATGGCTCCCTCTTCTCCTCTGATGGCTCATATTTCATTGTTGATCCCGGACTAGCCTGTGGTTCCCTCTTCCCCTCCACATGCTCTCATTGTTGAAAGCTCCCCTGTGTCTTCTAAGGTGGAAGAGGATGATGGCTCTGATTCAGAGGGAACCTTTCCCTTCATGGATGATTTGGAGGATCATAATTTGGATTTTTTTGATGATTTCTCTTTGGATCCACCGCGAAAACTTGGGATCTCTCAATCTCTTTGTGAAAAACTAAAACCCGATTATGGGTCCAAGCGCAAGGTTGGAAGAAAATCAGACGCAGAAAAGCTTCGCATTGAAGGCTTGGAAGCAGTGGAGGCGAACTCTCAAAGGACCTTGGAGGCTCTCCTCCTTCACAACAAGAGAAAGGTTTAGGCTTTAGGATTTAGGCTTTGGGATGTTGGGCTATCTCTTTGTTTCTTTGGTGGTAAATGTTTGGTGGCTGATTTCTTGTTTTAGTTCTCTACTCATTTGTTGGTTTCTCCAGACTTTCTTCTTTAGTTCTGCTCTTTTGTTCCTTCTTATCTGTGTGGCAGATTTTTGTAACTCTTTCTTTCTTATCAATAAAGGGAGTGGACCCCTCGTCCCACAACTTACGTATAAAAAAAAATAGTAAGAATGAATTAGAAATATCTTATCCACTCCCGTAATCTAGTTCAAGGTGGAATGTTAAAAATAGCCTTCATTGATATCCTTGGGGTGATTTGATAAGGTAGGGTGAGCAAGTAAAATAATGTTTTGTCTATTAATCCCTAGGATTATTAGCAAATCAAATTGATGATACTTAAATGTTTTCCATGTGTGAACCCTTACCAAGGAGGGTTAGCAAGTTCATTAGCTCTCATGCTAAAGTGAACATCTACTTGAGATTGGTAGTTAAGGGTCTAGTAAACCCTATGTTTGGAGACAACCCAAACTTGGATGCATTCCTTTACCTTGCCCGTAGGTGATACATCAGTGATGGTGTTGCATGAGCTACATCTCAAGACGTGCATTGTATGTATCATGCATCTGTATGGTTGTTAAAGGTTAGTAGTTTGTATTATTGTTCAAAAAAAATAATAATTGCATTTTTTGTCCTAGTGTAAAATATGGGCATTACAACATTATGTGTTTATCTGATCATGGTTACTATTCACTTATCTGGTGATTGTTCAATGTTGTCTACTATGTAACTTGATGTTGTACATTGATGTGGTTACTTGCTAGATGTGTCTTGGTGAGAGGAACAATGTTACATTACTCATTTGTGAGCAGCCTGCTATTCTGTGACTTTCTCTCACGATGTGTCTAACTATTTGATTATATATATATGTTGTTTGACCATTTTTTTTGATGCAGATTGCAAGTACTAGGCATTTAATCCACCTGAATTGTTAGGTCTAAGCGTGCCTTAAACCCAATGGAAAATTGTTGAAAATGGAGATAACAAAAGGTCACCTATCCTTGTCATCATCCTTGACAAGGATGAGTATCTAGTTGGTCACCCATCAATCTTGTATGTGTTCATGGTCAGTTGTTTTTGTTCTCAAACTTGTTTATGCTTGGGTAATGATTGCTGATATTTAGTTGTTAAATTAAATTTGTTAATTATGTTGCTTGATTAGTTGTTGAATTAAATATATATATATATATATATATTGAGTTTGGTTAATTAAATTATAAAATTAAATTATTGAGTTATAGGGTATTTTTTTATAATTAAATGAAAATATATTCATTTTAATGTTGAGTTAAATAAATTAAAATGTAGAAAAATATTATAATATGCAACTAAAATATTAAATGGAATGAGATAATGGTTAAACTATAAAAGGAATTAAAAAGATAGAAAAATAATTGTTCGAAGCACATGTGTGACTTCAAACTAGGCGTCGTTTGGAAAATTGTTATTTTGTGTGATTTTCATCTGATTTTTGTGTTAAAAAATCTTACAGCTTCTTCTTGGGGAATAATAATAATAATTATCATGGTTAGAGAGATTAGCATTATTAGGGGATTTTTGTTTTCGAACAGAGAACTTGGTTTGCAAGAAAATAACTATAGAATAAGTTCATTTAGTTGATGGTTTTCAAAATTGGATTGGGGAAAAATTATTGAAATTTGATCGAGAATCTCAAAGATGTGGTGTTGCTACAGAAGCTTGAACTCGGCATCGAACTTCATCCCATCCTATGTTAGATTCCAGGTTACTTTCGTCTCTATACTTTATTTCAATGCTTGTACTATGCATCCTTTCTCTGCTTTGATTGTTTGACTGCAATAGTGTTGGATTTGCATTTCTCTCCCTCTGAGGTAAAAATGCAATACTGAATATAACTTTATTGGTTCCATTTTAATGGTGCGCACTCATCTCCATCACCCTTATTGGGGTTACAAAGACATGTAAATTGCCTATTTCCTGATGCTTAAAATCATTTTTTTTTCTTGGGCTGCAAATTGCTTTGGCTTTTAGTGAATATATTGGCTGAATGTGTGAACCATGTGCATAGCTTGTTTGATCACTACTTGGAAACCATGACTTGTTGTTAAATGTGCATCTCTCCTCCTAATGGTTCGCTGCACTCTTATGCTTGAGGCTTCAACTTATTTTGGTGGGAATGTGGGTTTCAAGTTGTGTTTTTTGCTTTCCATTAGATGACGCCACTCCCTGATAAAAGCATTTAAAATGCTATACCTTCAATATCAATGAGATCTACTATTGTGGCTGTTCAATATGCTCATGATCATTGTGAAACCTTGCTGTAAAAATCACTGCATATTCTCTTTCCTAAAATTCGATGTGTTGTGTCCAAAGTTTGATTTTCTGTTTGTGCATGAGGAAACAATTTTGTTTGGAGTTCTACCTTGGTTTGGCTTAATATATATTGTGATTGTATTTTACCTTAGGCTATATTCAAACTACATATATCTTAATCTTTGAAATCAATTTATACTTGCTGCATATTGAGTCGATGGTAGTTGTTGTGTGGAAATTTGCTTTCTACGCATTGCATGAGGAATTTCGACTCAATGAAATTTGATGGATATATAAATAATGATTGAGTGTGTTGAGCATGTGTTATGTTTGATGTCTTTTAAGAATGGAATTCGATATATATGTATATATATACCTCATTATAATCTGTTTCTTTTCTGTGCTGTAATGTAAACAACAACTTGTCTTAATATATATTTACATATTTATATAAACTGAACATTCAAGTTATAAACAGTTTTCAAATTATGATTTATACCTATATATATTTATATATATGTATATGTGTAAACATATATATGTTTTGATAAGAGTAAAAGGATATTTTCATTTGTGAAACCAATGGATTTCGTTAGATTAATAATCAAGGTATTAAATAAGGGAAAAATGGATTTAATTATACAATTGAAAAGTTGGTAAATGTGAAACTGAATTAATTATATCTAATTGTTGAAGGATGTAGTTAAATGGGATAATTAACTAGGTTATCCTTGTATTGTTTAATAAACGTTGATTTCTTTTATAACTATTTAATAGTTAGACTGTAAATTACCATGTAATTAGGTAACAATTACAAATGTTAGTGTGGTGGATGATTTATTAAGTGATTTTGTGGCTAAGAAAATGAGTTTCATGAGATGTGGAATAATGTCTTTCATGGATGTAGTGATTGTTGATCATTTGTGTTGAATATGGTATGTGATTTCTTATTATATGTGGATATTTTGATTATATTGGTTTATTGTGAGTTGAATTGCATTATGTATGGGAAATTTAAGTGAGTTTGGATTATTGGTTTTAAAGGGGAGTCTATGTGTAAGTTGTCAAGGTTTATTTCCAGAGGCTTAGGAGAGTATCCTATTGGTTGGATTTTATGGTTGTTCTTTTGATATGGTTGATATTATACTTGAGATGTGTACATGAGGGTCTTTAGCCTTGCACTAATTACGTGTTATTATGGATGCGATTTGTGAGAAAGATGGTCCATGCCTTGCTCTAGATATTTGTTTCTTGTGGTTCCATTTAGTGTGCAAGATTTCTTTACCCTATTTGATGTGTTGGGTCTTCTAGTTGCTAGTAGGGGGAGTGGCTCTCAATGGGGGACAAAGCCCAAAGTGGCATCTAGGGTAACCCATGTGGGAGTTTCTTAATTCAATGATAACCTAAGTAATGTATTAGGGGGTTGGGTAGTTTCCACACTAATTAATATAATGTATGCCTCACTCATGGATCAAGTGATCATTTAGGCTTGAGATGATATGGCAAGGCCTGAAATGGAAAGATAAATTGCTTTGTCCTCATGAAAGGTATGTTGATTCTGCATGAGTTTGTGTGGGGGCTGAGGATCGAGAGAGGTCAATAGGGTAACCCAGGATGGGGGCCGAGGCCTAGGAAGATCCGCATGGGTAACCCATATCAAGCTATGTGATGACACTCCTCCCTATAACAACCTAGCATTCCCTAGTCTTGTGTTCCCCTTGTTGTTTGCGTGCCTCTGGAAGTGGTGTCTCTGTTATGTGATGTTCATGTTGTTCTATATTATGTTGGAGCCATGTTTGGTACTTTTGTGTTAGCCTTCTATCCTATTGACTATTTTTGTAGTGGGATATTATTGTTATCTCCTAGCACAAGGGGTGGACCTTAGGGTTCCACATGGTTGGGTGGATTCTGCTTTTTCCTCCATTGGGATTCCCTTGCCATTGTTTGCAAGCGTAGAGGATGCACCTTATGTTACAAATTCTGGATCTTGTACCAATTCGGGAGATAGTTGTACATGTTATGTATTGTATCTGTATATCATTTGTACCATGTAATGTAATCTTGATGTATTCTTCCCATTGTATTCAGGGAAGTAGTGATGTAATCTTGTAACAATGTAAGGATGTACTCCCATGTAAGGGAATTTGTATATGTACCTTTTGGTTCTTTTTATATGATCTTCAATGACTATGTATCTAATGTTAATAAATGGAGGTTTATGTGTTTATTCACTTAATGCAATGGATTTAAAAAGAACTCTTGAAGTTAGCTAATTCATGATGTATGTTTAGATTGGATAATAGATATGTTCGTAATGCAACCATATGACCTTAGAGGACATAGTTAAATCATATGTTATGTCTAGTTATGCTTTAAATTTCATGTTAATTCACTTTAAAAAAAATTGTGCCATAAATTGTAGTTAGATGTGTTGTCCTTTGGGGTTCTTTGGCAGGGCGTTACACAAGGAGTTTGGAAAAGAGAAAAAAAACCAATTAGCAGAGGAGTAGGATCTCTATGCTAACAAGAGTCTAGAAGTGAAAGAAGAAAAATGTGATCATCTGCAATGGTATCTAATTTAATGGAAGGGAACATCATGGCTTGGTTCTTCAAGCTAAAGGGTTGGTTCTACCATGTAGCCCAAAATATTACCTAGATGTTTGATGTAGTAGCATCTTGGGGTAAAAGAAATTCTATATCACCAAAAGAAAAGTATAGTAGTAATTATGCTCTCAAGTTTCTTGGAATTTTGTGAGAAAATAAAAATGTTGCTATTATCATATTGTACCCCAATGATATAGTTTCTTTGGTGGTTATTATAGAAGAAAACTTGAAAATGATGAAGAATATAATAGTGATGAATAAACCATAATGGGAGAGAGAGGAAGGGAAGAAGATAAACTTGTAGATGAAGGAGAACGTGATATCTCTATTCATATCAAATTGTGATTGCATCACTTTTCTTGTCATTTTTACCATCCAAAATTAGAACTCATATCCAGGCTGAGGCTCTTAAATATG
The DNA here is from genome assembly GCA_007258455.2 of Sequoia sempervirens. Lineage (NCBI taxonomy): Eukaryota > Viridiplantae > Streptophyta > Pinopsida > Cupressales > Cupressaceae > Sequoia > Sequoia sempervirens. Next base: position 182,051,652 of record VDFB02000007.1, read on the forward strand.
ATAAAATGAATTGTCTAGTGGAAGGTATTTCAATTTGATGATAAGAGAGATTCGCCATTAGAGAATTAGGAACAAAAAAACCAGAGGATAGCCAAAGTATGTCTACTAAACTTACATAGATTCAATCTTCTTCTTCCACCACAAACAACTTAATCATAAAGTCACCATACACAGGAAACATTAATTCAACAAACAACTACCTCTTTCTTGTGATTCCCAATTCCACAACCAACACAACTTATCTAGACAATCTCATTTGTCAAGTTAAATTTAATTCACAAGTTCACAAGCAAAATTAAGACAAATTAATTTTATCTCTATCCATAGGTTGCAATTGATTACAATTTTCAAAACATAAAAATAAATAAAATTCATATCTTCAATCTCTGGTCTTTTGATTCAACTATTTCAACTTTCAAATTTCCTTAGCACAGTCCCTTCGTGGTCTCTCCACAACTCTCTCTAATTTGAAACTTTCCCTTCACTATCAATGTAGCCACAACCACTGTACATAATAGCCTCTAAAACTCTGTCCAACTACCCCTTATTGATTTATTCTACTACAAATATTTCCTTCTTTATCCAACTATCCTCTTGCTGCCCACACAACCTCCCTGGTCTTTTATTTGCTGTGGAAATTTAAAAAAAAAAAAAAAAGTTTCAAATGATAGCAACCCCCTTTATATTTTCTTCGCGGTCCTCTCTTTTAATCTCCATGCAACCCTATATTCACAACCACTCTCCTTCCAACGTTCCATATATTTTAGTTTGTAAATTTTTCAAGAAAACTCTTTTCCTGCTAATGTGGTTCAACCTTTTGCCTTCTATGCTCTTTTATCTATTCTTCTTCTCATGGCGTTCCCCTTTACATTTTTTTTTTTTCATTTCTTTTCATGCCTATTTCAAACTGCTGTGTGGTCCCCTTCCTATTTTTAATTTGGAATTTGATTTTTCTTTTTCAGTTTTAAAAGATTAATATGCCATTTAAAATGCTATACCTTCGTAAATTTTCATTTTATTCTTATTAATTTCTTAATAACAACTCTCTTCCTTTGACTGCATATTCATGCATTCTATTTCATTTTCTCTTCTCTGTGAAGATGATAATCATGATTTTATTGCAAGAAATTCCAAACTATAGATATGATTAAATAGACATTTTGTAAAATAAAAATGATAATAATGTCATTTCAATCTGCCACCAAAATCACGAACTCAAAATTTAATCTAACTCCAAGACTGGAACAACTAAATTGAAAATGGTTTTTTGAGGATGTTGATTACTTTTCACCTGAGATGCTCCTATATCATAAACTAAAGCAAAGTACTAGAATGCATTCCAAAATGTGGGTTGCATATTACTTTGTTAAAAAGATCCACATGTAGTTAAAGTTGTAAGGGTTGGAGACTAGAATTTTTTATTGGTTTAACCCTTTTAGGCTTAGACTATGTCCAACTCTGAAAGCATAGGTCATGGTGCAACCATTTCTATCATTTCAATAGAAATATGTAAGGTAAATATTTATAAAATACATAAAGTCAGGGATGTTACTTTTGAAAAGAGTACCCATGGCATGATGCATGCCTCTTCAAATGCCATGTATTGAAAATTCCATTAGCCATTTGACAGTAAAAAAATTGATAAGAGAGCAGAAAGAAGTACTAGTTTGGCCAAACCAGTTTGAAAATGGGCTATGTGCAATATCTTTGGTCAATAAACTCATTTACCTTTATTAGACATGGCCTATCTTAAGAACCTTAGAGTATATCATTGAAAACAAAATTAAAAAGAATGTTATGGCTCAACACTATAATATATTTGTGTTCCATAAGAAAGTTGCTAAGGCCAAGCTTCAATATTATTGTCTTTGTTGTAAAATACTATGAATGCTATGGTTTGTCTAATTAAACATTCTAGTGTTTCATAAAACCAAAAATGCAATCAAAACCAAACTTATTTGAAAGAGCTTTGTGTGCACTTGATAAAGGTTATCTAAAGCTAGATTGGGGGTTAAATTTAATAAACCCGATGCATTATCTATCATGTCTTGGAAACAATCCTTGCATTAATTAATGGGATGAGGATGTCTTTGAGAAGGTGAGATGCTACAGGAAGGGGGAAGAGCAACTTACTAAACAGATGGATTAGGAGTTAGAACTTGAAGAATGAAATTGAACTTCCATACAATCTCCTCTATAGGGTGGCCCTACTATTTTATAGGGTGCCATCCTCTATAACTTAAAAAAACATTATTGGAAGTCTCTTAATGTTTAGATACATCTCTATATGGGTTTTCAAGATGGGGATGATTTTTGATGTGGGAGATGAGTACCAAGGGTTAGCATATAGGTTTTTAGGTAACCATTGAGAAGTTATAGGATTATGTGATAGTTTATCAAGCATCTCTATATGGGTTTCAAGATGGGGATGATTTTTGATGTGGGAGATGAGTACCAAGGGCTATCATATAGGTTTTTAGGTAACCATTGAGAAGTTATAGGATTATATGATAGTTTATCAGGATTTGTTGTACGATTTTTGAGTCAGTTTCATTGACCCATATTTAATGAGTAGCAATTTATAAGAACCCAATTTCCATGAGTATGAATGGTTTTCTTAGCACTCATTGAATCCTATGAGCATCACCTACATGCAATAAGTGATAAGTAAACTATATACATTTTTATGAGAGATGGGTTCTTATGAACCACTACTCATCAAATATTGGTCAATGAGATTAACTCAAAATGTCTTGATGCTTCCTTCTTGAGTATCACCTAGATGCAATAAGTATTAATGGATGATTAATGATATGAGAGATATATTCTTGTGAACCTGTTGTAACAACCAACCCTTGGTTGCTACCAATTTTTTTAAAAATAAATTCAAGACAAATAACAAGCTTAACCATGAACATCCTCCATGTAGCTTAGAAGTGCTGACTTCAAAACATCTTCATATACCATGGTGGCATCAACTAGACATTGCCACTTATTTTCATACACACGGGATTGGCAAGCTCCCAAAGTTAAGGTCATTCCTAGACTCAGACCTAAGAGAACACATATAAGTAATATTAATAGACAAAAAATTCCACCCTCCTTACCTTCTTTATATTGGTCATCCCTCTTTTTGTTTTTTTATTATTTCATCTTTCTCACTTTGTTTCTTTCTTCCTTTCTCTTCCTTTTTGTCACTTTCCTTCACTCTTTTCTATTCTTCCTTTCTTTTCTTTATCATTCATTCTTTTTCTTTTCTTTTTTTGTGTGTCTCTCACCCCAGCATGACACCCATTCCCAACCCCAACTTGGAAAAATGTGAGACCAAGGTAAGGCAGGTTAGGCATTGGGCTAGGTTGTAGGGATACCCCTAAGTCAACAAAAAAAGAAAGAGAATTCCATACCTTTTTATTGTCTTTGAAAGGGGTTTCTGTTTCTTTTCTTTTGTGTGTCTCTCACCCCAATGTGACACCCATTCCCAACCCTAGCTTGGAAAAATGTAAGACCAAGGTAAGATGGATTAGGCATTGAGCTGGGTCGTAGGGATACCCCTGAGTCAAAAAAAAAAAGAAATAGAAATTCATACTTTTTTTTATCATTTTTGAAAGGGGTTTGTGTGTCTCTCACCCCAGTGTTACACCCATTCCCAACCCCAACTTGGAAAAATGTAAGACCAAGGTAAGGTGGGTTAAGTGTTGGGCTGGGTTGTAGGGATACCCTTGAGTTAACAAAAAAAATGAAGAAAGAGAAGTCCATACCTTTTTATCATATTTGAAAGGGGTTTGTGTGTCTCTTCTTTTGTGTGTATCTCACCCCAACATGACACCCACTCTTGACCCCAAATTGGAAAAATGTAAGACCAAGGTAAGGTGAGTTAGGTGTTGGGTTGGATCGTAGGGATACCTTTGAGTCAACAAAAAAAGAAGAAAGAGAATTCCATACATTTTAATCATTTTTGAAAGGGGTTTGTGTGTCTCTTATTTTGTGTGTCTTTCACCCCAACATGACACCCATTCTCGATCCCAACTTTTCAAAATCTAAGACCAAGGTAAGGTGGGCTAGGCGTTAGGTTGGGTCATAGGGATACCCTTGAGTCAACAAAAAAAAGAAGACAAGTCCATACCTTTTTATCATATTTGAAAGGGGTTTTGTGTGTCTCTTCTTTTGTGTGTCTCACCCAACATGACACCCATTTTCGACCCCAACTTGATAAAATGTAAGACCAATATAACACAGGTTAGGCATTGGGCTAGGTCGCAAGGATATTCCTGAGTCAACACAAAAAAAAGAAAAAATTCATACCTTTTTATATAGTATAATATAATACAATATATTACAATATATTACAATATATTACAATATATTACAATATATTACAATATATTACAATATATTACAATATATTACAATATATTATAATATATTACAATATATTACAATATATTACAATATATTACAATATATTATAATATATTACAATATATTACAATATATTATAATATATTACAATATATTATAATATATTATAATATATATTGTAATATATTATAATATATATTGTATGTATATTATAATATATAATGTAATATATTGTAATATATTGTAATATATATTATAATATATACATAAGAGGGTATTAAAATATATTGTAATATATTGTAATATATATTATAATATATTACAATATATATTATAATATATTATAATATATTACAATATATTACAATATATTACAATATATTATAATATATTATAATATTACAATATATTACAATATATTACAATATATTATAGTATAATATAATATAATATAAATATATAAATATAGTTAACAATAATTTATATATTTAATTGATAAATTATATATAGATAGATTTATATCATAATGTAATATAATATTATGCATAAATTATTTTATATAATAATATAAATATATAATATAATGTAATATATTATCTTCTATATATATATAAATAAATTATATTTATAAATATATATTATAAATTTATAATTATTTGTACTTTCTTTCTTTGTATTGTGTTTCCTTATTTCTTTTTGTTTTTATGTCTTTC